>CM044447.1:93794403-93847289 GCA_024363595.1 Xenopus borealis | reverse complement strand
TGAGGGGCTGTTTAGATCAAATTTACAGATAGAAAAAAAAAACGTTTACTTGTTCTTTAACCACTGACCCCAACCAGATCAGAAAAGCACAAGCATGTTACACATCAAACTAAAGCTAAATCTATATTTTCCCATTGTTTTGCCCCCAGGAAACATGTAAGAAATGTCAGAAGTTGTGGAAGGAACATGTAAACCTGACCTGTGAAGAGCTGGCAGAGAGTGATGATGTTAACTACAGAACTTTCATGTGAGTGACCTTTGTTACACAATTCAATTTTGGGAAGGAAAAGCTTTAGACAAGGTGGTTTCAAGTTGGTCATACACAGGCTGATAAAAGCTGCTGACGCAGCCCCTCCAGACCAAGTTGCCAGCTTATTGTCCTATGTATAGGGCCCTCTGGAGATCCTGTCTGACATATGAGGCAGAAAATCTGACAGATCTGTATCTGGCTGGTTTGAAAATCCTGTTCTGTGTGCACCACATTATCACATTGATGCAGTCCTCATCCAACAGGTCTCCATAGTGCTTGATTTTTAGCTTGTGAATGGGTTGACAATTCACACAGATATCTCATTTTATAGGGCAACCTTAAATTGGAGATATATTTATCTGCAAATGTTTTTTTTTCATGACTGCTTAATTGGCATTGAAATAGTTTTTGAGTTACTCCCATAGACCTAAAACGTAAACTATGTTTTTCCTGACCTCAGCCTTCTGTGGATCTCTCTTGTCCATCAGGACTTGCTGATCTGGCTGAACTTTGTCGCTCGTCCCATCAGGCTCTTCTGTTTGACTTCCAGTTGGGAGTAGGGTCCAGCAGTCACTTGGGCTTTTGTTCTGTGGTCCTCATGGTCTCTGTTTGTGTCAGGTGTAGTGAGCTATCTTGGAGATGTGAAGCCATGCATGACTTTCATTTTCATTCCTACCAGAAATGTGTGTAGGGATGCGTGTATTATACAAGAGTGAACTTCAGAGAGCAGAGTTGCTACCATTTCCCAGAACTCTGAAGCCACATTACAGGTCCACGAAGTATGTATGAAAGACCCTTGTTCCCCACAACCTCTGAAGCAGGTGGAGAGGTCTGGGTTTCCACTAAGCTTGCTTATACGAGAAGGGGTGTAGTATAAGTCGTGTATAATCTTGTAAACTCTTTCGCTGTAGACTGCACATATAGATGGTTTCCTGGCTGAAATCCAAATGTTTATCCAGGTCTTTTCTGAAATGGTGAGATTTAGATCTTCCCATTTAGCCATATATGGTTGTTGTGTGTCTGTGTTGTCTGACAATAGTAGACTTGTAGAAGAAAGTTTCGAAGTATGTAAAAGCTGTTTTGATTTTGTATTCTTGCACAAGTTATGCGTTTGTAATGTTGTTCTTGTCCCGACACTGCTGGAACGCCTTTTGGTCAGATGAAAAGGCAGCTGAGTTGAGAATATTTGCAGTCAGGGTTTAAAATCTGCTGGAGTACAAATTGGGAGGGGTGCTCTGCTTCATTTAGGGTCCATTTCTGATCAGATGTAGTTTTTAAACTCTCTATATTAAAATCCACTGGTTGTGCTTACTCTGGTAAATATTTAATAAAGAGGATATTGTGTGTTGTTTGGAGTAGGGATGCACCAAATCCAGGATTCGGTTTGGTATTCGACCAGGATTTGGCCATTTTCAGCAGGATTTGGATTTGTCTGAATCCTTGTGCCTGGCCAATCCGAATCCTTAAAATCATGTGACTTTTCATCACAAAACAAGTAAAAAACATTTTAGCCACACACTTCATATGCAGCTGGCTTTTGCCCTTCCTCTCTAATTTGCATATGCAAATTAGGGTTAGGTTCAGTATTCGGACGAATCTTTCACAATGGATTTGGGGGTTCAGGCCAAATCCAAAATAGTGGATTCGGCACATCCCTAGTTTGGAGTGTGCATTTAGTTTAAGAATGAAATGCTTGGCTTCCACCAACATGGCAATTCTTTCAGGGTATTGCTTGATAAATCTCAATATGGAGGAAAATGCTAGTGTCTGACTTGGGCCCAACTAATGTTCAATAACAAATTTAGCTAGAAATGCTACATCTTATGTTCAAAAGGTCTGAATTACCATCACAGACTCTGAAGACTCCCCCCAGTTATTGCCCATTTTCTTTTCTGCTGATTCGCAAAACACATAGTCTGGGCTGCTCTTGCTTTACTGAACTTGGGTATCAACCAATGGGAATTCACTTTACAAGACTGCATAGTAATGAACTCAGATTCTTATATCTGCATAGAAATATCAGTGCTTGGAACTGTTTAGTATATAAAATAAAACATTTGTAGCCATGTTCTTTTTTAAAGACTTAAAGTTCTTCTATAAGCTCTTACGGTAACATTGTTCCTTAAAGGTGAACTATGGCACCACATTGCCAAGTTAACAGATGGCGCAGACAGTGGTGAAACTTTGAATGATCAGAGCCCCTGCCATCCACACTTGCAAACCCTATTACTCTTACACTAGTACTAGATGTCAGCAGTCAGTAAAGGAATGCAGGACTTAAGCATGATGAGGAGGGATATAGCACTGCCTATAGCTCCCTGCTATTTGTGCCACTGCTCATGGGGTTGTGCATTTAAAGGAAAACTAAACCCCCAAAATGAATACTTGAGCAACAGATTTGTTTATATTAAATCAAGTGGCATATTAAAGAATCTTACCAAACTGGAATATATATTTCAGTAAATATTGCCCTTTTACATCTCTTGCCTTGAACCACCATTTCGTGATGGTCTGTGTGCTGCCTCAGAGATCACCTGACCAGAAATATTTCAACTCTAACTGTAACAGGAAGAAGTGTGGAAGCAAAAGACACAACTCTGTCTGTTAATTGGCTCATGTGACCTAACTTTATAGTTTGTTTGGTATGTTTGTGTGCACAGTTGAATCATACGATCCCAGGAGGCTGTCCTTAGTTTTTAAAATGGCAATTTTCTATTTATGATGACCCAATGGCACATGCTACTAAAAAAGTATATTATGAAAATTGTTTATTTACATGAAGCAGGGTTTTACATATGAGCTGTTTTATGCAATATCTTTTGATATAGACCTACATTGTTTGGGGGGTATAGTTTTCCTTTAATGTTTTGTTGTTTTTTGCTTTTAATCTTGTAGTGAAGAAAAAATGACTGCAGCCTGTGTTCGGAAATGCCATGTGTGTGCCACAGAACTCATCAAAGCAGAAGGATGCAACAGATTATCCTGCCGCTGCGGGGCTCAAATATGTTACTTGTGTCGAGCTCCTATCAATGGCTATGATCACTTCTGTCAGCACCCACATTCTCCTGGTGCACCATGCCGGGAGTGTACCCGTTGCTCTCTCTGGACAGATCCATCGGTGAGTTTTCTGTGTCTGGTTTGTGACAAATTTACTTAATGTCCGTGTTCTCTCTGTTTGTGCAATAATAACTTTTTTTTTTTTTTTGGTGCAATTTTTAAATTTGGTTGTATGAATCTGAACAGGTTGTTTCACAGAATGTATGGAGATACCAAAAGGGAATTACACTTTTTGGTAGGTAATTAAAGTTCGTGTTATCACCAGGCTGGGCAGTTTAGGCAGTGTCACTGGAGTGGGGTGCAGTACCGATTTGCATAGTTCCCACTGCTCTCACTATATATAAAATATATTTATCAGTAGGTGAAAGCGCCCCATTTGATAAATATTCTTCTAAAAATTCCATAGGAATGACTAGAAAGTGGGTGAGGTTTTCTGTGGTACACGTTGATGAATCTGCCCCTAAGAGTGGACTCTTATACACCACACACCATAAGATTATTTTACCTCAGAGACCCACTATTGTATATACTATTAAGAAAAGAGAAGACATTTCATTTTGCCCTGATGCAGCCAGTGCCCCTGAGTGTCGAAACTTAATTCCAATGTCAAACTGCCTCTAGACTGGAAGGGAACAATAAGATTGTCACAAACCTACACAATTCCAGTAAGATAAAAGGCAAACATAACTGTGGTGACTACTGTATCCGACGGCCACTTTATTAAAGTAACTTCATAACTCAACAGAGCTTTTTTTTTTTTTTTTAAGAAAATATTATTTTTATTGATCCACTTTTCAATACTGACGGTTACACAGGTATGGGACCTGTTATACAGGAAACTCCAGGTCCAAGCATTCTGGATAAGCGGCCTTTCTGTTATTTGTATCTCCGTACCTTAAGTCTACTTAAAGTTAATTTAAACATTAAATAAACCCTGCAGTATTGTTTTGCTTCCAATAAGAATTAATATATAAATATAAAATAAGGTTATAATATAGCACAGGCATGGGATCCATTATCTGGATGCCCATTATCCAAAAAGCTCTGAATTACTGAAAGGCCAGTACCTGTACTTAGTTGGAACCAAGTACAAGGTACTGTTTCATCTTTACAGAGAAAAAGTAATCGTGCTAAATTGTGAATGAAAGAGAGCCTTCCAATAATTTAGAGCTTTCTAAATAATGGTTTCCAGATAAAGGATCCCCTAGCTGTACTAAAGCATTAATATAGGATTAATGAATTGAAGTATTCAGTTCACTGCTATAAAGCCAACTTGTTGATGCATTGCTTTTAAAGACGTTTGTCATTCCCATCAGTCCCTGCTGCAGTGCATCCAGCATCTTGAAGAAACAGTCTCTTGGAAAATAAACAAACTGATTGCAGATGGTGTTCAAGTTGGGCGCAGTCTTTCAGCATTGCAAACCAGGATTGTTATAAATACTGAGCTACCGTGCTGTTATTTTTATCCCGTTATACTTGAGAAGCCTTAGTAAAGGTGACCATATTAACAGAGACGGATAATTCAATTCCGTATACAATCTCCAGTCCATGCTTTGTCAGCAGAGTCCATTATACAAAGGCATATGCACTTGAAGTCTAATGTTCTATGACCCAAACGTAAAGCTGCCTCTGTTTTCCTGTTTCCCTCAATAATAACCAAAGTATGTTCAGCTCATGTCTTATTCAATGAACTCATGTAGCCTCTCATAGTTTTAAATTGTATGTGCCTCTTTTTTTTTTTAACTATTTGTAATATGTTAAGTTAGTATTTTACCTAAGCAAGTTTTGGGCAGACTGGTGGAATCTCTTCTTTTTACACACCTTCTATTGAAGCGATCCCCAACCTGTAGCTTGATAGTAACCAGTTGCTCACCAATCCCCTGGATGTTGCTCCCAGTGGCCTCAAAGCAGGTGCTTATTTTTGAATTTCAGAGGCAAATTTTCATTTGCCAGTCACCTGTAGGGTGCCAGACCACATGATGACTACCAAAAGCCAATCACAACCCTTATTTGCCCCCCCCCCCCTCTTTTCATGCTTATGTTGCTCCCGAACTCTCTTTTACATTATGAATGTGGCTTACAGGTATAAAGAGTTCTATTGATTTTACACACAACACCTTGGATACCATCTTATCTATGAGTGCAGGTGGACTCTTGGTGAAGCACTATACATCAATATCAAGAGTAATACAAATAAACCTGAAAAAAGTTCTTCCTAAACAAAATTGTAAATTACTTGATTAACTACTACTGATTATTTTTAGCTAGAAAAGCAAATTATGGAAATGTGAAACACGACAACATTTCCCTAGTATGAGGAATGTACATTGGCCCCTAATGTCAGTAGGGGAAACTTGTGCAACATGGTCTATGTAGTATTCATCTATCCTTGCCTGCTATGCATGTTTCAGATTTAAATTCTAATTAACCATACTGATATGTTTTATAATTATTATTCTCCTTCAGCAAGATGATGAGAGATTAATCCAGGAGATCCAAAGAGAAGCAGAGAATGAACAAAGGAACCGAAAAGGAGGTAAGTGGTTCCACCCTCGGTACCCTCTCTAACGTCACCAAAATGAAGAAAAATATTACATCAGATATGGTTGGACTGCACTGTTTATATAAGGGATATTGTGAAAAATTAGGTGTAAATGGGGCCTTCTGGTCTGAAACCAAATAATTACAGAAATAGGAAAACCATCTGTGGGCAAACTCTACTAATTAATGGAAATTCAGGCTCCTTCCAGCTTGGTCCTTGCAAGTTAGATGATAAGAATACCAAAGCTCAAATAATGTCCCTGCATAAAGGACTTCTGTTTATCTGTGCTAATGTAATTATCTACCTTGCAAGGACCAAACATGGGGGAGCTTGTGGTATGAATGGGTCCCAGGAATCAAATGACGAGGTCCCCCTCTATAAACTATAATCTAATTATCTGTCTTGTAATTCCCATAGTTGGAGTAACTTCAAATTCTCTGTTTGCCCTGTTAAATTCAAGAAAATACAAAATGAAAAATTGCAAAATGACTAAAACAATAGGCAAAAAGTATATTCATCATTGAATTAATGTTAAAAAAAAAACAAGGGTAGACTGCCCCTTAAAGACATCAATTTTTCCCTTGTGTATAAACTAGCATTAACATGTCGATCCTTCTCTCAAATGGAACTTGTAGTTTTATACACTTTAATATTGGCATTAGAGATCTTGCATACTGTGCCAACATCAAGGTTTATAATGAACATATTAAATAGAGTTACAGTATACAACCCCCCTCCATTCCACCTTTGTTGTGACTGTTTTGTTTGCAAGAGTCCGTTATGGTGGGGAATTATCGGATTATCGATTATCCTGTGTGTAGACAAAATGTATGTTCAGCATAAGCCATATTCTTTGAACTCTTGTTCAATGAATAGGTATGACCATTTTAAGCACTTTGGAAAAGCAAGTCTACTATAATATTTTTATTTATTTGTAAAATCCACTATGTGGCTTGCTGTTCTTGAGTCGCATATCACTAATCTGTAGCCATTGACATGAATTGCGTTTGCCTTTCACTGCACAAAAGGGCTGGATTTTCTAGTTGAAAAACGGTGAAACCTGTGCCTCCTTTAGGTGGACAGCTGTTTTCATATTACAGGCAAAGCTCTGAATTACAGAAAGGCCATCTCCCATTGACACCATTATAATTAAATAATACAAATTTTTAAAACGGATTTCCCTTTTCTCTGTAATAATAAAACAGTATCTTGTACTTGATCTAAACGAATATATACATAATCCTTATTGGAAGCAAAACCAGCCCAATGGGTTTATTTGATGTTTACATGATTTTATAGTAGTCTTAAGGTGTAAAGATCCAAATTAAGGAAAGGATCCATTATCCAGAAAACCTCAGGTCCTGGGTATTGTGGATAACAGGTCCTATACTTGTATACTTGAGTATAGCTGTGTTGGAGATTACATTTTCCCTTAATAGGTATTTTGAACAACAAAAAAATATTTACAGTAATGAGCAGGAAGTGTATCTGTTATTACTGTTTAGGATTAGTCAGCAACCAAATGTATTTGAGAAGGCTTATTTAACTGTACCTGAATATGTTTGCTTTTAACATCTTCACATATGTACCTTTTTTTTGTTCCTTGACAGAGAAAGCCGTCAAAAGAATAGGACCTCCTATTCAGAAAACTCCTTCCAAGTCTGCAAGAATAGAGACAATGCCAAGAGAACGACCCTTAAATCAGCCTCCAATACCTCCATTTTTAATGCACCCAGCTTATCCTCTGGCCCCTGTCCAGCCATTATATAACAACTTCCCATTGAATTTAGGAGCCCAACATGCCCCATATGTGCCTCCACTAGCCAACATTCGCCTGAACTTTAACGTTCCCCCTCTTGACCTGGATATTGAGCCAAACTTGCCTATGCATTTTGGACCACAGCCACGGCGTGAGTAGTGATCCGAGAGACAAAAACCCGCAGAGGAGCCTATTCATTAGAAGAAAGTCTTCCTAACAGGATCTAGCAGTAGGTACTCACAGCCTATAAACAGTTGAAAAGGTTATTGTATGATTTGTTGATTCTGCTTGTGATGGTCTGTTGAAGGGCCTGATGGGAATGGAATCAGGATTCCAAAATCAAAGTGCTTAATAAAACACCCAAAGTCTGAGTTCTTATTATTGATTTTCACCAGCACATCTGGTTCTGTGGCCAGATAATTACTTTGGCAGCTACCTGTAGGGCTGTAATGGAATAATGGGGTTCACCTCAAGGGACTTCTTTAGGATGAACTGCCGTGGGCAACTTCTCCACTTGTACATGATCTTCTGGACAGTGGAATGATTGACATCCAGTTGTTTTGGCAATCTTTCTAAAGGTCTCTGAGAGCTCTTTCAATCTAGACATAGTGGGGCTCATTTATGAACACTGGGAAAATTTGCCCATGGGCAGTTACCTATAGCAGCCAATCAGTGATTAGCTTTTTAAGTCAGCTGCAAGTAAAACCATGAATGCAGCAATCTTATTGGTTGCTATGGGTTACTGCCCATGGGCAAATTTGCTCAGTGTTGATAAATGCCCCCAATGTCTCTACTTTAAATAAGAACAGTCTTTCCAAGATCCTTTCAAATGCTTAGAGCATGAATAGAATGGGCTCTGGTGCACCTCATGTTCTGTTTAGACTAGAGATAAATATAGCGGAATGCTTACTTTTTCCAAATGCAAATGTTTTTCATTTATATTCATTTTAACAATGGGCTACAAAGTG
The DNA here is from genome assembly GCA_024363595.1 of Xenopus borealis. Lineage (NCBI taxonomy): Eukaryota > Metazoa > Chordata > Amphibia > Anura > Pipidae > Xenopus > Xenopus borealis. Next base: position 93,838,713 of record CM044447.1, on the reverse strand, counting down.
TGAATTGTGCATGACCTTTGTAATATCACCTGACATCCCCTCCATTTCTCAACATTTAATCTTTCTAGCACTCAGCCGGCCAGATTCATATTTTGTTCAAACTCCCCAGCAATGATAATGCATCCGAATAGTTCAGCTAAAACCTTTTCATACCAGATTATAAGGAGTTAAAAAAATATAATCAGAAAGAGAGCTTAGTTGAATTTTAGCAAGGCCTCTGACACTTATGATTATAAGGCCCTCCCCAAGTCATGAATGAAGAAATGAAAGTAAACCCAATAGAGGAGCCTGCAGCGCCCCATGTACAGTTCACAAGGTTCCTCTGTACACAAGCCAGCTTTCTATTCATGGACAAATCCATATTGCCAAGGCCAACAGACCTTTGTTTTGAAAGCAGTTGTTAAAGGAACAGGATCACCAAAAAAATGAAAACCTCACGTAGTGTTGCCCTGCACTGGTAAAACTGATGTTTGCTTCAGAAACACTACTATAGTTCATATAAACAATTGCTGTGTAGCAATGGCGGAAATTAAAAGAAGACTATGTGGCACAGGTTAAGGGTGGTGGTGCTATTCGAGGAGATTAGTTGCCCAGTGACGTTTCTCTTCTTCATGTGACTAATCTTCCTAAAATGCCTTCCTGCCAGCTAGATGGCCAGCGGAATGGCACTCCAATAGCTTCAGCTTTCCGAAGTTTCTTTGTGAGGCAACTTTGTAAAATGAAACGTTCCGAGTGCCATCCCATCGGTGATCTACATTCTAGCCAGCGGGAAAGCTTTTCAGGGAGATTAGTCGCCTGAAGAAGAGGAGATGTCGCTGAGCAACTAATCTCCCCAGAATCTTCAGGTGTGCCACCACCCTAAATAGTAGATAACACCATTATGTTGTACAGAGCTTATCTGCTGTGTAACATGAGCCTTTTCTCCTTTGAATGGCTGCCCCCATTGCGACACAACAGTTTATTTATATAAACAATAGTAGTGTTACTGAAGCAAACCCCGCAGTTTTACCAGTGCAGGGCAACACTGCGTTATATTTTTATTACTTTAAACACTTATTTATGTTACTGTTACTTAAATGTTTGGCAAAATCCAAATAAATAGCATCTACTGCAAACTTCCTGTCCTAGTGACTTTTTACTACATCATAAAAATCAAATTCGTGCTTTGTATCCTTCATAATGCCACGCAGAGTAACCTTCTAATGTCATTCTTTAGAATATAATCGTTAAAGGGGGTGGTTCACCTTTAAGGTAACACTCGGTATGTTATAGAAAGGTCAGTTCTAAGCAACTTTTCAATTGGTTTTCATTACATATTCTTTTAGTTAACTCAAAGGTGAACAAACCCCTTTTAATGTGATCCACTGAAATAACAATGTAAAACTTATGAGCCTATAATTGCCAGGCTGAGATCATGATTCATTTTTAAATATTGGAACTCCATAAAAATCTGTAATCCATAGGAGCCATACCAGATGTGAGTCTGAGAATATGACAAGAAGGCTGACTAAAGCTGAACGTAGTTTTTAGCTACTCTGTGGTATAATCCATCAGTCCTGAGGACATTTATATATCCTGACTCAGCCACTATATTGACTGTACTAAGCCGTCCGTGTCCATTACTTGAATCTTACAGATGAGTTTTAGGACCTACTCTTGGCATAATGGAGATCTGCTTAAAGGAGAACTAATCCCTAAAAATGAATATGGCTAACACTGCCATATTTTATATACTAAACTTACTGCACCAGCCTAAAGTTTCAGCTTGTTAATAACAGCAATGATCCAGGACTTCAAATTTGTCACAGGGGGTCACCATCTTGGAAAGTGTCTGTGACACTCACATGTTCAGTGGGCTCTGAGCAGCTGTTGAGAAGCTAAACTTAGGGGTCGTCACAAAATTGTCCAGCAGAAAATGAGGTTTGTCTGCAATATAAGCTGATGCTACAAAGCTGATTAAATGCAGGTGCTAATTGCACTGGTTTCTGTGCTGTCCTGTAGCAATTATCTGTGACATTTCTATTGTACTATTGTATTTCTATTTCTACTGTATATTGTGAGTGGTTCCCTAAGCTCAGTAAGTGACAGCAGCACAGAGCATGTGAATCAGTGAATCAGCAGAAAAGAAGATGGGGAGCTACTGGGGCATCTACTGGGGAGACACAGATCTTTACTGCTAAAGGGTTGTGGTTGCCTTGGGCTGGTACAGAAGCACAATCATAATGTACAACATTTCTAGCCTACTTCTTTAGTTAACTTTCCTTGTCCTTTAAGCACATTTACTTTGAGTGCCTAATATACCACATTTTAACATACAGTAGTTGTGAACCTGGATTATTTATTACTTACAGTATTTTTTTTTTGCCATTGGGTGTTGATTTTAAACTTTTAAAACAATCCGTTCCTCATTTTCTATTTTTGTTTTCTTGATATATATATATATAGATATAGATATAGATATAGAGATATATAGAGATGTAGAGAGATGTAGAGAGATGTAGAGAGATGTAGAGAGATGTAGAGAGATGTAGAGAGATGTAGAGAGATGTAGAGAGATGTAGAGAGATGTAGAGAGATGTAGAGAGATGTAGAGAGATGTAGAGAGATGTAGAGAGATGTAGAGAGATGTAGAGAGATGTAGAGAGATGTAGAGAGATGTAGAGAGATGTAGAGAGATGTAGAGAGATGTAGAGAGATGTAGAGAGATGTAGAGAGATGTAGAGAGATGTAGAGATATATAGATATATATATATATATAAAATACAATGCTGACTGGTGCACACTGAACTTAAGTCATCTGCCTGGGTGCCGGAAACAACATAACAAGTCTTCAATAAATACTCCGCACTCCAAGGTCTTGTGTCAAAAAGCAACAAAGCTTGTGGTTTACTCCCTCAACGTTTCGGCTTCCCTTTCCTTGCGCAAGGAATCTGAAGATGGTGTCCATGACTTTCACTGCGCTACTCTGCATGAATATGCCCATGTTAATGCCAGGGACACTTTTTAATGTTCTATGGAGGGAGAAAGCAGGGAGGGGAGTCAATGGAAGGAAGGGGATGGGGGTTTTCACTTTAAAGCACCAGTGGCTATTTTAGAGACATAGGTAAGAACACAATGAATCTTCCCCATGGGAAGAAAGAAACCAGCTCTAAACTGCCAAATAAGGAGTTTCTGGAGTTAATACATATCACATATGTGAGCATATCACAACTGATGTCACACACACGTCATAACTTGCAAAACTTAAGATCTGGCAAGGCTTCTCCCCACAATTCCACTGGAATTTACACCACTAGTCAATATATATATCCCAGCCCCTTCCCTCTAGTACTCACCACTCTCTCCTCTTTCTCTGAGATCCCTTTCTGCTTTAGGTGATTTCAATGCAAATCTGGACCCTCAAAAACAGTCTTTGCAAATCACTGTACACTCTGCTCATTTGATCAGTTGGGCTGCAAATGTGTATTTAAACTGTGAAGATGGAAAAATCCTGATGAAAAGTGATAAGCAAACCACTCTGCCACCCACAAAACACCCCCCATAGATGTCTTAATAACACTCCAGTACAAGGCAAACAAAGTATAAAACTATTAGGACAGCAAGAAGGATGAACCTGATGGACACCACACATAGCAACTACAATGCCTAAATGAAACCGTGGAATGAACAGGTTCAATATCCAGATTTTTGTTTACACAGGACACGGAAAACAAGACATATGGTTGAATCAACAGTTTAAATTCAATAACAGTTTACATTGTGGATTTATTATAATGCCTTTTATTTATAAAATGCAGAGAGAAAAAATGCAAAACCCCATAGGTCCTTTATTAAATATAAACCTTGGATCACCTTATTTTAAATTTCTTGACACCAACTATTACCATAAATTCATCTCATATTATTCCACCCTATAGAACAATGTGAATCTAATAATCCTAATTTAATTATTATCTAGCCAAAGATAATCTGTGATTCTCAATATATTAATAAATTCCAATGGTTTGATTGCAACTATTTGTGCTCATATATGATTATAACATGAAACCAAGCACTACATAACTTCAATAATTGAATTAATTAATTGTGCTCACAAGAGTTAATAATAATCACCAGGTTAAATTAATTGGGTTGCTCCACAACTGGTATTAACTTAAATCAAACCCACCCATTACTCCATCCAATATTCCCTTCAGAATAAATTCAATTACCAATCAATTCATCCAAAATTATGAATTGGAGTCCCAAGAAAGACTCCCCAGCCGGGTATAAAAGCTGGATTAATAACGTTACCTCAAAAGCATTTCTGAGAGAATTCCTGAAACAATAGGCAAGGCCGTCAAAATACATCATCAGCTATACAAGGCTTCCAGTTGGTCAGGCTGCAGGAAAAATGATCACTTTATGCTTGTGCACTTGTTTCTCACTGCCCCGCCTGGTCACCTGAGGGAGTTTTGGACATCCTGTTGAAGTGTTCCCTGTTTAAGACTAAACCACAATAAATCTGTAATTATATTATAATGTATCAGTGTAAATTTTGTAAAAATATTTTCCAAACAGAATATCAAACTAATTCCTTTTCTATGGGCCAACAAATATTATATTGGACAGCTCTGTCGGCTCCCATCAATAGAGGGGCCATGGCCTCCCACACATTTACTCTATTATCTGGCTGAGCAACTAAACAGTGAGTGGATAACTTAACTAAAAACATCAGCTAGTAGCTTCCATTATATTCTGCACAGTTTGCTTTTAGGATATACGTGTTTTTGCTATTTCGTAGCTCTTGCTGTGTTTTCAGAAGACAATAGAACAGATGGTTGCATTAAAAAACCTGAGAAAACCATGCTCAGTTGTGTCTAAAAATACATATATAAACAGAGCTCAGCATGCTTTTATAAACACATTAAAAACAAACGTTTGAGCCTTTTACACTCCGTGTGTGCCATATTCTGCCTGCCCTATGCTCCGTGTGTGTGCCATACTCTGCCTGCCCTATGCTCCCTGTGTATGCCATACTCTGCCTGCCCTATGCTCCCTGTGTATGCCATACTCTGTCTGCCCTATGCTCCCTGTGTGTGCCATACTCTGCCTGCCCTATGCTTCCTGTGGGACATAAGCCTGGTAGGCGTGTTCTGGGGGTTTGTTAGCATTTGGAAATTGTTGTTGTTAGGAGCCCCTAAGGTGTCATTTGCTGGGGAATGTTGTGTTATCCACAGGGAGGCGGAGGCCTATGGATTTAAGGGTATGTCTTAACATGACATTTTTCACACATGGGTGATGAGTGATCAACCGTTTGTTTTTTTGGTGGTTCAGGAATTTTATATTGTACACAGATTTATTTGCAGCATAAACAATGTAATTTAGAAATAAAAACTACACCATAAAAATCATGACCGAAGTCTTATCTTATTGTAGTCAAGGATGTGTAGACAAGAGTTTGTATACTTATTGAGTGTATGTATATCTAGAAGAAACAACTTCAGTCAGTATTGTGGCATAGCCTAAGCTGTGGAGTCGAAACAGCAATAAACAAGCAAACTCTACCAAAAAGTTATAGACCTTTTCTTATATACATTTTTGATTTGTGCTTGTCAATGTCACTGAATAGTCCCTTGGAGAACAGTTACATCAATGAGAAATGGAAAGGGTAGAACACAGGTGTGAATCTGCAAATAACAGGCTCTCCATCAGAACTGAGTTACCGTGCAAAGAAAAATGACCAAGAAACAGAACTGTACAAGTATTTGAGCTGTTGACTGTAAAAATAGGTGCTGCAGTTTGGTGGAGAAATGGTGCTTAACTAGATAAGTATATGAAGTCATTACTGCTCTCAATGTATTTCCTTAAAGAAGAAATGGAAGTGTTGTTAAGGATCATCCTGTTTTCACATATAAAGGAGATAAAAGGAATGAAGAAGATACTTATTTTACTACAATGAATGTTGTAATGGAATATCAGGGAGGCAAGTTGAGAAAATTAGGAACTTACTGCATACCAAACAAAGACTAATCCCCGCCCCCCAATTTTTTTTCAAATATATCCGTATTAAAAAGAAGCAAGTTAGAAGTGTGGCTCAATGAAAATATTGACATACTATTGTTAAAAGGGACTCTGAATAGTCAAATGTGCTTATTTAGTTATTTTCCTCAATGCATACAATAGAGTTACAGCACCAACTCTGTACTCATGGCTCAGCTCAAACAAGTCGGCAATGGCTGTGACAGTATGTCATTCTTAAATGGCAAGGCAAGTCTTAAATTGAATAAGGCTAGAAATGCTGTATTTTGTATACTAAACATAAACATGAACTTTCTGCACCACAAGCCTAATCAAACAAATGATTTATGCTTTCATAGTTGGCTACAGGGAGCTGTCATCTTGTAGCTTTGTTATACAGCTTTGCAAGACTAGACTACATACACATGCTCAGTGTGGTCTGGGCTTCTTAGGGATCGTCATAAATGATCAAAAAACAAAGCTGCTTGAGTTCTGCATGGCTGGGAATAAGGCAGGGGCTCCCCCTGCTGTTCATAAGTATGATTGTTTCCATGCCAGAAGTTAGGGACCGTCTGACAATTCCTATCCACAGCACTAAATGAAGGGAGAATTTCACTGCATACAGTTAGGTTTCTTATAAAAACGGTACGCATTTTTTATTAAAGTATATTGGAGATAGATTTCTTTTTCATTAAAGAAAGTAAAAATGTGATTTATTTTTTTTGCCTTTACTTGCCCTTTAAATAAAATCAAAGTGAACAAGGGCACTGGGCCTGATAGAATAGAACGTAATGTACTTAAAGAACTTCATCATTAGCCAGAACATTTTTTTAAAGGATTTTCTCAGACTCACTTTCAAGCGTATGGTTTCTGTGGATTGGAGTTGATGTAATTTCAATAGTTAAAAAGGTATCAGTCTGGAAATTGCAGGCCTGTAAGTCTAACATCTGTTGTGGGTAAGTGATTTTCAGGTTTTTTAAGGGATCATGTGTAAGAACAGATTGGCATCCTTGATGGAGAAGTACCTTGGGGTACTTGTAGTTAATAAACTTAGCTGTAGCATTAAATGACAGACCAGCAAGGATTCCTCCTGTATTAAAAGGTTCAGATTCACAGAAAGAGAGGGGATACATCCTCTTTACAAAGCACGTTTAGAATATGCAGTTCAGTTTTGTGCTCCAGTCCTCACAAGGAAACTTTGGGGCAACTTCAGAAAACTGAAGTGATGCAAGTGCCATTCCGCTAGCAATTCACATTCTTGTTGACTGGAAGGCATTTCAGGGAGATTAGTCGTTTGAAAAAAAAGAGATTTGTCCCTGGGCAACTAATCTACCCGGAATCTTACCGTGAGCCTGAGCAGGGATAAGATTACTTTGTATAAACAAGGGGGTGGGGGGGTCATACAATTAACTCTTTATTCACCATTAGGTCCTTCCAGCAAACAAGAGATTGCCATTTACAGTAGAGAAAAGTAGAGAAGTAAACCAAAAGCAGTTTATTGACAAAAGTTTAGCCACAATAGTGCAAGCTATAACACTAGATATATTCTGCAGACTGCTTTACCATACCTAAGTAAATAGCTGTAGAAGCTCTCTCAGTTTGCTTGGGGTAGCAGCTGCCATATTAGCTTGGAGTGACCACTTCCTGCCTGAGTCTCTCCCTGCTTGCTCATAGCTCTGGGCTCAGATTACAGCAGGGAGGGGAGGAGGGAAGGGTGGAAAGGGGAGAGGAGCAAACTGAGCATATTCATGCTGTGCCCTGAAGGTTTCACCTTAAAACAAGTCTGATATAGAAGCCCATGTGTACACAATAGAAAGACAGAAAAGCGGACATAGAAACATTACTTTGAGGGTTTACTGTTGTATTTATATAGAACCTTTCTGATACAGATTTTTTAGCCTTTTCTTCTCCTTTAAGATGCAGAAAATGTTTGTTTTGGGTTTTGTTTTTTACAGTGAAGACTTCACAAGATTGTCTTATGGCACATACATAAGATTGTTTAAAAAAAAAGGGTTGGATGTGGAAATGCAAGTTACTGAAATTAACACATTAATACAAAGTTAATTCAAGAACTTGTACAATTGTCCTATTGAGCCACATGTAAATTTAAAAAAGAGTTGGAGAGCAACACAAGCATGAAAAAGTCCATGTGGATGTCCAATAAGAGCTCTGATTGGCTTTTTGGTAACCCCTATATGGACTGGCAGCCTACAGGAGAGAATGTTTGGCAGGACATCTGTTTTTTATGCAACCAAAACTTGCCTCTAAAGCCAGTAATTCAAAACTAAGGGGAATGTTTACTAAGATTGGAGATAAAAATCTGAAGAAATTTCTGGAGATGTTGCCCATGGCAACCAATCAGATCTTTGCTAACTTAAAGGTGGCTGTTTAAAGCTGGCCATAGACGTAAAGATTTTTGAAAGATCCAATTGTTATCGTGAGACCACGATTGTCTCAAAACGATCGTTTAAATGCCTGATGTGTCCATCAACTAAAAAGACCATTTCAGGTGATATTGCCAGCAAAACTGAAGGGTCGCTGCCTGCTTGGCCCTGCAAACATAGGTAGATTGCATGGGGACCGATAAAGATTTTCTAACCTGGCCGATCAATCTTAAGACCGACGTTGGACGAAAATCGTAAGATGTACGATCGTTGGTATCCCACTAACCCACTGACAGATTGGTCGGACTTCCCTAAGATCGGTCGTTCGGCAGGGAAAGATCGTTGCGTCTATGGGGAGCTTAAATCTAATTGCTGATTGGTTGCTATGGGCAACATCTCCAGAAATCTCTCCAGATATTTATCTCCAATCTTAGTAAACATGCCCCATAGCACCTGCTTTGAGGCCACTGGGAGCAACATCCAAGGGGTTGGAGAGCAACATGTTGCTCGTGAGCTACTGGTCGGGGATCACTGAAATAAAGGATAAGAAAATGCCTTAAGTTGGCCATACACATAGCAATTACTATTGGTTGCAGGAGAGATAGTTTCTTTTCATTACAAACTTTATTAACTGAATTGTCAATTAATCAATCTATAGCCAAATGGTTCTCTCGCTCTGCCTTTAATGGAAATGAGAATGCTTCAATCCTCCAACAGGTCACCGCAATCCTTCATGCATATAATCTTCAATCTAGTAATGAGGAGTGCACTCAAGAAGCATATCTGCTGTGAAGATGCTTTATTTAGTGACTACAAGTACACGACATGTTTCGGGCTTTACATGCCAAGTGTGTCAAGTAATCACTTACCATAGGTCAACTTTTCTATTCTTCAAAAGGCACCCTGATGCTTTCAGGGGCTTTATATAGAACTTGTCTCCAGTCCCACCGTTGTCTGAGCAACTTTGTTTCTTGGCACAAGCTATGGGGTTCTTTAATCTTAGATAGAAATGAGTACCTTAAACCATTTTGCATTGCCTCAGTTGCTTTCCACTCAAAGAATCTAAATGAGGCAGAGAGATGTGACTGCTGATTTCAGTGCATCCTCTTCTCTCTGCCTCATTAATATTCTTTAAATGGAGAGAAGCGGAGGGAACACGTGTGTGCGCTTACCCTTGGGGCCACATTATTTGTTGCCTCTGTTTAAAACCTGGCAGCCTAGATTACAAAGTACTTTTGAGACTTCTTGGTTTACATGAAGTTGGTGAAATAATAGTTTATATGAAAGCCATTCCATTGTGAAGTGCTGGCATAAAACCACTGGATTAGAGAAAAAGATGACAATTTCAATATGTAAATGGCACTTATGGTCCCAGCCTGACAATTAAAGGCCTGTAAATGTGACCATTGTGGTGGGCAAGTTATCTGAAGTCTCATTAAGGAATCACATGCAAGAAAATGCTATTTTAATATGATCAGTAATCAAAATGGTTTTATAAAGGAAAGGTCATAGACATGATCTACTTGGATTTTATTTTTATTTTTTTTAATCAATGATTTGCTACTACGCCACAAACATTCATAAACTATGGTCTTGATGGACCTGATTGTCTGGTTGGATTACAGTTCTAAATTGTGTGCTGCAGGGATCTGTTCTGGATCAAAGTCCTCACCTTCAGCTTTTCATCCAGTTTTGTAAATCCTTTTGTGTTGCCTTCACCCATTCTTCTAACTTTGGCTTTGCTACTAATGTACACCAAGACTGCCAAATTTTCCCCAATTCCTCTTGATCTGTTCTCTCACTTCACCACATGCAGAACCCTAGCACCAAATAGTTTGTCATTTAGGGTCTATTACTGTATTCACTTTTCAGTGTTTCATCCCATATGACAACAACTGTCCCCCTTCAGTACTAGGGCATCTGCTCCCCCGATGTTCTGAAGGCTGCCATCCACAGCATCTCAAAACCAACTCTGTCATTGTACACCAGCAACCATGTCTTTCTTAAAATAAAAAGCTGTCCCCTGAATTTACATCAGTACCCTGATTACCAGTAAAGGCACTTTAGAACTAGGTTATTTAAAGTGTTAAGTTGTGTGTTTCAAATTGCTTACAGTTTGTAGAAAGCCATGGTTCTATTTCTCATGTCATCTATAGAGATTATCCAGGATGCACATGTTCAATAATTTATAAATCAGCCGCCAGGTGGGTCATTGTGTCTATCCACTACAAGTAACACAGTGGACACCCATGTCATGTGCCGCTCACAACCATACACCACCCACAACTACTGCAAAACACCTCAATAAGTGACTGAAAGTGCCCACTGCTCACCAGAACCTATTAAAAGAAAACCAAAACACAAACTGAAGTAGATGCAGTAGTTATTCCAAGTAATTGACAGAGACCACACAAACCAGTTATAAATAAATATCTACAACTTTCCTCATTCACCATTTTGCTATGAAGTAGTGTGCATGTCAGAGGAATGTATATGAAGTGATTAGTATATACCATCCAGACTAATGATACATTACATTCAACACTTCAACAATTTTAATCCTTCATGTGAAGAGACAGAATGCAGAGAGGAATATTGAAAAGTAATTTTTATATCCATTATTGAACCCTTATGGGTTTTGTAAAGTTTGTAAAGTGTTAGATGAAGCCTTTATACTAAATCTTGCATTAAAACTCTGCATAAATCCTTTTTCACGAGAAAAAATTATTTTATTCATGTACTTGACAAGTGACATTTTCTAACTTTGTCCTGCCTTTGATGCTTCTTCCTCTATATAGTCTGGGACATTTAAGGACATTCTGGTAAAGTTTTCTTCTTTGGTTAAAACCAAAGGTAGCCTTCAATGCCAATAGAAAATGTGTTACTGAAATGAAGCCGCCTTTTCACCAAAAGCATTTCCAGCAGTGAAAACACACTGCCAGATGATATTTTAGCTATACAGTGATGTTACCCTGTACCCCCCCCCCCCTTTATCATAAGCCAGTGCTCTGTTGATCCTGGTCAATACGGACTAGAAACCCTTCAATACTGTGCATGCTCCGTTTTCTCTGGAGTACTCAGAGCTCACATGCATGTGCCTAGTGAACTCCAATATCAGAAATCTAAGATGTGATCAGGAACCTTCAGGTGGTTTTTCTAAGGGCTGAAAATTTAAATAAGATGGCATTTTAATGCAACAATAGTGGTTCAGAAGAATGAAATGTGCAGGGGGTTTGGAAAAGTGAGGACCTGGCTTTCATTTCACCATACCAATAAAGCTATTTGACACTTTGAAGCTGCTTGATGACTATGTGTTATCACAACCCTCTCAGGCAGAAGCACATTAAGCAAAATACCAGCACTCACCGTCAACACCTCAAGTTCATTAGCAGCTCATTTCAGGTCCGCTTCCCACTACATATATGCATTGATCTCAAGCTTAAAGGGAAACGGTCATAAGAAAACAGTTTTTTTTCTTCAAATGCATCAGTTAATAGTGCTGCTCCAATAGACTTCTGTACTGAAATCAATTTCTCAAAAGAGCAAACAGATTTTTTTCTATTCAGTTTTGAAATCTGACATGGGGCTAGCCATTTTGTCAATTTCCCAGCTGCCCCAGTCATGTGACTTGTGCCAGCACTTCAGGAGGGAACTGCTTTCTAGCAGGCTGTTTTTCTTTCTCAATGTAACGGAATAGTACGCAGTGGGACATGGGTTTTACTATTGATTGCTGTTCTTAGATGTACCAGGCAGCTGTTATCTTGTGTTAGGGAGTTATGTTTACCTTCCCATTGTTCTTTTGTTAGGCTGCTGGGTGGGGGAAAGGGAGGGGGTGATATCACTCCAACTTGCAGTACAGCAGTAAAGAGTGGTTGAAGTTTATCAGAGCACAAGTCACATGACTTGGGGCAGCTGGGAAATTGACAATATGTCTAGCCCCATGTCAGATTTCAAAATGAAATATAAAAAAAAATCTGTTTGCTCTTTTGAGAAATGGATTCCAATGCAGAATTCTTCTGGAACAGCACTATTAACTGATACATTTTGAAAAATGTTTTCCCATGACAGGATCCCTTTAAAGTTACCAGTGCTGTATTGGTTTCTTTCAGATACAGAAATTTAGATTTGTGTTCATCCTTGTTTATTCACAAATGAATAGTATACAAGAAAAAAATTTTTTTATCTAGCTCAGAGCTCTGTCAATAAGGAAACAAAAACGATAAACACATCTTGATGTTTTGATCCTTGAGGGACAATGTATACACACCAGTACAGTCCATTTACTGGAACAAATGGGTTTATTTCTTTACACTGCTATGTTCTCAAAATGGCACTTAAGACAATAGAATCAGCATGTGGCAGCTTTACAGATCAAATCACAGGAGTGTGAAACCAGCAAGTAAGGCTTTAGTCACAACTGAAGTTCAGGTCAGTCGCATGGCAGAGAGATTTAAATAGCCCAGACTGATACACAAATGTTATTAAACTTTAAATACTTGGTACATATCTGTTGGCGATAAATGTTAGGACATTTGGAGTTATTTTAAAATGTAGAGCATTGTCATTTAGCACCACAAAGTATAATACATTTACTGCTGAGATAATAGGTCGGAGGTTGAGATGAGGTTCATTGGTAAACAAAAAAGTAAATAAAGACATTAATACTGTTTGGATTACCATTACATTCTACCTTTCCAGTTACATAAACTTTTCTACACGGAGGAATAAGGCGCTATAAAACACTAGGCATAAATGGTTAATTGTGCAAGTTTTGCATTATTTTTTTTAAAAAGTTGTTTTTGTTTCAAACTAGCTAGTACTTGGCAAAATACGATCACTGCCACTTAAAAGGCCTCCTAAGACATGTCATTGTCATTTCAAGACAGTTATAGTTCTAGCGGGGGGGGGGGGGTCATCCCAGGAATACTACCATAGTTAAAAAATAACTTGTTAAGAAGCAGTTCTGTCTATGGATGTAGAATATTAAAAATGACATGGGTCAATTTAGCTGTGTCTCTATGTATGTATGTTTTTAAAAAATATAACATTAGTGGGTACTAAGATTGTGGCAACAGACAATGCCCTGCACCACAGAAGTGCTATAGGTGTATATTTGGTCATAAACTGCAGATACTGACTTAAAGAAAGAACGACCTGTTACTCCAAGCAAGACAAGATTTGTATTATATTGCCCTGGTAAGAGCAAACAGGCACAAGGGACACATTTGAATACAAGGTCAGCCATGGCTAGTGATTCAGCCTCAGATTAAGCTTAGTATTCCCAGAGTGTGGTAGAGTCGATGGTCTCGGCATTTGCTTTCAGAACACCAGCGTGGTCACCTTTGAGATAAAGGCCATTGACTTTGATTGCCACTTTGTTGTAGTCACAGAATTCAAAGAAGAAATCCACCCGAGTGGAACTACTGCTGGTAACCGACTGATCACTTCCCACAGTCCAGTATTTCCCAGTGGCATCTTAAAAAAAACAAAAAAAAAAATTATATTACAGTGCATTGCTATTTTAGCAGATAAACAGACACCATTATCAAAAAGGCAACAGCAGAAAGGTATTGACATGTAACCAGTCTACATTCTATCAGATAATTGCCATACACAACACTTCAGTGGGATTCAATTGATCAATGACCAGGCCCCGTGTCCGTTGCCAAGTTGAATGTCTGATTAACTGGTTTTTGGAAACCGATATGAACAAAACAGGAAGCATAAGGGATATTTAATCAATACAGTAGTCACTGAGCTTCACAAAAATCAAGTAGACCCAATGGTAGGGTTGCCGCCTTCCCCCCCCCCAACTAACTCTGGGGGGAGGTGGGCCCTGATGCAGCAGGGGCAGAGTTGAGATGCAGTGGGTGGAGCCAAGCCATTGGCGCAGACTGATGTCAGAGGCAGGGCTATGATGTGGCAAATTGCGATCGGCCGATCGCCGTGTCAGTCTCAGGAAATCCTGCCTGGTTTACCTAATTCGGGCCAAAACTGGCTGCCTGGTTTTCCAACTAGGTCACCACAAGAATGGGTCAAAACCAGACAGGAGGCAAGCCTACCCTATGGATACCTTTAAATGACAGCAGCTGAAGAGGATTATCAACAAGAAGTCTGAATGTTTTCTTGGTGCAAGTCTCCTCCAGGTACTTTAGTTGCCTCCCACACTCCAAAAACATCCAGGCACCTACCGCTTGGTTAATCCCAGCTCCAGGCAAACATGGGCAGGTACCCTAGGCAGCCTGGCCAGTCGAAGAGCCCAATAGGCAAGTGTGCATGTGTGAGAAAGCACACATACACTGAAAACGGGGAGCAAGCATGCACGACAACTGAAACATACACTGAAAAAGGGAAAGAGCGCACACTCAGGCCAGAGCAGGGACCAGGGCTAGGGGGGAGGAAAGGCAGACAAAGTGCGTGCCTGGTGCCCCCCAGCTTTGAGCCCTAGGCATGTGCCTACTCTGTCTATCCCTAGTTCTGGCCCTGGTTAATCCACGGGTACCACAGTAGAGATCAGGTAAAGCAGAAGAAAAGTGGTCTGGCTAAAGCTCAACTAAGAAAATATATTTAAATGGAGGGCACTCTTATTTGCACAATATACTTTTACTCTTTATGTTCTCAGAATGGGTGCATTTAGCCCAAAAAGGCCTCCATATTCGGCCTTAGTACATATAAGCAATTCTATATAGGCCTGCATATCAATAGAATACACCATGTGGTATGAAATTTAAACATTCATTTCTTTAAAAAAATCAAAGCAAATTCATAGTCACTAGCAAATTTGCTGTGATTTTTTAAGAAATAAATGTTTAAATTTCATACCACATGGTGTATTCTATTGGTGTGCAGGCCTATATAGAATTGTTAAAGCTCAACTAAGGCCTCTTAGCACTCAAAAGGTAGATCACAGGACCTTGTTTACATTAACTTTACTTAAACATTTAACTTATGCCATATAGCAGTGATCCCCAA
Organism: Xenopus borealis; assembly: GCA_024363595.1. NCBI lineage: Eukaryota > Metazoa > Chordata > Amphibia > Anura > Pipidae > Xenopus > Xenopus borealis. Next base: position 93,823,357 of record CM044447.1, on the reverse strand, counting down.
CTAGTAGCTCGCGAGCAACATGTTGCTCCCAGTGGCCTCAAAGCAGGTGCTTATTTTTGAATTCCAGGCTTGGAGGCAAGTTTTGGTTGTATAAAAACCAGTTGTCCTGCCAAACGTTCTCTCCTGTGGGCTGCCAGTCCATATGGGGGTCATCAAATAGCCAATTACAGCCTTTGGCACTCCATAAATTTTTCATGCCTGTGTTGCTCCCCAACTCTATTTCTGAATGTGGCTCACGGGTAAAAAAGGTTGGGGACCCCTGCCATATAGGGTGGGCCCAGATGGTAGATGGAAACGTTCAGGTTTCAGCTACAAACAGTATTAAAAACTGATCTTTTACCAACTATTTATCATGTGACGTAAAAAATGGAGTGAAACATTACCGGTGATGTTGCCCAGAGCAAACAACCAGCATTTATATTTCAACAGTTCACAGTGGGCTTTTTAAGCCTGCCACATCCTCTTCACACACTCTGAATCATTAAACTTCCTTTAATGGTCTAGCCTTACTGTAGGGGTTTTTTTCACCCTGCCTTCATACCTTTCTACAAATTTACTGGCCTGTTATCAACTTCTATCTACTTAACCCCCATCAGCATGTTTCCTTCCTGCCAGTTACATACCTGTGGTCTCACCTGATACTTACATGCTAAATGTTGCTTTCCGGAGTCTGTTACCAAAAAGAACTAACATCCTGTAGCAGAAAACATTAAAAAGCTAATAGTGACCATAATATTGTATCAGGTGTTCTAGTACTTGTACATTAATATGTTTGGGATAATGGCAATCAAATTCATGACAGACTTGTTTCAGGTTGGAAAAACCAGAAATAAATGGCATGACTAAGGTAAATTCAAAAAGTGTACCATATAAATGGGCAGATCGTATAGGGCAGCGCTGGCTACATTATGGTTATGGTGGGACACTTCCCACTGGCACAGAGAGACCACCCATACCTGATGGTGTATTTATGTTTTCTAGGTTAATACTGTACTTTCTATAATCCATTGATTTTTACAAACTAACATCCTACATGCATTTCTCTTTTAGTCTGTTCTATAAAGCTCTCTAAAACCCAAAAATGTATGGATTGAAATATGCTGGCAGTACTCAAAAGTTCAGAGATGGGGAATTATCCAGTTCAATTACTGTAGTTTACGTCCACAACTAGTAGTATCAGCATCAAAGATTGTGGTAATGAACTTCAATCAAGCGCAGAAGTCTGCTGCAAAAGTTGTGCTTTATTTGTTCACGACATGTTTCGAGCTGGGCCCTTTATCAAGTTCTTAAAGGCAGTGACAGAATTAATGCTATGTTAAACTTCTGTATTTCACAATGGAACAGCAAACACAGTTAGCAAACCACACATTGTTCAATGATAGTCTATCTAAAACGATAAGTATATACATTATTTTACTTACAAAAGTTAAAATTGGATGTTTGTCGCACATAAATAACGCGGTTAAATAGCAACTAGTAAAGTAATTTAAATATGCTAAGTTCTGTGTATTTCAAGTCCTGTTGCCTTTCTAAATAATTACATTTTAAACTACATCATGGAGAGTGATCCAGTTTGTGCCAACCTTTTTCAATTGATATAGTGACACTTATGTTTTCAATTGCATTCTCAGGGACTTGCTTGGAGTGTTCTTTTGTCTTCAGGTGTAGGTTGTGCCACAATACTGACTCACTACAGGTTGGACCTTCCAGATATACATGTATTTTTACTACAGGTAACTTGACACCCATTGACTACACTTCAGATGTCTCCAATTAACTATGACTTTGGAAAAGAATTTGATGCATCAGATAATTTAGTTGAGTCATAATAAACGGGGTGTTTGCTAAAGCAGTCCATTGTGTTTTTAATGGTATTTAATTCAAAGTGTTTGCAGAGTCAATTTCTGCTGATCAGTGTAAAAACAAAAAAATGCTATTTCAAAGTACTATGACAAACATGAAAACTTCCAAGGGGGTTAACACCATATAACCGATTGCATCACTGTGTTTAAGGATATATTTTTACGTATAATTTGTGGTTTGTTTGACATCTTGAAATTAACTGTACATTCAAAGACACTTGGATAATCAAAAGACCGTTTGTGGAAACAAGGATAAGAAATAAAAATACCTCCAAAACAAGATTCAAGAATAGAGCATTTTTCTGCTGTGTGTTGCAAATAGTATTTGCTTACCTTTGAGGCTGTAAGCACCATCATTGAATTCCAGTTCAAATACATCATAAATGGAGCGGTTGCTATCAAGGGTCCCAGTCATTTTACGGCAGCCAATGAAACCATGCTCACCCCTCAAAACAATCAGTGGACGGTTAATAAGCTTCATTAAAAAGAGCTCTGTCTCTCCTGTAAAGCAAAAAAAATTTCCAAAAATGTTTTACTTAAATGTACCACAAATGTAACACACTGATCAGTCAGCAGAAGACCTCCTACCTATATATTTAGTATGTTAAAATGGTATAAAAACCCTGGTGTAAAGTATTCCTTAATTAGAAATGGTTTTTCACCAAAATGTTCCACACTCTTACATTATAAAGAAGACAATTTTTTCAGGTCCTTGTCTGCCTTTGAACAAATTCCTCCCTTCTCTAAATAGCGTTTCAGCAGTTCATTATCAGAGGGCTTCTCAGTTGATTGGTAATGGATGCACATGCAGGTACTTGCATTTTCAGTGTAGTCCATGCCACATTTTTTTTTTGTTCAGGCAGGTTTATTGTGCTTTGTCAGTTTTGTACAACATGAGAGCAATTGACCATTACATTTGGTAGAGTCATAGTTGCCATTACATATTACAATGAAAAGGAAATAAACAAAAACATATTAGAGAATAAAAGAGCAGTGCTTCAGTTTACAATTACTTTCTTTCATCTTGTCTTATTATAATTCAGGGATCATCCTGTTCTGTGTAGCTCTAGGGGGAATTCCCTGAGCCAGGGGGCCCATATCTCAAAGAACTTACCCTGGCGGCCTTTGCATTTCGCCATCAGGAGCTCTATTTTGGCTAGGTTAGACATTTCAGTTCTCCATTGACCTATTTCTGGGGGAGCTTCCGCTTTCCAGTTAAGGGTGATAAGCCTGCGGCATTGAAGTGGGGCTTTGCTCAGCAGTGGCATTGGTTGGGGATCCCCATCTGCAGACATCAGGATATTCAAGAGGCATAATTTAGGGTCTAGCAGGTTATCACACCCAGTGACTGACTATTATTGCCAGGGACCCTCTCCAGTATGTATGCACTGGCTGGCACAACTCCACAGCATGTGTAACAATTCACCTTCCACCTGTTTACATCTGATACATAATAGCGAAAGATTTGTGAACATTTTATTTAGCCTAATTCTTGTGTAGTAGGCCCTATGGAGCATGTAGAGTTGTAAGATTCTGTGCCTGGGGATTAGGGATACTTGATTAGGGGCTTTGAGTGCCATTGACCATTGCGTATCAGTCAGGGGTCCCAGATCCCTTTCCCAATGTTCTCTGCATTTAAGAGGGTTATTCTTATGCCTATATTCAAATAAAATATGAGTTTATATAGCTTGGATATTATACCATGGGTCTTTTCTCGATTGAGTAGTTTATTGAGGGGGTGGTCTATTGGTTCTAAGTGCTTCACTTTGTACCATTCTATAAATTTTTCCCTAAGCCATTGCTTATCCAGCATTGCGGTGGTTTAAGCATAGCCAGGCCCCCTAATTTGGTGTTTTCCCATAGAGGTGTGGTAAGGTCAACCCCTGTTACTCCCATTATCTGGGTGATCCTGGCTAACGACCATTTAGCATTCCCCAGGATGGGGTTAACCTTTGGTCTGTTTATTTTGTTGGGGGTAGCTAGTAGAGCCTGTACAGGGGTTGTGCCGGGCGTTAGGGTGTTCCAGACTCTGTAGAATGCCGTCTTGTTTTAGTATTGACATATAAGAGAACTGCATTGCAAAGTAGGTTGTTTGGAGGTCTGGTAATGCCAGCCCTCCAGCTCCAGTGGTTCTCTTCAGGGTGGTCATGCTCAGCCTGCTTCTATTATTGCCCCAGATAAACAGCCTTATCCTTGTCTCTAGTTTAGTAAACAACGTGTGCGGGAGGGGTACAGGAGCATGCCACAAAGTATACATGAGCTTTGGTTGAACAAATTTTTTATTAGTTGGATTTTCCCTACCAGCCCTATGGGTAAGGCATCCCAAGCTGACAATTTCGTGTCTACCCAATTTATTAGGGGCTTTACATTCCGGTCGCAGTAGTTTGAGATTGGCAGGGCAATCTCGACCCCTAGATATGTGAATTGGTTCGCCACCTGAAGGGGACAGTTGTCTGGGTCAGTGTCAGCTTTGGGGGGGGGGGGGGTCATCTACCAGGAATAGGGTCGATTTTGCCAGATTTACTTTTATGCCGGAGACCTTTCCAAATGTGTCAGTTAGAGACCGTTCACTATGTGAACTTTATCAAGCCGTCGGCCAGATAGACTAGGTTATAGTTGGCATACAGTTGAATTTGATCTTCTCCTGCTTTCAAGAATCAACCTTTTATTTGTGTTTTGTCTTACTGCGGCAGCGAAGGGTTCTATGGCAATAGCAAATAGGAGTGGGGAGAGTGGGTGTCCCTGCCTCGTGCCCATGGTGAGAGCAAAAGGGGTTGTTAGTAGAGTCCTGCAGTGGGTCGGGTACCTGCAGGTTACCCGCAAAATCCCACAGGACCCTGCGGGTTGCTCGTAGAATTTCTGGGTGCGAGTATAGAAGCGGGCTGGTGGTTCTGCAGGTTGGCAGGTTGAGGGTCGGGTCGCGGATCCTCGCTATAATGATTTTTACTCCTTTTTCTCAGCATTTCTACTTCTGATGATGTCACATCCGGTTTACATTGACAGCACTTCCTGTTTTACTCCTTTTTTTCTGATCACGGCTACTTCCGATGAGATCACTTCCGGTTTACAATGACAGCATTTCCTGATTCTTGATGGTTAGCGGGTCGCGGGTCTGGGTTGCAGATCTTGGATTGCGGGTACGGGTGCCAAAAAATGGACCCGCGCAGGACTCTAGTTGTTAGTGTTGTCCCTATTCTTAATGCCGATGTTGGTTTGGCGTACAGCTGTATGAGAGCAATAAATAAAAGCCCAAAACCCATTCGCCCCATCACCTGCCACAGGTATGCCCACTCTACCGTGTCAAAGGCCTTGGCCACGTCTAGTGCGGCCACTGCCCTGTCTCCTTGGTTGTGGTGCTCTACTGTGAGGTTTACCAATAATCTGCAAATGTTCATGGCAGTAGTTTTCCCTGGCATAAAACCCAGTTAGTCATCTTCAATCAAGGTATGCACTACCTTTTTTAGCCTGTTTGCCATGACCTTAACTAGTATCTTGGCATCTGCCGTCAGTAGGGAAATTGGCCTGTAGGATTCAGTTAGTGCTGGATCTTTACCCTGTTTAGCAAGGAGTATTACAGCTGCCTCATACATTGATGGCATCAACTCAGATCTAAGTAGGGCTGCTTCGTATACTTTGAGTAGTAAGGGGGCTAAAGCTTTCGAGTGGCGTTTGTAGAGCAACATGGGTAGCCCATCGGCACCTGCTGCTTTACCATTCGGGAAGGAGTCTATTGCTTCAAGTACCTCGCTAAGGGAAATTTTGGACTCAAGGAATTCTCTGAATTCTGGGGTTAGGAGCAGCATTACCGTATTGAGAATAGATTCTACCACTGGCATGTCGTCTGGAGTTAAGGTGGACGAGTACAGTTTGGAGTAGAAACATGTAAGTATGCTCCATTAGCTGGGGTCTGATGTTAGGTTACCATTGGGGTCCTTTAGGAGTGTTATGGCAGGGGGTGGGGGGTTTAGTGTTGTCTAGATAGGTGGGCAAGCAGTTTCCCTGCTCTTTACCCATATTCAAGAAAGTTGATTTTGGAAAAAAGGTGCTGTAGTTTAGCTTTCTCTAAAAGGTAGTTCGCTACCTGTGCTGCCTTCAGTTCTGCTAGACCTTGATCCGAAGGGGCAATATGGCCGTGAACTGGTGTCCTGCTCTCAAGCCGTTGAGACGAAGAACTGTTTTGTCAGTGCGGCCTCTGCTCGATTAAGAGGGGTTAACAACCTGCATGTTAGTAGACCAAGGGGGGGGGGGGCATTTAAAGCCACAGATTCCTCTTACCGTCCCCTTCTATGTCCAAGCCTGGTTATGTGGGCAATCGGCCTATTCTTTATGCAGCGTGGAATATTATATATCCATAGCAAGTTATGGACATATTTAGTTTATGGGCAGTGTGGACAGTTAAGATAAAGGGTATATGCGTAGCGGTTTTCCCCCCCATCACCTCCTGGTCAGAACAATGTGGCTCTTACGTGTCCTGTGTGGTTGGAAAGGAATCCAGTAGGGCTCACCAGCTTGGGACCTCCATTATCAGCTCACGGGGGATTAGGCTTGTTTCTGCATCATGTCTAGCCAGGTACTGAGCTTGTTTGGTGCAGTGAAGAAGCGTGTTTGGCCCTCTGCAACGACGCGTAGTCTAGCAAGGTACAACATGGCATAGGGTAGGTTTAACTCACGGAGGCGGCGTTTCCCATCGAGGAACTTTTCTCTTTGGTGCTGGACCTCAGCCGAAAAATTGACGAACACATATTTTTGCTGCTTGGTACGTCAGTGTCTTTTTTCCGCGCCAGCGATAGGACCGCATCCCGGTTTCTGGAGTTTAGGAGTCGAGTGATTAGAGGGTGCGGTGGTGCCCCTGGAATCGGTGCTTTTGTTGGGATTCTGTGGGCTCTTTTGATAGTAAAGGCTGTTGAGAAGCTGTTCCTGCCAAATTGCTCGATCAGTCAGGCTTCCACAAAGTTTTTCGGGAGAGCTTCCCTCCACTCTTTCTGGGAACCCAATAAATCTTAGATTGTTTCTCCGCAGCCCGTTTTCCAGGTCATCCAACTTAGCTGTGCATGCCACTACAGATTGTTGGAGACTCTGGACCCGCTCCGGTAAAGGATGACAGAGGTCTTCTACGTTGCTCACCCTTTGTTCCAGGGCGGATGCCCTTTCCCGCACCTTCTGCATATCTAGCTTTATGATAGAGAGCTCGACTTTTATTTCCTCTGTCTTTGAACATATCAGGCTGTTACTGGATTCTTTTGCTAATCTAATCTATCTGTAATCTCAGTCAGCAGCTCAGCCAGAGTCAATTCATGTTCCTGAGAGTCCTCTTGGCTTTGGCCTTCCCGAGAGTTAGGCCCTGGTGAATGCTCACAGTCGCCATTTTTTGCAGGTTGGGTTTCCCGTGCATATTTTTTTCAGCCTTGCTGCAGCCTCAGAGGCTCTTAGCTGCCCGATTTTGCCCCATTAACGATCTTAGCGGTGTTTGGTCGACTAGTCGTCACAGAAGCCGCGTTGAAGCTGTATTTCAGGATAAAATCAGGGTTTTTTTTAGGGTCGAGCCACGGAGCTACACCACTCTGCGTCCATTCACATTGCGCACCAAGCCACGCCCCCCGTGCCACGGTTTTTAAAAATAAGTCGATCACTGCGTAGATTTAATAGTGGTTTCAGCCATCAGCAATGGTATGCTAAGTTTGCATATTTACACTGCGGCCAGCTGGCAGCGTGAACCATGTAAATACGGCAAATATCCACGTGTGTTATTGTTCATAAGAGGACAGTGTCGGTACAATACTCAAAAAGAGGTCTGAACAAGACCAGTTGGACTAAAATACATTTTTGCCGTTTCTACTGAAAATTCGTTATGGAGCTGCTCATTTTACAGGGCATCACAGCTGACTGAAAATTGCTTGAAGCAGCTTCTGCAAAATAGCGAAATTAAAAGGAATTTTAAAAAAACGCAAACGTTCTGTTACTATTAACGAACCTTAAGGGGGGTAAATTCAGCTTGTCCCTTTTAAAGAGACACAGTAGCCTCAGACTATCTTTTTTGCATTGCAACATTTGTCTGCCTTAAAGCAACGCAACCTACCTGGTGTATCTACTGAAGCAGACAGTTGCCCATTCTTCTTGGCTGTGACATATTTTCCATTGACTCCCTTAAGGGCGATCCTACGGTCACACCAGTCGATTTCAAAATAACAGCTGCTATTCCTGTTGGAAAACAAAAGGAAAAAAACGACTGAGGAAGATGACAAATGATTTTAAGTGGGTGGAGAAAAGAAAAAGCAATAAACAAAGAATAAAAAGGGTGATAAAGGCAGCCCAAGGCATTTACATTATTTTTGGTGCACTGTTTAAAGATGTCAACTTTTTGTTCTTTGCATCATTCCAATCTGATGAATCTATAGTATCAAAGCAGGAAAACTTATGGTCTTGTAGTTTAGCATTGACTGTTGACTCAATATATTTTGTTTAAAAAGATTAAACATCCACTACATATCTGAATTACGATACAATTAAACAGATGTGCCTGGGTACACATGGATACTATAAGAAGCAGATCTTCTCATTTGTGCTAGATGTATATGACAAGATGGAGTAGATGTCAGATGGGTAGCAGGTATTTTGAAATTCAATACAGACCATGTATCTTGTCATTTGTCTGTCAGGTTTTTGTAATTTATGTTATTTTACCTAAACAAGGAAACTGAAGCTACTTCTTGTTTGGTCCTTGTGAAGTAAATCATTCTATTCCCTTTACACAGATACCTCCCATGTATAACCCTTTTTCTGTGCTCAGTGGACCAGAGTAGCTTCAAATAACCTGGTTAGTTCAATTTAACTAAAAAAAAAAAAGTTTGTGTAAGTATGTTCAAAACAAATTCTATTCATTGCATTCATGTTGAGCAATGGCTATCCTGTTAATTTGAAAATAGCATATTAAAGGAGAAGGAAAGTCAAAAATTAAATGAAGCTATAACTATTGCCAAGGAAATGTTGTTATCAGTGACATTAATCATTCATTCAGTACTTTTTTCAGTTGTGTTTTTGGTCCAATCAATTTTAAAATTATTATGAACATGTATAGAAACTCCTACCCTGTCTCCTGTCAAGAAAATGCTTTCAATAGGGCATACGCATGCGCAGTAGGTTACAGCAGTGCCCTGCACATGAGCTGTAGAATCCTCTGAGTGCCGTGCTGACTTCTGATGTTGCGGTCACGTGACTTATGATCTTGTCATTGTTGACCTCTGTGCTCCTGCCCCATTAATTCTGCTACTAATCACGAGTGTGCAAAGTGTGCAAAGCAACGGAGGGAAGCTTTGAAGCTCCTGCGCTGGATTTGATTCACAGTTTGTCAGCGAGCGCAGGAGCTGATAAGGGGATTGCCTGTCTGAGGTCTGTAAATAAATCTTTAAACTTTTTGTTTTTGTAAATCATTTTAAACGAATAAATCTATCAGTAACAATCTTTTCTTACTGTGGTAAGCACAGTTATGCCTCCTTACTCGCATTCAGATGCAGAATGTGTGTGTGACTACGTCATGGGGTCACCAAGGACTCACGTGCACTGCAGCTGAGCTCTGAGTGGATGTGTGCCTATTTAAAAATGGCGGCGCCAAACCATTACAATCACCGTAACTTCGGAATGTAACTGCACAGCTGCAGTAGTCATATGACAGTTTGTAATACAGCGTTTCAGGAGGGGGGCTGGTGGGGAACACAATGAGGTAGGAATCAAATTTTGACTTTCCTTCTCCTTTAAAATGTAAATTATTAAAACGATCATTCATAATATTTACCCCCAAGGGCTCTTACACACAGTCCTTTCAATGGAGTGTACAAAACAAACTGCATTCATTGGACTTTTGTGTTTTTAAACACAAGCATACATCTGTGATACGATTAAGCAGCAGAGGCTTTTTTTGCAGCCCGATATAAATAAAAAGAATCTACTCCTGGGACTCAACATAAAGTTGTCACTTAGTCAATGGTTAACTTGTCTTTTCTAACATGATCCATCCAAGTTGGTTGTGCAGCTGTTATTGCTAATCCCTAATGTGTAAATCTTGATGTTCTGTGGTTTTCCAGCATACATTTCTCTATTAAAGGCTGAACTTGCATTCATGCATTCACAGCATTAACTTGCTGAATACAGCTTAGTGTTCCATTTATAACTGTCCAATTTTACAGTCTCATTTCATACAAGATCTGCAAAACTATGTCCAAATGCAAGTAACAAATGACGAGCAGTGATTACAATGTTTAGGGTGTTTTAGTGTGCTGTACCAAAGCATATTATATAAGGATTGTTGCAGTTGTTTTAAAGGTCTTCTCAAATTTCACAGCTGGCCTCAATCAGTAATCCCGAATATTGCTGGCAAACTAATGTGAAGTCACTAGTGTTGCAAACACATCCTGTGACTTTTTTTTTTATTGCCAAGTCATATGCCAAACTTTTTCTATGTGACTCATGCACCCATGCATTCTTCCCCACCCCCCCCCCCCCCCCCCCCCCCCACTGTAGGCTACTTTTCTTTAACATTCTAGAATGTTTATATAGTAACATTAGAATTTACATACATTGAAGTAAATTCCAGACCCCATTGTATCCATTGGTCCCTGTATTTTGCACTCATAAGAAACTGGCATATTGACACACTTATGTAGTTTTGTAAATAGTGGAACTTGTCCTCCATGAGCAGAGGGATGTTTAGCAATCTGCTGCCATATATTCTGAATGTATTTATATTCTGAATTCAACATATTCAAGCACATACACTAAAGTAAGGCAAATCCAAATCCCTGACAGAGGGACAGAGGTACTTGTGGATAATAAAATTGGCATTGGCAAATGTTCTCCTTACCATAAATGTCAGCAAGGTATTGTGCTTTATTGAAGGAGGTAGAGATTCGGGGGGGGGGTGTGTGTGTGTAAGGGTTATGGCAAAGCACTTTTCTTGAGGTACATAGAGATATTTTAAGATACCCCATGATCTATTCTTGTGAAGAAGAAACGTGAACAAATAACCCCCTGCATAATAGACTTCTGCTTATCTGGAAGGCAAAACTGTCATGACAAATGATGAACAGTTTAACCACAGGCAAGACAGGGAAAGCAAAATAGTGCTCCATTAATGCTCAATAATTGAAGAAGAAATTATTGCTATTATTATTACAGGCAGCATGTGTTCTGTTTTTGCTTATTTTTACTCAAATCAAAATCCTTAAAGGACAGGGAAAGGCTGCTAAATTTCACATGATCTTAGAGGTCCCATGCATTTATCAGATGTTTTTTTAATCCTGTCTCCCGTAGTGCCGTCTCAAAGTTACTGCTATTTCCACTTAGTAACAGCTGCCATTGCATGATGTCAACAAGATGGCACTGGAGAACTAAAGGCACGCGCACCAATTGTGCCACCCCTGGATGCAAACAGGTCTTATCTTTGTGTCACAATGGCAACCACACCAGGTGGAAGAGTGGAGGGCTTACAAGGGTAACGGCTTGTTCACAGTGGCGTAACTACCAGGGTGCAATTGCACTAGGGTACCCACCCCTTTGGGGCCCATTGGATGAAAAAATGGTTATGGCAGGCTAACTGAAGGTTAGCAGTTTTGCAGAAATTGCTGGGACTGAATTAAAAACGAGCTTAACAGAGGGGAACGGCAAAGGGAGGTGGCATTACTATGGCTTTGGATAGATGTTAACTCTTTCATATCCTTTCCTTGTCCTTTAAATCTAGACATTTCAAAGAGCCACAAAGCAGATAAAACATTAAGGAGGTCTCAATTATGAAAAGTGCTAGCTACTGTAAGTTCAAATTGAATTACACTAAAAAGCTTTAATCCTAAAATGTGAAATGGTTTGTTTCTTCTCTGTTTATATAAAGCGAGAGCTGTAAACCCATAGCATTCTTTCCCTGAACTACTTTTACTGGCAGATACAAGTGAGAAAACACAAAGGTACTGAAAGAAGCTCTTCATGCAAGCAGGGCCGGCTTTGTATTTCCAGCACCCCTAGGGAAGCCAGTGTGTGCCCACTCCCACTTTCCAGCATTGGGACTCTCTATGCAGGAGATTTAAACCATCTTCAGATAGCAGATCTATATTGAAAAGTACAGTAAAATATATCTTTAAGTAGAGCTGATCAATACAATCCAGTGCAAAAAGGCCTACTAGCAGAGTGGCTTAGCATGCGTTTAGTGGCTGGACTTGAAGCAGTAATCAATACAGGCGCTGAAACCTCACAAGTGCAGTGTCAGTGAGCCACACATTTGTAACTTACGGGTGACTTCTTCCTGTGCTTGCCTGGGGAGCCGCAATTGAGCCCCATATGAAGCCATTTATGAGCCCCATATGCAGCTTCTAAGATGTAGTTAAAAAAAAAAAAAAAGTCATATTTTATAATACATCCACTGATAAAGTGGACCTTAATTGTTTTAACATACTCACAGTGTAGAAGCAGATGCCTGAATCCCTCCATTGCTGGAAAGTGTCCAATACTTTCCAGTGTGAGTCCGGAAAGCACACATCTTTGTATCTTTGTTGATTTCCAGTTGAAATGTCTCCTGGTCACTCTCCTCATCCTGATTTGCTGAAAGGTCGATACCTAAAATGAAGCAGACAAAGGGTCATTGTTTCTATGCCATTTATCTGTATTTGCTGATACAAGTATGGGACCTGTTAACCAGAATGATCTGGGATCTTTCTTTATTTGGATCTCCATGCCTTAAGTCTACTAAAAACGTAAAAATTAAATAAAACCACAAAGAGAAAAAAAAGGAAATTATAAACAAAGAATTAATTTTTAAAAAATGGCATCTACAGCCATTCTGTAATTCAGAGTTTTTTTTAAAGAACAGTTTCCCACATAACGGATCCCATACCTGTAGTGGATTAAGAAGTTTTTCTATAAATCTCAGGCTCAGTGTTGTGTTTAGGGGTTTGTTCCCCCTTTCATATCTGTAATTTAGTCTTTTTTTAATTTGTTTGAGAGGTTTGCTGTCTAAATATCTAAAACTGCCAAAAGCAAGTTTTCAGCTCAACAGCTTCTCTGAAGGTCAGGAAGTCACCAGTAGCAAACTAGATATTACTGGGCCCCATTGCAAATTATTTTTCAGGCCCCCAGAATGTCTAGAGGTAGACTTGTTTTACCAATATTTATTTGAAATTCTATATGAATTAGGGTAACCTAGGGCCCCATACCTCCTGGGACCCCCTGCAGCCACAGGGTCTGCTTCATCTGTAGTTACACCCCTGAGTGTCACTGAAGGCCAGGGTGTCACAGAGCAAGTCTGCATTTAGTTAAGCCAAGGGTTACAGATTCTAGGTTAAGTCAAAAAGCCTGGCTATTAGTCTAGAACAAGCCTATATGCTGAACTGTCCAAATATAAAATAAATGTAAACTCAAATGCAGTCAGGAAGTGTAACAATTTGGGTTTACATGCGATGCCCTTAAAACAGTGAGATCAAGTGTTCTATGCCATAATGGTCCACTCAATACTACAATGCTGTAATTTTGGGGATCTAGGCACCAAGATTAAGGAAAGGTTTTCCAATGTCTCGCTTCAGAAATGTTGCCTGTGCCATGTGCATGTTTAGGAAGACAGCAGGAGCTTAGGGAGCTAAACGATTGGCTAAATACAGAAATAAATACATAAAAAATAAATAGAAGAATGAAGCCAAGCTACTTTTACAAATGGAAGCGGTTTCACAACTAGGTCAACTTATTATGGGTGAGTTCAATTGTCCGGACATTGACTGGGGTAATGGGGTTGCCAAGACAGAGAAAGCTAGTAGGTTTATAAATATGCTAAATGACAACTTTTTATCCCAGCTCATTCAAGAACCTACTAGGAATAACTCTTTTGGATCTTGTAAGAACTAATACTGAGCTCATCTCAAGCATGTGTGTGGGTGAGCATTTAGGGAATAGTGATAATAACATGGTCTCTTTTGTTACTCCCTTATAGAGTTGCCACTGCAACAGAATCTCAAACAATTTAAGATGTGCAAATGTTGCCAGAGAATGCAGAGATGTGCAACTAAACTGATTAGAGGAATAAGAGAAATTATGAGGGTAGACGGTCAAGTTTGGGGTTGTTTTCTCTTGGGGGACAACCCTGTAGAATACAGGAATAGGACTTTCATTTGAAGCAGCGTAGGTGGTTCTTCACAGTGAGGACAGCGAGGTTCTGGAATGCATATCTCCCAACTGTCCCATTTTGAGCGGGATAGTCCCACTTAAAACAGCTCAACCCACCCCACATTTGTACTGAAATGTCCAGACATTCTCTTTGATCTCCTGCACTGAACAAGCAGAAAAAGATACTAAGTTTGTAACTTAATTGGCTTTTGGCAGAGAGCCCAGAACAGTCAGCAAGTGCAAAAAGATACTTTAGAAATATTTTTGAGATAAGCAAATAAGTAATTGTAATAATTTAGATAAACAGGTCCCTTGGGAGAAATAAGGCTCACAGCTTAAAGGGCAATTCACCTTCATTAGCAAAAGTAACAAAAAAAAAAGAAAACCCACAAATGTCTTCAAACTTTCATAACCTGCCAAATTTTGTACAATGAACATGGTAATTAGGGGGTGTGGCCACAAAAATGGGATGGTCAAAAAATTTCAACATGCTACTCGCAGCAGATCTTTTTGTTCCTCTTTATTTCCAAAAAGTTGGGAGGTATGGGAATGACCTGCTGGGTGATGTGAAGGTGGATTCTGTTAATGTTTTTAAGAGTGGCTTGGATGTTGTCCTGGACAAGCAGAATATCCAAGGCTATTGTGATACAAATTATAATTAGCATAGATATTGGTCAGTTTGTGAGGGTATGGAGGGGTTATGCGAGTGTATATGGATGGATGCTGGGTTGCACTTTATGGACAGTTGGGTCTTTTTGCAACCTGATTTAACAGTGTTACAATGCTAGTAATCACCCAGGAGCACTCATTGGCAAAGGGTAGGAGAACATAACTCAAGCAGAGAGTAGACATTTTTGAAGCACATAAGCAATATAAAAAGACCCCCCTAAAAAACAGAGAACAGCCACATGAAAATTCTCAGCAGGGTTGGACTAGCCCACTGAAGTATCAGGAGAAATCCCAGGGAGCTTGGGGGTAGCCAAAGCTGCACAACATTATTATGCAGCGGTGTTAAATGACAGCTGGGGGGCTAGGCCCTTCAGATTAGTGGAATCCAATCGGATGCAGATTCTAAGGGTTCTTACACACGGGCGTTTTGGACCTGCGCTCCCCTGTGTTGCGTTTGGCTGCGTTCAGCCGCAGGGGAGCGAAGGTCTAGACGCACCTCATTCTTTTCAATGAGGTTGTACCCACGAGACGCGTGTAAGCGCCGAACGCAGGTTCAGACGCAACATGCTGCATTTTTCCTGCGTTCGGCGCCTACATGCGTTTGTGTGAGTACAGCCCCATTGAAAATAATTGAGTGCGTCTATACGTGCGCTCCCCTGCGGCTGAACGCAGCGAAACGCAACGCAGGGGAGCGCAGGTAAAAACGCCCGTGTAAGGGCCCTCAGGGATATGCATGATATTTCCTCAACTCCCCATTTGTGAGCCCTTCCAGTGCCTCCAAACGGCTTTATTACCATTCACTTACTGGAATTCTGGTTGGCAAAAAAGGTTTCTTACATACACACGTATTTGCCTCATTTTATTCAATTTTTAGGCAAGTTTATAGTCGGTTTATAAAAATACAGAGCAAAAAACTTGAATTTCTTGTTTTGACTGTAAACACCCTTGTACAATAAGAATATCTTATTTTGAACACTAAACAATTGCAGGATTTATTTTATTTGGACTAGAAGAGTACATCACTACAAATTTTGCAGTGTCCTTAAAAAAGCAAACAGATTATAAAATCTTCCTTACACTGAAGGAGTGCAAAATGTTCTAAATTACCTGGCAGCATATCAGTGAAAGGGTTAAACACTATTCTTTAATTAGTCCAATTGTTTTTTTTGTTGGCAATTGCTTGTGTCTTGTGCACCTGGGGCCCCTGCAGTGTTTTAAAGTGAAAGGAATATTTTATGCATTTACTGCTCAGTACCCAGCCCCAGGTGCCATTAGCCTTAAGGGTCAAGGAAAAAATCTTTTAAATGGTTTTTCCCTCCGTCTTTAGGGCCCTTACACACAGGCGTTTTTACCTGCGCTCCCCTGCGTTGCGTTTGGCTGCGTTCAGCCGCAGGGGAGCGCAGGTATAGACGCACTCAATTATTTTCAATGGGGCTGTACTCACACAAACGCATGTAGGCGCCAAACGCAGGAAAAATGCAGCATGTTGCGTCTGAATCTGCGTTCGGCGCTTACACGCGTCTCGTGAGTACAGGCCCATTGAAAAGAATGAGGTGCGTCTAGACCTGCGCTCCCCTGCGGCTGAACGCAGCCAAACGCAACGCAGGGGAGCGCAGGTCCAAAACGCCCGTGTGTAAGGGCCCTTAGACAAATAGAATAACATTTATTGGAAGAAATTCATTAGGCATATTATGTATTCCATGCTGGTTAAATATAGGTCATTAAAGACAGATGAAAACAATGATCACTACTGGGGATTATTTGGCATCATTATCTCCTCTGATGAGGACAGTTAGGGATACACTAGTGTAAAACAGCTGAGCTTCAACAAAACAATTCATAAAGTTCCACACCGCAAATATGAATTAATATTGGTGGTCCTTTTATTTTGTGGCAGCACAAGTCGAACAAAGCACTATAGGACATACCAACATGTCTGGGAATGTGTCCCATTGCATTATTTTCCTTTTGTTTATTTGTTCTGCTCACAATAAAATATACCAGCAGGAAATTATAAACAGTGCTTCACAAAGCCACTATATATTTAAAGATATACATTTTCCCTGTGGATTTGTGTAAACACATCTATAGATATTTTTTATTTTGCTTTACATATACACAAAACTACCTTGACTTAGGTCTGTTCCTAAACACCATAATCTCACAGGGAATAATATATCCATAAGCTTCATACATATACACCAATATTATACACACATTTTAGAAAAAACAACAAAAGCAACTGACATAACCCTAAGACACCAGAAAGGGACCTCACTCAGGAAATAATCAGCAGTATGCGTCATATAACATCACTAAATACAAGACAAAGATCTTCACATCCTTAGTTAGTAGCACAGTTCATCATATGCAGAAAGCCTGTGGAATTTGTCACTGTAAAAAATAGGCTAAAGGTGGACATGCACAGAGAACAACTCGTTTGGCGATGTTACCAAATGAGCGGATCTCTCCCCGATATGCACACCTTGAGGTGGGTAAAAATCGGGTTGATCCGATCATGGGCCCTAGGGCCCAACGATCGGATCATAATGGAGGAGATACGGGCGGTTGGACCACATCTACAAACAGATGCGGGTGCAATCAAATGGGATTTTTAGTCTGACTTTCAGGGCCCCATACACAGGCCAATCTTAAAGGGATACTATCATGGGAAAACATGTTTTTTTTCAAAACGCATTAGTAGTAAATAGTGCTGCTCCAGCAGACTTCTGCACTGAAATCCATTTCTCAAAAGAGCAAACAGATTTTTTTATATTCAGTTCAGAAATCTGACATGAGGCTGGATATTTTGCCAATTTCCCAGCTGCCCCATGTCACGTGACCAGCACTTTAGGAGCAAAATAATTTTTGGCAGGCTGTTTTTCCTTCTCAATGTAACTGAATGGAACGCAGTGGGACATGGGTTTTGCTGTTCTTAAATCTACCAGGCAGCTGTAATCTTGTGTTAGTGAGTTATCTGGTTACCTTCACATTGTTCTGTTGTTGGGCTGCTGGGGGGAGGGAGGGGGAGTGATATCACTCCAACTTGCAGTACAGCAGTAAAGAGTGAATGAAGTTTATTAGAGCACAAGTCACATGACTTGGGGCAGCTGGGAAATTGACAAAATGTCTAGCCCCATGTCAGATTTCAAAATGAAAGGGGAAAAAAAATCTGTTTGCTCTTTTGAGACATTGATTTCAATGCAGAATTCTGCTGGAGCAGCACTATTTTTCTAGCAGTACTTTTTCTGTAATGAAAATCATGGATTCTGCTCAGCAGGAACAAAGATAAGTAATGTAGCAACTAAATGTATCAAATGAGAGGGTCAGAAACGTTTCCAATATTAGGAAAGCAGTCCCATGTAGAAAATAGAAAGTAATTGAAAAAAGTCTTTCTGGAGAACAATCTAAAAACCACCAGGTGTTTTAAGTTGAACACCACCTTTAATAAATCCAATAAGTTTTCAACACAGATTCATTATCTTATTTGGAATCAATTACAAGGTACTGTTTTATTATTATTACAGATAAAGGAAATAATAAATCTAAATTATTTGATTATAATGGAGTCTATGGCATGTAGCCTTAAGGCCCCCATACACAGGCAAATAAAAGCCGTCGACATACAGCAGCTTATTGGCCCGTGTGTGGGGCCCTCCAGCGGGCTTCCGACTTTCGGCCAGATGTTGATTAGGCAGGGTAAAAAAATCCCTGTATTGGCTGCATTGGATCCACTTGTTGGGCCCTAGGGCCCATGACCAGATCAGTCGGATATCTCCCACCTTAATGTGAGAATATCAGTGAGAGAGATGCTCGCTTGCCGAGGTCTCCAAACTAGCAGATCTCTGTGTATGGCCTCCTTTTCTATATTTCAAAGCTTTCTGGATAATAGGCTCTCTGTAAAGGCAAAAAACAGCTTTTATTTTTCCTTCTGTTAGATGGAGGAAGAGAGCTTTGGACACATGCAAGAAAACCGTACAGTTGCATTGGTAGACTTGTACATGAAACATGGGTCAAAATTAAAATACACACAGTCCCAGCTTTCACTGTATGCAGACTCAGAACAAAATCACAAGGGAAGATATAAAAACCATAACATTGCATTACAGAGGGGGCAATTGGGAAACAAATCAATATTTGCAGTTTGACATCCACTACTCTCTTAAAGTGGGGACTACTGAATGAAAATGTTCATACTGAATTTTGAGCATGTGTGTAACTGCATGCAGGGCATTTGATTTCCTGGTTCATTAAACGAGACATACTAGTACACTTACCAGAAAACATATAATATGCACCTTTTTGTTTATTTCTTCACGGTTTGCAATTTCAAAAAGGTCCCTGGTACAGATTATAGTTTCTGGTTATGGTGTATGAGCAGATGACAAAACCTTAAAAAAATTTAATACCATCAAATGCAAACTGCTAAACATCCCCTTTGTCTTGCATGAAGGTCTAAAGGAAATATTAAGTCAAAATAAAATCCTGTCCAAAATGAAACAGGACACAGGGTCGCTCATACATTAAAGAAGCCTTCCGTTGCTAGGCAGGATGTGGACAGCTGCACAAACTTTATGATGCAAAGTAGTAGAAGAGCTATTCAATGACTAAGCAAACAGTTTTGCACTGCAGCTGCCCCCACAGTTGCAGGCACATAGCTAAAAACGTGGAAGAGAACGGGCTGGGTAGTAATACAATTCCTTACTGCAGATGTGTTTCACAACGCTTTAGAAAGCTTGCTTGTTTTCGGGGAGAGGCAGTCAAGGCAGCGTGCCTGGGTTTGGGCAATGGATCTGGCCTGCCAGGCCAGTCTGACAATGGGAACACATGGGACCTGGGGGAATCTTTGGATCAAAAAGCTAGGACTTAAAAAGAAAAAGCCCAAATGTTGGCATTAACTCCCTTTTACATAATCTTCCCATGCCTTTCAGAAACTCTACTCGCATCACAAACTTGGTTAGATTTCCCCATTAGAGGAGCCTCTAAATCACATCTGCCCTTGGTCCAATTGTGGCATCTATACATAAGTGATTTACTGAATCGAGAGCAATGTTGCCAAAATGTATTGAGATCTCTACACAATGTTTCGGAGGTACAACCTCCTTTTTCAAGAGATCTCAATAAATTGAGAGTATTTAGCACAATTGCAAGAGTGTGTGCATCTGATTTTCTACATTCCATGGATGGTTGGAACCACTGTTTGCAGCAAGTTTTCCAGATTGAGCACCACAGGAATATATACACAGAATTTTGTACTATTCTTTATCGAATGGAATGCACAGACACACACGTTAAGATTGCATACAGAGAGCACAGGGAAGACCTATTTACAAACGTAGTACCCCCCCTGACCCCAATGTGCTTTCTTTCACATAACTAAACTTTAATACCCTTTTAGCAGCTTAAAGGAGAATCCAACCTGTAATGTTAACCCCCCCCCCCACTCCAAATTGAGACTGTACCATTGACAGCACTTTCTGTACACCTTTCTTTAACAAATTTCCTGTCCATGTACAAATATTTACAAAGACCAACAGACCTTTGTTTGATACAGTTACCCTTAAACAATGGCTTCCTCAACTCTTTGGCATAATCCAAATAAATCACATCTAGTGCAGCCCCAATGCTGAAGAAGAAACAATTCATTTGACAGAACATGTTCTTCATAACGCTGTGCTCATTACTAGGTCATAAAGAACATGATCAGAGATGTAATTTTTTAAGCTTTCACACAACTTGCCCACCACAGATGTCAAATGTATGGGTCTGTAATTGTTAGACTGAGAGTAATCCCTTTTCAGATTTTGGAAATGCCTTCAGTTTTTTGCAAATCAATAAGTACCATAAACAGTGAGCAATTTTGAGAATAATCAATGTTTTAGCAAAGCCTCATATTCTAAGTGCTTAATGGTAAATTCCCTCAGGCAGTGGTGTCTTGCTCACTTTAACTCAGCATATGCTTTATGGGCTATTGACTTGATTGAGCTGAGCCATCTGTTCTCCTATTGGAGATAAATAATTTCTTCGTTTTCTAACCTGGCCTCCAGAAATTGTAGTATTAATATTCTTTACAAGAAAGGTTTGTCCCCTCTGTACTTTATAAATGCCTTATCCCAATTAAGAACCGTAACAGCCTAAAATGAAAGGGTTTAAAGGAACGACAATATAATTTACTACTGCCCTGCACTACTATAGCTCATATAAACAAGCTGCTGTGTAGCAAAGAACATAGGATACATAGTAAATTCTGTAGAACCCCACTGTATACTACAGAACATATCTGTTATCTGCTGTGTATCCTGTGCTTTTTTCTTTTTCAGCTTTGAATGGCTGCCCCCTGGCTACACAGCAAGTCATATCTTTTAGCTATAGTAGAGTAGAGAGGTACACTTGATAAAGGACAGGGGGGGGGTGTTTGTGGAGATTGACAGCACAGCTAACTATCTCCCCAGTCAATTTGTCTTATTCCTGATTTGGTGTTGCTGTTCCTTTAAGGCAAAGGGCACACAAATGTGTATAGGTCCACTATGCTCAGCCTACATTTTTAGGCAGGTAAGATAAGAGGATCCACTACTATACTATCCTGCGTATAGCTGCACTTATAGGCACAGCATCATCCCAAAAATGCCCTATTTGGGGTTTGCACCTCCACATAGCTGCACACCGACTCATGGTTTGAGTATAGGAGTGGATCCAAACAGCCATTTCCTTTTTCATCTGTAATAAGGAAACTGTACCTTTCACTTGCAACCAACCAAGATATAACAAATAGTATTTGGAAGCAAATCAATCACATTGGGATTATTTAAATGTTTTTTAAATGGAAACCCCACTTCCTTGCATCTGATGGTGACTAAGGTGCATAAATCTATATTGCTGGCAAAATGCTTGTTGGGTTTACGTGGTAATACAAAATATTCCTTTTTTCAAAATATCCAGGTGCCAAGCATTTGAAATCCCATATCTGTACTTTATTTGTACCAATTTCAATAGCAACCTTTGTGAAGGGAAAAATGAAGAATTTGCATTTTAAAACACAATAGCAAAAAAAAAAAAAAAAATTTAAACTATTGCATTTATGGTCAGTTTATGGATGCTCAAAGCTGCTACAATAATACAAAGACATTAATTTAAAGGGGCACATGTTCAGTGCTCCAGGTTCTTTTGGTCTGACTCCAAGCAACTGAAGATTCGTTCTGAAAACTAGTCCCGCCTACTTACATATTTGAATGCGCCCATCGACGGCGACAAAACTGCATCTGAATTTTTAACGATGTCCTCCACCCAAAAAACACATTTTTTCTGTAACCCTAAGCAACTTTCCAACATTCATTAAACACAACTATTCAATGGTTTTAATGTCCTATGTAAATGTATTTGCAGTTTCTGAAACAATGTTGCAAGCCAGTGGCCAAAAACAGACTCCAAGACGTGAAACAATTGGACTACTACTACTGTTACATTGTTTTAAGAGAAATAAAAAAAGGCCAATACTGTTTCTAACTGTCTAAACACCAACATATTCCAGTGATGGGCACAGATTAGATAGATCACTGACCAATGCAAGAGGCAAAGAGGGGCCAGCCCAAAAGAATTTAACTTAAATACAACTAAAATGCTTTTTTGGCATTGTCTTCTCATGTTTCGTTATACAAGAAAAAAACAAATCCGTTATTGGGGGAATACAGCATCTTTTGGGTTACAGGATTTGATCCCCTTTAGACTACATTCCTAAACCAGAAATTATACGTTTTTAAAATGGGTTTACAGTTAATGGTGTTCTTTAAGCTCAAGTTTAAAGCCCACCAATAAGAGGAAAAACACAAGATATATTTGGTTCAGGACGAGTGTCTAAAGGCGATGAAAGTCTGTTCCTAGGCAGAATAAGCAGCGGTTTAGCGCAAAATTGGAGGGATTGAGAGGAGCAGACGGAGAGAAAGAAGGGGTGGGGAGGTTGCAGAAGATTGGGGGGAGAGGAATCTGCAGTTCAAGTACGCGACAGTACAATTGTGCAGACTCCTCCATGCTTTGTCTGGACCAGCCCAAATCTCAGGATGTGCCTGCTTGCGCTTTTAATGCGCACACAGTTAATAACACAATATCAGGCAGACAAAGAGACCGGTAGCGCTCAGATGCAAAGTCTTAAAGGGGACACGCATAGAGACTGCAGAAGAGGGGGCAATGGCCGCAGGCCAAACTGTGAGGGTTTAACATAGAAGAATAGAAATGCGAGTGGTGAAGAGCAGAACTGCCGGCTGAGCGTGAATACACTGGGCTTACCCTGCCTTGTAGAAACGTTCCTCCCGTTGCCGGCAGTCAGAACCACTTGCGGGCAGCTCCTCTCCAGCACGAATAACTCGTCCCTCCCGGCCTTGCTGTTCTTGCCCGCCTTCAAGGTGCCACTCGGGCCGGACGAGGTCAAGTAGCGGCCGTCGCTGGCTCTAAATGCCACTTTGCCGGCGGAGATGTCCAGCGTGTAAGCGGTGTCGGGGTCGGCCCGGTCTCTCAGGCTTCCGTCGGAGGCCAGCAGGCGATGGTCGGGGGTCTGGATGCTGTAGCGGTTCTCCTGGAAGAGGAGAGTGATGAGCGAGTCAACCCCCCACGGCACGTCCCGTTCCACGGACAACTCGTCCCCGCGGGCACTCAGGCGGGCGTAGCGCTTGCGGGTGACGCTGTACAGAGTGAACTGGGGGTGCATGGCCAGGTGGACTCCCCACTTCTCGGCAGGGGAGACAGAAGGAGAGAAGCAGCTGATTCGGTCCTCGGAGCCTCCAAAGTAGCGGCCGTACGCCTCAGACTGCAGCGCCCAGCGCCCGTCCCCCTGCGCACTCACCACAAACCGGCACTCGGGCCCCGCAGTATCGCTCTCCCCGGACACCTTCCCATCTTTGTCCGCGGAAAGGAACCGGCCGAGGTGGCTCCGAAGTAGAACGGCGCTGCTATCTTCTCCCGCCGGCTCCAGACTCCACACTTGCTTCTTCTTTAAGCTGGACGCCGACGCATTGATCTTGAAGCCAAACGCCTCCGCGGTGAGGTACTTGTTGTTGCAGTTAACAAGCCCGAGTTGAAGGGGTCCAGAAGTCATGGTGCCACTAAAGATGCTCGAGCCCTTTTACCACTACACCGACCTGTCTCTTCAGCGGCTTTCTCGCTCCTCGCTTGTCAATTTAAAAGGTTCGGTGACGTCACCAGGAGGGGGCGTGAACCGAGAACTGGGTGGTCAGTAAATGGGTGAAGGAGCGCGAAGGAAATGAGGTGACAGGGAGGAGGATTTGAGGGGAGCCGAATCCGGGTCCTTGTAGAGGAATTTCAGAATAATTAGGGACGGATTAAAAACGGAAAACACGGCTGTATCCTCCCAGAAGCCAGCGAAGAGCTGACGTGTATGTGGAGATGTGTGATACATAATGCAGTGCCCTCATTGGGCAAGGAGCTAATTGTGATTAGTAACGGATTAGACCAGCTATAGCTGTTCATTACAAGCTGAGCAGCATCTTTCCTGTAGGTCCTGCTTTGTTTCCAAACCGTTATTTCTATTCTAGGAGACAAGAGGGAACTATAAAGGGGAAGTATACCCTCTTATCAGCATGAGATTAATTCATTGAACAGGACACCAATTGCCTACTATTTGAAAGGAGTGATCATTCACCTTTAAGTTCTTTTAGTATGTTATAGTATGACTGATTCTAAACAACGTTTAAATTGCCCTTCATTTTTTCTTGATTATTTGCCTTCTTCTTACTTGTTTCCAGCTTTCAAAATGGTTTGTCACTGACAGGGCCGCCTTTAGAAATCATGGGCCCGCCCTGGCATCCAAGCCCCACCCCTGATCCCACCAACTCCACATCACAGTTAAAAGACCACACAGACATCAGTGCTAAAAAAAGGTGGCAAGGGCTTATAGAATATTAAAATAAAACATTGGTGGCCACCCCACATTGGTGTAAGTAGAATTGAACTCGTGGCTTCAGGACCTCCATTATATCTCCTTTTGTGACATCTGGTCTTTTCGCCACTTCAGGACTTCAGTGTTGGCTCCTTTCATTACTTTGTTTCTTTTCGCTGCTTCAGGACTTCAGTGTCGGCTCCTTTCATTACTTTGTTTCTTTTCGCTGCTTCAGGACTTTAGTGTCGGCTCCTTTGTGCCTTTGGGTCTTTCTGCCGCTTCAGGACTTTGCATCTGTTCGGCACTACCGCATTCAGCAGCAGGTAGTTTGGCTTCATCCACACGAGCGGATTCAGGGAGATTAGTCGCCCCAGTGACAAATCGCCTCTTCTTTGGGGCGACAATCTCCCCGAACTGCCTTCTCCCTGCCCTCCACTAGCTAACTTGAAAATCGCCTGAGGCATTTCACATGTGGCGCTTCATTTTCTGAAGTCGCCCGAAGTTTCCTCGTGAGGCAACTTCAGTCGACTTCTGAAAATGAAGCGTCACGTGTGAATTGACGCAGGTGATTTTGGTTAGAGCTAGTGGAGGGCAGGGAGAAGGCAGTTCGGGGAGATTGTCGCCCCAAAGAAGAGGCGATTTGTCACTGGGGCGACTTATCTCCCCGAATCTGCTCGTGTGGATGAAGCCTAAGGCTACTGCGTATTGTCATTGCTACTTTTTATTTCTCATCATTCTATGCATATTCCAGTCTCTTATACATATCAATCCATGGTTTCTAGGGTAAATTGGACCTAGCAAACAGATTGCTGTAACCACAAACTGGAGAGCTGCTGCATACAAAGCTAAATAACTCAAAAGAATTTAAAATAACTGCAAATTTTCTCAGAATATCACAATCAAGGATCCGCAACCTTTTTTACCCGTGTGCAACATTCAGATGTAAAAAAAAAAACAGCTGGGGAGCAACACAAGCATGAAAAAGTCACTGGCGAAACCTATACAATCTTATAGACTCAAACCTCACCTTTGAAAAATACACAAAAACGACCTTAAAACAAGTAAATAAAGAACTGGAAACCTACAAACTCTGGGAAAAATGGAAAAACAAACACAAGAAAATCTAACTACTTAGAAGATCAACATACTACTAATATTCTGAACTTCTAGGGGAAAATTAACAATCTCCAAAGCAACCCCAAGAGTAACCAGAAACAGAAGAATCAACACTAAGTCAAACCTTGCTCACTGACTTCTTTATAACATAAGAACATGGACTAATTGACAAAAATTGGGATAACCCCCCCCCCAACCTTCCTTACCCCTCAAGTTCACTTACCTCTATACTCTCATTTCTATTCTTTTCCTTTTCTCATTCAACATGTAACCTGTAAAAGAAATAAAAAACTTTTAATTGAAAAAAAAAGAAAAAGTCACTGGCGATGCCAAATAGGGGCTGTGATTGGCTATTGGTGGCCTCTATGTGCACTGGCAGCCTATGGGAGGCTCTGTTTGGCTGTACACCTGTTTTTTATACAACTCAAACTTGTCTCCAAGTCTGGAATTCAAAAATAAGCACCTGCTTTGAGGTCATTGGGAGCAACATCCAAGGGGTTGGAGAACAACAGGTTGCTTACAGGCTGCTAGTTGGGGATCACTGCTCTAAATCACACTAAACATTAATTTAAAGGTAATTTTAACATGGTCAAGCAGGGCAATTGAAGTTACTCAATGTTTGGTTCTTGTGAGGCATTTATTTATCTTATTAGTGTTCAGATAATTAAAAGAAAATTAAGCAGAGGGATTATCTCCGCTGTGGTAAACATCTAAGTATCTAGATGCAGAAGACCAAACATGGAGTTGCTTCAGTTTTCCTGTTTGACTCGTTCAACAAAAGAAATTGAAAAATCAAAATGCTGTCATTAAAACAATAATAAAAAATGATGTTTAGCCCAAGCACTGTTGAATGAATTCACCTTGAAAAGGGGTTATACTGCCCCTTTAAAGGAACAGTAACATAAAAAGTTTTTTTTTTAAATTCGTTAGTAAAAAAATAAAAACACCATGACAAATTAAACTTTAAAATAGTAAAGCCTTTATTAAAAAAATAACGTACAGAAACTCTGCTTTCTGTCCTCTAAAGAAAAGATGACAAGGCAACTATGATCCATCGTGCGATGCTTGATTTCTTCTCCCATCTTCTGCTGACACTGACAGCGTATGGAAGGCGATGAGCTGCGGGTTCCATCTCCATCCCTATGTGCACAGACATTGACTACAACCAGACCATCATGTCAACCTTCTTGGACACACCAACTAGGAGGACGATGGGCTGAGGTGCATCAGTTCTACCCGCTGGTGAAGGTGCAGTGCTCCCCGCCCAGAGCTGCTCTTCTTCCTGGCTCCATGTAAGCAGGCCATCCCCGTGCTGGTTGCTGTGCGAGAGACAGCTTGTTATCAGAAGTGTGTTCTGTCCCACGCAGATCTCCCCTACTCTCTCGCATAGCGACCGGCACATGCTCAGTGGGCTCTGAACAGCTGTTGAGAAGCTAAACTCTGATGAAGCTGATGACGTCAGCGAAACGCGTCGGGCCAGTGTAAGGAGCGCTGCAGTGGGGACTAGGCCTGTAAGGAGAAAAAAAGAGGAGATTCATCTCTGCTGGCAGAGTGTCTTTCACCCTTCCTACCCTGGACTAACCCTGAACAGTGATCTGCAACGTTACCAAGTGAATTTTTCACTTTTTAAATGTGAGTGCACTGCTTATTATCATTAAAATTTAGTTTTTAGTACATATTGCACTATGGGAGGTCTGCTTTCCTTTTATTAAGGCAGAAGAAGCGCTGCAGGAGAACATTACCTAAGATTTATTATACGTAACCACACCAAGACTTGGTCTTGTAAGTAGGCATTTCTGCCACACTTTATACAGCACGGCTGTGGGAAATTTGGTGAATGCTAACTAAAAGTGGAAATATACCCATTGATTAAACACACACCAACTGTAAAGAAAATTATTTCACTCAACCACTAAATGTTAAACTGACACACCCCAAAGCTCCAAAAATAACACAACTTACTGCACTATATAGTGCCTTTCCCCTTTTTTCCTGATTTTCCCCGTTGCCATAGGCGCTGATCCCTACTTGGGCTTATTGTTAAACTTAGGGGTTGTCACAAATTATTAAGCAGAAAATTAGGTTTGTCTGTAATATAAACTGATGCTACAAGGCTGATTATTAAATTGTGATGCTAGTTGCACTGGTTTCTGTGCTGCAATGTAGAAATTATCAATATTAATTACTAATCAGCCTTATATTGTGACATTTCTATTCTATGTGTACTGTATGTTGTGAGTGGGTCCCTAAGTAGAATGGCAATTTACAAAGCAGTGCAGGTTTTAAAGGAGACATATAAGATAAATTAAAAAACCCTACTTTTGTAGGCAATTATAAGTAATATATGGTGTTGCTTTTACATGGTGATAAAAATTAATATTATCTTTAGAAATAGCCACTTTATTGGAGCTCCCTATAGATGTTCTCTGGTCCCTGTGTTTCAAATGAGGGGAGGGCGTGTCCTTAAGTTCCCTTCCAGAAGCACAGTAGGAGGGGGACAGCCAATCACAGTCCTGCAGTCACACAAGCACAGTCAGGCTTCAGTTCCCTATCAGGTCCTGCTAACTGCTGATTGGTTCCTGTCCTACAGTACAGTCAGCTGAGAGCCAACAGCTCCCCTGCACAGCCTGGGAATTCAGGGAGCAAGAAGGGAAGGGAGGGATTATTAGGGTTTTTGCAGAAATATTCAATAAATCAGCTTGAAACACTACTATTTTTAAGCACAATTCTTCTATATCTAAATGAGTATAATGCACTACATTACATTCTTATTTTTTACACACTATGTCTCCTTTAAAACTTTTGTAGTACGGTTAGTGGTGGATGCAGCATTTCACACTACTTGTGATGCTGGGATTCTATAGGAGAATGCCTCAAATGTTATTTTTTTATCAATCCTGTTGGCTTATGTCCCACGGGACATTTTTTCACTGCACAGTAGTGCATTATCAGGCAACAGATTGGTCTTGTCTCTGCTACATGATTTGCACCAGTGGAGAAAATGCCACATGTGATATTATCCTTAAAGCTCCACATCTCACTGCTCTCCCTTTTTTTGTTCCTCTGGCTCTGTTTTAGGTCTCCTGTTCTTCTCACACTTCACTTCTCTAAAGAAAACTTCTCTGTTTATTTGGATTTCAGTACAATCGTTATGATGGTGATACTCATATCTAATTGGGATGTTTCTCCTTTTGTTCTTTCCTAAGTCCCATATTGCCTTTTTTGTATCTCTTCCTGGATGTCACAGCTTTACATTAAAACTCTAAGGCTAAGGCCAGACGGGGAGATT
>CM044447.1:93772381-93782869 GCA_024363595.1 Xenopus borealis | reverse complement strand
AAAAAAAAAACAAAACATGAAAACCCTCCTAGTTCTTAATATAATAATACCACATAAAAGAAGCCAAAATTCTAAGTGGTCCATGATTTATTTGTTTATTGTGTGTCTGTCAGTGCCTGCTTCCTTACAAAACGGAAAATTGTATATACATTAAAGAAGCTCCAAATCAGTGCCGTAACTAGATATTACTTGGCCCCACAACAAATTATTTTTCAGGGCCCCAAAATATTTAGATGTTGACTTGTTTTACCAATACTGTATATGAAATAGGGGCTCATGGGAGCTCTATACCTCCTGGAACCCCCTGCAGCTGCAGGGTCTGCTTCCTCTGTAGTTACACTTCTGTTCCAAAACCATCATTTTTGGATTGCTGCAAAATAACAAAACAAAACCAAGCTCTTGCCCTAACTATCCAGGGTTTTAATAGGACAATCCTGCACAGCAGAACCGTAATAGGCAGGACTTCTCCATATTAGAGTCGAGGCCTGGGTTAAATGAGAAGGTGGCTTGTGTAGGGGAATATAGAAAATATTGTAATTAACTTGCTTGTTGTAAATGGATGTGACTAGGGTAAAATAAACCCAAATAATAAATGTCCAGATATCAAATGGTAAGGGATTGGAGGATATTTTTCCAAAATGGCATCATCTGTGAAAAAATAAAAGACCATAACATACAAGTGCCATGACAATAAGTTTACATTTGATTTGACCACACTGGCATTAAAAAAAATTACTGCACAGAGCAGCATTATTCTAAACAATGTATTGCACTTTAAAGGGGTTGTTCACCTTAACATTTTAGTATGCCTTAGAAAGTGATATTCTGCAATTGGACTTCGTTATTTATTATACGTATGTGGTTTTTGAATTATTTTGTTTTTTATTCAGAAATTCTCCAGTTTGCAATTTCAGCAGCCTGGTTCCTAGGGTCCAAATTACCCTAGCAACCATGCTTTGATTTGAATAAGAGACTGGAATATGAAAAGGAGAGGCCTGAATAGAAAGAGGAGTAATAAAAAGTAGCAATAACAATACATTTGTAGCCTTACAGAGCATTTGTTTGTAATATGACGGGCAGTGGCCCCCATTTGAAAACAGAAGAGTCAAGAGCAGGCAAATAATTAAAAAACTATTTGAAAAAATGGAGGCCAATTGAGAAGTGGCTTAGAATTAACCATTCTATAACGTAATTAAAGGGCAAGGAAAGGCAAAGAAATAAAATCCAATTTTTACTTTCTTTAATGAAAAAGAAATCTATCTTGAATATACTTTTTTTTTAAAAATGTGTACTGTTTTTATAAGGAACCTGACTGTATGCAGTGAAATTCTCCCTTCATTTAGTGCTGTGGATATGAATTGTCAGATGGTCCCTAACTTCTGGCAGGGAAACAATCATACTTATGAACAGCAGGGGGAGCCCCTGCCTTACTTACCAGCCATGCAAAATGCAAGCAGCTTTTTGATCATTTATGACGATCCCTAAGCAGCACAGACCATACTGAGCATGTGCAGTGCCAGGCAAAGATGTATAACAAAGTTACAAGATGACAGCCCCCTGTGGCCAACTTTGAAAGCATAAATCATTTGTTTCATTAGGCTTGTGGTGCAGTAAGTTCATGTTTATGTTTAGTATACAAAATACAGCATTTCTAGCCTTATTCTATTTTACACTTTCCTTTAAAAGCTAACCTAAAGTTGAAGCACCCCTTTAAATGCAACATGACTATGGACCAGTCAGGGATAATAATGTAGTATGTACAGTATCTTTTTTCGCTGTGTAGCTTTTTAAGCACAAGGACAATTAATAGTCATAGTCAGCACCACAATTGTGAAGGTTCCTCGGCAACTCTACTTTTAAATAGGGTTATTTCATCCAAATGCATCAAGGGCACATCTCGAATCACATCTGCTAAGCTTTCATGTAATAGGGGGAATATCAGAACATTCAGTGCTGGTCGCTCAGCTTGAAAACTAAGGGAGAGAAGAAGAAAAGGTTATTAATGCAGAGCATTTCAAAACTATAGGAGACAGATATATTTTTAAAAATGTATTTTCCATTTACAATATAAAGTACATTGGGCCAGATTCCATTCAGTGAGAAAAAGTTATCTCATTGTTTATCATGGACCTACACAGGGAAGAGCTTGTTGAATAATAATAGAATTAATATAATTAGTAATAGAAAACAGTCTATTCACTATACAAAACATAGCAGGCTTACCTTTGCTTAATGCTCTGTTGAAGGTTCCTGCATGCTTTTAGAGTTTCTCCTGTAAACATGTGGCATACAACAAGACTAGGACAAGCTCTGATAAATGATATCACTGCATCAGGTTGGAAGTTTCCATTGTGAGATACAATGCACAGGCGCTGTAGAGAAGAGCAGTGACTCAGGGCCTGAAAGAACTGACCATTTGCAGAAAAATATGGTTGCTCCAGTCTAACACCAAAAGGAAAAAAAAAAGTTACAAGATGGGATGACAAGAAGTTTTAAACAATATAATGAGGGTAATTAAATGTAGAAGTTCTTGCTCAAATACACACAACCACGGAGAGAACAAGTCTCTGTATATATGGGTTCACAGTCCACAAAGAAAGATTATAAGATCTTTGCACAAATGATTTCATGAAGGACTACATTTTTGGTACCCATGTGACTATACAGAGTACTGTTTTTGGTCAAACAAAAGCAGCTCTGTCTTGCTTTATGGCACGGATTCTAGATATACTCTACAGCCACTGGCTAATGAGACAAAGAAGGATCAGTGACCCTTTATCTGAATAATAACACATTATTCATTACTGCACTGCTCCTTGCAAAGCGTGTAATTTATAACCGGCAGATGTACCAGCAAGCATGAAATTAGCCTAACAATGAGGGGGTTTTCAGCGAGCTGAAACGCACTCAATAACAACACATTTGTATGTTAAAAGTTTAAAGGAAAAACAATTCATTGCTATAATTATGAATTCCCAGACTGAAGAAAACAAGATTAAAATAATTTATATAGTGTAAGTAATGTTCATTTTGCTTGACTAATGTGATAAAATATGATTTTTTTTTTGGGGTGACGGGTCCACTTTAATGTAACTGAATGAGTCGCAGTGGGACTTGCATGTTTACAACGGAGTGATATTCTCAGATCTACCAGGGAATTTTTATCTTGTGTCGGGGATCAGTTGCCTTGTGTCGGGGAGATGGTACTGTTACCCTTCCATTCTTCTGCTGATGGGCGGCTAGGGGGCAAAGGGAGGGGGTGATCTCAGTACAACTTGCAGTGCAGTAAAGAGTGACTGAAGGTTATCAGAGTACAAGTCACATGACCAGGGGCACCTGGGAAACGGACAACATGCCTACCCCAACATCAGACTTCAAACTTAAGTTTAAAATAAATCAGTTTGCTGGAGCAGCACTATAGTTAATAGTAATGGTTTTATCAGTTAGATGCATTTTGAAAAAAAAAAATGTTTTTAAATTGTTGGAGAATGGAATTGTTGCAAAAGCAATAGATATCAGTACTACGTCCCCGAAATTCATGTCTTTAGGTAAAGCAAAATAAGGGATGCGCTGAAAGATGCGGTTTGGGATTTGGCCATTATTCAGTCTTTTTTTTCAGCAGGATTCAACCAAATCCAAATGTCTGGCCAAACCAAATACTTAAAATCATCTGACTTTTTGTCATACGACCAAGGAAAATTGGAAATTGCATATACAAATTATGGTTCAAATTCCGCTCAGGATTTGCCAGAATCCTTCATGAAAGGTTTGGTAATTTTGTCTAATCCCAAAATAAATGATCTGGTCAAATCCCCAAAAAAATCTGGGAGAAGATTTACACCTTAGATTTTTCAAGTCTTTATCCGACCTGAATGAGTCTACGTAAAAATACTGCAGGAGTGATAAACATAGCTTCCTGTCATTTTCAAAAGTCTATTGAGCCAGATCAAACACCACGGTTCCTCAAATTGGCGATAAAATTATTTTTCTTTTATTTCATTTCTTTTCGGCAATGGCATAGAACTCATATGAGTACTCATACGCGTGAATACACCTTGAAGATGGTGTGTGGTACTATCTATAAAGTTGTGCTTTTTGTACAATAAGATTATACTCAATAATTATATAGTAGTTTGTAACTACTGTACAATATGCCATTGCCGACTGGGTTTAAAAAAATTAAAGAAAAATTATTTTATCACCAATTTGAGGAACTGCGTTTTTTTTTTTATAGACTTTTAAAACTGACTGGAAGCTGTTGCCAAGTGGGAGTGGCCTGGAACCTGTGTGCGAGTCCCCGTGAGTGTGGTGAGCTCCACATTTGCTTACAAGAGGAATTAGGAGATACATAGTTGCACTGTTTATAAACCTATTACTACCTAGTGCCTAGGCAAACCAATTCACCTTCAATGCTCAATTAAAATATTTATTTAAAAAAAATAATAAAAAACCACTTTAAAGACTAGTTGAAAATTTGCTTAGAATTAGTCATTGCAGAATATATTAAAGTTAATTTAAAGGTGAGACACCCCTTTAAATAACAGTAAACCAGAGATTGTCAACGTATTACTTACGAGACAAGACAAATCTAATAATACAGGATATCAAGAGGGTTACAGACTACTTTTATATTGAGCTGAACATTTGACTCTCACCTTAGGTCTTTCAGCTGTTTGCAGTGGCTCAGCATTTCACACAATGATGCAATATATAAAACCATGCCTTTCATTCCAAGGTTTGCCAGTGTAAGACTACGAAGCTGCTGACACTTCATACCGATGCTGACGAGAGCTGAACCTGTGTGTATTCCAGGCAACTGTGCTAATGTAAGATTCTGAAGAAATTCAAGTTGACAAATATTAGCAATTTGTGCATCACTCACACTATGCGAAAGGGCACATGGTGGGTAAGTATTGCGTATTGCCGGGTCATTCCTTGGCATTGCGGAATAGAAATTAGAACCAATTAATTCCAAATTTACAATAAAAGGGTTTTCCTTTAGAAGTTTCCAAAAGCAGCAGTTCTGGTCAGGTAGAGTCATGCGATTAGTCTGCACACCAATTCGGACTTTTTTACCAAATCCAAGAGTTGCAGTTCTGGGAGTTGATTGTCCTGGGCACTGTAACAGTGACTTATCAGTGGTACTTGAGCTATCCACAATGGCACACACTGGGAGAGATAAAGAGCGCAAGTGTTTCAGCTGAGCAAGAATATCACAAAGATGTCTAGTGGCACTTTCTGAGCTGTGATGGTGTGCATAAGACAAGTTCAAGTGTGCAAGATTTGGACAGGCAGTGACAAGGGTTTCAAGAATGCTGCAATCTATATTTTCCACTGTCTTCCTGAAATGAAAATCGGGAGCCAAGCAAAAAGGACATGCTCTTAAATTTAGACTAACCAGACTTCTACAATCCATGTGTCCATTTATAACCCATTGGGTGAGCTGTCCTCCTAATATCATACTGTTGCTAAAGCTGAGGTAGAATGGGCAGCTAAACTTCAAGTGCTGAAGCAAAGAGGATCCATTTAGCCAAGATTTGGGCAGCTGGAACGCCTCCAATGATACATTTTTTGCCATAGAGTCCAAAAGGTTTTTGCTGGCACTGCTTTCAGCCAGGCTACCTGGAACAGAGATTAGAAAGGCCCTAAGGTTCTCTGGAGTACGATCAGTGAAAACTGTCAGGTATAGTCTTACCACCTCTTCATTGATATAGCCAGGAGCCAAACGGGCATAAAAGAGTCGCAGATTTTGATAGTGGGGGATTTTGCTTTCTCCTACCATTAACTGGCCAGACATTACAGTCCCCTCACGTGTCCTATCTAACACTTCAAAGTAGAGAAGCAGTTTTTCAAGATTAATGCAACATGGAACCACTCCATACGATGGAGCAAACAGGGTTTGTTTTAACTCCCTTACATGCCTTAGGGTGGCTTTGCACTCTGTAGTCAGCTGTCCAGAGTCAAAGCCTGAACCAACATCAATAGAAAGTGAACGCAGTTGATGAAGGTCTGACAGCAGCTTGGAAAGACGTAAGGAGGTTAAAGGGCAACCAGAAAGGTCTAAGCGCACCAGTCTTTTGCACTGTGTTATCAAGTCCACAGTAGAAGAAGACAGCCAGTAGCATCCACTCATATCCAGCTCACGGATCTCCTTCCCAGCCTCTCGGAGCATCTGCTTTACTTGATTGTCACTGGCCTGCAAATAAAACTATGATCCTTAGTGTATACATCTCAAAATACTAACTACCAACAAGCACCATGAGCATAAACACTCTAGCACATAAAAAAAAAACAAATCAACAAAAGCTGATAAAAACATGACATAACCCAAACTATTAAGTCAATGCAATATTTGAATCTGCAGTGGATGCTAGAGATGTTATTGGACAGTAAGGGGTAAAGTTGTGAGGCCTCTATTTTAGCTAGCATTGTTATTGCACATACATCCACAGTTCAAAAGCACACACCTGGTATTCTTTGTGCAAGATAACCTTTTGGATGAGACTCTTGTCCAGGCACAAGCCGGCCAATTTGCGGCATGTCCTTTTAACATTAAGGATCAGGTCAGTGCTTGGGACATATCTTAATATATGCAGCAGGATTTCATCAGATAACTCTGTGGGGTCCATATTGTATAACACTGGAGTGTCATTCCCACTCTGCAACTGGAAAAAAAAAAGAAAATATGTCATTCTCAGCCCTGCTCAAGCATTAACAAAACATATGAAAGTTACTGCAAGCTTCAAAAATATTTTCATTAGAATACAGATCTTAATAAATTAATTATATGTTGCGCAGTAATTTGATTTGCTGAAAATTAAAAGAAAATAATTTTTTTACTTAAACATTCCAGTGAGGGGCTTCAAGAGCAAATAGTTTAGACTAGAACTGAAGTTTCATTTGAAGCAGAGTAGGTGCTTCTACAAGGGCAATGAGGTTGCTGAATGCCCTGAATCTGATGGTGATGTAATTATGGCGGATTCTATTAATGCATTAAAGAGTTGTTTGGATGTTTTTTTTTGGACAAGCATAATACCCAATGCTATTGTGAAACTAAAATCTAGTTAGTATATATAGTTTATATGAATGAGTGAATGGATAGGTCATTATAAATAAGTGTATATATGCACACTGGAGTTCATTTGGAGGGGTCGAAGTTGATGGACTTTGGTCAAATTTCATTATGTAACACGAAGTACAATTAGAGTTTACATTCCAGTCTTTTCCCAATGTTTTTGAATTATTTTATTGATAAAGAAGATAAAATCGTGAATAGGAGTTTGATCAAGCTTGGGTTAACAAAAGACTTCATTCTGGTGGGGGACTGTAAGAAGTAACAACTGGAGTTGTGAACAGGCAAGTCTAGCCCTGAACCAGGGTTTAGGACACCTAATTACATGCACCTACTCGGCCCCCCTCCACACTACTTGTTGCATGCTGAATTAAACATTGCTAAATTATATATACAGTTGTGCTTATATGTTTACATACCCTGGCAGAATTTATGATTTCTTAACCATTTTTCAGAGAATATGAATAACAACACAAAAACTTTTCTTTCACTCATGGTTAGTGGTTGGCTGAAGCCATTTATTGTCAAACAACTGTGTTTACTCTTTTTAAATCATAATCACTACACAAACTACCCAAATGAACCTGTTCTTAATACCGTGTATTGCCCCCTTTAACATCATGACGTCTTTTGAAATCTTTTGTGGCAGTTGTAGATGAGGCTCTTTCTTCCTGGCAAAAAGCCTCCAGTTCCAGCAAATTCTTGGGCTGTCTTGCATGAACTGTATGTCTGAGACCTCCACAGAGTGGCTCAATGTAAACTTTTGATCAGGGTCATGTGGGTAGTTTGTGTAGTGATTATGATTTAAAAAGAGTAAACACCTGCAACCACCTCACTTGCACCCTTTACAAACCTATATATTATCTTAAAATTGTAATAACTTTAAAAAAAAAAAAAAAGACATGCCCATTAGTGACATGTAAGCTGACTATAGCAAACCAGACGCACGGTTACGCTCTCAGCAGCTCTCCAGGTTGCAATTTCAGAAATCCAGTTGCAACCATTCACTGATTCGAATAAGAGACTGGAATATGAATAGGAGAGGCCTGAATAGTAATATAACAATACATTTGCAGTCTTGCGGAGCAAATTTTTTAGATGAGGTCAGTGACCCCCATTTGAAAACTGGAAAAAGTCAGAAGAAGGAAAATTAATTATTTAAAAAAAAAAAAAAAAAAACCTAAGACCAAAGTTTCCTAGAACTGACCATTCTAGAACATACTAAAAGTTAACTTAAAGTTGAACCACCCCGTTAACATTAAATGGACTGTTCACTATGCAGGGGACATCTAAAATCTGTGCAGTTCATACTGGGTATATTCACACATTTCACTTTCTATATGTATGCTTACAGGAAATATACAGTATATGACCTTCCTCTGCAGCCTCCCACAGTTGTACTCCTCCCCAGTGTTCTTTATGTAGATACAAGGTCCTGTACTAAAACATCAGCAACATTTCCAAAAATGTAATTTTATGGGAAATGTACAATGCAGGTCTGTGCTGAAATGTGCTGTCACAATTTAGGAATATTCCTCCCAACATTTCCCTTAAACGACCAGTCAAATAAAAAACAATATATATATATTTTTTCATTTGTTAGTAAAACATACAGAAAAAAAAAAACAGAAATGTGTTAAAGTTAAAAATCACTAAGTTTTTATTAAGAAATAACTTGCCAAAGCTCTGCTTCCGCTCCTCTTCTGAAAAGGTGATCGAGTGAGCCACTGTGCGGTGCTCGGTTTTTCCTACCTGCCTTCCTTATAGGAGATAACAGGGAGGAGAAATTGAGCGCACAATGGATCGTGGCCCTGTCGCCTTTTCAGAAAAGGAGAGGAAGCGGAGCTTTGGTGAGTTATTTCTTAATAAATACTTAGTGATTTTAAACTTTAACGTCTGTGTTTTTTTTCATAGTTTACAAAAAAAAAATTTAAAACAATTTTTTTATGTGACTGGTCCTTTAATATAGTTCATTGGGCTACTATCAGAAGCCACTGCAGCCCCACAGTCACTTAATTTGCATTTATAAATGTTTTTTTTTTCCAGAAAAAAAAGGACTATGTAGGGCAGTGTTTATTTGGTCACGTTCAGATTAGAACAGCCGCGTGTCTTGACTGTGTTAGGGCTTGATGAAGTCTACTTTTAGTGATTTCATCCCATTATGATCTACATCCAAAAAAGCATTGTTAGCATTCTGTTCTGTGGAAAATATTACATTGATTTCAGAGAATTTATATTGTTATATTTAACACTAACAATTGAACTATTTCTTATGCAACCATAGCATAATAATATCAGAATGAAAAACATAAAACAGGAGGGGGATTTAGACAAGCTGTCTCTTAGACAGTGTCTTGAGATCTACTGATCACCAGCTAAAGGTCTACTGGTAGAAACCGATATATCCCCCGATATAGACAGTGACATTCTAAGACAGAGTAACTTTTTTTTCCCCAATTTATTTTGGTATTTTAGCGGCTCTCCATTTTGGAATGTCTGGTTGCTAGGGTTCTACGAGACAGGCAGTGTTTTGAGTGAGAGATACTGGAGTCTGAATAGTAAGATAAAGGTTTACTATCACTTGAAGTCAATCAGTCTGGTCACTTTGCTTGCTACGCACCTGCATATAATGCGCAGTGACATCACTGAATGCTCATTACATGCAACGCTAAAAACCTGGGAACCTATGTAAGCACCGGGAGACTGGGGATGTGTAGTAAATCTGGTATATCACATATAATCTGGAAGCTGACAGATCTGTATTTATTGTGTTTTTTAAGTATGGACACACAATTTTACAGGGGTGCCCACACTCCATACCTCCCAACTGTCCCTTTTTTGGAGGGACAGTCCCTCTTTTGACAGCTCAACCTGCAGTCCCTCATTTGTACTGGAAAGTCCCTCTTTTCTCTGCACAGCCAGAAAAAGAATTGGCAGAGAGTAAGTGTAACGGTTTAGATAAGGAGGTCCCTTGGGAAAAGTTAGACTCAAAGCTTAAAGGAGAAGTCAACCACTTTGGCGCTAAAACCCCTCCCCCAGGGCAAATTCCCCTAAGTTGCTACTTATCCCTCAGCACAGGTCCTGTCCACGGAGTTCACAGACGCCATCTCCTTCCATGCAGACTTCTTCCTAGATCCATCGGTGTCCTCTGGCGCATGCATAGTAGGAGTTTGCCCGTTCGGCTCTACTGCGCCAAAAGTCAAAGTTTTCTTTTATCGGGAACTTTATGACTTTTGTCGCATGCACAGTAGTGCTTAACCTGCAAATGCCTCCTACTACGCATGCGCCAGAGGACACCGATGGATCCAGTAAGAAGACTGCATGGGAGAAGATGGCGCCTGTGAACTCCGTGGACAGGACCTGTGCCGAGGGGTAAGTATCAACTTAGTGGCATTTGCCCTGGGGGGGGGGGGGGG
>CM044447.1:93751636-93763886 GCA_024363595.1 Xenopus borealis | reverse complement strand
ATATATATATATATATATATATATATTTAAATAAAATCAATGAACATGTGCACTTCACTAAATCATTAGTTCATGCCAGGGTGCTGCCTTATGTAATGTAGACATGAATCTTAATAAAAGATGCACTTATGAATTTCATAATATGGTGAAAAAAGGTTATGGTCAACATTTTAGTCCCCTCCTGGGACCTTTCATATGTAATGAGAAAGGTCCAAGGAGGGGTCCCCTCCAGCGAAGTTCACAGGGGCCATCTTCTATTCCAACGGCTTCTTCCTGGATCCGGAGGCACTCAGTGGAGCATGCGCAGTAGGACACTGGTACTATTGCTCATGCGCACAATGTTCACAAAGTTCACCGGTTGAACTTTGTGCGTATACACAGTAATACCAGCATCCTACTGTGCATGCACTGCAGATGGAGCTCGATCCAGGAAGAAGCTGTTGGAAGAGAAGATGGCCCCCGTGAACTTCGCTGGAGGGGACCTACACAAAGGGGTAAGTAGTGACTTAGGGGGCAATAGCCCGGGGGGAGAGGTAGGCCGTTGAATTCCCCTTTACATCAAGTAGTAGACTTAATATCCATACTTTTTAGAGTAATAGCACATTGTCATAGGGAAAGGCATCCAGAAGGTAGTATCCATGCTGCAAACATCCTTCTTTGTGTGATCTTGAATAAATGGACAGATTCTAGGCACTAAATACCAATGGAAAGAATAAGGAATGGGGAAAAACTGAAGACTTTCTACATGCAGAGTAAACCAATCAGATTATTTCAGAAAAGTCTGTAAATGAATGCTGTGGCATAATTGTAAGCATTTTAGGTAAATGATCCCATACCTGTATATTCCTATATCTGTGTTTCTGAAAGTAGGGCATAACAGATGGCATTTAAAAGGATATATTTTAAAGTGAATGCTTCTTGTGTATTATTTTATGTAAGTCTTAAATTGTTGCATGTGGTCTAAATTCCAGGGGTATTAAAATAGCTAAAAGTAGGGATGCACCAAATCCACTATTTGGGATTCAGCCGAAAGGTTTGGGTGAATGCCGAACCGAATCCCAATTTGCATATGCAAATTAGAGGTGGGAAAGGAAAAAGTAGAAAAAGAATGTTTTACTTTCTTGTTTTGAGACAAAAAGTCACTTGATTTCCCTTCCCATACCTAATGTACGTATGCAGATTCTGATTCGGTTCACCCACACTGAAAAAGGCCGAATCCCAAATTAAATCCTGGATTCGGTTCATCCCTATCTAAAAGAGACCCCATGTCTGCTGGGGGTAAGGGCAGAATGTAGTACAGGTATGGGATCCATTATTCTGAAACCCATTTTCCAAAAATCTCCAATTACAGGAAGGCCATCTCCCATATACACCATTTTAATGTTAAAAAAATTATTTCCTTTTTCTCTGTAATAAAATAGTACCCTGTACATGATCAAAACCAAGGTATAATTAATCCTTACTGTAGGCAAAACAATCCTTTTGAGTTTCTTACATTTTTTAGTAGGCATAAGGTAGAAAACTCTAGGCTCTTAGCATTCTGTATCCCATTATGGAACCCATATCTATATATTAGAGATTCCAGTTTCAGAATTTGTTGTGGTAGCTTGAATAGGGTTACCACATAACGGATTACAATTTAATTTCAATGCAATCAGTGCAGCCCTGCAACATACATTTCTTAGGTGTCCTTGAATTTTCAAGTGATCTGGTAACCCTAACCTATAACAAACTGTAAAAACAGAGAGAAAGGATGGAGGTTGAACCGTTTGATTATACTTCCCAAAGCCAGTGACTGTAAGCTTTTTAGATTTTAAGGACATTTTGAATCTAGTTTATTACATAACTAGTCTAGCTCATTACACGTTACACATTATTTTCAGACACAAATACAAACTTTATTTTTGATGATAGTGTCTTTTTAAACTATAAAGATGTAGTATATTGCTGCAGTTTTATTATAGATCTCCCTTTTTTTTTTTTTATCGGGCCTCTTTATCAACATTAGCAGGAGCTATAAAGCAAGTACACTGTAAATTGTACATCTGTGAAACCCGGCTACATTTTTAGTACTTGGTAAACAAATCACACAAATATAATTTCTATGTTATTTTTTTCTCTTTTTTTTTTTTTTTGTATGAATATGAAACGCACGAAACTGCCCAAAAAAACAGAAATGGTTTTAAAAAAAATAGACCATTAATTAACAGGAAGGAAAAATTATCGGCACCATGGGATTATCTGGAAAAACTTGGTGCATAAAAAAAGGCAGTTAAGTGCTTTCTGCTGTCAGTACTAAATGGAAAAGTGAGATTAAGTGCGGTGAAGCTGTGAACCAGGGTTTTGTGTGAATTCCTTTCATCCCTTACAACACAGATGCATTAATAAGAACCAAGGTAATAGTTGAGTGCGGGTCAAGTAAAGCTCGACCCGCACCTGCAGGACCAGCGTCTGGCTTCCCTCCTCCATTTATATGCCTGCCCTGCCGATGACATCATAAAAGGGGGCCGGAAGGGTAGGTAAGCAGTCTCGGGTGGGGATAGCAGGCAGAACAGCTCAACCCAAACCTGCCTGCAAACAGCCCTGCGAGGCCGGCCTGAACCCTTTCGACCCGCAGGTATCGGGACGGCCCGCACATCACTAGAATGTAAGTGTGCTCATTATACCAGACAATTACAGTTGCTGTCATAGAATGAGATTTTGTTATTACAGGTATGGGATCCATTATCAGGAAACCTGTTACCCAGAAAGCTCAGCGTTATGGAAAGGCTATCTCCCATAGACTGCATTTTATGTAAATAAGACAACTGTTTACAAATTATTTCCTTTTTCCCTGTAATAATAAAACAGTAGCTTGTACTTGATCCACACTAAGATATAATTAATCCTTATTGGATCAAAACCAGCCTATTGGGTTTATTTAACGTTTACATGATTTTCTAGTAGACAACGTATGAAGATCCAAATTATGAAAAAATCCATCATCCAGGTCCTGGGCATTCTGAATAACAGGTCCCATAACTGTACAACATTCACAGTTTTACAAGTTTATTTCATAGTAATTGTGTGCAATATACACAAAGTAAACAATAGTGATGCACCGAATCCTTCCTCATACAAATTTGCACATGCAAATTAGGGGTTGGATTTGGTTGGTATTTGGCCAAATCTTTCACAATGGATTCGGGGGTTCGACCAAATCCAAAATAGTGGATTTGGTGCATCCCTAGTAAACACACACACATTACCAACATTCCTAAAGTTGCATCCGGGCCAATGCCAAGGCCTAATAAGCTGACAATTTGAATTGCTGCATACCCAGCGGTCTTACGTATAATCATTTCATGTGATTAAAGAAGAAAGTATTTGAGTAATGTACTTCAGCTCACCACACTGGCATGCCATTACAACATGAGTAAATAGATGATCGAATTAAAAAAATGATCAAACTAAAAATGAAACAAAAAAGAATAAAGGCAAAATGTTGAGAGATTAAAAAAGAAAATAGTATTTCTAGAACTTGATTTTCTTGGGCTTAAAAAGCAATAGGAAGATCATAATCAAGACTAGTCTCTACATTTTTTGACTTGTGGCACATATCACACATATCTAATTACTGTACCAAATAAGTATAGGAAGAGATTGG
The DNA here is from genome assembly GCA_024363595.1 of Xenopus borealis. Taxonomy (NCBI): domain Eukaryota; kingdom Metazoa; phylum Chordata; class Amphibia; order Anura; family Pipidae; genus Xenopus; species Xenopus borealis. The sequence goes on along the minus strand of CM044447.1, from coordinate 93,760,240 downwards.
TTCAGTGAGGTTGGGTCTCGGCATCCAAAATAACTCTTTGCCATAATGGGGTTTACTTACATAAGTTCAATTTCCAGTAGCAACCAACTAATATTTAGGGGGTTATTCATCAAAGGTTGAGTTTGTAAAGTTTTTCTACCTTGAATAAACTCACAACTCAAATGTTTTAGTACATCTGTAGAAATAAGTCAAATCAATTGGACTTGCTGTGTTTTTCTTGAAGATCTTTCACCAGTCATCCAACAGGCTTTCTCAAAACTGAATTGAGAAAAAGAAAGTTCCCACTGACTTCTATAGGACATTGACAGCTTTTACCCAGCTACGTTTTGTATTATAGGTTTTCATGGTTTTTACACTTAATAGATCTCAAATTTTTAGAGTTTTAAAAAAACAGGGAAACCAAAATTTTTTTTGAGATTAGTGGGAAAAAATTAAAATTTGAATATTGGTTAATAGGTACCTAGATGTTTGCATCTCTTACACTGAAGGCATGAAGACACTGGTCAAGGCAGTAGAGGAAAGCGATCTAGTTGCATAATTTTCTATATCCTCAATCAGGCCAACTATAATTGTACTAAAGCCAAATTGATGTACTAAATCACGTGCCCATAAGGTTGGTTCTATGTAGGCAAGACAATATTAATGGAGAACCGATGGTCATTGATGTAATCAGTACATTGTTTGGGTCTAGTAAATTTGAGAATACACTTTATAGGGAAAGGACAAATATCAGTGTAGACAGTGTGCTACTTCCAAACAGGAAAAAAAAGTTAATTGGATCCATTGTATTTTGAACAAGCAGTATTGTGTCTCCTGCCTTTAAACCCATTTTATTGGCATTTTTCTTTATTGTGTTTCCTGTTTTCTAGAAGACTCCCTTCTTGCAGGCCTGCCTCATATTTTTATTTTAATCATATTTAGTTCAGGCCCTTTTTGAGGCCCAGCATTTAGTCAGGGACCCCCCTTAGTTCATAACATGGGTACTAACATAAAAAAATATTACATCAGCCATTTAGACATATTTCCAGGAATATCTAGATCAGGACACCAAAGAAGTGTTTAAATTAACAGAGGGAATGTCACTGTGGTGAGCAGAAGAACCAGACTGTGTGTCTGTGTTTTGAGCTTTTCTTATAAAAGTCAAAAGCCTGGGAGTGCCAGTAAAAGAAATTAGCATGTGCTGTATTCAAAGGGCTTCAAAAAAAAGTGTATATTTTAATTATAAAGTATTTTTAAGCCCTTTGAATGAATAAATAAATAAATATATATATATTCATTCATTCATTCAAAGGGCTTAAAAATACTTTATAATTATAATTAAAATATACACAGGCTACACTCATGAGTGTAGAGGACCTCTTTTATTTGTCTATATGTATTTTGTGGTCACAGCCTCATTGCGCCCCCACCTAATATGGAGAAAAAGATAAAGTTTATTTGTTATTACAACGTTTCAGTCTGCCTTGAGACCTTTATCACCTTGACAAAAAAACTTTTTCTCTTTTTCACCATATTTTAAGTCCTGTGAGTGCCTGGATAAAGTACTGCAGTTTCTACAGTTTGACAGACTGCAGCAGTGGGTCAAGTAATACTGGGTCATCAAGATATGTAAAATGTATATGTAAAAAAGCAAGAAGGTGTGCCCTGGATTATCAGCAAAATCATGATTAACAATGCACGCAAAGTATGTAATGCCATGTGAAATAGTAACGGTTTGTTTATAAAAATTAAAATCTAAAAAAGCCTCCACAGTCATCATGGAAGTCATATTTTTCTTTAAGTGCTTGCGTTCTCTTATTTTTTTCAGAATTATCTTCAACATTAAAAGAGACATTTTTTTTTTATTTACTTTTTATGCCAAATGCTTCTTCTGTTAGGTATAATCCCACTAGATGATACTCTGACCTATAAAATCATGTAATATAAGTGAGTTTTTGATACCAATCCATTCATAGAATGAATTCTGAAATGTGATTTATGTTTACATGTTTCACTTGTTGAATAGTATTTAAGTTTTCTGTAATGTTTTTATATAACAATTTTTATAACAATCTGACGTATTCTTGTATGTCGTTTCTCAGCTAACATGTAGAATAAGTTCAATGAAACCAGTATTTAGCTTTCTCAGAGCCTTAAGTGCTTTTCCACAAACTAAAAGGTTTTCTTTCCTCCGGTGATACTGGCCTCTGGGAGAGGACTGCAATGGTAAAGTCATATGTTTTTCACCCATGTTCACCTTTAGTCTATTGATCATAAGGACAGAATATTTTACATGTCTGATAGCACACGTAAGTCCTTTGCAATCAGCAAATAACAGGAACTCCATCTGTGTTGAAGATCATTCCGGTGGTGGGCTCGTAGGTCCCAGCAAGGTAATAAAGATCTTCGCTGTCGTGGTACTTCTTTGTCTTTACCATTTGCTCATATTGCTCAAGGGCAACCACCAGGCATTTGTGAGAGACAGTTTGAACATCATTCTCATCTACATGGGAGGACTGGTACAAGGCACGCTACAGCATGAGATATAAGACAGAAATCAGGGTCACAACACAAAAAGGGTGTATATTAAATATTATATAAATAGGATTTTGCAGTCTTTAGCTTTATTTTAACAGAACTGGCTTAAACCACTCCAAGCCCAATGCTACTGGAGAAGAAAAGGTTAAAATCAAGTAATCTTCTGTATCACACTTCCTTCTTTCAGCTTAAACCTCCAAGGCTAGGGCTTGAGCATGCTCAGTTGTTTCCTCTCTCCATCTCCCCCCCTCCCTGCTGTAATCTGAGCCCAGAGCTATGAGGGAGCAGGGAGAGACAAGCAGGAAGTGATGTCACACCAAGCCAATATGGCAGCTGCTATTCGAAAAACAGTGAGCGCTCTTACAGCTGTTTACTTAGGTATGGTAAAGCATTCTGCTGAATAAATATAGTCTTATAGCTTAGACCAGTGATCCCCAACCAGTAGCTCGTGAGCAACATGTTGCTCTCCAACCCCTTGGATGTTGCTCCCAGTGGCCTCAAAGCAGGTGATTATTTTTCAATTCCAGGCTTGGAGGCAAGTTTTGGTTGTATAAAAATCAGGTGCACTGCCAGAGTGTCCATGTAGGTTGATAATCCACATAGGGGCTATCACTTGGCCAATGACAGCACTTATTTGGCACCCCAAGAACATTTTCATGTTAGTATTGCTCCCCGACTCCTTTTAATTCTGAATGTTGCTCACGGGTTCAAAAGGTTGGGGATCCCTGGCTTAGACTATTGTGGATAATCTATTGGCAATAAACTGCCTTGGTAGCTTTCCTTTTCCTACAATGTTAAAATCAAGGAGGAGAGCCAGGTTCTGCCAGGTTGGTTGAAGTGTTGTTTATATTTCTACTCTAGCTTATGGAAGGACTACACTGCCACCAGCCCAGAGTAATGAATGGAACTGGCATTCTTTCATGTAAAAGTTCCAAACAAACCGCACTTACTCTATTGTTAGCTTTCAAAGGTATGGGTGCGCGTTGAAGAAACCTGTTCACCAAGGTCCCAGCGTTAAATAAGTTTCTCTCCAGAGACAGCACTCTAAAATTCTTGAATAAAAATTGCCTTTATTTATTCCATATTGGGCAGCATAAGCATGCAACGTTTCGAGTGGCACCCCACTCTTTTTACAGTGCTGTCTCTGGAGAGAAACTTATTTAACACTGGCATTCTCTCATCAAGTCTGGTTGATTTTCAGTAGTTGCAAGTACTGCTTAAGCAGCAAAAATGGCTCTCCACAGCTGGGCAGTGACATTGTGGATTATGATAAATTTAACAGAGGCTGGGATTTATTCAACAAAGCATAATATCTAAGGCTAAAGTGATATCTATCTATCTAAACACACACACACACACACACACACACACACACACACACACACAAATATATATGCAATAGAGATGGACCCGCACTCCAAAATTCTGTGCTCAAAAGATTTTATTCAATCACCGTTGCATCCAACGGTTCGGCCCTCCTTGGGGCCTTTATCAAGGATAAAGTGCCAGCGATACAAACGCAGTTAAATACTCATTACTAATTTCAAAAAGAGGCGTCAAAATGACGTCATAGACTAAGTGATATTCTGATTGGAGCATAGGAGAACTAGAGGGGGTGATTATGACAATATCCTGTTGAGAAGGGAGGCCTACTGGATACACAAATTAGATTGTAATGCCGAAGGGACTTAATGGGCAGCAAGTATTTACCTGTCTTCCCATTCACTTTGGCAGATCAAAAGTGGAGATAAACATTGTAACGTTTTTGTTCATTATGTTGCAAAGTAGGTTAAATGTATATTGCAACATTGTAAATAATATTGTTTACTTTAAGATGGAGATAAAAAGTATCTGCCGTTCCAAGGAACTTTTCACGCAATTTTTTTGTATGTATATATCTTTTTGGACTTGCGCATGAATGAATTCAATATAAGGACTTTTTCAAGCCCCGTGTGAGTATTTTGGAGACACCTAGTGGTCACAACATGTATATGCTTTCACATGAATGAACTCTTATGTAAAATGTATGCTTCAATCAGAATATCACTTAGTCCATTTTGGCGCCTCTTTTTGAAATTAGTAGAGTAATTAACTGGGTTTGTATCACTGGCACTTTATCCTTTATAAAGGCCCCAAGGAGGGCCGAAACGTTGGATGCAACGGTGATTGAATAAAATCTTTTGAGCACAGAATTTTGGAGTGTGGTTCCATCTCTATTGCATATGAAATCATCTTAAACCAGCACCCACACATGGCAATTGGAGTTTGAGTGCAGGTATTTCCTTCACCTTAAAATGAACTTCAAGTATGACCAGGGGCGCTCCGCCAATGAGGCGAGTTGAGGCACTTGCCTCAGGCGGCAGCGCCCCCCTAGTTACCAGGGGCGGCAAAAATGCCACTCCTGGTAACTAAGAGCCGGATTTCCAGGTTTCAACCCGGAAATTCAGCTCTTCTAGTGTAGAGTGCCGTGGACCCCGCCCCCCCCCCATACCCCTGTCCAGCACTCACTTTTGAGCGCCGTGGGGAAGGGCGGGGGGCGGCAAAATCAAGGCGCCTCAGGCGGCGATGCGAGCAGGATCGCCCCTGAGTATGACATGAAACCCTAATCAAGTTTACAATTCACTTTTTATTTTCTGTGGCCTTTGAATTATTTATCTTTTTGGTCAGTAGCTGTCTTGTTTGAGTTATAGCTGGTATTTTTTGCTATGGTTCAAATTACTCTAGCAACCAGTCAGTGGTTTGAATGACAGAATGGAATATGAACAGGAGAGGGGCTGAATAGAACAATAATTGACAATATATCTAGCCCCATGTCAGATGTCAAAATGAAATATATAAAAATCCGTTTGCTCATTTGAGAAATGGATTTCAATGCAGAATTCTGCTGGAGCAGCACTATTAACTGATGCATTTTGAAAAAAATTCTTTCCCATGACAGTATCCCTTTAAACAGAGCTTTCAATACAAACCGCATGTAGCCCCAGTAGCAATATTAGGGGTAGTTTGGTATTGTGTTTATCGAGTCTGTTAGTCAGTGTCACTTACCTCCATAAAATCCTTCCTTAGGTTGGACATCTGCAGACCCAACAAGTTACCTTTACCAGATTTCTGATCCCAGCTCTGTTTTTAAGAAGCATAAAAAAAAATGAGAAAAAGGAAATTCTGTAATTTTTTTTTAATAATTTAATTTTAGCAGTTTAGGAAAATATAGAGCTCTGTCTGATCTAGAAATACTTCAAAAACTTTAAAAAGTTTCAAATATTATTCATTATTTCAAGTGTTATTTGATACATTCAAGTTTTCATAAATTCTAGGCCTTTATGTATTTGCAGGGTTATGATTAAAATACTACTTTTTGCCACGTACTTACATGGAAGAGTGGAAGGTATTTTGCTTTAAATTAGAGGCTTAATATAATCCAACTACCAAAATACCAACTATGGTATAACTGCCGTAACAAAGTAGCTAGGCAGCCTATTATATACTGTAACAACAATTAAAACTAAATAGAAGTACATAAAAGCCACACTGTTCCTTTCAACATACATACAAAAAGCATCCTTGCTCAGAATTGTACCCGGCTGCCTTTTTGTTTTTGTATTTCTTTTTGTGTTTTGTGCCCCTGATGAAGACCAATGTGGTCGAAACGCGTTGGGCAGAGTGCCAGTATGCCTAATTGGTGACTGGCATGTCTTAATAAATTTCTTTCTTTATTTTTACAAATGAGTGTGCGATCTTAATCTTTTTTCAGAATTGTACCCAGGACCATGGCATTAAATTTGTGAGGTGAGACTTCTAACCACTCATTAGAATAACTTTTAAGCACAGCACCGGTCTTCTTAGAATAAAAGCCTTTATTAGTTACACATGGCAAAAATCTGGAAACAGCAACATTTCAGGCCTATTTTGGCCTTTTCTCAAGCTGAAAAGTCCTTCTACGTATGCAAATGGTGATGGCCATTGATTGCACCTGCACTGGTGTTTTTTCCTGAATTTGAGGGAAAGTGGAGCTGAATCAAACAAGCCTTCCAACCACTCAGTGTCAGAACATAGAAATAATGTGAGGTTTTTTTTCCAGCCTTTTTTTTTTTTTTTTTTTTTTAAAGGAAAACAATGAATGGCCAAAAATTTCTGTGGAATTGTGAAAAATTAGCTGTGGGAAAAACATTGTATTTCAACGTGTACACAGAATAGGTGGGAAAAAAAAAATCACCCATCACTAGCAATCACCGATATATTATGGCCTCATGCAGAACTTCTGCTTTGCCAGTCAAGTGTGCAAATTATTTCACCCTTTTAAACAAAAGTCATAAAACTAACACTGACAATCTATAGTAAATGAAATTTATTTAAATTAATTTACCTAGAGCTCCACATTCCATCAATTTATACTTTTCAGCCCTCGGGGTTGGAAATATACTATCAAGTGCAGTGGTTGTTCAAGCAAAGAATTTTAAATATGGTGCAAACCTCGCAATAAGATTTTTTAGGTAATGGAAACTAAAAAGTAGTTGTGGTACTAGGAAAGTGGGTGTGGTGTAATTTTTTGGCATAGTGAACAAACTGCAGCCCCCTTTCCCATCACTCCCCCCATTGAAAGTATCTGTTACCCATATATAATGAACAGCATTTCTATGACATAATGCAGAACCCAGAGTTACCATGATATATCTAGCTGGTTTTAAGTACACAACTACAATGCACTTTGAACAGTAACATATTTACCATGAGGTTTAAAGAAATTAAAATTATGCATTTGAACTTGTCTTAAAGCAATCCCTCATTATGTCCTTTTGATCAAGTAACTGCCTGGCTTTTCTTGGAAAATAAGAACTGTTTTGTGGTGGATTACATCTGCAGTCTTTAAAGGGAAACGGTCATGGGAAACCATGTTTTTTTTTTAAATGCATTAGCTAATAGTGCTGCTCCAATAGACTTCTACACTGAAATCCATTTCTCAAAAGAGCAAACAGATTTTTTTTTTACTATTGAGTGCTGTTCTTAGATCTACCAGGCAGCTGTTATCTTGTGTTAGGGAGCCGTTATCTGTTTACCTTCCCATTGTTCTTTTGTTAGGCTGCTGGGTGGGGGAAAGGGAGGGGGTGATTTCACTCCAACTTGCAGTACAGCAGTAAAGACTGATTGAAGTTTATCAGAGCACAAGTCACATGACTTGGGGCAGCTGGGAAATTGACAATATGTCTAGCCCCATGTCAGATTTCAAAATGAAATCTAAAAAAATCTGTTTGCTCTTTTGAGAAATGGATTTCAATGCAGAATTCTTCTAGAACAGCACTATTAACTGATACATTTTGAAAAACTTTTTTTCCCATGACAGGATCCCTTTAAATGATGTTCATGCCTGCCTAATAAAAATTTATTATTTATTTTTAAAAGCAATTCATATTTATCTTTTAAGTTATAAAAAAATCATCCTTTTCATCTCTTACCTTTGTATCATTAAGCTTTTTACCAGGATTGGTCTCTTCTGGGTGATAAAACCACTTTACTCTTACAACCATGTTATTTCCCCAAGATTCCCACATGCTTTGTATGCTGCCAATGTAGGGCAGATTTGGTCGTCCAGCTGACAAGAAAACTGCACAGTCTCCAATTTGGATTATTTCCTTGCCACGAACAATGGCCTTGTAGAATAACTTCCTTGCTTTACCCTTCATTCCTCTTCTCTATAGAGTAACAAAGAGTAATTAATGCCATAAAGAGTCAATGTAAACACTGTTTAGTAAACACTGGACTACATAAACCAGGAAAGCATCAAATAACTGCTTTTACAAATTAAATGCCACAACCTCCATAAAAATGTTTTTGACAGTATACCAAATATCACAGTCCTTGTTGTTCTACATAAGAGAACACATTTCTATAAATTTTGAGTTTCTGTAAATAAAAGAAATCTTTGTTTCTGGTACTCTGGTGCATTACATGCACATATCATAACAAAGACTGATTGAATCCTTGATGGAACTTGGTGAAAGTTGATCAAATTCATGCCAAACCCACTGCATCCTTCCCTTAAATGCTATAGATTATAAAATGTATAGTCTGTAGATGTAAGACTCATATATA
>CM044447.1:93727676-93751020 GCA_024363595.1 Xenopus borealis | reverse complement strand
TAAAAACGCCAGGCGACAGAATCTCCCCGAATCTCCCTGTCTGTCCCTACCCTTATGAAAAGTTTGTTGAGAGGTGTAGAGAACAGTCCCTCTAGTGATTCTTATACAGACCTCGTCAAGTGCAGTCTGTGCAACTGAATTAGAGTGTGTTGGGTATGCTCAGTTATTATAGAATTCTCTTTCCTATAATCCCTAATAATGACAAAGGGGGGGGGAGGAGATCTCTTTTCGCTTCATTTAATGTTTTATTGGTACATTTGGAATTAAAAGAAACAGAGCAGCAAAAAAGAATATTTTATTTAGAAATATATTCTATGTAGCTTAAAACAGTAAATACATTATGGAGAAACATTAAGCCCAAGACATGCAGGTATATTAGGATACATCTCAATTTAATACATTCAGTATAACTAACTTATGAGTGAAGTTAATTGGTGGATCCTGCAAGATGAACCACGCACATTTCTGAAACCATTGGTTTGAAAATCTGAATAATAAAATTTTACAAGAGTAATATAAATGGAGCTGCTTGTAAACTATTCTAGGATGTTGAATTCACCGTCATCATCTCAAGAGATTCAGGTATATCAACTTTTTGGGCAACCATGATAATAATCTCATATATATGTCATATAAATATCTTCTCCATTAATGTCATTGTCTACAAACTGCATCAAGATTATTATGAAATTATAAACTTGTGAAATATTATTTTACCTGAGTAGGCTTTCCAAACCATTTCCAGAGTTGTCTAGCTGGCAGGAAGGCGGCAATTTTAGGTCTGTTCTCCACAGAAGGTAACCTTTGTCTTTTGGCCAGCTCCTTGGTGGTAGGCAGATGGATTCCTTCCCTCTTCTTTGGTTTGCTTTTGCCTCCCTTTTTCTGCTCTTGTTTTTTTTGCCTTTGATTTTGGCCTTGAGAAGGACCAGGTTTAATGGCCGGTTTTATATCCCCCTTTTGAATAGATATTTGAATGTTTGTGGGATTTGAAGCCAATTCTTGGTTTTCATCCTCTGAAGTACTAGAAGAATCTTCGTCAGTTGTTGAAGAAGACGATGAACTGGAACTTGAGGAAGCTGAAGATGATGAACATGAGGATGAAGAAGAAGAGGATGACGATGAACTGCTGCTAGATGAAGACTTTGACAAGGATACAGATGTTGAAGACTGTGAAATGCTAGAGATGTCAACTCCTTGTGATTGCAATTGTTTGTTCTCTTTGTCCTCCTCTCCCTCAAACTCTGAGTTGCTGCTACTGCCGTCAGACTCTTCCCTTGGGTCTAAGGTTTCCTGTTTTTGATCAGGTTTACTTTTATATTTGTCTACTGAACTATTCAGGGCTTCAGAGTCAAAAGTTATATTGTGTTTGGCTGAATGAGATTTTGATCTAGACGGCTTTTGTTTGGTTTCATGTATTACAGGAGGATAAGTCAAGCCCATAATGCATTTTCTGTTTCTTTTCATTGTTACACTGGCATCTTCAAGCCACATCATAGCTTCCTTAGCTTTCTTAGTCTTTGGGGACATCACTCCTTCATGATCCAGCTTTACAAGAAAATTACTCTCTGCTTTGCTTTGTTTTGTGGAAAGAGATCCAAAGTCTCTCTTTTCTTCTAGTTTTCTAATCTTTTTTGTATCCTCTAAGCTGTTTTGGTCAAACAAGTTTACTGTTGACTCACACTGTGGATTCCCATTTTCCACTTTTCCCAGAGTACGTCCTGTATAAATGGTTTGCTTTGCATTGCAGAGTTTGGTGGCAATCTTCATTTGTTCAGGCTTTCTGATTTTTGATGTTCTGTGTGCAGGGGAAATCTCTTCTGGCATTTGGAGAATTTTGGTACCCAACTTTATACTTGTCTGAAGTGAATTTTCAGGTTTTTCTGAACATATTTTGGTGCTCAAACGTGATTCTTCATCTTTGCTTTCATTTATTATTGTTTTTCCTGTGACAAAAAAAGGCCAAAATATCCATTCAGATTGAGACGTTTTTCTCTCATCTGCAGAAGTTATCAGAAAATAAATATGCAAGAAACAGAGATAAATTGGGATCTTTATCTAGCAAGTTAGCATAAAGAATCCTTTAAAAATATCCAAATGTTAAATGTATTCTCAAGTATAATGTTACTAATAAGTTTAATTAGTAGAGGAACGGATATGCATTTTTTATCCCTTTATAAAAAGAACACATTTACACTATAGTTGCAGAAGGTACTTTCCAACCCAGGTAATGTATTTTATGTTTTTTAGGTATGGTGATACAAATTAGGCAAATATTCCTTATTTGGTAAACCCCAGGCCCCATACATATACAGTATTAGGTTACTTCACTATCTATATATTTTTTTTTTTTGCATTTTGAAAACCAGTGCATTATAGCATAGAGTTACATTACAACTGCCTCCTAACTGTGTAATTAAACTCCAATGAGATTGGTACTTTATAATAACCTGTAATATCCTTACATCTTAAAATAAGGGGTACATTATCCTCTGTAAATTGATGATTCTTGAACTTATAGTTAAAGGACCAGCAAAATCAAAAAATGAAACTGCAGTGTTTGCTTTAGAAGCACTACTATTGTTTATATAAATAAGCTGTTGTGTAGCCATGGGGGCAAAAAGTCAAAGGAGAAAAGGCTCAGGTTACACAGCAGATAACAGATAAGCTCTGTAGAACATAATGTTATCTGTTACCCATTACTTATTCTGTGCCATATAGCAGTTTTCCATTGCTAATCAGCAGCTTGTTTATATGAACTATAGTAGTGTTTCTGAAGCAAACAGATCAGTTTTAACAGTGCTGGGCAACACTACATTATATTATCATTGTATTTAAAGGTACAGTATACCCCTTTTTCAACTTTTGTTTAATGAAAGGGCTAGTTACATTGGTTGGAAAAAGAACCATCACGTTCAACCCCTCCAAACGAACCAGTGCGTGCGCGCACACACACGCACTAATATTAATTAATATCCTTCTTAAGAATTAGAGCTCAAAAATACACTGTATAATCAAGGTGAGGCCTTACCATAGACCTATAAAGAGGCAAAATTATGGTTTCATCCCTTGAGTTACACAAGACAGTACTTTATTTGCTAATTAGTAGCCATAGAGTTGTTGTCCACCAAAACCTCTAGCTACTTTCTAAATCAATGTTGCCTCCAAAGACACTAACACTGACTGTATAACTCGCCTTTATGTTATTACTACAAAAGTGTATAATTCTGTCATTGTTGCCCAATTTTCCAATTTAGTCAAATTACTCTGCAGAGTGTCAACATCCTACATGTTCTCCTAGGCCTACCCACCCTAGTAGTCCAAAGTATCAAACAGTACAGTTTATATAATTCTGGCCAGACATTACACAATATCTAATTTTTATGAAGCTCTTTTTAATAATTAATAAAAAACTGCCAAAAGTAAAAAAAAAAGTCAAACAACAAAACAAAATATATATATATATATATATCTTTGAAATCAATACGAAGGAGCACATTTATGCAAACATCATGTTGCTTTTTACAACATGGCTGCCAACACTTCAACAGACTTGGCAGTTTATAAGTTATACATTATAATAAACAGGAAGGAACTGTGATCTTAGTAAACATACACAAGACAGCATGCAAATTTTTAAACTTACAGGAAATAATACAGTTAACATGCCATTCATAAGAGTGTATCATGGGCAGCTGATATTAGAGTTATATTTACTTGCAGAATATCAAAATCATATTAGTATTATGTTAGTGTTCATACAATGGAGCTGCAGCCAGGTGTGGGATGAAGGTAATTCCAGGTTTCCCATGTGTCTGTGCACATAATTGTGCAATTTATCAGAGCAGGTGCATTAGCCCTTGCTGCAATTTGAGTATGAACACCAGTACCTGATGAATATCATCAATGTGTGCTCAATTTTGCATCCATTTGCATTACTAAATCAGCCCTTTGGGCTATACACCTAGGTTCAATCTGGCGAAGTAGGCATTCAAAGGATTTTAAAATTTTAAATCCTTCGATCATCGAATGATCGAATATCTGATCATTCGATCTATTCGATAATTCGGTATTCGCTGTTCGAAGAGGCCAAATTTGCATATTCGAATATTAAATAAACTTAAAACCTTTTCCCTGCATTATATCAAATGAAGATACATACCAGCAATCTGCTTAAGACTTTGTCTTCGGCCCCGAGGTTTGCTTTTTACTGACACTCCTTCACAACCTCCAGAACCTGCTTCCTTAGCTTCTACTTGGTCCTTGCTGGATTTACGACTCCTTGGCTTTGCACTGGGCACCAATAGAGCAGGAGAAGGTTCTGCACCTGAACATTCATATGATAGTTAAGGACATATAAAGCAATTTATCCTAAATGTATTTTGTAGGAATACCTTGAATAGTCACCATATATTTAAATATATAATATTTTGTAAAGTTCAAATAAACTGCAATTTTTAGATACCTACACTGTATTTTATAATCTGGTGGTAACAGACGAATGTGAGAGAGTGGTATTCGTCCTGTGTCTCCATCATCAAACTCCACTGTAATGAGGTCTGGGTCTTCTTTTTGATCCATGCTCCCTAAAGACAAATTGAAAACTAAACAATACCACAAAGCTTTTTCCCAAAACAAAATTGTGCAAAGAAAGCTCCAAAAGTCTCCCATTGACTCCATTTTATCCAAATAATTAAAAATTTTAAAAATGATTTCCTTTTACAGTAACTTGTACTTGATTCTAACCAAGATATAGCTAATCCTTATTTAAGGCAAAACAAGCCTACTTGGTTTATTTGATGTGTAAAAGTTTTTTTTTTTTAGTAGATTTAAGAAAGATACATCAAATCCCAGGTCCTGCACATTCTGCATAACAGGTCCCATACCTATATTAATAATTTTGTTAAAAACAAAAAGAAGTAATCTCCGCTAATGGAGCTAATAGCTCCTATGTATTAAAATCAAGTGATATTTTTGAAATGTGAAATTGTTTTGATCTGGGAATTTTAAATAAAAATAAAATAGCTAGAGGGTGGAGGTTTGAAATGTGCTATGTTTAATATTTAGTATACAAGTTTTAGGTCATATGAAAACGCTCCTACTTTTTATTCGTACCTTGCACAACGGTTCCTGGGTACAAACAACGATATTGTTGGCTCCAGTAGGCTGCAATTCTAGTGCCTTCGGGTAGGAAGCGAATAGAGGGAGGTTTTACATCTATGATCTGCACATGAAATAAAAACACACATTCATGTAGCCAGAGACACACATAGTGTAATAAAAGTCACAAAGTTTGCCCAAATATTTCATTTTCAACAGGTGACTACAAACTGCTATCTATTCATTGGTTGCTATAGGTGATAGGCCTGTATAAAACTTTGCACTGTTTAATACATAATGCTACAAAATGAACTTGTGTAAGACGTGAAAAATAGTAGTATAGGTTGTCCATCAAGTTCAACCACTTCAACCTGTAATTTGACATGAAGACATTTTTCTTTTATCTTTTTATCTACACCTGTCCATGTAATCTTTGAGTATCTGTTGTTTTTTAGGTGCGCCCAGATCCCACATTTTCATTGAGCTTCATGTCTAGGCCTTTACACTATTATATATTCTTACAGATCTACCTACCACCATATCCCCATACACTGTGGTGCTGTCTAGATCAGGGGTTCAGTCTTCAGTAGCAAAAAATCACACCGGCACACAGGATATGTAGATGCAGGGAAACCCTTGCAAAAACTTTTTACTGCTGAAGTGCACTTCCGCAGTAAAAAGTTTTTGCAAGGGTTTCCCTGCATCTACATATCCTGTGTGCCGGTGTGATTTTTTGCCAAGTTGGAGTTCGGAGGGTGCCGTATCCTCTAAACACTGGGCACCGGGTGAATCTGTTTATCTGAATTTAAAGGGTGTGCGAAAGCCTTTCTGGTACGTTCAGTCTTCAGTGCCACTTATTATCATGGTGGAGCAACTGTTTTATTATTAGCTTTAGTTGAGTTTTCTCTTCTCTGTAATACCCTGTACATTGTCTGTGTTTGCATTCTTTGTTGCTCTTTTGCATACTTTGCCTCCTCATCATTTATATAATTGATGCTACATCATCATCAAAAAGAGAACGTTATAACTTTTTGTATGATAACTTTTTTTTCCAAAAATTGACTGGAGCGTTGAATGTAATTCAGCAATCACCTGCCTTTTAAGTTATGAAACAGGTATTCGATCCCTATGGCAATCTCCCATAGACTCCATTATAATAAAACAATCCAAATTTTTTAAAATTATTTCCTTTTTCTCTGTAATAATAAAACAGTAGCTTGGACTTGATCCAAACTAGGATATACTTAATCCTAATTGGAAGCAAAACCCGCACATTGGGTTTATTTAATGTTTACATGATTCTTTAGTAGTTTTAAGGTATGAAGATCCAAATTATGGAAAGATCAGTTATCCAGCAAACCCAAGGTCCCGAGAATTCTGGATAATAGGTTCCATACCTGTACCTATTTCCCCAAAATTCAACCACACAAGTGTCGGATATAAACTAGTGAGCAGTGATTATGCGGTATCTTCATGAAGAAGCCAAAACAAAATATATTCAGAGACCTGTGTGCTATTAAGGACTTGGTTAGCGCTTTTCTTCACTCGGTGCCTGGCTAAATTATAATACGATAGCATGCAGGTATTTATTTGAAATGCATGTATGTTATCTATTATCTGGAAACCATTAATCCAGAAATCCTCAAAATAGGCAGTGCAACTTCCCATAGTATGTATGTGTAGGTTTTTATTTATATGGCACTACTGATTTGTGAAGCACTATACAATAGAATAATCTAATAGAACAAAGAGGGGGTCATTAGAATAATAAATACAAAGTACAATTAAATTCAAATAAATGCAAAGTACAGTAATAACGGTTAGATCTTGGAGCTAATAATTGGACTAGCACGATTAGGACAGAGTCGGACTTGGCCCTTGTGGGCTCTGCCAACCCAGACCAGCTTCTTAATATCATCGAGCTGTCCACATTTATAACAAAAAATAGCACTATAAAAATACATTAAAAAAAAATGAAGATACACAAACACAAGTAAAATTTACTACACAAATATGTTTGCTCAATACAACTCAGAAGCATTATTCAGTGACTTACTGCTTCCTGTAGGAGTTGCTCCTGGCAGTAAATGTGTGGACGGTTTCCTCTCTCACCCTCTATAATCACACGATATCTGGAAGGGATGTGATAATTACAGTAACTGGTACTGAAGACAAAGCCCCTAGGGCAGGGGTGTAGACCTGTGGCCCAGGATGGATATGAATGTGGCCCAGCTTGAAACGCTTGGTTCCAGAGGAAAATTTCCAATTAATATTATAATATGTCTATTTACTGTAATATGCAGGTGTCTCATATCCCAGCGTATAGCTCCATCTGGTTATCCACAGGGCTGTTCCTGCCATGAGGCAAGGTGAGCACCTTGCCTCAGGCGGCAGTGTACGGCCAGTTACAAGGGGAGGCAAAAAGCCACCTCCTGTAACTTTAAGAGCCCAATTTCCTGTTTTTAAACCGGAAATTCAGGTCTGCTAGTGCATAGAGTGCAGTATGCAATCTTGCACTAGCGATGCAACCCCTTCTGACCTGCTCCAACGCTAAACTTTTAAGCGCAGAGCGGGAGAGGGGGCAGCATCAGGGTTGCTGCCTCAGACGGCAGCAGCCCACAGATCGCCCCTGATTATCCAACTGGTATTGTAGTTCTTTTCTGTGTATTTTCTTTACTTTTATAAATCAAACGTGTTTGTGTGTCTCGTGTCGCCCCAGACAATTTTTCTTTTTCCAATGTGGCCCGGGGAAGCCAAAAGGTTGGACACTCCTGCCCTAGGGCAAATGCACCCAGAAACATCACTTGCATTTATCACCCAGGTCAAGTAACCAAGAAGTGATCTGCAATTGTATCTACCAGTGTTATCAAAATGCTACTTATAACATAGCCAACGTTCCAAACATATTACAGATTTAACCACTCTTTTGTGCTTTGTTACTTACATGTCTGGTGAATGGACAGTCTGTACATGACCCGCATAAAGCAGTTTATCATCCATGGGAATAAGAACCCGTAACCCATCTTTCAGCTCCTCTTTGTCAATAATACAGGAACATGGAGCTTGAATGACAAAAAAAATGTAACAAACAACATCAAGTGACCTGACTAAGGGGCATGCCCCCAAAACACTATGCATTCACTTGGTATAATAAAGTTTAGAAATAATGCCTTATTGCAAGAACCTTGTTTGCCAGAACAGGAGATCCAGCTTTATCTTGCGCTTATTGATCAGACAAAGGCATTCAACCCAGTAAGGAGGGCTATTTCAGCTTCTGGAAATTGTGGGATGTCCCTCTAAGCTGTATAGTAATTACATTTTCTTCCAAAAAAACTTGAAGGGCACTGTTCTTAATGGAAATAGTTCCAACCCCATTTAGCAAAGGACTGTGTGCTCGAACCTACTTT
The DNA here is from genome assembly GCA_024363595.1 of Xenopus borealis. Taxonomy (NCBI): domain Eukaryota; kingdom Metazoa; phylum Chordata; class Amphibia; order Anura; family Pipidae; genus Xenopus; species Xenopus borealis. The sequence continues at coordinate 93,742,516 of CM044447.1, read as the reverse complement.
GAAATCTTTTTCTAAATGGTAGATCAGATATGCTAGATGAGATGTCTTCCATCTCCACCATCTGTCCCTTGACACTAAGATAATGCATTGTACACATATGCAAGGCAAGTATGCATATGTTTTGTTGTTTTACCATCTAAATGTTAAGTATTATCTGTTGGTATAGTTGTGTTACCAATAAATGCAGCAAAATCCATGACCAAGCAGCTCGCTTAAAGGGTCTGGAACAATATCCTAATTAGAGTTAACACCAATAAGAGTATATCTCTACTGGTCTTTGGTGTCTACCAGTACTATTTAAACCATAAACCACCTATATGAGAGAAGCTCAGCTTTCACGGGTGGTACCTTAAACACATGCTTACAGTCAGGATTGGATTTCTCATTAAAATCCACTGGATGGGAGGAGGTTAAAATCAGTGATTACCACATGCTGGCTGGGCTCCACCCACAGCTCCTAAAGAAACAAATCCAAAATATTGCCCTGGGTTCCACTTTCTAAAAGGCTGAACTTTATAGAATTCTAGGTTTAGCTGTATACTCGTTATACAGCTAGTGTACAGTCACAGTACAGGTGCAGTGAACTATAGTAACATCTCTATACCCACACAATTCTATATTCCACAATATCCCCAGCAAGCTAGTTATGGCTACTTTATTATAGGCATGCCACTAGGACAGTAGGGCTCAACATTAACTTTTTCATCTGAAATAACTTTTGAATTAAGTTTTTAAAAAAAAATAATTCTGCTGTGTCATGTCCACCTTGAGCACACATTGTTTGCAGGCCAGGTAGAGTTAATACACATGCTGAAGATTCCAGCTGCTCTCAGTTGAGAGAAGCGGATCTGCTCCCTGCCCCTGCTACACACAGTATTGAATCTGAATCTGCTTACCAGGAGTGTTTGGCCGCTCAGGATGTAAACACAGAGGTACATTTTCATCTTCTGAGAAGCTACTGTCCTGATTTGGCTCAAAGTCTTCTTCAGCAGCCATGCTCTCCATAAGTTTGCTAACTGCTCCACCCTTGCCTCGATTCTATAAGTAAGAGAGAGAGATTTGAAACTGAAACAAGAAGATTTCTTAGGTCATCTCTTTATTGTTATAAAATTAAATAAAATATTTCAGATATTGTAATTAGAGTTGTTTAGTGGCAGTTTTTAAGGGTTTTGGCAGACTAGGCGATTTCAGGCTTCTTTGGGGCGACTAATCTCCCTGAATGGTTTGCTGTTATCTCGCACCCGCTAGCGCTAAAGTCGCCTGGCGACTAATCTCCCTGGATCTGCATGTCGCTACTCCTAAGCAGAGGCAATTCTCAGTATTGTATATGGAAGGATATTTTGTAGCCACAAAGAGTAGTTCCGCTACTAGCAGTGGCTACTTTTTGTGGCTGCAAAATACCCTGCATTAGGGCTAGTCCAGATGAGAAGATTCGGAGATATCAGTCGCCTGGCGACAAATCACCACGTCTTTGAGGCGACTAATCTCCCTGAATGGCTTGCTGGTATCTTGCACCCGCTAGAGCTAAAGTCGCCTGCGCCAATTCACACGCGACGACGTGTGAGGCAATTTTGATCGACTTTGAAAAACGCGTCGCCGCGTGTGAATAGGCGCAGGCGACTATCTCTAGTGGGTGCAGGGAAATTAGTCGCCTCAGGCGACATAGCTCCCCGAATCTTCTCGTCTGGACTAGCCCTTAGACAAAACTGAGAATTGCCTGTGCTAAAACACACATAGTATCTTCGTAAAGCCAATTATAAAGAACAAGCACATAAAAAAGTGAACAGACCATGTTAATCTAATTCTTGTCTAAGGATGGTGGCAGACATGGAGATAAGTTGTCCAACGACAAATCTCCTCTACTGCGGGTGACTAATCTCCCCGAAATTACATCCCGCTGGCAAGAATGTGAATCGCCTGTGGGATAGTATTCGGATTGGTTCGTTTTTCTGTAGTTGCTTGAAGTTTCCTTGAGAGGTAACTTTGGAAAAACGAAGTGTTCCCAATGCCATCCCGCCGGCAATTCACATTAGTGGCTAAACTAGGGAAATCCAGGGGTCATGCTTTGACCCAGGAAGAGGAGTATTGCACCCTCCATGAACTAAGTGGCCCTTTAGAGGGCAAACTTTTGTTTTTGTACAATAAATGAGGATACTATTTAGCAGTCTCCTACACTATTCTATACTATATATTTAAGAATGTCTTAAGCGCAATCGTTGCACAAATACAAATTCACAATAATATTTGCACATTAAAAGATCGATGTTATTTGAGCAAATTAAATATAGCTCTTGCAAGCCCAGAAACTAGAGATTCAATTTACTGATAAAGTTATGTTTCCTCCAAAATATTTTGCCACCTTCAAGCAGGCTTAAATGTGCACAATTAAAATGCAAAATACAATAACAGTCTAACAGAGAATAGTACATTGTGAAATAAGTTTTATTCTTATTTGTGCATATTGTTTTCAATTTATGACCTTTATTACATTTCCCCCTTAACACACCAATCTTGTCAACTAACAAACAAAAACGAGGAGCTTGATCGATGCACATGCTCTTGGTCCCCCATTTTATAAGCAATTTATTAACTATGTAAGCACATACATTTTCCAAAACAGGTGTTTTAGTTACAAAGTGATGGTCATAAAATTGGTAAGCCACCATACCATGTCATGGAAAACCCCATATGGTGGTCCTATTTAGCTCTGATAATAAATTTGTCCAAAGGCTGGCACTTCCTTGCATGGTATAACCAGAGGTAACATTCAACCTTTTTTAGCAGACCCTTAAAGTCTTGTAAAACCTCTGTACTAGCCGGTCTGTGTAAACGAGTAATTTTTAGCAATTAAAATTAACAATTATAATAATTCATTACAGTAGACAGTAGTATAGTTTATGGGGTCGGCGACCCCCCTCTCCAAGAGCTGCTTTAGAAGGTAAAAAATGATACTTTACACTTCAATATTATAAAACGTCACAAACCAAAAAGAGAAGGTAAATGGAAAAGTTATCATCTCTGGTGATCTACCTGAAAACAACTAGTTGTTTGAAGGTGACTAACCCCTTTAAAGATTTATTTTTTGTATACCCAGTGATACTAATTATTTAGCACAGGGCTGTCCAACTGGAGGGCTGCAAACCCCCCTTGTGTGGCCCCCACATGAAAGTCTGCCTGCTGCGTCTGCTTACCATGCGTAAACCTGGCCACTGGATTGTTCAAACCTCAAATTCAGACTGTAATCCCCTGTATTGTTCACACATGTAATCCACCAGCATTGTTCACAATTGTAACCCAAAATGAAACTGCACACATAGTTCACCTGTTCACCCCTCATACAAACTGCTGGAGGGGCACCAGCACTGTGTCACTGTATGTAGTACATCTTAGAGTGGTCCTGATAGTGCTTCCCTGTCTTTTGCTCTGTTCTGCCTTCCCTATGCTCCGCGTGTGTGCCATTCTCTGCCAGCTCAATGCTCCATGTATGTGCCATACTCTGCCTGCCCTATGCTCCCTGTGTGCCAAACTCTGCCTGCCATATGCTCCCTGTGTGTGCCATACTCTGCCTACCCTATGCTCTCTGTGTGTGCCACTCTGCCTACCCTCTGCTTCCTATGTGTACCCTTTTCTGCCTTTGGAACCTAAGCCTGGTATTTGTTGCAGGCGTTTGTTAGCATTTGAAAATTATTTTTAGTGGCTCCTAAGGTGTTAAATGCTGGGGGTGTTGTGTTTTCCAAAGGGAAGGAGGAGGTATATGGATTTAAGGATTTGTCTTAATATGACAACTTTTTTCACATGAGTGATAAGTGATATCCCTGCAGTGAGCACCAACCATAAGATTTTTGGTTTGTGCTACCACCATTAATGTGGACATAGTCTTGTCATAACATGGGTGTGGTTTAAAGTGGGTATGGTTCAAAAACAGGGACTGGTCAACACTGGTTTCCATTATCAGCCTTCCATCATGTAGGCCAGGAAAATTCTGGCCCTTGGTACCAAAGAAGTTTAGCAGGTGTTTTTAGACAATGGTCTCTAGGAAGACTGTGCCATGGTCCAAAGCAACTTTTGGTGTTTGCTAGGGAATTTCACCAATGGCACAATTAAATCGATTTCTATTCTGTCAAGGGGAACAACTCCTGGCATAGGAGCAGTTAACCTGCTCATGTGCTTTCAGAAAGACCTGGGGGGGGGGGGTGATAATCAAATTTGCAGTACAGTAGTTAATAGTGACTGAGGTTTATCAAAGCAAAAGTCACATGACTGGATAATACAATATTTCTAGCCCCATGTCAGATTTCAAAATTTAAAAAAAATCCGTTTGCTCTTTTGAAAAATGGATTCTGCTGGAGCAGCACTATTAATATGTGTTTTGAAGAAAAACTATTTTCCCTTCACAGTATCCCTTCAAGTCTACTATAAAATCATGTAAACATTAAATAAATCCAATAGGCTGGTTTTGCTTCCAATGAGGGATGATTAATATCTTAGTTTGAAGTGCAAGGTACTGTTTTATTGTTAAATAGAAAAAGGAAGCAATTTTTTAAATTTGAATTATTTGGATAAAACATCAAGAAAGTCTATGGGAGATGGTCTTTCTGTAATTCAGAGCTGTCTGGATAACAGATGTCATATCTTAATTCCCAGGGGGACCTGTTACCCAGAAAAATCTGTAAAATAAAAGTCCTTTTCAAATTAAATATGAAAAACAATTTTTTTTTTTTATTAAATGATTCATAGCGGTTTATTAATTTTAAAATATCAGCTGTCATTCAAATATTGTCTGCCTTATGCATAGAGGCGTGGCAGACAATTACTTTCACTTTCCTTTCAGCACTTCCTAGTTGTCACTCCTCTCCACACAGTCCCTCATTCTCTTCACCGTTTGTGTATCTAGGGCATGAGGATGGACATCGGGTCCCCCATTCTGGTGCAAAACAAGCTTCTGAGATGATGCAAGGGTTGCCTTAATAGCAGTGTCCACAAAATGTCTCCTGCCTGCTTGCTAGAATTATGAATTCCCCCGACTGAAGGATACATGATTCAAATAATTTATATAGTGTAATTGAAGTTCATTTTGATAAACTAATGTGATAAAATAGGATTATTAGTGATGGGCGAATCAGCTGCGTTTTGCTTTGCCGAATTTCTTGCGAATTTCTAGAGAAATTCCCGAAATGGCGAAAAGCTGCGTCTCGTTTTGGACACAGGCATCCGTTTTTGCACGCCGGCATTGAATTTTGGACATTGCGAATTTTCGCCAGGCAAAATTTTGCTGGCATTTCGCAAATCGCAGGAATTCGCAGCAGGCAAATAAATTCGCTCATCACTGATTTTGGATACTTTTTTTGGTGACGGGTCCCCTTTAAAACACATACTTTGGTTTTATTGAGATGCAGGTGCCCTCCCAACACGTGCATGTGTCATGTCTATTACCATTCTTCCATATGACTGGGTACAACTAGTTATGTGCTTTTGTATTTTATTTAACTTGATACAGCAAATTGGTTCATAGCCAAGAGCAGAAATACGTCAGTCCCAGAAAATTAAAAAAGCGAGTGTGATATGATTATTATATCTTTCTCTCCTATTAATAATTTATGTATCTTTTTTTATTACAATAGTTTGTTGTCTTTTTAGGTATATAGACTGTAATTTCATCAAGTTATAGATGCATAACCATCTATATATGTATCATTATTTTAACTCATACTTTTAGTCTACAATCAGTTTCCTAAGAAACCGTTTATCGCAATTTTTTTCTCATTGGAATATTCCAATTCCCCTAAAATGCTCACCTCTTTCTTCATGTCCTTAGCTTTTGACTTTAATTTGGTCTTTCTGCTGCAGCTTACTGAACTGGTCACACTCAGTCGGCTCACAGACACAGAAGCCAAGGTACCATTAGGAGATAGGCAAGACGGCATCAGTTCTTTTCCCTTCTAAGAAAACCAAATTTTTACAAAATCTTTGTTAATAAAATAAAGTAAAAACAGGGGCTAGAAAATGTAAACACGAAAAACAACCAGTTTAGACTATGTCTGATATATTGACATTATTGTGTCAAGGGTGTACTACTAGTTATATTGTTTTTAAACTTATATAATGTTTAAAATGTACAGAGATTTCATCACAAATCAGTTCTCTGTCTGGAAGGTCACAGTATTGTGGCTAACATTCATAAAGGAGAAGGAAAGCTACAGAAGCAGTTTATTGCCAATAGATAAGTCACAATAGTGCAAGCTATAACACTATTTATTCTGAAGAATGATTTACTATACCTGAGTTAACATCTCTAGAATCTCTGTTTGTTTAGTATAGCAGCTGCCATATTAGTTTGGTGTGATAACTTCCTGCTTGAGTATCTTCCTGCTCACTCATAGCTCTGGTCTTAGAATAAAGCAGGGAAGGGAGAAGATAGGAGGGAAAGGGGATGGGGACAGATAAGCTAATTGAGCATGCTCGAGCCTTAGCAGTTTATGCTGAAAATATGAAGTTTGATACAGTAGCCCATAAATACACAGTAGAAGGAAAGAAATTTTGTGTTTCTTTTGACAGAGGACTCAGAGCAGCATTCCGTTGAGGGTTTAATTGTGTATTTATTTAGACCTTTCTGATAAAGCTTACTTAATTTTAGTCTTTCATTCTCCTTTAAGGATAAGTGATTTGTCCAAGCAAAGATTTTACATAGGGTATGTAGCCACAAACTGAAAGCCAATATTACATGAAAGGTACAGCATGATGCCCAAACCGGTGACCATACACAACAGACATTTTAGAACTGCTGATCATGTCTCAGAGGGTTTTATTGCAAAATATGCATCAAAAAAACAATGGTATTAGTAGGCATAATAACTGAAATATCAAAGACAACCCAGGATATACTCTCAGTTTCAGTCCAAAACAAATTTTTGTTGGACCTATTAAAAATGGATATTATAACACAATATTCTTTTAATTTGAAAAAATCCATATATTTAAAATGTTTTCTTTCTAAACAGTATAATTATTTTACTTATCTGCCATTGAACAGATTATTAAAGGGATTTTCAGATAATTTGTTTTATCGGACCTTCCATTTGACAGGAAGTGCTAAAACTAGTTTACACTTTTGATTACTTCCAGAAATAAATGGATATTTCTTTATTAAAACAGGCAAAATGTTTGTTTGGCACAAGCGGTATTCATTCAGCTCATTTAATGTGAAAAGGGGTGTATACTGTTCCTTTAAGAGCCAAATTACTGTAATTTCAGCAGCACGCTGCAGGTATGACCTGAGGACGTATACTCCAGGAGAAGACATGCTGATGCCAAGCCATGCACACCATGTTCATACCTGGGTTACAACCCAAAGTAGAATCCACTTAAGTTACTAACAGAACTAAACAAGTTCTTTGGACATTCCCTTAACATTTGTACAAGACTATAAGATAATCAGGCAAGCACTGCCAACCTAGGAAGAGGTTAGGATTAGGATAGGAGGCTGGTTTGAGGATGAGCTGTGGCATACAGGACAATTGGCTTTGCTGAATATGGTCATGAAACTCCTCAGTAACTTAGAATATCCTTACAATTTACAAAAAGAAGGTACTTTATTCACTATATAAACCTAACCATGATATGTGAATAGTGGAACCCCCAACTACATTTGCGTTCCATTTTCTCACATAAAGGTAATAGAACAGATGTCGTTATGTGCCTCAATGCGGATTAGAAATTTGGACAAACTCACTAGAAAAAATTATAAAAATCATTAAGCACTGCATGACAAAGAGTAAGGGCTAACAGCATTTGAATTGCCATTTAGAAGTCTACCAATTATCTGTAGACTATTGTAGCATCAGCACCTTGGGTTGTTCCTTGTGAATATACTGTATTAGATCTGTGTGTGTGTGTGTGTGTGTATAAAGGACAAGGAATGTCTAATAAGTTTAAATCCTTTGAAAGGCATACATCCAGTGTGTACATCAGTGCTATGAAGTTTCTTAAATCTGCATCCATTTGTTAAAATGTTTTTTTTTAAATCACAAAGTTACAGAAAAAAAAATCCCATGACGCAGCTCTCCTGTCCTAAGACCAGAGACATGCACATAAATGTAATTTGTGAATGCACAATTTAAATTGTGAGCAGGAGCGCTTGCGTACGGTGACCTCCTTGATGCCAGCTCTTTACTTGGTGTGCACCAATAGTAAAAGAGTAACACGGTTGTTATGGTGATGCGCAGAAAAAATAGGAATTTATACACAGCCCTTCTTACTCATTTATGCTCCATGTTGATCAGTGTGCATCCTGCTAATATTCATGCCTCCTTCCCTGGCTTGCATTCAGCCTTTTGCACATCACACTGCATTTCCCATATTGTAAGTAGCTCATTATACAGCCACCATCTTAATGACGTATAGAGAGCAAACATGATGGCTGCGACAAAGTAGTCACAGTTCTACACATAAGAAGTCACCACAGAAGAAAAAATGGGTATTTCACTAAACAAAATTAGCGATCGCCTACAACAATGGTAGCTTAATTCAATAATGCAGATTTAGGCTAAAAGGTTTCCTTGTCATTGTTACCTTGTATATTAAATAGTATGTCAACTTTTAGGAACGTTAACGGCTGGCTAAAGGGTTAAATTTTTGTCTATTCTACACAAATATCAGAAGCTTGAACAGATGCAGTTCAATCACAGGTATTTCCAAATAAAGCTTTTTCTATAATCCATACAGATACAGTCTTTCAAAGCACTAACCTTGCAGTGGTCTTTGCACTGTTTTGCTTTTTTGGGGCTCATTGTAGCCAGTTTGCTGCAGCGATTGGATTTAGACATTGAGTTGACATCATTTGTAGGAAGTGGCAATAAAGATGTTGGATTAACTGTGTCATTCAGGAAGATGCGCTCACTCCTGCGCCTGCCCCACAGGTCATCATCGCTCGCTTCTTGCCCAAATTCCTCATTTAAATTTCTTGGGGACTTCAACTTCTTTATTTTTCTTGGCCTGTCGATGATGCTCCCTTTTTTTAAGCTTTTTACACACGTCTCATCCTCAGTGAGAACTGGCAAAGCACTCTCTTTTGCCAAAGAATTTGTAAGGATAGTGCTGGGTGACTGATTTCTCACAATCTTCAATTCCCTTTCTGAATCAGAATACTGAAATTCTGAGCCTGCAAAGAAAAAATATATAAATACACATAATGTTCCAGTTTGAATAATGTTCCGAAAAATAACCTGCTAAAAAGAAATGATATCTAAAATTAAATTAGTGTAACTGCAGGGGAAAACAGAAAACAGGTTCTATACAAAGTAAATTACATAAACTAGATATTGTACGATTATTCAGTAGGTCATGGTTCAGAACAAGGTGCCTCCTGCAATAGCATGAGAGCCCTAGCCTGAGCATGTCCCTTGTATGATAAGGAGGTGATTGTAACAAACAGTTAGAGAACATCTGCACAAGAGCAAGTGAGCCCCAGTAAATAAGACTGGTGGCCAAACCAAGTAGGGCAGCTTCTGAAGTTTTCAAAGGGGATGGTAATTTTATGGAAGACTATTCTCAAAGACAAAGATAGCACCACCACACTAGAGACTTTAAAATGTCTGCACCCTAAGACAAATTTGAACAAAATTAACTTTGGTTATCTTTGGTGGATAATGTGAAAAAAAAGCAATATATGTGATCAAATGAGCTCCATCGACTGGATTTTAATGAAATGCAATCAGTGCAACTCTTCTAGCTACATTTTCTAGAACACTGGCAGATTTTACAAATTCCTGGGACAACACAATTAAAGGAGAACAAAAGCGTAACATAGAGGCAGGGTAGAAATGTTTTAGGTTATTCCGATTAATAAATATTTTAGTTTATCATTACACGGCAGGTCTCACACTAGTGCAATACAACAGATTAATCTATAATCTATGTGTACACACACTTACGTATATGTATTAGCCATCTTATCATCATCCTTTACATAGGTTAAGAAACTATACATCATTCACAGGATTCATTGTTTCAACTAAGTTTATAATCTAAGAACCCTATTAATGTACACTCACACTATAAATTTCAGCAGGAGCTCCCTGTATGGTTTTGGTGTGTAGTAGAAAATCGGAGTACCTGGAGGAATATCTGTCACAGCCCTTTTCTCGAGTATTAACCGCCAATTTTCCTTTATATACACCATCAGAGGTGCCCAAACGGTAGATTGGGATCTACCAGTAGACCTTTAGCTGGAGATCAATAGATCTCAAGACTCTGTCAACAAACAGCTTGTCTAAAATCACCCTCCTATTTCAATATTTTTATTCAGATATTTATTATGTTATGGTTACATATGATATAGTCTTATGATATTTTATCATAAATAATTTATATCAAAATCAATATTTAAGTAACATTTTCCATGGAGCAGAATGCTAACAAAGCTTTTATTGATGTAGATCATAATGGGAAATCATGACTAAAAGTAGGTCGCATTAGTAAAGTATGCGCACTCCTGCTCTATGTACTACTATAAAATACAATTAATTTCTTCTATCACTAGATGGAGTTGTAGACTGAAAATACATTTGTAATAGGTAAAAGTACAAAAAGTTGTACTTTTATTATATAGCTCTAGTTATCCATTATGCAAATCAGATGTAGCGCCTGCTACCAATAAATTGTTCTTTGACACAGTATTGCAGTTGCGGATACAGGTATAAGCTTTTTCCTCAAAATTACATTTACTAATTTTTAAGGCTCACCTGTCTTATGGTTTTAACAACCTATTATCTCCATGATGAATAAATTAACGACCCCTGTGGTACGGTTTCATGTGAGAAAATTTAATTTTTAACAGGGTACACTTTTGGACAAGACAGTATCTCCCCATATTGTACCTGATTACACATAAGAGATATTATGACTAAAGTATAACTTAAGTATCTGCTGATAATATATTTTTGGGATAGCCATTAAGCATTTGCCATCTCCCCGTGGGTGAAAGAAAATAGACATTATTATTTAAACCCATAAAAATAACAGACAAAATAGCAACAAAAAAAAAAACAGCTATACAACACCATCACTTAGACTAAAATTGATCAGCCTGTGGGGTGGCAAATAGGAGCTGCCACCTCACTCCAGGTGCAACTAGTTGGCCTGAAACTGCCTGACCCATGGATTTAGCATTCTAAATATCTAATATTTCTAAACATAAGAAACAATCACCTCATAATATAGAAAATCCTATCTGAAACAAATTTTTCTATATGCATGTAAAATACAATGACGTTGAGACAAGAGATAAATTTGGCCTGGAGGACTGGTGCAACCAGGACCCCGTGGATACCTAAGCTATCACCAGCTCCGTTCATGCCTATACCAACAATTGCAACTCTAAATGACTATTCTCCTGTCTGTATATGGTTACCCTTGGCCTGAGACTAATCCAATGTCATTTTACCAGATATTGTATTGTACAATTGTATTGTGCAATTCATTATTCAGCATACTTTAGAATGTAAGGTGTAAAATGCTACAAATGGTACACAAATCATGAAAAATCATATATTATTAAAAAAAGAGCACATTCTGGTAAATGTGTTTTTATTCTAAAAGATCAAACTGCAAAGCTCTAGAACAGGGATCCCCAACCTTCTGAACCCGTGAGCAACATTCAGGAGTAAAAGGAGTTGGGGAGCAACACAAGCATGAAAAATGTTCTTTGGGAGCCAAATAAGTGCTTTGATTGGCCATTTGGTAGCCCCTATGTGGATTGTCCACCTACATTGAGGCTCTGTTTGGCAGTGCCTAGAAACAAAAATTACTGCATACAAGCTCTGAATTTAATGCTTAACATCCATCCAGCAACTATGTAGCAAGCCAGCCAGTTCAGGTTATGATCGCAACAATATATTAAAACTTAACCTTTAATAGTAACATTGCTTAATAAAAACCAAATAGGCTCAAACCGACAAACACTCACAGCATGTTCCAATCACAGCTGTGCAGGACAATGTCCTTAAAAATAACACATACTAAAAACTGAATGTGTAGGCGGACTGGGTAGGCTAGTGGTAACAAACAGTTTAAATGCACTTCCACTGCTTGACAATGTATCAAATTAGTCGCTACTATGAATTACTCTAGAATAGCAAATACCCTCCAATAGGGTCAATGTTCACACAGCGTTAATGCCAGTAGCACTCTTAAATATATTCCACACCTTCCAGTGAATCTGGAAGGTGCATCTGATGAAACCAAAAGTTGCCTCCAAGCCTGAAATTCAAAAATAAGCTCCTGCTTAGAGGCCACTGGGAGCAACATCCATGTGGTTGGAGAGCAACATGTTGCTCACGAGCTACTGGTTGGGGATCACTGCTCTAGAATAGTGATGGGCGAATTTATTCGCCAGGGGCGAATTCGCAGGGAATTCCTGCGATTCGCGAAAATTCGTCCGAAAAACGAGTCGCGCGTCGAAAACGACGCGACAAAGTTGATGCGACGCGCGTCAAAAGCGTCCCGCGACTCGTTTCGCAAATTTTTCGCCAATTCGCGAATTTCTCTGGAAATTCGCAAATTTTTCGGCGTAGCGAATCTCAGGAGATTCGCCCATCACTACTCTAGAATGAAAGTGGGTTTTTATGAAATCCTGTTATGTGTCATAAAAAACTGAAATTGATTATAAAAATGTGAATTTCATGAGTCTTCTGAACAGTTTAATGCCAGATATGAACAGGGTTACCAAAATATAACTCAGTATAACAGACCATGCAAATTGTTATCATTGTGGCAAAAGCTGCAAAAAGTTAGTTGACCCCAGACATACATATATTTTTGGCAAGTACACATTCTGTGGAATACAAAATCAGTAAGATCATAAAGTTTACAAACAGTGGTAGTTAGGCTGTTAAAACAATACTTACATATAAAAACATTTTGAAAGAAACCCCTTTCAGTTTATTAAACATTAAATCGTGTAAAATTATCTTAAATCATAGTATATAATTAATTAATTCTCTTAGCTGTTCCCTAATCTTGCGTTTTTGTTTTGTTTTTGTTTAATAATAACATCTACAACTATTTTGTAAAGAAACCCAGTTTATATGACTTTTTTTTGGCTATTTTATATTTTATTTGGATTATATTAATATAGAAATGCTTTTCAGCCCTCTTTCTTAATCTACTTTTATCATGCTTAATCCAATTATACAATTCAAAATAAAACCCCTTTTAGCCCTTATAATTTTCACTTGTTCCTCATATGCTTTCTTATCACTACAATTCCTCTTTACCCTATAGAATTGTCTTAAGAGTTTATGATTGATCCAGCTTGGGTCATGATTGCCAATACATAATTATTTACATATTTAAAGAAAGGATTACTTGCAAATTTTCCTTCCTTCACATGTATTTCTAGTTGTACATACTCAATAGTTTCACTACTTAATTTGAATTTGATTAAATACATTTAGAAAGCCTCATCCCTTCCAAATATAAGGATTCCAAAAATACATTGTTTTATAGAGTATGGAACGAAAGGAGGGTCATCATACATTTAGGGGCAAATTTACTATTATTCCCCAAAAATCCTACGAAATTAGTTTTAGGCTATCATTTTGCTCGATATTCGATTTCTCGATGAATTCGTACGATCGGACACTGATCGTTCGATTTCACGAAAAAAATCGTTAAATTTCCTTCGAGCCTCCGAAAAATTAGTACAATTCGAACGATCGAACGCTTCGATTCGAGCAGGACTTAGCCAAAGAAGCCTATGGGGGGGGGGGGGGGGGGGGGGGGGTCCCATAGGCTTCTATTGCAATTCGGTAGGTTCAATCTGGTGAAGTAGGCATTCGAAGAATTTAAAAATTTTGTTACCTTCGATCATTGAATGATCGAATTATCGAATATCCGATCATTCGATCTATTTGATAATTCGGTATTCGATGATCGAAGAGGCCAAATTTGAATATTCGAATATCCGATTAAATCGTACGATCATAATTCAATCATATTCTTTCGAACTACGATCTATTCACGTGAATTTTGTAAATTTGCCCCTTAGTTGTCACTGTAGTTCTAGAAGGTATTATTCATAAAATTGGCAATGCATTTGCCCTGCAATGTGCCCTGGGGGATGAAATTGGCACGGGATTTATCTGGTCATGTGCTCTGGTGTTTTACACACAAAATTGAACCATGTGTGGCATTATGATGCGATGTGTTCTATAATAGATTATAAACATTGTTATGTAGTCTGGATTGTTATACATGAAATTGTCACTGCATTTATTGGGGGATGTGTTATTATGGTGTATTATACATGTAATTTTCCTACACAAATTGTTTCATAGTAGTCAAATATTTTTGATTAGCCTGTCTGACCACAAAAATCACCCTCAGCCTAGATAAAAATCTCCCAGCAATACATACACATTTCCAAAGCATTGCCCCAAAAATGCATACTTTAGATTTCAAAGTCAACAATCAGATCGATAGCAGACGCAGAGCCGGGCCAGGCGCCCTAGACAACCTGGCCAGCTGCTGAGCCGAATGGGCACACGCAGCACCCGCGTGAACGGGAGCACACAGCACCATCGCCAATGGGCACAAGCGCATGCTCACAGACTGCAGCAGGGCAAATAGAAGAGAAAGGACCCGACTAGGGGAAGGAGGCATAGAAGGTACATGTCTGGCACCCCCACCCAGATTTGCACCCAAGGCAGGCGCCTAATTTGCCTACCCCGAGTTCCAGCCCAATAGATGCACAACAGGATATCATACATTTTTTGGAAAGAACACATCCTGAAAAATCCAAAGTGGGAAATAGGTCATGCTAATCCAAAGTACCCAACTGCATT
>CM044447.1:93707902-93727666 GCA_024363595.1 Xenopus borealis | reverse complement strand
TAGATGTACATTAGCACTGTTAAAAGGTAGTGTTTCAAATAAAAGACTGGATCCTGATCCCAGAGAAAAACTAAAATATGTCTCCAAAATACCCCATAGCATGGTTTTTTTTTTCTAAATAAGCAGGGTTAGATTTAGCTAAATGATTAGTTAAGCATACTAGCAATGTCTTAGAATACATAAATCTGTATATCTGCAAAGTTACTATGTGTCGAACTTATATTTCAGTCTAAAAATGGCTCCTTTCATCCACACATTTTTAATAAGTCAGCACCAGCACCATCAGCATTACAATGTATTTGTGTCTGTTTGTCACCTTGTGAATATCATTGTGCACCTAGAAATATACATGTTTTTGCTGGAATATTTCCAACATTAGATTTATTTGTATTGGCATGAACAATCTCAAAAAGCTTACCAAGAAAAAGAGAAGAGGGGCTTTGGAGGAGATATTGGTCACACACTCTTAAATTACTGAGCAGAAAATGTTAGGTAAGCATTGAAAAATGTTACAGGTTAAACAATGAAATATTTCAAATAAGGTTATTTAATTTGCAAAGACTGATGTGCAACAGCAACAGAATGGATTTTGAAGCAATCTAGGAAAAGTACAGAACACAGACAGACAATGAACACAATACAGTCTAGTGTAGACTGTAAGACATGTTCTGTCACAATGCCAGGCAAGTTTAGAGCATAGCAGGCTAGTTAAAGGCAGACCATAGACAGCTAATGGGTCTTCTCCCGTTTTCCTCTCCTCCTGGAGATAAATATGAAAAATTAGGTTTTGATCTCAGGTGTGTGTGGTCCACATACCAGAATTAAACAGTACAAACATTGCCCCAAAAAAAGAGGCAACTTAGAGATTTTACTGGCATGACCTGACTCCTTCTAACAGTTACATTTTCTATACATATGCAAACGGTTGATGCTGGAAGGAGATGTAATATTTAAATAGGTAAATGCTCACAGAGGAAAAACCTATTTCTGAAAATATGAAAATGAAGTGCTACAGTTTTGGATTCAAGCAGGTTCTTTTAATCTGCCTGTGGATTGATTTTTTAGAAAAAGAGATATCTGTCCTTTTCAGTTGTGTTATGTCTGCCTCCATAGCACTGCTGTAATTAATCACTGGAAGCACTAATGTAAAACACAGCATTCTAGGTTCAAAAATCTAGTCAGCCAATGAATCGTCGAACAAAAAATTGTATATTTTTACAGACAAAACAGCCTATGGTAGGACAGACTTCTCAATCTAAGAATGCAACAGCAATTTCACCCAATTGAATGAACATAAGCATTAGTAGTTTTTACCGATAAAAAGGCAGAAGAAAAAAAAATTCAACATGAAAATGATTTTGCCTACCTACATTAAAGAGTTCATGAGTCTGTTGACTTGGAACCTGACCCCACGCTGTGCGGTGTCTGCCCTACTCCAGCCAATCACTTTGCTTCTTTAGTGCAGCGTGAGAGCAAATGCAAGAAACCGATACAGACATTCAAAGCATCATGAGTAAGGGTCAGGGGTGAAGGGATGCTCAAGCAGCTGAAAGGAGAAAGCAAGCATTCTAGAAAAGTTTTGTTAATTAGTGCATTTGGTATTTTGGCCTGGCTTTTAGTATCAGAGTAAGTCTTTGCAATACCTATTACTCAAATATCCCTTGGATGTGTCACAATTAGAAGATGTAAAAATTCAAGTGTTTTGCCGATTTCTATGAACCACTTTAAAAATTCTTAAAAAATAAAAGTGCTGGCATTTTGTGTTCAAATTAGAACTGAAAAAAATGTGTATAACTTTTTACAACCAAATGAAATATACATACATATTAAAAAATAACCTTTAGCTCAGACCATCCATTGGTAGTCGGTAGGCCTGGATATTATTAGATGCATTGCTATCCTTGTTCAAAGCAGGCATTCCCACTACATGTGTTCAACTATTAAAGGGAACCCGTCATGGGAAAAAAAAATATTTTCAAAATGCATCAGTTAATAGTGCTGTTCCAGAAGAATTCTGCACTGAAATCCATCTCTCAAAAGAGCAAACAGATTTTTTTATATTTCATTTTGAAATCTGACATGGAGCTAGACATTTTGTCAATTTACCAGCTGCCCCAAGTCATGTGACTTGTGCTCTGATAAAATTCAATCACTCTTTACTGCTGTACTGTAAGTTGGAGTGAGATCACTCCTTCCCTTTCCCCCACCCAGCAGCCTAACAAAACCCCAAGAGCAATGGGAATCGAAAATTTCTGTGGTTTGGTTTGGGTGTGGTTGGGCAACATGCCACCCCCTAAAATCCTGCCTCGCTAGGTGGCCTCTCTACAAATCCAGGCCTGCATAATTAAATTAAATCATAACAGCAATAGTTTTGGCTGCTGGAGCAAGTGACCCCCATATGAAAGCTTGAAAGAGTCATAAAAGGAAAGCAAAAAAAAAAAAAAAAACCCAAGAACTGCTAAAAACAGTCCATTCTATAAGCTAAAAAGTTAACCTGAATGTTAACCTCCCCTTTAAACACGATGAACACAATGATATGAATGGAAAACCCTAGCACATGTGCAACATACCAGTCAAGTATTTGTCACAGAATCAAGATCTCGTGTAAGCCCTGCCCTACAATACAACTGAAAAAGTAAGTAATCAGTGCTTTCCTAGCAATTGTTGGTCTCCATTCACCAACGTTAAATTAAAGGAATAGTAGCACCAAAAAAATTGTGTTTTAAAGAAAGGACAATATAATGTACAGTTGCCTTGCACTGGTAAAACTGGTGCGTTTGCTTTAAAAACACAACTATAAACAAACTTCTGTGTGGCCATGGGGGCATCCATTGTAGCATAGGATAAACCGTAGAGAACTGATAAGCTCTGTAGTATACAATGAGATTCTTCAGAACATATCTGTTATTTGCTCTGTATCCTGTGCCCTTTCTCCTTTTTCAGCTTTGAATGTCTACGTCATGGCTACACAGCAGCTTGTTTATATAAACTCTAGTCATGTTTCTGAGCAAACACACCAGTTTCAGAGCAACAATACATTATAGTTTGATGACTTTAAAACACTTTCCTTTTTTGGGGTTACTGTTACTTTAAACAAATTTAACAGACTTTACATTAATTGTCGTTTGGCAAGACGGAAAGTCTGATTTTATTTACCAGAGTTTCAGAGAAGGAAAATGTGGCTTGGAAGATATTCTGTAACTTAAGGCAAATCAGTTAGAGACATAGATCAAGGAAAACTTATTTTCATTGGCAAACAGTCTCTGCAAGGACATAAAATTATGCAAGATTAGCATTTTTCAGTCTTGAAGGTTTTTAACTCCCTATGAGACTGCAAGAGAGACAGCTAGCCTGCTGCAAGTTTACTTTTTATGAGACAAAGTATTCTCCGTCTCATGCTTTTGAACATCATTAAAAACAAAGTTTACAACAGGTATCAATAGGATTCACACTGATCTCTTCTGTAATCATGTTTTGAGTTTATCTTGTCTTTCAACTTTTTTTTTTTATTTAAAGCTTTCAGCATCTCATACTATATTTAAGGCTTGTACAGTGCATTCCACTACAGGGGAGTGCAGAATGAAACACAGCCTGTTTTTCCCAATAGCGCTTTATGGACACTGGTGTATCCAAGCACCAAATGCAAGAAAGGCCACAAGGGAATGCAGACTAAAACACATCTGTATGAGCCTTTATTATGTTATTTACGGCCTTCAACATGTTTTTATATTGCAGGTACCTGCAACTCATCACAGACAAGTTTACTTCTAAATGAATAGAGAATTACCTGCTAGCAACTTATGCATTTCCTGCAACTTTTAAATGGCACCACTATATTTAATTTTTAGTATTCCTTGGAAAATAAGATTTAGTAATTTTTCAAGATTTTATTTGGGTCATTCCACTGCAAACAAGCATATACCATAGCAATTTTGTGGCAGAACTAATGCATTATTGTGGAAAAAAAGGTGCCAATATTTTTGACCATGCCTGCAATACTGATTAAGCCAACCTACATTAGCAATTTACATTCACTCCAGTTTGGCACACCGTTATAACATCACTAAA
This sequence comes from Xenopus borealis, assembly GCA_024363595.1. Lineage (NCBI taxonomy): Eukaryota > Metazoa > Chordata > Amphibia > Anura > Pipidae > Xenopus > Xenopus borealis. Next base: position 93,723,598 of record CM044447.1, on the reverse strand, counting down.
CTGAAGTATGCGCTCAACACCAGGGATCGCTCCAGGAATCCCACATTTTACATCAGTATGTTGTAAAGATTTGGCATGAAATTTAATCCATACAATTAGATGCCAGTTCATTAAATCATCCTGATGCTGGTCACTGACTGTAAGTTATCCTGTTTCTGTTGTTCCTGATACTGCCTGTTTCATCTGTATTGTTACCTAAGCATTGGACTTCAACCATGTTAACCGCCATATTGCTGATGGAAGCAGATGCCGCAGGAATTGGGGGCCTGGGTCTATCTCCTATGTGGGGGGGGGGTTTAAAGGGATCCTGTCATGGTAAAAAATGTTTTTTTCAAAATGCATCAGTTAATAGTGGTGCTCCAGCAAAATTATAGTCTATGGGAGGTAGATCTAAGAACAGCACTCAATAGTAAAAACCCATGTCCCACTGCGTTCCATTCAGTTACATTGAGAAGGAAAAACAGCCTGCCAGAAAGCAGTACCCCCCTAAAGTGCTGGCACAAGTCACACGACCAGGGGCAGCTGGAAACTTGATAAAATATCTATCCCCATGTCAGATTTCAAAACTGAATATAAAAAAAATGTGTTTGCTCTTTTGAGAAATGGATTTCAGGGCAGAAGTCTACTGGAGCAGCACTATTAACTGATGCATTTGTGAAACGGATTCCAGTGAGATAATTTTGACAAGCTGCAACTGACAGGACACAGGAACTGCAAGAGCTTGAGAAGCTTGAAGCAAAAGCAGATCTGTTAAATCTTGCAGTGGGCAAAGGTCAGGGAAAACAGATCTATTCTACCTCTGTCCAATAGACCAGCAAACACTACCTGCTAACTGGAAGCTATGAATTGGATTCTTTACAGGAGATATATAGGATAAATTAAAAAACTAATTTTGTAGGCAATTCTATGGTGTTGCTGTTACATGGTGCTAAAAATTATATAAATTTAATATCTTTAAAAATAGCCCATTTATTGGAGCTCCCTAGATGTTCTCTGGTCCCTGTCTGTTTCAAATGAGGGGTGGGCGTATCCTAACGGTCCCTGCCAGAAGCACAGTAGGAGGGGGAAAGCCAATCACAGCCCTGCAGTCACACAAGCACAGACAGGCTTCAGTTCCCTATCAGGTGCTGCTAGCTGCCAACTGGTTCATGTCCTACAGTGCAGTTACTTTCTCTCGCTTATGGGGAGTCCATATAACCGATTCATGTTAATCACAAACTGAGTCAAAGGGACTGGTCCTGGTTCATAAAGACAATCACATTAAGAAAATATAATACATCAAAGATATATATGTCCCAAGGCTCATTTATAGTAAAATAGAAAGGTTTATTCAAAAATCACATTAAAATTGGTAGATACTAACTCTATATGGCCCACTTTACATGTTTCATACCCTCTGGTACTTAGTCATAAGTCACAGTCACACCTATCACTAAGTACCAGAGGGTATGGAATGCTTAAGGTGGGACCATATAGGGTCAGTATGTACCAATTTTAATGTGATTTTTGAATAAACATTTCTATTTTACTATAAATGATCCTTGGGACATATATCTTTGATATATTATATTTTCTTACAGTGCAGTGAGCTGAGAGCCACCTGCTCCCCTGCCCAGCCTGGGAATTCAGGGAGCAGGAAGTGGAAGGGAAGGGAGGGATTATTAGGGTTTTGCAGAAATATTCAATAAATCAGTCTGAAACACTACTTTTTTAAGCACAATTCTTCTATATCTAAATTAGTATAATGCACTGGTACATTCTAATTTTTTACACAATATGTCTCCTTTAAACTAACAGTAACACTAATATTCCAATTGTATACTACAGAGCTGATCTGTTATATGTTGTGGATCCTGCAAATTTTCTCTTTTTTCAGCTTTAAATGGCTACCCCCATGGCTACACAGCAGCTTGTTTATATAAAACAATAGCTGTGTTTCTGAAGCAAACACACCAGTTTTAACAGTACATTATATTTGCATTACTTTCATTGGAGCCACTGAATAAATTGCTAAATAAAACTACACATAATAAAAAAATAAAAACCAATAGCAAATGGTCTCATAATATCACTCTATACGTCATACGAAAAGTTAACTCAAAGGTGAATAACCTCTTTATTATTAATGAATGTTGCACCCATAATGCCACAGTGGACCATTGATTCATATGGGGTTTTAATACCAACGGCATTGTATGTGTGTGTGTATATATATGTGTGTGTATGTATGTGTGTGTGTGTGTGTGTGTGTGTGTGTGTGTGTGTGTGTGTGTGTGTGTGTGTGTGTGTGTGTGTGTGTGTGTGTGTGTGTGTGTGTGTGTGTGTGTATGTGTGTGTGTATGTGTGTGTATGTGTGTGTATGTATGTATGTATGTATGTATGTATCTATCTATATATCTATATATATATCTATCTATATATATATATATATATATATCTATACATATATATATATATATATATATATCTATACATATATATATATATACACACATACATATACATACATACATACACACACACACACACACACACACACACAAACACATATATACATTTTGAGCAACCTTTTTCAAAAGGTTATGAAAATGTTACAAAATGTTTTTTGCGAATGATAATTTCTATAGAGCTGCAGTAGTACAGTGCCAAGGTTAGATACATTGATGTTTCTGAATACATTTTGAACAAAACTGAAGACTGCTCAGTTTAAATGATAGAGAAACTCCAAAAACAAACATTTTTGGGAAAAGGGTGGTTTAACCCCTTTATAGAATTACACATTTAAAAAAAGACACCATATATTGTTCACCAGGCTTTGAAATAACTTTTAGCAGGACAGCTTTCCATTAGAATAGAAAGGTAATGGTTTGCTAAGCATGTATATTTCAAAACAAGTATAAATCTGAATATTCTAGTTTCATGAAAAGACTGTATCATCTTCATACCTTAATCTTACTAAAAATTATTTAAATATTAAATAAACCCAACAGGATTGTATTCCCTCAATTTGGATCAAGTACAAGTTATGGCTTTATTATAACAGAGATTAAGGAAATCATTTTTAATAATTCCTATGAAATTGAGTCTATGGGAGGTAGCTTTTCTGTAATTAGGAGCTTTCTGGATAACAGATCCCATACCTGTTGCTCATTTGTTTTTTGGTCTAGCCTGTAACTCCCCAGAAACAAATTCTTTGAAATATTAGAGCATGTTAAAGAAAGCCAATATGACACATCAAATGAAACAAAGTACTTGCAGTGCAACTGTAAAAATCAATGAAGTGGAGGCAGGATTTACAGGATACTGACAAAGTATGGAACTAAAACCTAATATTTAACATCAATACTGCAATAGTCCCAATTGGGCGTTGAAGGGATATGGACATGAGAAACTTTTTTTTTTCAAATGCATCAGTTAATAAGGCTGCTCGAGCAGATTTCTGCACTGAAATCCATTTTCAAAAGAGCAAACAGATTTTGTAATATTAAATTTTGAAATCTGACATGGGGCTAGATATAGTGTCAGTTTCCCAGGTGCCCCCAGTCATGTGACTTGTGCTCTGAGAAACATCAGTCACTCTTAACTGCTGCACTGCAAATTGGATTGGTATTACAACTCTCCCTCCCCCAAAAGCACATCAGTAGAACAATGGAAAGGTAACCCTGGTAGATATAAGAACAACACTCAATAGTAAAAATCCATGTCCCACTGTGACTCCTTTAATAGGAGAAACAACCAGTCAGAAAGCAGATCCATAGGGCAGCACTTGCTCTTTCTGAAAGCACAAGACCAGGCAAAATTATGAGTTGGCTGCCTACACAACAATATAACAACTAATAAAATATACTTGTTGGTACAGCAATTAAATCCTACATGGTAGAATTAATTCTTTGCAGTGTCAATGGTGCAATTTAGAAATAAGAACTACACCATAAATTATCATGACAGAATCCCTTTAAATTCACAGTAAAATGACTCAATGCTTCTGGCTAAGCTTTTGACTGAAGTTACTTGACATGATTCAACAATTATTGGTTCATAAAGCCAACGGTATGGGAGTACATATTTTTTCAATTAAAAAAAAAGTATTTAAAAAAACATAACATACAAGTATATTGATCTGTTAACATATGTCAATGGCAGCACTCTCAGAACATCATTGCTTTTATAAAAATTTTTTTTTTTTTTTTGGTAAACTAGCCAATAAAAAAAGAACAGAGTAAACTTGGAGTGCAAACAGTTTGGAGGGATATTTGAATAATAAAGATTGCAAGACTCCACCTGTTTAATGGATATCCTTGGAGTGATGTGAAGGGTAGAGCGTACACAGGAAAAGCAGAATGGAGAGAAGCCAAGTCTAGTTCAGCTACTTAGGGTGCACCGCAAGAGACACAAAGCAGACTAGTTTTGTTAAAAATGAATTTGATATCTTTAATAAAACTCAGTAATACAAACACATCACTCATCCACACAACATTCCCGTTTACAAAATTCACATGAAGCCTTCATACCATTAAAAAAATATTTAAAACATACTGAAAAGAAAAAACAAATCAAAGCATGTGGAAATTGGTAGCTCTCAAAGAGCCAATAATCGAAACAATTTTACATAGCACAGGTTCAATTTATAATGCAGCCTATACTGCAAAAAGCAGATAGCTAGCTAAAGAGAATCTGTAATATTTACGCTCACCCACAGTGACTCTCTCCCTCTTTCAAACGTTACACTTGCTTTTAAACTAGTAACCTTGGTCAATCGAGTCCTCCGTTGAATCACTGAAGCTTGATCTGACTTCAGCATCCTGTAGTAAACACAGCTGCTTGTTCTTGCAGCATTTATGCTTAGTTTTGACAGTAGTGCAGCTGGAAATGCCCCTTTCAGGAGATCGCAAGCACCCACGCATCATCTTGTTCTTTCTAGATAACATTCTGTACATACTAGACTGCACTAATCGAGACTTAGATGGTGAAACCAACTCATTCCGCAGATAATCCTCTTCTTCTGTGTCCGTATCTGCAGTTAAAAGATTTTTTTAAACCTGTAGGTGAACCCCAATATAGCACATTCCAAACTTTATTAGTTTATAGCAAGCATTTCAGAAAAAAATAGGTTTAGGTAACTCCTCTATCACTTCATAAACATGTTGAATGACAATGAATGTAGTTGTATTCTTCCCAGAACTGAGTGGATATCTTTGCTACATACACTGGTTCTTGAAGGTAGCCAAACTTAGATTAGCAGAAGTAGTACCTTATAACAACAGAATCCACATCCCTGAGCCACTTATTTTTAAACGGGTAGTTTACATATATAATATGATATATAAAATAGTTTTTCCTAGATCTAATATTTATTGTTGATTTATGCCAATTTTTTTTTTTTTTTTTTTTTTTAAATGTTTACTTTTCTTTTTGTTCTTTTGGTCTTGGAATTTCAGCTGGTTGCTGGAACTTAGGAAATAGGCAGAAAAAAACCTAATAAAACGACCAATTAAAATTTTGCTTAAAATCAGCGCATCTAAAAGTTTGTTTAAAGGTAACTTCTACTTTTATCTCCAACGGGGCAATTTCTGGACTACAAATAAATCTTACCATGTAAATTTCATCATATTACCATATTTAATTACAATTGAAACCTCTGACTATGCATAACAGGCGAGACCGAACAAAAATGTTCCGAAAAGTGTATGATCAAACATTGTTATTTAAACAAATAGCAAGACAGCTCAAGCATGAGATTACTTACAGTAGACGCAGTTGCTAATTTCTGAAATAGCGGATGAGTGACTTGTGTTTATCTGTCCTTTGACCTTTAGTATCACATGTATATTTACTTTGGAAAAATTTTGTTTTTACCTTCATTGGATATGAACATTGGTAAACGAAAGGTTTTGTAATCCTTAAATTCTGTCGTTGCTGTATGCTTGCTGTTCCCTTGATATTTCTGATTCCCCCCACTGCTGAATGCAAACTTAAATTTGGACTTTTCTTGCTTAGAGAAGGACAGTGTTTTGTCCAGTTTGTTTGCCAGTTCCTGGGCACTAGATTTCAGTTTCTTTCTGCTTTGGTTCAGGACCTGAAACAAACAAACAATATCAATTAGGACCAACATTTTTGAAGCACTTAAATAAAAAAAAAAATTACTATTTTGAGCTAAAACTCATGAATTTGAATTATGGTTACGGAAACTCAACTGTTCGATATTTATTAAAAGCAAATGTAAAATTTCAGACATCTAAAAGCTGGCAAGTTGCCCCAGGCAAAATGTTTTAGGCTTTTCAATTGAGCTTCAAGTTTGTAAACCTACTGAAAATGATGGGTAGAATATGAATTTGAGGCATGAGCTTTTTTTAATGGTTTAATTTGATCAAGTTTATTGTATTCAAAATTTTAAGAAGCAAACATGCAAGTTAGTAAAATTTCGAGTTTATTGAATCCATCGGCCGAGGACCATATAAATGCACCAATGCAGTCATCACAAACCTGTCAGATATTGGTCAGCCAGGCCCTTCTGAAAGCCCATACAGTGGCCAATAAGCTGCCGCTAGATCTAGAGGGGCCAAGTCACCACCTTTTTTAAGCTAAAGGTGCTTTGAATCCTTATCCATGTCACTATTTTGAAGACATGCCATATAAAATCTGTGACTTTATATGAAATGTGCAGTGATATGGTAATTTCTGCCTTTATCAACTTGCTTGGTTGTTTTAACTTGAATTATAGAATTTCTATTTGAAATATGGTTATAATGATGTTGTAATAAGTAACAATATATCATCTGGTGGTTTGTATAACCTTCTTAGACAGAAATTTGATCAATGATCATAACCAGCAGACTGCCTTGCAGTTCCGGACGATGGCAAAGGGAGGCAAAACACAAACTCATACTTTGTTTTTTTTTTTAACTTTATGTCCTGATACAGCTGGAATATATGGTGGCTATATAAATATCTATATACATTGGTGAATTGCCACGATCTCCATTTAAGATTGTTTTTGAATGATATACACCCAAGTTAATTTTATTCATATACCTTCTGGCTACCCTGCCATTCAAGAGCAGCATTAATGACTTGAATCTATTACCTGGAACATTACAGAATTTAAAACATACCTATTACGTATTTAATGTCAAAGAATTGGAAGGTAGCATAAAATATTTTCTTTCCTTGGCAAACATATATACATTATAAGGGTTAACCAGAGTGGCTAGAATATTCAACAATTATCTTACACATAATAACATAAAAAAATACACACACAATCAACATATCTAACAGAGAAACAGAGGTCTGAAGCCAGTCAGCCATATGTGAAGGCGTCAAATCCCTCGATACCTGGTATAGGCCAGAAGAAGGTAAGGAAGTCATACCATTTAATCAGTTACAAGCCTACAGGGGGAGATGGAGCCAAAATCATATCCTCAAATATATGTATAATTCCAGAATCCCACCTCAATTCTGAGTTTAAAAATTCTTTATTAGTGCAAGGAAAATTAAATTCTTTATTAGCGCATTACAGCAACATTTCAGGCCATGCAGCACTACTAGTACGGCTAGTGGAAAGTGGCCATTGGAGAACATGCACCAACTAAAGGAAAAAGGTGATCATCGTGCAGACTTGTCTGCCATCAATCCAGAATCCCTACATGTTATCCAACAGTATAATAACACAGTTACAGCTATAATACAGAATCAGGTACCAAACAAGTCCAAACAGGACTCCCTTAACTAACAGATTTGTCACAGCAGGCCTGCTCTTGCATTTTCCTGCATCAAAGCCAAATCATAAAGTAAAGTAATTTAATTGCGACAACGGCAATGGAAGAGAATGGCAAGACATTTTCAGGGAGATTTACCAGTGGTAACGATTTTTAACGTAATAGATTTCTCTGTGTGCAATAGCTCTTGTTGTACAGAAGAATATGCTGCCATATATAAATACAGGATAATGTTGCAAGAAGAACGGATGGCCAAACATAAAATGGGTACATTTGGTTACAGAACCATATACCTGCTGGGTCAGAATAAGGCTAGCTCATGCCAAACTTTGTTTTGGCGGCAAAATGGCAATGCCACCCAATGTACATAACGGGTGCCAAAAAATGCACTTGTGTGCACATTGACATGCAGATGCCATTGATCTCACTGCTGACAACAGACATGTGTAGATACCAGTGGAAAAAACACCAAGTGTTTTACCAAAGAATAACAAAATGCAGCTAGATTTCTAGTGATGCACCGAACCAATTTTCTGGGGTCTGGCCGAATCCCTGAATCCTTCGTGTAATATTCGGCCGATTCCCAAACTGAATTTGTATAAACAAATTAGGGGTGGGAAAGGAAATAGTGGGAAAATGGTCTTTACTTCCTTTATTTTGTGACAAAAAGTCACGTGATTTCCCTTCCCACAACTAACTTACATATGCAAATTAGGAATCTGATTCAGTTCGTCCATGCACAAGGATTTGGCCAAATCCAAATTCTGCTGAAAAGCCCCGAATCCCAAACCGAATCCTGGATTCAATGCATCGCTAATTATTTCTACTATATTCCCAAATTATCTGTATTGTTCAACTTGCTATAAACAATATATATTTAATGGCATGCCTCAAATCTTCCCAAAATAGTCCTATTCAGTTTTATATTATTCTCATAGCTTTGCAAACTAAATTTTCTAAAAATTCTAAAACAAAAAAAAAACTATTTCTGAGAAAAATTGCTTTGCCAAACAGTGGATTTTGAACTACAATATCAAACAGATCAAAATATAATTCAGCAAGCCTTGCATAATATACATTTCTTTTAGCTTTCTAGATTCATGATTTTTCCCTTCACAATGCAAAGTAAATATAATAACTTGTTTTTCTACAACCTGTGTACATTTAGCTGCAATCACTATGAAAATACAAATTTGGACATTTCATTCTTTTTACTAGCCAATTTAAATAGCTAGCAGCTATATTGTATAAAATATCTATATAACAATCAAAATAATAACTAGAATGTCAAAACAGCATTTTTTTCATTAGGAAAAAATACAACCATAGCGAACAAGGGTCAGACTTCAAAATCCACTGACCTCACAGGTATAACTTGAAGCTCTAGCAGCATCTTCCCAGCTTCGGATTCTGTTTTTAATTTTTCCACCTACATTTTCTATCATGTCATCTTCTAGACCATTCATTTGTCTCTTCCGTATGCCCTCCCCCACCTCAGAATCTTCAGAGAGCGGTAGGCACTTTTTCAGCCTGTAAACAAATATGGTAATTAGGATAAGGCGCAGAATAACCACAACTGTACAAATCTGAATAACAACATTAACGGGGCCCTGTTGTCATATACTATCGCTGTATTGCCATAAAAATGCCATAAATTTGTTGGTAAACCATGTTTGTGGCTTACTGGGGGTGTGTACTGTACATCATCAGAGAGCCTGAGCTGCTTGGTCATTTTTTTTTTGGTCAGATTAAACAGGGTACAACAACAACAACAAAAAAAAGGAAATGGAGTTGGGACACAGCATATCACGCTTCTCTCAGCCTGCAAGAAACAGGATGAGAGCAGCGGAGCCAACACTTCATGTGCCCTCGGCCTTTCTCTCTTAAAACCATTGATAGTCATCCAGGTATGACAAATCTGTGACCACATCTTCCCACCATAAAAATTTAAACAAGTCTAATTCAAGAAAACATAGGGACAAAGAAAAATACACTTAAGCATGCAGGGCCAGAATGGAAGTTAAAAGCAGCCCTAAAGTTTCAAGGCAGCCCATGTATTCACGCGCATGCAAAGCATGATTTATATTTCTAACCCCAAGGTTAACTAGAACCAGTGGTTAAGGATAAATATTTTAAGAGTCCATTACCATACCATATAATCCCCAGCAATATTATACACCCTATGTGCTGGAACTGGTAAATATCTCCCCCTAGTTTTTAATCACAATTATTCTATCAGTTGGATTAGTGGCCCTCTACTTACAGTATATTCAACATTTTCCTTTGTGTGCCCCCAGCTAGACCATGAAACATGGCAGATAAGAGAACTTTAATTACCATGTGTATCACAGGGCCAAAGTGTGTCATACTTGAAGAGACTAGGCTGACTCATGCAATTAATGCTACATATCACAGTGTTCCATATATAGGTTGAAGTGATTGTTCTAAGCATGGATCTAACGGTTGACCAACTAAATGAAGTTGGACAGAATTCCTGGTTCCACACATATACCAGTACTGACATGTGTACTAACAAATGCAGGAATTGGCTTAGCTCTGACTAGCTGTTATGGACAGCTCATTTACATTTCTAAAGCGATTATCTCATTTACATACTAAAGACAAACCTCATTAGCATTTTTAGGGGAGCAGCCCATTTACATTTTAAAAGCAAGCGGCCAATCGGGCATTTTCCCAAACCCACAGATTGTCAGTCTGGGCCTGGAAGCATGGGACTAAAGATTTTCAATCATATCTAGTATAAGCGATCATAAACAAATGAACAAAATAGCACTAGGGAGCACCCTGTTAATGGACTCTATGGGGGGGGGGGATGTAATTAAAGTTGGAAAGAGCAAAACATTGCGCACCAGTAAGACTTTTTCAGTAAGAAGTTTTATTACATTGACAACGCATTTGTGCAAACTATAAAATTCGCAAACGGCCTTCCACTGGCAGAAGTGGCCACTAAAAAGTTCCGGGTTCGCAAAAGGCTTAACTTTTCGCATTGCGAATAGTTTTTGCGTTACCAACAATATTACATTCCCCTAGATGTGTGCTGCACATGGAAAGCCGCTCCGGTTAGCATTAAATCCAAGTATTTATAGTAAAACAACTGGGCTTGCTGAGTAATCATTGAAGATGTTTCACTACTCAACTGAGCAGCTTCTTCAGTTCAACTGACTGGTGTAGGAAGTGATCAGCATATAAACACTTTGAACACTCAAACTCTCAGAGTTGATTCTGTGTAGTTACTGTTAGAGGTTTACCAATGTGTCATGCAACTCCTGGAAACAGGTGTTATTGTTGAAAGTTGCATGAATGGTTGTGTGAAGTCTTTTGAAACTGCTTGGGTAAAAATATTAGAAACACAAGTCTATGAACTATGAATGGTTGCACTGAAATATTTAGGCCTCTCCCTCTTAACCACATCCCCTTTGTCACTTTTGCCATAATGACTATGACATGCCAGTAATATAATTAAAGAAGGTTAATGAGCATTGCATCAAACAAAGACATTCCAGTAAGATCAATCCATAAAACAGATATTGAGCACTGAATTAACACCAGACATTCTGGTATAATCACAGCAGATAATAGATAATGAGCACTTTGTTAAGCTCAGTCATGCCAATAAGATCACAGCAGAAAATAAGCACTCCATTACTCCAGACATGCCAGTATGATCAACACAAGCCAAGAATCAGCCCTATGTGGCATTAGCCTTTTAAAATGTCTCAATCTAATTGAGAATCTAAGCCACCACTTTATCTTTGTGGGTGCATAAAACCACAGATAAAAATTTTTTTCCTATTTTATTTATGAAAAAGCAATACAAAATTAAACTAACAAGGGCAAACAGGAACCTAAATAAAAAGGGCACAGGTAAAACTGAATAGCCAACTCCTTTCTAGAGACAACAAAGGGGATGGGGGAGAAGGGAGCTACACATAGCTCATCATGTCTAACTAAACCAGTTGATTATAGGAGGGTTAGTAATGGTAAAAATAAACAATCATGCATTAGGTTAGAGTTACACATGCCCCATATTTAGTATGCACCAATATGCACAAGGCCATTTTGACACTGGGTGGATTTTGCCGCAAAAACACAAAACTAGCAGTCAGTGCATCTACTGAAAATAAACAAAGATGAGTCAGAAGGCAGCAAATCTTCATTTTCGCTGCTGGTGTAAAACACCACGTGTAACAATATGGTTACTTATATATTAAAGCAGTGATCCTAAGCCACTGGGTTCAACAATATACCCCTTTTTGAATATTCGGTCAGTGAATTGGGCTTGTGCTAAACATATTCATGCCCATTCTTTTAACTAGGAAATATCAATGGCTTTCTTCTTTCTTGCATGAAAGAAAATATGGCAAAATTTGAAAATATTTGAAAATTAAATTAAAGTCACATCCTACTTCCTGATTCCAAAGGGCAAAGTCAAACAAACCAACAGTTCACTAAGAAGCCTCTATAGAACTAGCTTAAGCCGGAGAGTTTTTTTAGGCAATGTTTATACAAACTGGCAGTTCATAGGAGTATAGTCAGCTCAGATACACCTTACAGTACTGAGTAATTAATCTACAAGAATTTCCAGTAACAGTTACATAGAACAACTGGTTCTTTATAGAAAAAAAGAAGAAAATTAAAATGTTGCCAGTCTCTTACAGATATGTGGTATGGACAGCTCCTTAGATAGATGAGGGGAGGGCAAAGATGATTATGTGTAAATATATGCAAATTTGTTTATCCAGCCACAATATCAGAGGTCTGTATGAATCTCAAATAGTATTCAAAAATAAGCATCAACAAACAAGCAGAACCCCCCCCCCCCCTTGACAAAGGCTATTGTGCAGAAACGTTGGGGTATTCTCATTACTGGCAAGTGTATCTGCTGCTTGTTGTTCTTCCTCTTTTGCCTCAAACATATAACTGGGTGGTATGTATATACAACTGATAATATGTATATATTGTTTTGATAAGTTACAATTTTGATTGATATATGTTTTATTGCCATAAAGTATATAAAGAGATTATTTTTTATACTACCATTTGTATCCTTTGAGTGTGCATACCCAATGCGTGTGATATAGAGTTTTGCTTTACTAAATGTGGGGTACCCTTGGGTCATCACCTCATATAAAATTCTTGCATTTTTGTAAGAGTGTAAGTCTGCCAGACTGCTTCAGTGTGTTAATGTTTGTTTGGTATCCATATTACAACATGGGTAACACATTGAGAAAGAGAAAATAATCTACAACCACAGCTAAAAATTCTGGCACCTTTGGACTTTTCCTTTTTCAAATAACTCATATATTACTCTAAAATGAAAGGGGTTATTTATCAAAGGTCGAGTTTCTGAGGTTTGTGAGTTTTTTTCTACCTTGAATAAACTCACAAATCACGTTTGTTTATTTATGAAAAAACCTTGATTGAATGCAATCGGAGGTAAAATCTTGAATACCAGAATTGATAAAGTTATGGACAAAAAAAAACACAAGTACCTCAAAAATTGATTAGATTTTCGAGGGAAACCACTGTATAAAACCCGAAAATCGTGAAGGCTTACAAAATTTTCACACAGTTCAAAGGGACCTTGACTTTTACATGACTTTGACAGGTTTTAGCTGGAGTATTTTTTTTTTTTTAAACCATAAAAAAAAAGTTTTTACTGAAACTACACCTGACATTGTTTTCAAGAATAGTTAGGTGTAGGATCTCGCACACCCTAAGTAGTAGTAGAGATGCCTGGTGCACACAGGTAGAGGCTCGGCCACCTCACAGAGATCAGCAACAGAAGAAATTCCAACGGCACACAGGTCTGAGTGAGTACTTCAAGGATTTATTGTGCGGAGTGCAGATGCACTCCGCACAATAAATCCTTGAAGTACTCACTCAGACCTGTGTGCCATTGGAATTTCTTCTATTGTTTTCAAGAAAACACAACTTAACCTTGTAAAATACACCCTAATTGTAATACTAGAAAATACAAAAGACAAAACCAGGTTTCCATGGGCCTCAGACTTATTCATAGCACGGAGCATGGTGGACACAGGAATAAAAAGGTTTTTGGAGATGGATTTGAAACCTTAAAGAACAGTTCAGAGTAAAAATAAAAACTGGGTAAATAAATAGGCTGTGAAAAATAAAAAAAATGTTTCTAATATAGTTAGTTAGCCAAAAATGTAATCTATAAAGACTGGAGTGACTGGATGTCTAACATAATAGCCGGCCTTTTTACATTACATTTTTGGCTAACTAACTATATTAGAAATGTTTTTTTATTACAGCCTATTTACACAGTTTTTATTTTTATACTGAACAATTCCTTTAACATTGTCAATGCTTTATTACAGTTACTACAGTGCTGCACCTCAGCACAATACAGCAGAACAATAAACACATTTTCTCAGTTTAAACTGGTTGAATGTGTTTCCTATATTAAAAACACATTGAGTTTCCTTACAAGTACATTGTGACTCACATACTTGAATATTTATTATGACTTTTAAAAAGATACCACAAATGTTATCGAGTCTTTTAGAATTATTGTGCAAAATAAGATTTTTAAGGTTCAGACAAGTATATATACAAGTATATATATGAACTGTGACTTTACCAAATAGGTGTGTACAGTTCATCTTTTTAGACAAAAATAACATTTATTAATCATTTATAATTGGACTTTTTTTACTTTCATTGTTGGATATCCTTTTGTCCGACAAAAAAAAAGACATCCTGTTGAAGGAAAAAAATGAGAAACATGCAATACAATATGTAAATCTGCATTCTACCAACCTAAATATCTTGATTTTTATTGAAAAATACTCACAATAGTTATATACAAGGCTGCATAATAAGTAAACATACCCTTACCATTTTCAGGACACCTAACATTTGAACATTTCTTAAAATTAAGTTATAATCCCTGTTTTCTGTAATAGTTCTGTAATTACAGTATGACCGCCATTTTATGTTTTTCAGGGGACCAGAAAGAAAAAAAAATCCAGGGAAATGTAAAATCAGGGAAATGTATTATGTATAACATATAAGTGGGACCACAAAACAATGTAAAATGAGGGAAAACTTAAAATCAGGGGGATGCAAAATGGGGGTTCTACTGTATCATTTTAACATTATATCCTTACTTTATGTTTTTGGTTTCAATCCTCTCTCGTTCCAGCTGGGAACACAAACTACTTGTTCCATGTTTTCTCTTCCTTGGCCTGCCAGGACCTCTTCTTGTCAAATTCACATTCTTCTCGTCTTGCTTTTCCCTAAAAATATTTGACGGTTACTAATTAAATAAATAAACTGTTAATGAACAGTTTAATTTTAAAGGGACGCTACTACTACTTTTCTTATTTCCTTACTGATAAATGAGATTGATTGCAGAATCCATGGAGTTGACACAAGTACAGGCATGGGAACTGTTATCCAGACCTGGGGTTTTCCTTTCATTAATTTGGATCTTCATACCTTAAGTCTATCAGAAAATCATGTAAACATTAAATTAACTCACTAGGCTGCTTTTGCTTCCAATAAGGATTAATTACATCTTAGTTTGGATCAAATACAAGTTACTGTTTAATTATTACAGAGAAAAGGGAAGTCATTTTTAATCATTTGGATTATTTGATTATAATGAAGTCTACGGGAGACTGCCTGTCTGTAATATGGAGCTCTCTGGATAATGGGTTTCTGGATAACAGGTCCCATACCTGTACCATATTGACCGTGCTGTATATATATTTTAGCCTTGTGTGTTCTTGATCGAGAAACATTTTGTATATCAACTGCATTTTACTAAGGACTTTTGCACAGTGGCGTAACTACCAGGGGAGCAGGGGGTGCGATTGAACCAGGGCCCACTGGAGAGGCTAGGAGAACTCCAATGTACAATTCATAGGGGGAGAGCCTGATAGGGGGGCCCGGGTGCTAATCCTGCACCAGGGCCCACCAACGAGTA
>CM044447.1:93665380-93707163 GCA_024363595.1 Xenopus borealis | reverse complement strand
AAAAAAAAAAAAAAGTTTTTTTGCAAATCTAACTCAACAAATAACATCAAATGTGCATTGCTAAGAAAAATAAGTCACAGATTATTTATTAATAGAAAGACATTTATTAATGATAAAAAGAAACGGATAAAAACCCCAAGGTCCCTTTCTAATTGTAAATTGTTAAATTGGATCACCTTAATATAGCTTGATTGAAATCAACTGTTCACTCATATTTCAAACTGTGAAACATTGTGATTAACGTGTAATTTATCGATTATCAATTCATGAATCCAATTGTGCTAAAGATTAATTTTCTAATTTGTTGATTACTTGTGACATTATAATCACATACCCTATATGAATTAATTAATTTAGATGCTCTCTTAATTTATCATAATTCTCAAATCATTTTGAAATGCATTGAAAGCAGGTATTGGATGAATTAAGAGGTGTGTTGAATCAAGTTCGTAATTACCTTAGTAACTTAAGTGATTTGAGAATTATGATAAGGAAACCTACAAATCCGAAATATAGAAAATTTTTCATATTCACCATAATTTCTATTTCCAAGTCACTTCCATGGCAGCATTCACAAACATGGGTTAATCCCACGAATTAAAGGGAAACTGTCATGGGAAAACATGTTTTTTTTTAAAAATGCATCAGTTATTAGTGCTGCTCCAATAGACTTCTGCACTGAAATCTCAAAAGAGCAAACAGATTTTTTTATATTCAGTTTTGAAATCTGACATGGGGCTAGCCATTTTGTCAATTTCCCAGCTGCCCCAGTCATGTGACTTGTGCCAGCACTTCAGGAGGGAACTGCTTTCTGGCAGGCTGTTGTTTTTCCTTCTCAATGTAACTGAATAGTATGCAGTGGGACATGGGTTTTACTATCGAGTGCTCTTCTTAGGCTAAGGCCAGACGGGGAGATTCGGGGGCATTTTGTCTCCTGGCGACTTCTCGCCGCGACTTGTAGCCCCCGAACCTCCCCAAATAGCCACGTACCCAAGCGCACCGGTGTTGCTTGAAAACGCCGGCGCGTATCCACACGGAGCGGCGCGCTTTTTGAAATCGCTCCAAATTGCCTCGCCAGGCCAGGCTATTCGGGGAGGTTCGGGGGCTACAAGTCGCCAGGAGACAAAATGCCCCCGAATCTCCCCGTCTGGCCTAGCCCTTAGATGTACCAGGCAGCTGTTATCTTGTGTTAGGGAGCTGTTATCTGTTTACCTTCCCATTGTTCTTTTGTTAGGCTGCTGGGTGGGGGAAAGGGAGGGGGTGATTTCACTCCAACTTGCAGTACAGCAGTAAAGACTGATTGAAGTTTATTAGAGCACAAGTCACATGACTTGGGGCAGCTGGGAAATTGACAATATGTCTAGCCCCATGTCAGATTTCAAAATGAAATATAAAAAAAATCTGTTTGCTCTTTTGAGAAACGGATTCCAATGCAGAATTCTTCTGGAACAGCACTATTAACCGATACATTTTGAAAAAATTGTTTTTCCCATGACAGGATCCCTTTAAGTCACTGGACAGGAAAGAGATAATTATGTATACGTACCTTATCCCTCCCAGCATTCTGGTTTGTGAATGCTGCCATGGAAGTGACTTGGAAATGGAAATTACAGTGAGTATGAAAAAAAGTCATCCATGGCAGCAATTAACCAACATGGGATTTCCCCAAGTTTTAATGAAGGGAGGAACCATTGCTGAATCAACCAAAAATGTTTTATTTAGAATTAACAACAGATCGCAAGAGCTTTTCCTCCAAATCTTGAGGCAACATCACATTTAGTCTGTAATGACGGATGAAGATACAAGGATTTGAATATCTAGCAGCCTTGCAGATGAGGTCTGGCTGGGCCCTGGTTTCCGTCGCCCAGTAAGTAGCCATGGCTCTTGTAGAATGAGCCCTCAGGTCCTTAGGAACTTCTTTGTCTGTCAACTGGTAAACCAGGACAATACAGGAGACAATTCAGCTACTAATAGTGGATCTAACTGGCACCATGCCCTTCCTAGGGCATCTCGACATCAGAAACAACTTATCAGACTTCCACCAATCTTCGAGTCGTTCGAGTCAATAATGCGTATTGGCCCTAACCAGGTCCAACGTATGCCACTCTCGTTCCTTGACAGACTCGGGGGAAGGACAGAAGGAAGGAAGTGTTATCCCAAATCGGCATGAAACTGAAAAAAAAAAAAATCACTTTTGAAAGGAAATCAAAAGATGGTCTCATGACAACTTTACCTGGGTAGATAACTGTATCAGGTTCTCTCGCCGAAAGTGCAGTTATCTCACCTACCCTGCAACGTCTGAAGTAACTGCCACCAGAAACAGAACTTTAAATGTTGCATGCCATTCCAAAGGCGAGGACATCAAGCCCGTAAAACAATTGTAAGATCCCAAGGTGGAATCCTGGATTTTGTGAACGGACATACTCTTTTCATTGTATTGAAAAATATGTTAACAAGAAGGAAGCTTTCCAAGACATTAGTAGGAATTTTACAAGGTAGCTTGGGAAACCTTTTTCTGACAACCTTTGCCTCTCAATTTCCAGGGACAGGAGATTCACTCCGTCATAGAACACTGAACCGTGGGACATCAGATCCAGCTGAAGAGGCAACCTTAGAGATGGCTCCTTTACTAGATGCTGAATTATAGCTATGACCAGAGCTCCTTCGATATTCACTTTTTCAACACCCTCCAAATCAATGGAAAGGGAGGAAAGACATATTCAAATATCCTGCTCCAATCCTGGGGAAGTGCGTCCGCTAGAGGACATGGCATCCTGGAGAAAAACCTGGTGCACTTGTGATGTTTGTGGCTACAGGATCAACTTCTGGCCTTCCAAACTTTCGCACCACATCTCAAAAGAACTATCAGAAATACGCTCCATTCTCCCAACTATAAGGTGTTGTGACTGAGGAAGTCTGCTTCTGTTTTCGGACTGCCTGGAAAGTGTAAGGCTGTCAGACCCTCAGGTTTTCTTTTGCCTGCAACATTATTGGAGCCAGTTCTTTCAGAAGTCGAATGCTTCTGGTTCCCCCGTGCTTTTGTACACAATCGGACTGAATTTTACCCAGCCGTGGACTATTTCTCTCGAAAAAGCCGGTAAGGCCTCCTTTCTGGTCATAAACTCCAGGATGTTTGACAAGAAGCCTTGCACACTCCAATGACCTTGAACACCACGGCCTTCTAACACTGCACCCCAGCCTCTCTTTTGTTGTGATCATCACATATGGAGGGTTTACAAGGACCCTCCCTTGAGTCAGATTTCCTAGATCCAGCCACCAATCCAAGCTGTTTCCCCTGAAACTTCTAGCCAAGTATTTAGTTGGACTGTCTTGAAGCATTTTCTTTAAGAGAGAATTGCTGCAGAGGTCTCATGCGAGACCTGCCCATTACCATCTGGACAGGAGACATGTATGACCTTACCGTACTTTCCGCTGATCTTTGAACTGTCTTTTTTGCTTCAACACCTGACATATTTTCTCTAATGGAAGGGATACTATCCTTTCTTGAGTATCCAAATGTGTGTCCAAAAAAAGACCATTCTTTGTGACGGACGTAGGTTGCTCTTCTCCCAATTAACTAAACTGTTGGAATACTAAAATTTTTCTTTCTTTGAATTCCAGTCTCTTCCCTCGACACAGCCACCAACAGAAATGTCGTCTAGGTAATGAGATATAGAAATACCTTCTATTCTTAGAAAAGGCTATGATTGTGATGAGAACATTTGTGCATGTCCTTGGTCGAGAGACCAAAGGGAAGGCATCTAATGGGGAATGTTGACCTCTGAAGGGAAAGCGAAGATACTTCCCGAGAGCTTTGTAAACGGATACATACAAGTATGCACACTTCAGATCCAGATTTATAAGCCCTGACTGTGGCTGAATTGCTTGTAGAATGACAACAATGATTCCATCTTTAATCACCTGCAGTTGATTAACTCAAAAGGGCTTCAAATAGAATCCTAAGCCCTGTTGAGACTTCAGAACCCATTCCACTGTCCCCAGGCTCAGGAGTTGATGCGTCCCTTCCAGGCGTGCCGCTTCTGGTTGCATCCCTTCCGGGTTCGCCACTTCTTGTTGCATGCCTTCCGGGCGCGCCGCTTCTTGTTGCATGCTTTCCGGGGCCGCGCAGCAGGTTTCAATCCCAGCATCGCGACCTGAATCCAATTCGGACGCACACACCCTGGCCAATGGGTCCTTCTCAACACAACCTATATAGGGTGCACTTGGAGGCATGAAAGAGAAAGAAAGAGACCTGGACAGGAAAAAAGATGACTAGGAATTAGGGATGCACCGAATCCAGGATTCAGCCATTTCCAGCAGGATTCGGATTCGGCCCAATCATTCTGCCTGGCTGAACCAAATCCGACTTTGCATATGCAAGTTAGGGACAGGGAGGGAAATCATTGACTTTTTGGCACAAAACAAGGAAGTAAAAAATGTTTTCCCGTTCCTATCCATAATTTGCATATGCAAATTAGGGTTCGGATTCGGTATTCAGCCAAATCTTTCGGGAAGGATTCGGCCGAATCCGAAATAGTGGATTCGGTGCATCCATACTAGGAATGATAATTGTTAACTCTTTCCTATCCAGTTAAATACTGCCATGGGTGACTTGGGAAATAGATTCTGTTTAAAGTTTTAGCATAGGCATACATTAAAGTGTCCCCACACAGACAATTTATATATTTGGCACCAAATAAATTAATCTGCTAGCCATGCAAAGTAGGCAAAATACCTAATTATACATTATACAGCCTTTACTATGTACAGGTATGGGACCAGTTGTTCACAATGTTTGGAACCTGGGGTTTTCCGAATAACACTTCTTTCCATATTTTGGATCTTTGTACCTGAAGTCTACTAGAAAATCATGTTAACATTAAATAACCCCAATAGTTTGGTTTTGCTTCCAATAAAGATCATTTATATCGTAGTTTGGATCAAGTACATGGTACTGTTTTAGTATTACAGAGAAGAGGTTTGTATCATTTGGATAAAATGGAGTCTATGGGAGATGGCCTTTCCATAGCTGTATAATGGGTTTGCAGATAAGCTATCCCATACCTGTACCAGATTACACACTAGCAAGAGTTATGAGTTGCTATTTTTGAGTTCAATTCAAGAGTTCTGTGAAAATAAGTTACCATTTGTGCTCCAATCTCAGTGTTTTAGCACACTGTTGCAGATAATTTATGACGTGCCTTTAATAAGTATGCATTTTGCATGCACCGGGTGACCCATTTATTCCCAAGTATATTTTTGGTGTGAAATGAATCTGTGTCTTCGGTCAAGATAAAAGTGTAAATAATTTGCATATGGTCTTTTATCAAATGTTCATTTTTGTTCCACAGCTCACCGGTTCAACTCTTTTTTGCATCCAGCTGTACTTTTTGTCAGGGTTCAGCTCTCGAGGCAATTGAATGGATTCTGCTTTCATACAGTCCAATACAGGGCATGAAAGAACCTCCATCAACATCTGTGAGCTGGCAGCCAACAGGCTCTCTAGGGAGGATTGCAACGGACAGCTTTTCTGGTCTGTGATAGGATAAAATATATATAAATGGGCGATAGTGACGAATAATTTAAACTCTATATATTAGACAGACAATACAACTTATAAAACAGGTGCACCTCCACCATAAGAAACCCTGTGCAGCAACAAATACTATTGCACAGCATTTAGAAAAGGTTATTGTCTAACCAACACAGGGTATAGAATACGTTTTACAGAATTCAAGTTTTCCTTTGCAGTATGCTATGGGAAGTATACTATTTGGAATGTGACTGAACACGAGCTAGGAAGTAACTTTTAGGTTGAAGCCCAGATAAACTAAAAGCCAACAAATCCCCCGGAATTTAATTTAATTTAACTTAATTTAATTACAGGTACCTTAGAACAGTTTTATATTTTAATGCTAATTTGCTTACATTTACAACGTACATGGTAGGAATAGATCACTTAGGGGGTTTATCCTCAGCTATTCTTAGAGGTTGCAGTCATACTATACTAGTCATTTCTACTTTTTAGAATGAATCGCATAGCAATTGCCCACCTAGTTGTTTATAGATGGGATACGGAGTAAATCCAGTTTATACATTACATTGTATGCTATTTGAAGTCACCTTAAGAAAGGTATAAATACTATTTTATTATTGTAGACAAGCAAAATAAACTGCAGTTTTTTTTAGTTTTAGGAATTTAGAATCACTGCAAGTAGGCAGGGTTATTAAGGCAAGCTTTGCAGCATGCCAAAATCTTGTCTATTTGTCAAAATCTTGTTTATTTGACTGATTCCCATGCACTGGCTACACATGTAGATGGAGGGGAAGAAGAGGGAATGTGTGGAGTGCTGTGACATCGAGTCAGTGCAGAATTGAAAGTTAAATTAATTGCATGCCTGCATCTATGCCTAAAGGTGGCCATACACGGGCAGATAAAAGCTGCCGACAGACTGTGTCGGCAGCTTATCGGCTCGTGTGGAGGGCCCTCCGATGGGCTTTCCCGAAAGTCGGCCAGATGACGATCGGGCAGTATTAAAAATCCCGTCGGATCGCAGCCCCGCGATCCGACCGCCCGTACTGATCCAAACGTTGGGCCCTAGGGCCCACGATCGAATCAGCCCGATATCGCCCCACCTCAAGGTGGGCATATCGGGGAGAGATCCGCTCGTTTGGCAACATCGCCAAACGAGCGGATCTCTACGTGTTTTTCCACCTTAAGGCATAGAATTTCATCATCTACGATACATAATAACATTAAGGGGCAAATTTACTATTATTCACCAAAAAATCCCTCGAATCAGTTCGAAATTCAATAAGCATTCGACTATGGAATGCGTATCGAATAGTTCTAGGCAATTTTTTCCTCGATATTCGACTTCTCGATGAAACACCAATCCGATTTCACGAAAAAAAATCATAAAATTTCCTTAGAACGCTCGAAAAATATGTACAATTCAAACGATCGAGGTGTTCGATCGTCGAAATGGTATTCGAGCAGGTATTTGAAAAAGAAGCCTATGGGGGGGGGGGGGATTACCATAGGCTTCTATTGCAATTCGGTAGGTTCAATCTGGCGAAGTAGGCAGTAGAATAAAATTTTACAGTTAATGGGGCAAATTCACTAAGATCCGAAAATTCGCTTGCGTTAGCTTCGCTAGTGAAGCTTAATTTGAATACGGCGGGAACTTTAACTTAGAATAGAAGTATGTTACAGCCACTACACAAGCCTAGGAAATCTTTAATAAATTAAATAAAGTTGTCCTATTGCCCTACATGTGACCCCTGTATAGTTGTGTTGCCATATGTTAAGAAATGTAGGGGGGGAAGGAGGGAAACCGCCCCAAAAAATATAGGTCTAACATAAGTGCTAATGTTCAGGAAAATGTTCATCTTATTGAATTTGCGAATTTACGATCCTTCGTCAGTGCGCAACTTCGCCTGGCGCAAGGGTGCGAAGTTGCGCAAGTCTATCTACATCGCTAGCGTAAATTCACCAGAGGCGGTGTTAGTGAATTTCCGAAGTTATGAATGGACGTCACGCTGGTGAATTAGCGCTAGCGTTAGACGCTTCGCACAATAATGAATTCGCCCCAAAGTCCTTCGATCATCGAATGGTCGAATGATCGAATATTCAATCATTCGATCTATTCGATACGCTCGAATTTTGAGTATTTGTACGATCGGAATTCGAACGAATTCGATCGAACTTCGATCTATTCAAGTAAATTTTGTAAATTTGCCCCTAAGAGATTCAGAAAATCCAGAGAAATCACTATCCTACAGTCTGACAGCAGTGGCATAACTGTAGCATATCCCAACATATGAAAAATAGAAAGAGGGAAAAGATCTGCCATGCTAAGCACAGCAACATTTTTTGACCAGGTCTATTTTATGGCAACAACCCCTAAATACCAACTTAAAAAGAAAAGCCCAATGTAAAAACCAAAGAGGCTTTTTTATTTTTTTCTCACTGGCAATATGAGGGGTCTGGGTACTCATGCCCCAGACCTACAACTCGAGATGGAGGTATCCAACCAAAAGAGAAAAAGGCAGGCACTCGCTGATCCCACAAACAGGCTTGGAAAAGAACAGAGAACTTTATTTAGGCCACAAAAATAGAAAATGACATAGCCTTATGCATTTCGTGACAATAGGCACTTAATCATAGGCTGTACAAAGACACATATTGGTATACCCAATATACACCTGAACCCACCAATCACCACAATACATTAATTAACCAACAGAAAAAAGGGGAAGGGCATTAAAAACAATATGCAAATAAAGAGACATCCAAATAAATAATAGATTATTTTCAATCAAGAACTCATTGTAAAGGAGTAATATTAGAGGAGAATGTTGGAGGAAAAGTATATACATGTATATGCACAGTATATTTGGTATACCAATGTGCTTTTGTACAGTTATGGATATAGATCTGCGAGTGTTCGCTGTTTCTTTTGGTTGCACAGCCCCTAAATACCACAACTATTTTACAAAATGTGGCAGGTTATGGAAAGTATGAACACGTTTCTGGGGGTTTCAATGTCAGGTTTTATGTTGGTACAGTTTTGCCAATAAAGGTGCATTGCCCTTTAAGCTGCAAGTAATAGTTTCCCCAAGAGACTTGCTTATCTTACAGAGATACAGTTGTAGGTTTTAACTAAAATAGCTACAAATGTATCTAAGTGCAGGTGCTGAGTATTCTGGACTCATTTAATTACAATTCAGTAATATTGTATCTTTTTCTGGTTGTTTAGGGTAGATCATCAAAGAGAAACTCAGTGAATTTCAGTAAGAAACCAGGACTGTGGGCTGAGCTCTCAAAATCGGGACAGTTTCGAGTAAAATGGGACAACTGTGAGGTATGCTAAAGCAGACTGTGCATTAGTATTAAATTACCCCCTCACCGCCGCTTCATGTGATCAGCCCTGGCAAAAACACGCATACAGAATCCCTTCAAACACTTAAGTTCCCTCTCCTTAAATTTAAAATCCCCTTTTTAATAAAACTCAAAACCTTGCTCACAGGAACCCTAGGTCTTACTCCAGCAATGATTTACACACCTCAAGTGCCACTTAGCTGCCCAGATTGGCTGTTTGTATAAATCCTATTGCAAGGATGCCTGATCCTGTATGGAATTTACCAGCCTGCATAATGTGTGTTGTCTGCAAACAGTGAAAAATGATTTACAATACTCACCCCCAAGTTAATCATGAACAATTAAAGTGGTCCCAATACAGAACCATGTGGCATCCCACTAAGAATCCTACTCCATGCACAGAACCATAGATAACCACCCTCTGTATACAATCCTTTAGCCAGTTTTCTATCCATGTGCAAACTAAGATCTACAGAGCTTCGTTCAGATAGCATAAAAAGCAATACAATAGCTATCCTTCATAAAGCTACTCCAATTACTACTTATAATTCCATTTTCCAGAACATAAAGTGGAATTTGATCTTTTAAATTTTCTACTTTGCCCACCACAGATGTTCAACAAAGCCTTATAATCACCAGGCTGAAATCATAAACCCTTTTTAAAATATTGGAATTACATCAGCTTTCCTCCAATCCTTAGCTACCATATTAGATGAAAGCGTCTCTAAGAAAATCAGAAAAAGTGGCCTTGTTAGATGATATATTTCAGCAGGCCCTGCTGCCTTATTTACATCAACGTTGAGAAAACAATTAAACCCCATATCCCGTGTCAGCCATTGACTTGATTTAGTGGAGGCACCTATGCTTCTATGGACAACCTGCATTCTTTTGCAAAGATATACTCATAACTACTGTCCTATTATTTTCAAATATTCTCAACAGTGGACAGCTCCACTGCTTAGGAAAACACTATTTCAATGACAAATGTTGTAGGTGTTTCCCCACATACATTCAAGCTCTACATATCTGCATAAAGTTACTTGCCATTTAACAAAAATTGTCATGGTTAGATAATTTCAACATCTCTGGAGGGCCTCTGTTAGATTCTTGCTTTTCATTGTTTGAAGCCAAAAAGACTAATCCAAAAAGCTGATCAAAGGAATTTCCAAAGAAATGTTGCTGACTGTACCTCAAAACAAGGGGAGACAAAAAACGAAAATATAGTGTAGTATTCAAATGAAGTGAAATTCACCCAGCAGTGTGAGCTAGTTTTACACTATCAGTGTATTAATCAATGCCCCATTAGTGATTTCTATCTCTTGTGAAATAAGATTTAGGATAGCCTTCTACCACCATCAAACAGTGTACGTGTACAACACAAGAAATTGTAGTACTATCTGAGCGGTACCCACGTAATATCGGGTCTGCGTCTGATTATACTCACAGACGTTTAAGTAGGATATAGCATTTGTTTACGTCAAAGATTATTCCATCAGCTTTCCGATCTGGGTAGATAATAAGAGCGGCATGTGCGGAAAACATTCGTTGGCAAAGTGACAAATGAAAAATTTGAAATACAGGATCTTATTAAATGAGACAAAACAGATGTTATATACGTATTAGAATGCCCTTGTGGCCTTCAATATGTAGGCAAGACAAATAGAAAAATTAAAGACCGTATAAGAGAACATAAAAATAATATAAAAAAGGGATACAACAAACATCTGGTGTCTAAACACTTTGCTGAGAAACATAATAGTCTAACAACAGGACTTAATTGGTACGGTATAGAAAAGGTGAAGCAACATTGGAGAGGAGGGGACTTGGAAAATAATACACTCCGACGAAAAAGTTGGTGGATACACAGATTAAAAACAATATCTTCTAATGGTGTAAATGTAGATTTTAATTTACATGCTTTTTTGTCATAGCTCAAATTTGAGGTTTCAGTTTTATAAAGAACCTTTTTACTTTATAACATGTTTTACCTCAACCTGAACGATGATCAATGCGTTTGTTAAATATAATCTACAAAATGTAACTGTTTCTTTTTTATTTTACTTTGTTACTACTGCATGTCAGAGTAATTGATACAAGATAAGAAAAGTTTGCAACGATGTATTTTACTGTGTTAAGATGAATAGGATAATTTTGGGACTATTTCAATAAAGTTGGACAATTTTTGAACTTTCCGGACGTAAAAGAGCGAGCATGGTAAGGACCGCACACTTCTCTATGAGGAAGCCATTTCACGGCGAAACGCGTCAGAAGTGACAAGCCTGCGGAAAAGAGATATCTGCACAGAAGAACCTAGAGAGAGTAATATCAGCACTGCGACACCTTGGAGGCGAAGCCGCACGCAGAACTGCGCTAAGAAGTGACAAGCTTGCGGGAAAAAGATACATGCGTAGTGGGACTTAGGGAACGCTGTATCGGTACCGCGACCTCGGAGGCGAAGCCGCACACGGAGCCGTGCAGGGAATCTAACCTTGAGAAAGGACGATCCCATATTTTAACGTGATTTTAAGAAGATTTTCTTGTAAGTGCAATTATATATTAAAATATCTTTTAAGAAATGTTTCCGCACATGCCGCTCTTATCTACCCAGATCGGAAAGCTGATGGAATAATCTGTGACGTAAACAAATGCTATGTCCTACTTAAACGTCTGTGAGTATAATCAGACACAGACCCGATATTACGTGGGTACCGCTCAGATAGTACTACAATTTCTTGTGTTGTACACGTACACTGTTTGATGGTGGTAGAAGGCTATCCTAAATCTTATTTCACAAGAGATAGAAAACACTGGGGCATTGATTAATACACCGATAGTGTAAAAATAGCTCACACTGCTGGGTGAATTTCACTTCTTTGAATACTACACTATATTTTCGTTTTTTTGTTTTTTGTCTCCCCTTGTTTTTAGGTACGGTCAGCAACTTTTCTTTGGAAATTCCTTTGATCACATTTTTAGGGAAGGAGAGAACCCTGGTTGCTACTGTTTTGGAGAACAAAAATATTACATTTGTGGTTCCTATTGGCATGCACTATAAACAAGACACCAAGAATCATGTGTATATACTACTTGCATACCCACAAGGTCTATAGCTCTACAGACCTGTAAACTGTTATGAACAGGACCCTCTGATCCTATTTTTTTTCTATAACCCTAGTTTGTATCAGTTTGTGCCAATTTTTCGGTCCAGCTAGATTGCAGGAAAACCTAGGAGGTTATGTTCGAAAATCCAATTTTATTTCAATAAAAAAAGCTTGACCAAATTCCCATCCCCAATTTTGCATTTTTATTAATAAAATAAGTAGAATAAAACGGAACAGTAAAAACTTGAGCAAAAACCCAAATCATATAATTTTTTTTTTTTTTTTAAAGACTCTTCTCCGGCACTCACTCAATACCTGAATTTTTCTGATTAATGGGCTAAACCGAGAGCAAACCATGATATCTTGGAATAGGGACATCTCCCACTGGCAAAAGAACCAGACCAGAAAAATTTGAGGTTTACATTTAGTGTAGGTAAATTTAGTGTAGGGGGATCAGACAGCAACATATGGCAAATATTGATATATCTAATTTAGTATGAAATAGCACTTTGGAACGACAATGAAACAGTTGGACTACTGTTTAGGTGATTTAACATCTGCCTAATCATTCTCCCACTGTTTTTTTCGGGATTAATGCAATCAATATTACTGTATGTCTGGGGGGAATCCTGTATGCACATACCTATGTTTGTGTTGAAACTGAGCCCAGTTTCTTCTTAAGTGAGCCCTGGATCTAATGATCTTCCCAGAAACCTATTTACTGTCAGGCAAGAAAGAATACAGGATTCTGAGTAAAGGTTGTCACTAGACCGGGTTGCTGCCAAATTCCTAGTAAAGTTTTTAAAGGTCTGGCCCATTGCTTTAACATACAATGAAAGAACAGGATAAGTGTATCAACAGAAATATGGCTTTCTGGCTCTAGCTAAGAAATGGATGTTTGTGGTCAGTGAAGGCTATTCTACTTATCATTTGTGTTACTTGGGAAACCAATACAAAATTTGAGATAAAGAGCTTGGTACCTGAAGAAGCTGTACATTTTCTGGAGTATATTCAGTTTAATAGTAAAAATTGTTGGCATTGACAACCCAGCATTACTATCCACTGGAAGAGTTTGGTAATATGGCTACACAGTGAAATGTGGTGATCAGTAGCTCAATTTCTGTGAGTGAAAACACAGCGGAGTTGCTTGCTTTGGAAACAATAAACCAATGTCTGGTCAATTGGACTACAAACAAAAAGGTATCAATATGGCTAATCCACCATAACCTGGAATGTCCCAATGCTCTTCTTCCTTATCGTTAAAGTCAAATTGGAAATGGCTTCCTTGTTCCTTATACGTTAATTAAACCCATGTTAAGGACCCCTGCAGTAATTAGTTATAGATGTTCACTTACAATTTCTATGAATTGCTGATGACTGCAATTAGAGATAATAATGGCAAGGTTATATCTTAGCCCAAATAAAAGCAATTAAAAGGAGCCACACAATTTCCATAGCATTAATGTACTCCTCAATTGTATCTGAGCTACACATTTCTAACATATTGTAAAGGGCTAAGACATGGTGGGGGCCACATATAATCATATCCCAGTTTATGTAACGGATTCTCACGGATGAATATTCCAGCATCTGTAATCCGATATCTACTTTGGGCAGCAAGTTTTCAGGAAGGCACGTGCTCCCTTTAAATGTAATATGTACATGTATTTAAAAATGTTAAAAAATATATATTATATGTATTTAAAAAATCTGTAATATTCTGGTGATCTAATTTTGTAATGTAATGTATGAACAATTTTTAACAAATAGCTTAGAAAACTTACTCTCAAGTTCTTTTTTTCTTTTTTCAAGTTCAATTTCTGCCATTTCACTAAGGAGGGCAATGCCTTGTAGGAGAACAGGATTTGTATTTACATCAGGCAGAAACAAATTGTCTTTTGGCACATGAGGACTGGCTTGAGGCATCTCTGTTGCAGCAACTAATGCATTCATACCAGCCAAGGGATCCTCAGCAGTTATATCTACAGGCATTGTGTTTAGTATTTCATATGTAACCTCATCCATTTCACTAAACTTAGTATGAGAAACAGGCCTCATTATAGTTGGTACTCTACTTGCACTTTCTTCATTTCCAAGTGTGTTCAAATCTTTTGCATCATTAGTAGATGCAAAATGTTCAGGGCTTTGAGAATGCATGATCACATCCACTTGGCACGTTTCACTAGGAATGAAGGAACTGCTGAAATCTGTCTGAGTTGAACAGGTTTCTTTTCCAGGTGTAAGGCTGATTACAGAGAAGCACTCTGTTTCACACATAGGTTGCTCTTGATACTTTTCCTCGTTAAAGTTTGAAGTTTCATTCTTTTGCTGCAGATCATGCTCAAATTCAGCATCTTCTGTAGAAATACCCTCTGCACTAGAAATACAAAGAGTTTTGTGATTTAGGGGCTCTGAATTTAACATGCTATCTGAAGATTGCTCTTTTTCTACAGAAGCAGGAACTTCTGAAAACTGGTGGTGGTTTCTCGTCACCTCTGAAGTGTCTTCTATTTTATTAGCAGCTGGGAGAGGAAGATCTGTAGCAGAACAGTCTACATTAGTCCCAGATGTGGGTTGCACTGTGTAAGGGTGATGTTTTCTGAATGATGGGGAAATAGGCGAGAACTGGAATCCAGAGGAGAGATCTGTAAATAAAAAGTGCATAAATTATCATATGTTGAAGAGATTGTATAATTGAGCATTTGGTTTAAGAAACTTCAACCCAAGTGGTACCTTTCACAAGAAAATAAAAAAAGGAAAGCACTAAGGAGAAGGAAAGGTAAAATCATTAATGGTACCAAAAGCTAGGCACCCCTCAGTGATTAGAATATTTTATTGGAGACAGCTGACCAGTGTTCCTTCTTGCTGTGAACTTCATTGACATTGTGTACATCTGTAGAAATACCATGTCACAATCTTCCACTTTTTTGTTTGTCTTGGTGGCCCCAAGGCAAAGTTCACATGCACAATAGGAAGAAGCAAAAAACCAACTTTTCAAACTTTGCTCTTCATGTACATGGTCCATTACATAAGAGAAAATCATGAGAATAGAAGATGGCAACATGGCACTCCTAGTGTAGTGTCCCAGAGCTAGTACAATATTCAGCAAACAGAAGCACCGCCCAGGGGATCTCAAGTAAGTTATTATAATCACTAGGGATTGCCTAAAATGTTAGTACCACCACTGATTATACCTTGTTATTTAAGGCTTACAAGCAGTGTATGATACAGGTTCCAAAATAAATTGGGATGACAGAATAATTACCTGGAAGGAGAATACACAGGATATACAATGCAAAAACTAAGAAATGGTACAGGTGGCATATCATTAGGAATGCAATGTCACAATGGCCCAGCACTGCCTATGATTTTGCAGTTATTTGTTTTTAATTTTCTCGAGTATAGACCTAAAGAATATCCACAAATGACATAATTAATCCCACCAAGTACAGTTAATATTGACTAGATGTTAAAAAAAAAAAAATAGGTTAGAGAAAGCACACTCTAAAGCAATTTCTGTGAACCACATTCAAATGTACAAAGAGTCGGGAAGCAACACAAAATAGTTCCTGGGGTGCCAAGTAAGGGCTGTGATTGGCTTTTTGATATGTGGACGGACAGCCTACAGGAGGCTCTATTGGACATAAAACATGTCTTTTATGCAACTAAAACATTTCTACAAGCGTGAAATTTAAAGCGATACAGACACGTTCCTATAAAAATCATAGGAACGTGTCAGTATAAAGTAAATGCTGCACAAGGAATCGTTTCGCTCAAAGCCACCCACAAAGCTGCCCCAGCCTCCACAAATCTGCGTGTTGCTGACTGCTCTCACACAGCTAACTGATCTTCCAGGTTGCTTCAGTGACACTAGGCTGGGAGTGGAGCGATCCTCCCATAGGCTGAATTTCTGTATTCATTCATAATACAAGGAATCGTGCCACCCCCAGCCCAGCATCACCAAAATGGCTCAGAAGGACTTTTAGTAGTTTTGGAGGGTTTGGTGAACACAGGTTTGCAGGGGTGGCTTTGTGGGTGGCTTTGAGGGAAATGAATATTTTTATAGGAACATGTCAGTATCGCTTTAAAGGGGTGTTTCGCCTTCAAGTTAACTTTTAGTATATTGTAGAAGGGCCAATTCTAAGAAACTTTTCAATTATCTTCATTATTTATTTTTCATAGTTTTTTAATGATTTGCAATTTACTTCTGTTTCTTACCAGCTTTCAAATGGGGGTCACTGGCACCATCTAAAAACAAATGCTCTGTAAGGCTACAAATGTATTGTTATTGTCACTTCTTATTAGTTATTCTATTCAGTCCATCTCCTATTCATATTCCAGTCTCTTATTCAAATCAATGCAGGGTTGGTAGGGTAATTTGCACTCTAGAAACCAAATTGTTGACACTGCAAACTAGAGAGCTGCTGAATAAAAAGCTAAATAACTATAAAACCACAAACAATAAAATGAAAACCAATTGCAAAATGTCTCAGAATATCACTCTCTACATTATACTAAAAGTTAACTCAAAGGTGAACAACCCCTTTAAAACAACGGAGAACAATATCCAAGGGATTGGTGAGCAACATGTTGATGCACAACTAAAAGAAGATGTTTGCAACAGTTTTGCTGCACCTTTAGGGACATGAACAAAGAAGTATTAAAATGTGAATGTCAAAAGAAAGATACGTCTCAGATGAAAAACTCAAAGAATAAGAAAGAATCTAAGTCCATGTGTTTGCACTTCTAAGGATCATATAATTTTCCTTGATTCAAACAGTATTGAAAGTGAGTAGGTAATGGACTGATATGGAGTTTCATTAAGCTGACTGCTAAACCTGAGTGTGCCTGTTGCATTTGCCTAAGGCGAAGGCCAGACGGGTGAGAGTCGGGGGAAATTTGTCGCCTGGCGACTTCTCACCGCGACTTCTCACCCCAGAACCTCCCCGAAAAGCTAGGCACCGCTGCGCACCGGCAAAGCTTAAAAACGCCGGCGCTTGTTCACACGAGAAGTCGCCAGCCGACAAATTGTCACCAGCCGACAAATTTCCCCCGAATCTCCCCGTCTGGCCTTAGCCTAAATATCTATACACTTGGGTATGGCTATAAAATTGTAATTTCTGATTTTACAGCAAACATTCAAACATTTACTTATAATATGTATTTATTATCAAAGGGCAGTCAAATGTATCATGATTTTTCATTAGACAGTAATACAATTATATCTATGTACAACAACAAAAGTAAAAAATCAAAACAATGCATGAGATGAGATAACTATGCCTTTCACTGAAGTTCTGTAACCATATGCAAAAAGGAATATACATTTCTAAGCCAACTATGACTTTTATTGAAGCCTTTTACCTGTGAGCAAACCTGTCAATGGGGAAGTGATGTCCTTCTCCATATCTGGGCTGTTCTTCACTACTTCCTCTTCGCAAATGTCCTCTCTAAGAGCAGTGGGCGGGAGAGAAGACCCAGGGGGAGGGGTAGACGGGTGGGAATTTGTAAGATATTCATATTGCTCCTCTTGGGTTTGACCTTCTTCTTTGTGTTCTGATTTTGGGATTGCTTTTGGGGATAGAGAAGGAGAGCTCAGCGATTTACTATAAGCAGATGGGGCAGATGGTAAAAGGACAGTTCGTTTTAACAGATCTGGATGGGACTCCAAACCCTGCTTACAGGTTCCTGTATTCTGCTTTGCAATCTTATTCTCCGCTTCGGTCTGTTGTCCATAAACTTTAAAGTTTTCCTGTAAAAAATTAATGGATAAGTAATGCTAAACTGTATCTATAAGTAATGCTTTGGGGTTTTTTTTTCTTTATTATACTCTACTTTCTATGCAGTTCCCCATCAAAAACACATTAAAGTAGAATATGGTAGTTTTTTCAAAGTTCACAGTGCCCCACTAGACCATTTTGTGGGAAAGGAAAGTCATTCAGCTGCCCCTAGAATTTAGGAGAATCTCTCAATAGTTAGCTCTGAAGTAATACATTACGCCCCAAAATAATGGTCTTCCATCCATCAGCAACTTATTAATCATGCATAGTGCCAGAAGACAATAGATATCTGGTAGGTTTAATTTTCCATTAATTAATTTCATTTATTTTTCATATAGAACTACCTCTATTTGTATAGGTTTATTAATTGTTCATGTGTGTGTTGATGCAGTCATCAATCTAACAGCCTGCATAGCAGCAATAATGGTCTGATCGTTGGCCAGAAACCAAAGCATTAGTTTTAGCACAATGTTACAAAAAATGGAGGAAAGATCCACTCATTTGTCCACTACAGCAACTTCACCAACTAGTGCATCTTATTATGTACGGTCAGCCAATTATACTTTACTAATCAGATCTGCAAGTGAACAGACAGTAGAACTGCATCTCAAGGTTTTCACCTTTTGACTTAAGCAGTCATCCATTAAAATGTTGATTAGAAATTATCTGATTTATGTATAGACAGACTTAAGACTTCAGCCACCCATGCCCTGTTTATTTTTAAGAATTACTAGTCAGCCCTAGTTGATGTTAATGGTAATAACCCTTTAAACATGAAGGGTGGAATGTATGCTGAATGTATAATTAGCATGAATAAGGAAAGACACTACTTGAACTTAACTTTTAATGCAGATACTATATTCAGTTTACATGCCATCTTCAGTGCAGTGCAGGTCTGCTTCCTCTGCAGTTCCCTGCTTCAATGAAAGTGTGTTGGAGGCAGTTTAAAAATGCTTCTGTAGATATACAAGCTTTCCTTACTGAAATAATGGTATCAGATTATTTCTGTGTACATACCACAATAGGGGAAGTTCTCTGCAGATCTAGAGCATCAAGATGTACATTTCTTTGCAATTCCAATGCATCCAACTGAGCACTTCTCTGGAGTTCCAAAGCATCCAGTTGGGCACTTCTCTGTAGTTCCAATGCATCTAACTGAGCACTCCTCTGCAGCTCTAGCGCATGAGCTGCCTGCTGCTGCAGCATAAACAGTTCATGCTGTCGTAAAATTTGCTGCTGGGATAAGAGCTGAAGCTGATGTGCATGTTGAAGAGAGCTTCGAGTTGGTGAATACATGGCTTGCCAGAGAGCTGAAGACCTATCCAGAAGTTCTAAAGCAAGAAAACAAGAAAGTCAACAGTTTTATATGAACAATACTATTAAAAGTGTTATTCAACTTCCAAGCCCTTTTTTTCAGTTCAGTTGTTCATCAGAAATAGAGTTGTTTTTTTCAATTACTTTCCATGCTTAATTTTTTTTTTTTTTACCATTTTTCCAAAATTTAAGTTTAAAATGTAATGTTCCTGTCTCAGGTATTTCAGTTTGGCAGCTCAGTGATCCAGGTGCAGATCTACATCTTTATTTCTAGTGAACTATTTAAAAACAACTAAACTGAAAAAAATTGGACATTGAACAACCCCTTTAAAAATATACTATAAAAACAAAAAACATTTTTCCTAATGAGTGAAAATGTAATACCAAGTACCTTTCCAATCCTGTCTTCATTTGTAAACGCAATTGCTATTTTAAGCAGTATATGTTTGATATTCCCATTGCTAATTCAAATTAAATGTACTATTGAAAATGTAGCAGCAACCAGCTCTCCTTCAGCCAAGACTGCAACTATCATGATACCTTAAGAGTAACTGTAATTAGAATAAGCAGTCAAAGAATAAGAAAAGACAAATTGTGCTTTCAACAATGTCTTCATCTATAAAATAAATGAATTAATGAATGAAAATGTGTAATTAATGTATACTGGAAAGTTTCTTAGAACTGCATTATCTATTTATGAAGAAATCATTAATATATATAACTACCACAAAGATTTCCTTGGCGTAGAGGTCTATTTTTTTTTTCTTATATGCCAACTGCAGAATAGTTTATTTGTATCAACCCTACCCCATTAGATCTGTGAGTCTGTGCATTTTGTTATGTTTTAAATATTTGTGACATGGTCCTAAGAGCTCTATAAAAGAAAATTAATATATTTTAAATGCATCATGCATTCTAAATGATCAGAAATGTAAATTAAGGTTCTCAAAGGAAAACTATACACCTGAACAATGCAGTTCTCTATTAGAAAATATATATAACATGAAAAAGCACATATGTAAAACCCTGCTTACCACTGGATAATCCTAAATAGAAAATTGCTATTCTAAGTGGAAGGGGGCCCCCTGGGATCATACAATTCATGGTTCACAATAACACACCAAGGGCAGACATACATGTTAGACCTTTATCCATTAATTGGCTCATGTGACCTGTCTTTTGCTTCCACACTTTTTCCTGTTTCAGTTAGTTACATTATTTTTGGTCAGGTGATCTCTGATGAAGCACACACACATCTCAGAATGGTGCTCAATAGTGATGTGTGGGTTGAGAAAAAAGGGGCAGGGCCATGCAGGTACAAATCTTGAAAAAACGATCAATGGAGGCAGAAGCCAGCGACCCGACCATTGTATGCAGAAGTTGACAAACGATTGTACAGTGCTGTGGCTCCTTAATAGGTGTTTACACATAAAGTTATACATACCCACGGGTATCAGGTTGGCCGGCGCAGCACTAGTGCTTATGGTAGAAAATGTGAAAGGGCACTATTTACACACATCAGTGGAATGCGGATAAAGGCTTTTATGCCGAAACATCAGGGTAATTCTAATTCTCTGGAAAGAGTGTCTGCTCACTTGTACTGCTCTGCATTTGAGTTACAATTTGGTGCTATGTAATTTCAAAATGTTAAACGCTTGATTTACTCAGATTGTGCAGAGTGCAGTTTGTATGCATTGTTAATATATTACATATAAAGAATTGCTTTGCAAATACCACTGTGTGAATATTTAAATTATTTTTCAAGCCCAGAATATTTACAATAGAGAATGTTACCACTTTATGGGAATGGTCTGCAGTGTTTATTGCACCTCTCTCAATTCCTTCAGTTTTTGCTTTTTATGTAATTGGTGTGCCCTCCACCCATTCTTGTTTGTATGTGCTACTGGCATTTCACCCATTTCTACAAATCAAGCACAATTTTCCTTTCAAACATACCAAAGTGTGATAGTTGCTCAGATGGAACAACCACTATTTGACCAGTCTGGGGATCTCTTACAAACTGATATGCAGGGAGAGAGGAAGTCATTCCAGAAGTGAATGAAGCGCCTAATCCCTGATGAAGCGTTTGATGGGAAAAACCTGAAAGGAAATCATTAAAAAAAAGACATTACAGTTATGAAGATAAACTTTTACATGAGAAGTCAATTCTTTCAAGTTCTTCTGCCTCTGACAGACCCATTCAAAAAGTTCAGGATGTGTGTGTTTATCTTGATAACAAGAAAGGAAATGTATTAAGACTAAGTTAGATGCAGGTTTTATTTCAGACTACATGCATCAAATGTATGCTTAGCAAAATCTAATTTCCATAATAATCCTATACAAGAGCTTTTTAAGCATATAAATTAAAACAAGATAAAAAGCCTACCATACCATAAGGGTGACCTGTGAGCCACATTGGTGGGGTAGTTCC
Source organism: Xenopus borealis (assembly GCA_024363595.1). Lineage (NCBI taxonomy): Eukaryota > Metazoa > Chordata > Amphibia > Anura > Pipidae > Xenopus > Xenopus borealis. The sequence goes on along the minus strand of CM044447.1, from coordinate 93,685,653 downwards.
TCTATGAAACCAGGTCTGTGCTGCTAACTGCGAAGTGGAATCGGCTGGCCAGTGCCCAGTGGTGGTCAAAGCTGGACCTCCAGTTACCATAAGGTTAGAATTTAATCCATTTGCTCCACTTCCAGTTGGATGGATCCTTGAAAACTCTGCAAAGTCCTTCCTTTCCCTGTTGAAAATTTAAACCAAAACTGCATTAAAACCTTTCTTAAGTTTTAAATTTGCAACACAAGGTATTACCATAAGATAAGGCTTTCATGTACCCAGCACAACATTCTAAAACACCTAAGAATATTGATGATTCTATACAGCCAACAGAGTTAATGTTAACCAAATGGAGGTATGGGGACGGATTATTTCCTATTAAGATATTTTTATTGACCCTAGATTAACGAAGGGCACTGTTGATGTTGAGTGTGAATTTATTATAATCTGAAACTTGACAAAGTGTCTAATGCATGTAAACAGACAGATCTTTTAAATAGAAACAAGCAAGGCAGTGGTTAACACTACCATACAGACAGGGACAAACATTGTTTTTTGATAGATAAAGCCTAGTCAGATAAATGACTAGGTGTCAGTGTGATTACTTAAGGATTAATTGCACTAGTGGGGCACAGTTAGTCTTAAAGGGCCACAACTTCCTCCTGTATTCTCGTGATCAAATCATTCATCTTGCAAGAGTGGATCAGTACAATTTAGGCATCCATATCTGAGTCCATTATCTTTCCTTGCCAGTAACAAGATGGCACTTGCAATGTAGTTATTAATTAATTTAATGCCATTGGGAGATTCATTAATGAAAGTACAGCCATACAGACACCTATTCCTTTATAACACTCGTTCAGCATTCAGAATCTTTTGTGACCCCTTACCTTGTTATATTTATTTATAGCATGAATATATTCACATAACAGAATTTAAGACTTATAACCAAAAGCATGTTTGAAAACACAATTTCCCTCAATAACACACAGAGATTAATAAGACCACTTATTTGAATAGTTAATATGCTTATAAAAACTATACATATCCAGTTTTAAAAATATATAGGTAATATGAGAAGACCAAGCTGTTGAACGACAGACATGCCTCCCACTGAAATGTACTGTTCAGTCCGGGTCCCTCTAAACCACATCCCTCCCCAAAACTAACCCCTTGCCCAATAGCTAAGCTATATAGCACATCAGGATTAGTGGCCACCATGTATGACTATGTCTGTCAGGAATTGCTTGCCAAATGGAGCATGTTCACTGGAAGTTCAGGCCTTGGTTTCAAGTGTGCATGTTCCGTGTCTGCAATCAAGACTAATTAAATTTGTTTTTTTTTAAATTTGTATAGTCTACTCTTTTGTTTCTATGGGGGGGGGGGTCCGAATAACTCTAGCCCTAGGTACAAGCGAAGTTGGGTATCAGGGGATAGAGTTAAAAAAATGACTTAAGCTCACAGAGAACATAGGTTATAAAATGAAAAATGTGTCAAAACAGTTACTCGTTATTTCTTAAGTTCCAGGACTTACCGAAGCAGCTTTTCTTGCTCGCATTCCAACCTCCCCACCAACAGGCGGTCCTCTCTGTGCCGAGCTCGTTCGTGACCATTCTCCTCTGACTGTTCCTGCCCTTTAAAAACAAAAAAATATGTTAGATTGAATGTTGGCTCCCATTATATTATGATGCATCTGCTTTAACCTTGTACTCTTGCAGACATTTTCCCTTCAATGTGTGCAAGATTAGATTCTAGTTTTCTCTGAAAGCTAAACAGATGGCACTATTGTAGAGGTTTCTTAAATATAATTTAAATTATAAAATAAGAAGTTAATATAGATTTATGAATATTGACAAAAAACATAGGTATAAAAATTTGCAGGGGCAAGTCAGTAGTATTCTGAAAACATTCCATTCCCTGGAACATAGACACAAGTAAAGCTCTATATGTGGGTGTTATATGTTCCAAAGCAATAAAATAATGTATGTCAAAGACGCTTGTCACGCTACAAAATAAGTCCAAATGCTAACCAAGAAAAATAAACCTTACTTTCACTGAACAAATTAGTGGAACATTTTGGAACCCACCAATCACAGCAAGCACACAGTTGTAATTTAGTGCAAGCTACCATGAAGGCAAGCTTTGCCTCTTGCTGATTATTTACACTGCATCAGCATGTTCCAGTTTTCTTTTAAAGAGATTATACATCATTCACATAAATACCAGCCTACACCAGTTGAGCTTACAATCTCATGTTCCTATTTCATTGCACATACCATGGTAAACATTATCAGGAACATGCTGGTATGCGTTTGGCATTTATAGGCAGCGTTGGCCAAGGAAACCCGGCAACCCTAATGCACACATATGGGAGTGCACACATGCAGACAAACTCACTGGCCGAACACACGTGCATGCGCAGAGGAGCGCACAGGTCCAGGAAGCAGGGATTGTTGCCATTGATGTGGAAACAAGGATCTGAACTAAGGGGAAACCAGCAGAAGAGGTATGGTGCCTGGTGCCCCTCTACATTTGCGCCCTAGGCACGTGCCTCTTCTGCCTACCCCTAGTTCTGGCCCTGGATACAGGGATAACATAGCAACTTCTTGCAGTGCTCTGGCTGGAATTAAACCTAGTAAACCAGCTTTTTAGAGAAAAAGCTTTTATTAGCATAGTGTGCTGTCTCAGATTGTACTGTAAATGTCTGTAAATGCTCTTTCTGACAGAAAGTAACAGAGCATATAGGTCCTGGGTGGGCCACAGACATTGTGTTTGAAGTCTTTCAAGTGGCTTTTGGCCTCCCTCCCTGGCCCCCAACACAGCCACAAGGCAGAGCGGCTGCGGCTCAGGCAGGGAGACCGAAGGGGGCTGCTTCTGGGGCAGGGCTCAGAGGCAGCAGCCCCAAGTTCGACACTGAAGGTAGCATTTCTCAAGATCTACCGCTACATATTACTTCCATTTGTCAAAGGACTGCAGCAGTTCCTAAACGTGACCACAAATTGTCAATAGCTCTGGAATTTGTTTGTTAGGGCAGAGACACATGGTCAGATTCGGGGAGATTAGTCGCCCCAACCTGATAATTTAAGTCTTCCATCCCTCTAACCAGTTTAGTTGCACATATCTGTACTCTCTCCATATTAATGAGCATTAATATTCCAATGGAGGACTGGAGCCCGGAACTGTACTGCATACTCCAGGTGAGGCCTTACTAGGGACCTATAGAGGTATAATGTTTTCATCCCTAGAGTTCATGCCCTTTTTTATGCAAAACAGAACTTTATTTGCTTTAGAAGCCATAAAATTACACTGCCTGGAATTAGACAACTTGTTATTTACAAAAAAAAACCCTAGATCCTTCTCAGCTAAAGAATTAATTTGTTTGCTACTCAGCTTAACAAATTAGTCAAATCGCTCTGTAACGTGGCAATATCTTACATAAAATTGTAGTTCTGCACAATTTATTATCAGCAAAAATAGAAACAGTACTTTCAATGCCCATGTCAACATGTTGAAAGGCAAAGGGCCAAGTACACAGCCTATTATTATTATTAATTATTATTATTATTATTATTATTAACAACGTGCATTTCTATAGCGCCAACATATTGCGTAGCTGCAACACTGTTCCAATTAGAAAATGTTTCATTTACCACCACTCTCTGTAATCTATATTTTAGCCAGTTGGCTATCCAATTTCCTCTGAGGCAAATTGGAGAGGCTTCGGATGGGGTTTTTTGCTTCCTCTGGTTCAACTAGCAGTTAGGCAGTTAAAATAAAAAAAACAGTTAAAAAAGGTTGAACTTGATGGACGTGTTTCTTTTTTCAGCCTAACTTACTATGTTACAAATACCAATATACCTTAAATTAACCTGTAAGCTTCTGTGTGGTAATGTATCAAATGCTTAGCAAAGCCTAAGTAGATTACATCCACTGCCATACCCAGAGTCAAGGTCTCTGCTTACCTTCTCATAAAAATAAATTAAATTAGTCTAGCAAGATCTATTATACATAAAACTATTTTGGCACAAACTCATAGTATTATGATTTGCAATGAAGGCAAGTATCTTATCTCATAACACCCCTTGAAAAGCTTTCCTACAACTGATCCGGCCTATGGTTTTGAGGCCAAAAACGGGATCCTTTTTGAATAGTTGCACCACATTAGCAATTTGCCAATCTCTCTGCACCATGCTCAATAATTCCTGAAAATTTTTGTGAAGAGGTTTGGCAATCACAGAGATAAGTTAATTTAGTACCCTGGGTTAGCATTCTTTAAAGCTCTGATACCACAAATTTATACCTACTAAGCAAATTGATAAATTACCACTTAAAGGGACAGCAGCCTCAATAATAAGTTGAATAATTGGGCTAGCAAACCACATTATTTATGAATCTGTTAACAGGAACATATTTCTCTTAAAAGTATGCTCCAAAGTTATACCCCTTTGGTCTAAGGAAGGCAACAACCACACTATATTCCAGTCTACTCACAGTTAAACACTTAACCACTTAAATCACTATATCCCAATCAAAAAATAGTCACAGGCCGGCTTTAAAAGAGCAGGCTCTTCAGCCATTTTTTCAGCAACACATTGGTTACAAAAAGGCCTTTACCGACAGTGTATCCGTATTAGCTTGAAGAAGTGCAATGCCTCAATCTCACATCCCAATAATGCAGTTTTACTGTACAGTACTTTTTATCCGAATCCACTCACAGGAACAGGTTAAGTAAACACTACAAGTATAGGATCAGTGATCTGGAAACTCTGAATCATGGAAGGCAATTTTCCATAGACTCCATTTAAATAAAATAAACTTTGTAAATATCTGTACCTCATTCCATTAACTTGCAAGGAAACATGGTCTCTTAAAACCTAGCACCCTTGTGATGCCTTTAAACTTTAAGTGCCCAGAAACAAAATTATAAATTTATAAATAACATGTGTTACAGTAATATACTGGTTCTTAAATGGCCCACACTTTCACCGCACTCTTCATCATCACCCCACTATCCCCTCATTCACTAAAAGTGAGAGTTTTTAAAACCATGCATCACCATTATATTCCTACTGCAGTTAAAGTGCAACATAAGTGCAAGAAAGAGAGAGAACTGGTACCAAACAGATTTTTTCCCTACAGTTTTACAAATGATTACAAAAAACATATTTTTTTATTTCTTGAGATAAAAAAGGGCAATTGGTAACCTTTGCACAGATTTTTCATGATTTAAACTACAGGCAAAAAAGTATACTCAGCTCATGGTGAACTCCCACACACCTAAACTATCTATATGCAGTCACTCCCAGGACTCCATTACTCCTAATGGACATACAAACCCCACCCCCTTCCCACATGAATGCTTATTGGCTAGCTGCCAGACATTTTTCCCCCGACACTAAAAATATAGTTTGCATTTGCTAAAGAAAACTTTATTTTACCTAGGAATATATATACATAAATCATTTCAGGATGTTTCAACATGTTTGAATATGTGTGAAATAACTACATAAATATGGGAAAGTGTAAATATATTTTATATGCATAAAAGAAGATTCCAGACTTGACTAGATGAGAACCCACTGTATAAAAGTAAAATTTTAGGAGCAGCACACGAAGTAAGCTTAATTTAAAACAGAAACATGCAGACATCCCTCTGAAATGTAAATACTTCAACCGTCTGCAATCTTCCTAAGATTGCAAGGTATAGAACATGTCAGATTGCAAACAAGAACCCCAAGGCTCGTGGCACTCCAGGTTTTTTTTTTCTTGCTTGGAATTCCCATCTACATCTCCACTAACATTCACAAATGGTAACAGATCACCCCTTGGAATTTGTGAGGTTATATTGTCATAGAACACTGAATCACAGAGGATTAACAGATCAGCCTTTTACCTGTCTACTGTGACCTTACTCCCCAGACAGGGAAAAAAATTTCCCTATATAAAGCTACATATCCATCACATACAGCTCAGTCTTTCTTGTGGCACCTATAGCACATTCACCCCCTTGGAATTTGTGAGGTTATATTATCATAGAGCATTGAATCACAAAGGATTATTTTTTTTACACCGATCAACATAAGTGGGGTTGAAGGCAGAAGTCTATGCTTGCCGGGTCCTCTAAAAATGTCTCAGTTGGTGGGGCCCAGCGTACTTTTGTTAAGCCCTTGCGCAGGTCTGTAAACACCAGTGACTCACCAGGTTAGGAGTCGGTGGGCTTTGTCAAGCGGCACATAATTATAATAGAACCAAATTTGGTCTCATCAGACATACTTTTCAGCGGACTTGAGAGTCTCCATTGTGCCTTTTGGCATACCATAGGCAAGCAGTCTGTAGTTTCAGTGAACAGTAAGTTACATAATTTTTCTCTGCCCTTTCCTAAGCAATGTAAAGTCAGAAAAGGTTGCTATTGTTCTTTTGCTGTTTTTTCTCCTGACTGTGGCCCAGTCAGCATAATTGTCCGGCAAGTGGCTCTGCTGATTCAATTTCACTATAGCAGCAATGTAAAAAATGTGAATTTCTAGATATTTTTTTATGTACTTAAAATTCAAAACTACTTCTAAGAGCACTCTCAGAAATATACAGTGGTTTTTTTTTAAAAAGGTTAGGGTTTAAGGGTTAGGGCTGGGGCTGGGGCTAGGGCTAGGGTTAGATCTACATTGTGTTTTGAGGATTTACATCACATATACTTTTAATGCTATTATTCGAAGTCTGTGTATTCTATGATTTTGGGCACTGTATCCTTGAAAAGGAGGGTTTGCAGAATTTAATTCCACATATTTGGAAAAGGAGTTCAAAGGGGTTTACCTCTGTGGTGGAGTTGGGGTTCGCTTACTAGAGCAGTAAATTACAACTCAGGACAGCTTGGCAGTCTTGTGGAGAACAGTAAGAAAGTTGTGTGCATCACAACAGAGCTGTAAGACTATGTAAGGAAGATAGGGATTTGAACTCAGGAATGTGCTCAAGAATGGCAGTTGCAGATGGGGCTGATCATTCTAACAGCCTGGAGAAAACTCCACTCTAGTAGCTTTGGATAGGCCTGTATATATAGGCTGTTCAATTATTACATAAGCAGATATGGGAACCTGTTGCCCAGATCGCTACAACCAGTTTATGGTTTCCCTGGTTCCAGCATACCAATGACATAATAAATGAAATAATTGAAGTAAGGAAAGGTGCAACATTAGGAAGACATGGATTCATGGAAGCCTACTAGCTGGGATGGGCAAACTAAAGGCCCCCATACACGGGCCAATAAAAGCTGTTGACAAACTGAGTCGGCAGCTTATTGGCCCATGTGTGGGGCCATCCAATGGGTTCCCAGATCGATTTCTGGCCAAATCTCGATCAGGCAGGTTAAAACATCCCATCAGATTGCGGCTACATCTGTGCATTGAAGCGAGATGACTAGTGCAGTAGCACTTGTTCTTTAAAAATACATTGTGCCAAAATAAAGAATATAGCAATTTCAAATTAATGACCAGTGCATACTGATCTTATCAAGACCACTGTAGTTAGCAGATGGTCATTCCCTTCATACCAGAGTTAGTTAGATAAACAATGGTTTAGATGACAAAGTTGAATATTGACTCCAATTAGACCCCATATTATTATACCACAAAATCTCATAATTTCTTATAATAAAAGGAAAATGGAGGAGAACCATAAAATAAATATGATAAAGTATACTGGGTAAACCCATTAAGATTATTAAAAAGCATTATGTACAAGGAAGTAATCCAACAGAAAATGTAAAAACTCAAGCTCAAGGTAAAACTAGATTAACCAACATGCAAAGTTTATAAACTGGGAAATAAAAAAATTGCTAGTCAATCTTACTATATCACAAATCAAAACAAAAAAAAAACACTGTATATCAAAGATCCTAAGGTTGACAGGTTCACACTGCAATAAAAGTAATACATCACATATTTGGGGAATATTTCAAGAATCTTTCTGTTCAAATGGCTCTAATACTTGCAGACAGTGGACCAAAGGGGCCTGGCAAACAGGATCCCTCCTAAAGGCAACCCCAACCACTGAAGTCTACACAACAGTTTGAGTGGGTAAAACAAAAATTACGGCTTTTGCAAACCCCAAGCAGGCCTTAAGGGTGGTGGTAGACAGTGGTGTAACTACTAGGGGAGCAGGGGGTGCAACTGCACCAGGGCCCGCTCCCTCTAGGAGCCCACTGGAGAGGCTAGGAGAACTCCAATTCATAGGGGGAGAGCCCAATAGGGGGGCCCGGGTGCTAATCCAGCAGCAGGGCCCAACAGTGAGTAGTTTCGCCACTGGTGGTAGATGGGGAGATTAGTCGCCCAACGAAACTCAGCACTACTTCAAGCGACTAATCTCCCTTAAATGCTTTCCCACTGGCAAGAATTTGAATTGCCGGCGGGATGGCAGACAAAATAGCTTCGGGTTTCCGAAGTTGCCTGAAGTTTCCTCATGAGGAAACAATTTGCTAATGAATATGTATGTTTGCAAGCACCTGTGTAAAGAAAATCACTGCAACCACAATTTCAAATTATTTCAAGCAGTTTGTGAATAGAGATTCCCAGGAAACAAAGAGTCAACAGTAAAGCACTATGTTATTCTTATGCAGTCACTATCAATTCTATGTTCTCTGGTGCTAAAAGTGTTAAACTGAAAAGTCCTACCTTTAGAACTGCCAGCCTTACTTCCAGAATTATCCTTCTGCCGAGCAACAGCCACAGCAATCCCAACAGGTGGGTGCCGAACTTCTACTTCTCCCTGGGCACCTATGACTTCCCGCCCAAATGATTTGGCACTTTCTGATCTTTCAGGATGTGACAGGCACGGTTGATTCTTGACATTATTAATATTTGGCATATCTGACTTCATGGTCCCAAGACCACCAAATGCATTTTTCTTGCCACCGCCCTGCCATGCAGCAGTCTCTTTGGCAAAGTTCCCACTATATTTAATAAGGTTTTGCATGGCAGATGTCTCACCATGAGCAGAGGGGTGCAAAGATTCTGCACTGTTTCGACAGCTACCGGTGGACCTAGGTAGGCTTGGAGAGTCCAGATAAACCTTTTTTGTTTCCCCTTCTACATGGCTGGACTGGGAATGTTGTGCAGCTAGTACAGTCATCTGTGTGGTTGCAAAGTTGCCCATCTCAAATTGTTTCCGTTTTTGCTCTGGCAGTCTCAAAAGGGAATGTTCTCTACGTTTTTGCTGGAACTCTGCCAATTCATAAACCTTGCTCGATTCCTTAGTTTCTTTAAAGTTGATGAGGTCCCTGTTCTCATGGCATACAAGCCCAAGGGGATTCAAGAAAGAATCAGATGCGGGTGCCCGCTTCAAAGAGGAGTTCGATCGAATTAAAGAGCTTTTTTCCTTTAGAGCGTCTACCCTTTTGACTTCACTGTTGTAAGAGTACTCTAAAGGCAAAATATGCTGAGAAACATCAGGTCTTTCTCCTGTTTTATTTGTTTCATTTCCCTTTACATCTCGAACCTGTGAGGCAATTTGTACAGGTCCATTCCTTTCATCACGTGTGTCAAGTGAAGGCACAAAAGTGGGTGCAGTGATCTTGTGCTCCCTTGAAGATTCCTTGGCTAAAGGGAAGGTAGTACATGCAGCTGAACTGGTGGAATGTGAAGCAACTGTGGAGCATGTCTGGGAGGGCTGTGTGGAGGGACAACTACACATTTTAGGTACATTTCTAATGGAGGTCCCTGCACTGTCACAAGTCTTTGCTTGGTCTTTATACGTGTGTCCTGAATGCCTCATATTCTCATCATGCCTACTGGAGTCTTTGGAACACTTATCCAGCTCATAGCCTGCCACCTTTGTGAATGAATCGCTGCCCGTGTTACAGATATTCAACAGAGACGTCTGAGGTGTATTTTTAGATTTTGTTTCAACATTACTTGAGTCACGATTTAGCAGAAGCTCAGTCATATATGGAGAGACAGATTCCCTTGTCTTAGATATCCTCTGTTGCCCACCCCTTTTCCTTTCACTTTCAAGTCTACCTTCCAAAGTATAGTCAAGTACACTCCGAGCCTGATGATCCTCTGTTAATCTTCCCTCTTTCCTTGATGAAGGCACCACAAGCTCATTTCTGCAAACTCGCTCCTTGGCTTCCTTCAACGATTCTTTAGTGCATTTCTGTGAGTGACCAGTTGTGTCCTTTTCATGATGGTGAGTGTTCTGTGCCTGATTTGCTGAAGTCCTCGATATGGATGTTTGAGGGTGTAATGGTGGCTGGCTAATGTGGCTAGATAAGTAAAAGCCATCTAAAGTGAAAAAAGGAAACATACATGTAACCAATACAAATTAAAATGCATATGATCGATAATTTCAGCATAATTCCCTTCAAGAACTAGGGTAATACTTATCTCACCATGATGCATCATTCTGCAAACAATACACATCATTCAAAGCTGGTCACCTTCCAAACACTTTTTTTTTTTTTTAATTCAGTTGTTTTCAGATCGTTCACAGAAATAAAGACTTTTTGATTGTTTTCTTTTTTTAACTGTTCTCCCGGAATTGAAGTCTAAAGTTTAATGTTACTGTCTCTGGTGTTTCAGCCTGGCAACTCGGTAATCCAAGCACAGATTTGGAACAGTTACAGTTTGCTAAAGGTCCCCAAACTTTTTTTTGGCAAGGACTGGGGGGGGGGGGGGGGGGGGGGCGCGTCAACTTTGCGTGCCACGTCAAATTTGTGCGTGCCAGCATCAAATTCTGTGTGCCCCGTATCAAATTCGGTGTGTCTGCATCAAATGCAGACTTGTCTTGTAGGCCCAGTTCAGGTATGTAGGTGGTATGGTGGTTGGGGACCCCTGTGCAACATTATTTGATACAGTTTCTACTGGGGTTTCTTCCCAGTAGAGTCAAAGTAAAGAAATGTACTGACTTATTTATCAATTTAGAACAGTTTAATGAGGTGGTGACCCCCTCCCAGAGTGGCTTTAGAAAGACATAAGAAGGTGAAAAATTCAACTTTAAAATAAGAAAAACAGTAAAAAATAGAAAATAAAAATTGAAAAAAGTTTATTTATTTATTTCTGGTGAACAATCTGAATTAGCAACAGTGTTGTGGCTATAAATGTACATGTTTTAATGTTTGGTCATTTTCAGTATTAATAAGCAAATGATGTAAATGCAAAATAATGAGCAGAGAGGCTATGGGGGGGGGGGCATATACACAGTGAGGTTCTTCACCTGGGCACGTCACGTTGGCTGGAACACACTTGAATAAACACATTTTTTGTTTTGAAAAAATATTCTGATGTTGCTGGTTCTTTTGGAGAATATATGAATGGATTCAACCGTGCATCAGGGGTGAAAACCGAGAGCATTACTGTTTGTTTGTTTTGTTTGTGGAGTGCCACCCAGCATACCCTCTATCTATGCCTTTGAGGGTGTTATGATAAATGAAAGCATATAGGTTAATTTTGTGTGAACTGCAAATCTTGTGAAATTATATCACAAACTGTATAGATGAAACAACAGAGTGGTTGGCACAACAAGCAGTACCTTTGGCTTGGTTACAGTAAACACTTGTATACAAAAGACATAGCACTCTGCAGTAAAGCTTAGAAAGTGACTATTACAGTCACAAAAAAGTGTCACACAGGGTGTTTTCATTGGCAGAGAAAACACCGACCTGGGGATGAAACGGACAGCCTTTGTGGAGCGAAAAATGCATACTTGGTGTTTAAACACAGAATCTGCCCCATGTGTATACCGACTAGCTTGAGTCCAAATGTGGCAAGATAGATGTAGCCATACTGAAGACTTTTAACTCAGCCAGAGACATACATCTCGTCAGTTAAAGGAGAACTAACCCCTAGCCCCTCTGCTGCCCCTCCTCCACACTCCCACCGCACAGCATGTCTTCTTCTCAGAAGTCTCCCTTCTGCTGACCTGCTATAAATTTGCAGAGTTGTGAAGCAGAGTTCAAAGGGGCCATCTTCCGTCTGTGTTCTCATCCTCTTCTGACAGTTTCTGATAAGGATCTTGCGGGAGAATGCGCAGTAGAAGCTGATCCTGGTCATCGGTCTAACAGAAGAGGATACGAGACCGGCAGAAGATGGCGCCTTTGAACTCCATAGTGCAACTCTCCACATTTATAGCATACAGAAGACTTCTGCAGGGAGGGAGTGGAGGAGGATCGAGGGGGGCTAGGTGTTAGTACTCCTATAAGAATGAACCTGTTGTGCAAAGGGGTTGATCAATTAAGGGCTAGTAAAAATTTATTTTTTACAGTTAATTTTGGTAGCTGTAGACCACGAATCTACAAATAAATTTGTTCTTGGCAAAAATGTGCTATTTTATGATTTTTATTATATAATTCTGTAGAGTCACAATATATCACATATTTGACCTCAGTTTATGTCCCTATGTAAGAACTCGACCCATTGTCTTTTACATAAGATATTTGCTGTGTAAACATGAGCCTTCTTTCCCTATTTAACTTGAATGATTGTACAATGGCTACACAGCAGCTTATGGTGGTCGTTATCGGTCCTTTAAGCTGGCCATAGACGCAAAGACCCGATCGTACGAATCCTTGATTCGTACGATTTTCGGATCGTGTGTGGAGTGTTCCAACTTTTGTCGTGCCATGCCGATCGGTCGTTTGGTCGATCGGCCAGGTTAGAAAATTTGTCGGCTGGCGATAATATCTTTGCGTCTATTGCAGATCGTACGATTTTCAGTGGGAGACCGTCACTAGGTTTTTAATCGTACAACTTTCGTACGATCCTTGTCAGGGGCAGAACGTCAGCTATCTGTTCTTTTACTACTTTATTTGATCTGAAGGTTAGTGACAGGTCGGGAGATGCAAAGATCCGATCGTTGGAATCATCTTACGATCGGATCTTTGCGTCTATGGCCAGCTTTAGACCAATTCTGCAGCTTATCTGCCCATGTTTTCTCAGATAAGCAAATAAGTAATTGTAGCAACACAAGATAACATGACCCTTGGGAAAAGTTAGACTTAAAGGGCAATTCACCTTCATTAGCAAAACTGTAATAACTGAAAAAAAAAAAAAACAGAAATATGTTCAGACTTTCATAACCTGCCAAATGTTGCAAAATGAACAAGGTAATTAGGGGATGTAGTCGCAAAAATGGGCATGGCCAAAAATTTTCACCTCGTTACACGTGACAACTTTTTTTGTCCCTCTTTTTATTTCCTAAATGTTGGGAGGTATGATGGCCTTTGATTGGCAATGGGTTCTCAAGAAAAATCAAGGCAGCTGACACTGGAACTGTCAGGAGCAGAATGCTCGGAAATGCTTATCCCAGATTCAGGGAGATTTAGTCGCCTGGCGACTAATCGCCTGTTCTTCTGGGCGACAATCTCCACAAAATGCCTTTGCGTGTCTTCCCGTCAGCTATAATGAAAAGTCGCCTGCTCTAAGCATATGCGGCATTTTGTTTTCCTCTCGAGAAAACATCGGGCAAACTTGGAAATCGAAGTGCCACGTGAAGACACGAAAAGGCAGTTCAGGGAGCTTGTCGTCTAGAAGAACAGGTGATTAGTCACCAGGCGAATTCTCCCCAAATCTGCCCATGTGTCACTGCCCTAAGTGTAATGGCATACTGTCCCTTTCCTTCTATCTCTTAAAGTTTCAGCCACTAAATGCATCAATAAAAATAAATAGCATTCTTTGCTGGCTGATAAACAAAGTACATTAAGTAAATGGGAGCACAGAAATGTTATAAGGGTTGCTACTTAGCTGGTATTTGACCAGCCTAACCAATAAATCACCAGTTAGGGTCAGGGCTAGTATTACAAATTTACTAAAAATACCCTATAGATCCCAACCTTCCCTCTCCAATTCCCATAACTCCCAACATTTGAAAACTGCAGAGGAACAAAAATATCTACTACAACCATTTTTGTTGCCATACCCACATATACCATTCACATATTACAAACTTTTTGTGTTATTACAGTTTTGCTAATAAAGTTGAAATTGCCCTTTCAGCTGCAAGTTCACCCGAGAGTCCTGCTTATCTTAAAGGACCAGTAACAACAAAAAAATTTAAGTGTTTTAAAATGATAAAATTATAATGTAGTGTTGCCCTGCACTAGTAAAACTTATGTGTTTGTTTCAGAAACACTACTATAGTTCATATAAACAAGCTGCTGTGTAGCAATGGCTAAAATTGAAAAAAGGCCCTACAGAGTGTCCGATATCTGCTTTGTTACCTGAATCTTTTCTCATTTGCTTGGCTGCCCCCATTGCTACACAGCAGATTATTTATACAAACAATAGTATAGTTTCTGAAGCAAACACAGCAGTTTTACCAATGCAGGGCAACACTGCATTATAATTTTATTAGTTAAAAAAAAAAAAAAATCTTTTTTTTATGTTTCTGTTCCTTTAACAAGTTCAGGGCCGGATTTGTGGAGAGGCCACCTAGGCCCGGGCCTAGGGCAGCAGGATTTTAGGGGGCAGCATGCTGTCCAACCATTCAGAAATTTAAATTTCCAGTGTGCCAATTCATATGCTCTATCCCGATGATGAAAATTTGAGCAAATAAAAGGGAGGGGACAGGGGCGACAAACAACAGTGGGTTAGGGGTGCCCGTTATGTAAATCTGGCCCTGCATAAGTTACAATTTTATCGGAGTGCAGGTGTTGTGTATTCAGAGATTTGTGTCAAAAATCTCCTTATCCCATTTAACTGAAAACGTTAATTTTTCAAGCTGTTCAGTGCAGGAGATGCAAGACATTTGAATAAAGCGGTCAGATTTAAGACTGTTCTGGGAAAAACAGGACCTTTCGGAGACATGACTTCCACTTATAAGAACATATTTCCAACCATTTCCCCAACCTGGCCACCTATTGCTCTGTCCCATCTGCCCATTATCCCACCAATTTTCCCACACATGACATCATCACCCCAGCTGTCCCCGCAGGGCCGGATTTAGATAGCTGGCTCCCCTAGGCCCGCTGTCATTTGTTGCCCGTCCCCTCCATTTTATTTGCTCAAATTTTCATCATCGGGATGGAGCAATAGGAATTGGCTCACAGGAAATTAAAAATTTCTGAACCAACGTGGGTGTGGTTGGGCAGCATGCCGCCCCCCAAGAACCAAGGTGGTCTTTACACAAATCCGGGCCTGTGTCCCGGACCTCAAGGTTGATACAATGCAGAAAAAAAGATGGCAACCCTATATAGACTAGTGGTACAAAGGTCACAGGGAAAAAAAGTTTAAATGAACTAATTGTGCATTATACAATTTTTTCTTTCCCTGAAATTATTTAAAAAAAGGAATTCCATAAAACGTAATCATTAATTTAACTGCACTTACCTTTTCGAGACTCAAAAATACTGGGGTTTCCAATCTGAGACAACAGAGGGCTCCGAATGGCAGCAGGATCAAGTTGACTCATAGGAATGTATGAAGGATAAAAATTGTTGGCTAGGTGTGGAAAACCTAAAAGAGATCAAATGGTTGGTGATGTAATCTCCAAAAGAGAGAATGCATGTAATACATTCAGTAGAACACTATGCATTTTAGGTTTCTGCAATAAATCATTTTTGCTTTATAACATGGTGGCACAGCGGTTTGCGTGCTGCTTGATTCTAGCGCTGGTGTCTTGAGCTCACTCTATTATTGATTACATTTATATTTTAACTCCATTTGTATATTAACTATTGTATTATATGCAGTTTTAACACATTTTACAAATTATCTCAATCAAATAATGACAGAGCAACTTGTGCTCTACACTTGCATCACTTATTGTATGTAGATTTAGGTCTGATGTAATAAAAATCCGCTATGATACAGAGTTGTGTAGTGTTCCATTCTTTTATGTTAGACCTGCAGCCTTTCTACATTACATTTTTTGGGTAACTAACTATATTAGAAACTTTTATTCTGCATAGCCTATTTACCCAGTTTTTATTTTTACACTGAACTGTTCCTTTAACCTGTGCCATATAGCCTTTTTTTCGTTCCCTCCGTTGCTACACAGCAGCTTGTTTATATGAACTATAGTAGTGTTTCTGAAGCAAACGGGTCAGTTTTACCAGTGCAGGGTAACCGTAAATTATATTTTTATTACTTTAAAACACTAACTTTTCATTTTTTACTGTTCCTTTAAAGGCTCCAAATTCTAAATTTTAAATGTATTATACCCCAAACCTGGAAACAGCTTGAATCTGAAAATATACCAACTAAAACCTGTCAAGGTCATGTAGCAGTCAAGGGCAGAGGTCCCTTGAACCTTCATGATGTTCAAGGTTTTTTTTGTTTTTTTTTTTCAGATCAATTGGACTATTAGAGGTTTTCATCCCAACGATATTGATTTGAGTTTTTTACATTCAAGTTTTTTCTTAAATTAGAAACCAATCCAGTTAAGAGTCCATTCGAGGTCTAAAAAAGGTCACAAAGCTCTAACATTCAACCTTTGATAA
Organism: Xenopus borealis; assembly: GCA_024363595.1. Classification (NCBI taxonomy): domain Eukaryota; kingdom Metazoa; phylum Chordata; class Amphibia; order Anura; family Pipidae; genus Xenopus; species Xenopus borealis. The sequence continues at coordinate 93,669,251 of CM044447.1, read as the reverse complement.
GAAAACCCCCCTTATTATAAATTTAATTAAATCGGTCCCTTAAACACACTGGTTGAGAAATAATTGACCAGCTACATGTAAGAAGTTGGACAGCACCTCTCTAGGATAATAGAATGGGTTAATAGAACTAGGGAGTTCCAGCAGGGAAGAACAGATGCCAGAACCACTGAAAGCATGAAAACTAAAGGTTACGTAGAGTAAGTGTAGTCTTGTATTTGGTAATGTGTTACTAATGGAGATATGTGTAGGAACAGCAGGTCCAGAATTCTTATTCATGAATCATCATAACCACAAATGCTTATGTACATATGTTTATGAGAAAAAAAAAAACATTTACAGAAACATAACCCTGTGTAACAGATGGTGACCATGATAGAGAAATGATACATTAAAAGACCATCTATCAAAATATGTATATTATAGCAGACACTTTCACAAAAATCATATCTTTATTATATACTATACAAAAGTTTTAGGCACTTGTGAACAAAGCAGGGATGATTTAAGGGAACAGTTACAACAAAAAATGAAAGTAATAAAAATAGAATGCAGTGTTGTCCTGCACCAGTAAAACTTCTGCATTTGCTTCAGAAACACTACTATTGGTTGTATAAAATAAGCTCTGTACGACATAATGGTGTTATTTGTGATCCACTATATAACCTGTAGAATATAGCCTTCAACGTTAATTTCCATCATTGCTACACAGCAGCTTTTAATATGAACTATAGTAGTGTTTCTGAAGCAAACACCAGTTTTACCAGTGCAGGGCAACACTACATTATATTTTCATTACTGTAAAACACTCATTTTGTTGAGGTTACTGATCCTAGAAGGTGCAGTAAACATAAAATAGTTTAAAATGCTTTAAATATACTGTATACCAAAAATTTTTCTATCATTTTTCAGTCCCTATAACTTTTTGCACAGTACTGTATTGTGCAGCTTCTGGAGGTTGTTCCAAGTATCTTGGAGAATGTTGCACTGTTTCACTATAGACTTTGGCGGTCTTACTTACAACATTGAAAATAATCCCAGAGTGGTTCTGCCTTCATTTGAGTCACATATATCAAATAATGTATAAGTCCAGAACACCTGCTACCATTTTTGGCATTGTGCCGAGGTCAGAAAAATGGCTTTGTTCGCAACTCTTTTAGATTTTAAAGGGGTTGTTCACCTTTGAGTTAACTTTTAGTACAATGTAGAGAGTGATATTCTGAGACAATTTGCAATTAGTTTTAATTTTTTATTGTTTGTAGTTTTATAGTTATTTAGCTTTTTATTCAGCAGCTCTTTAGTTTGCAGTGTCAGCAATTTGGTTTCTAGGGTACAAATTATCCTAGCAACCCTGCATTGATTTGAATAAGAGACTGGAATATGAATAGGAGAGGGACTGAATAGAATAAGTAATAAAAAGTGGCAATAACAATACATTTGTAGCCTTACAGAGCATTTGCTTTTAGATGGTGTCAGTGACCCCCATTTGAAAGCTGCAAAGAAGCAGAACAAAATTGCAAATCATTAAAAAACTATGAAAAATAAATAATGAAGACCAATTGAAAAGTTTCTTAGAATTGGCCCTTCTACAATATACGAAAAGTTAACGTGAAGGTGAACCACCCCTTTAAAGCTGCAGGGGCCACTTTAGCTATTGTATTGGTTATTTTTGTATAGTTATTGAATACACCCAATGCACAATGTTGCAGAATGTTTTTTTTTTTAAATTTTTATAAATAAAGGTTTATAATAATAACAAATCTTCCACACAGATGACATCTGAGAATAGGTATTAGGACTAGAGTTGGGTGTACCAGGGTCCCAGCAGTTTAAAGCAGTGCTGCACATATTCCAGTTTCTAAGGGACATAAGTTTGGTGTATTTCTTGTTTGTTGCAATTGCAGAAAAAAAAATCATATATTTATTTTTTTTTCCTATGAAAAGGCCTTCTTTATATGAAACGGTGTTTTGAATATGACCGTTTTGTGTAATTTTAGAATGACCTGCAATGTTTATGGATGTTTAGGGATGAGATGGAACCTTAACCAGTGGAAAAGGAGGGAAGTAAAGTCATTTGCTACTTCTATCAGCTGAAAACTGCACCGGTCTGGGTTTCTTCCAGCGAGCACCACAAATCAATGTTATTCCTGCTTCTTTCCTTTTGCGGCTGTGCATCCGCAGTAGAGTGAAAAGCTGAACTTTAATGAAAAAGCTGGCTACTTCATTCTACTGCGTATACATCTGCCCCGGGAATTTATAGGGTGAGGAAGAGGATTGTACGGTGGTACTTGCTGGGAGAACCCCGGGCCGGTGCAGTTTTCTGCTGCTAGAAGCACTGGCCCAGGGTGTCGGGTAAGTAAATACAATAACTTGGGGGTGCCTAACATTTGGCATCCCCAAGTGGCAAATGAGTTTCCTTCTCCTTTACACACCAATATCACATTTGCAAATTGAGAATAAGATGGCAATTCTAAATCACAAATGGTTCTCTTTTGATTTATACAGCTCTGCATTAGGGACAGTTATCTCTAAAGTATGTGGTAAATTTTTTTATTGTTTGCAGTTTTTATCTAGGAAATGTAGCTCATGCATGCAAACAACAAAAACAAACAACTCAAAATACTTAACCATACTGAAACATAAAAATATTCCATCACCAAATAACAAAAGACACCAAAAACACTCATGCCTGTAGCCAGTGGAGGCAGCAGCCTCATGGTATAAGGAAAGGGGCAGCAGCTGAATTAAAGAAAGAGTAACCGCAAAATGTTTTACAGTAATTAGTCTGGTTTGTTGTGCATGTGGCACTTAAATCATAAATTGTAGTCCCATTATTATTTTGGGTTCAATATTACAGCAGAACAGATAGTATCAAATTTTATGGGTTTATGTATTATCTATAAACATATTTAGCTAGATTATTTTTTTTTTTGTTTATGTTGGAAGGGTTTTCATTCGTGTATCAATATCATACCTACCAACTGTCCCTTTTTCGGAGGGACAGTCCCTCTTTTGACAGCTCAACCTGCAGTCCCTCATTTGTACTGGAAAGTCCCTATTATTTCTGCACTGAATAGCCAGAAAAAGAAACAAAGTTTATAACCTAATTGGCTTTTGGCAGAGAGCCCAGAATAGCTAACAGGTGAAACTAAGATGCTTTGTAACAATTTTGAGATAAGAAAATAAGTAATTGTAACAGTTTAGATAAGGAGAAATATTTTCAAACTTTCATAACCTGCAAATTTTGTAAAATAGACATGGTAATTAGGGGGTGTGCTGCCCCCTGACCTCCCCTCTGGCCCCGATTGTGACTCCAAGAACAGAAACCAGGTATGTGTCAGGATGGGAAGGTGGAGGAGGTTGCAACTGGGTCGGGGGCCCAAGGCAGCAAGCCCTGGACCACCCAAGTCTGATGATGCCACTGGCCATCAGTCTTTATAAAACACCCATACAAGTTCCATACGAGATCTGAATTACATGAAGGCAATCATTCAAGTCAATGTTTAGCAAATAATTGTAACTAAAATACATTTCTTTTTTTTTTTTTCTCGGTTATGATAATACAATACATTGTACATGATGGTAACTAAGCTGCATGCATACATATTGGTGGCAAAACATTTACATTTTTATTGGCAGATAAAGTAAAGTGATCCAAATTACAGAAAGGTCCCCAAGAAAACACCAGATCTGGACAATAGACCCTATAACTGCAATATCAGGTTACCAGATCAAGTGAATATTCAAGGACACATCTAATAAAATGCAGTTTTATTAAATCAAATTGCAATCAGTGTGACACTTCCAACTGAATTTTCCGGTACACACACACACACACACACACACACACACACACACACACACACACACACAC
>CM044447.1:93623245-93663484 GCA_024363595.1 Xenopus borealis | reverse complement strand
ATATATATATATATATATATGTATGTATGTATGTTGTACACATCCATATCTACATATCTAATATATATGAAATCAAATAAAAAATAAAATTCATAGCTATAAAATGTTGTTGAAATGTGGTTGACATGTAAAACTATACACGTTAAATTACTATAAGATTTTAACTGCCTCAGTGAATAGCTGATCTTTGAATCACTTCTCTCCAGTGTAAACAATCCCAATGCAGTGCTGCTCTTGCCATGAAGTATGGTCAAAGATCTTGGGATAGGAGTAAAAAAAAAAAAGTTTGGGAGCCCCCTGCCCTAGATAGACCCTCTGCTTAAAGTTTACATATACGGAGGATTTTTTTTTTTACAGAAAGGTAAATAGTTTACATCCCTCCTCTTCCCATTGTTTCTTTGACTAATTTGACCACCTACTGCTCCACGAATCTTTGGAGTGACAGGAATTCAATCCATCTGACACTGCTCATGGTGCAGATTATAGGCTTGGCTGAAATTTGCCCTTTGCATGCAGCATTGCATTTCTGCAGAGACACACTGGGCAGAAGGGGTCTGAATCAGTGATTTTGTTCCTGCGGAGAAACTGCCATGTATGACATTAGACGAAGCCTGGTGACTTATTATGATAACTATGTGTAAAGTACAGCGGGAAGTCTGCCGTTGCATTTTTTTTAGTAGAGATCTTGAACAAAATCTATGCATTCATCCCAAATGTGTCCCTGTATTGGTCTTCAGCCTGAGGATTTAGGAATCTCACTCCAATCCTACTATTACTCCACCAGCTTCACAATTTGAAAACCTGCGGCCTAGAATACAGAATGTTCCCCTGTATTGGCCTTCAGCCTAAGGATTTAGGAATCTCACTCCAATCCTACTATTACTCCACCAGCTTCAGAATTTGAAAACCTGTGGCCTATAATACTGAATAACAAAATGACTAAGAATACTTGAAAGCTGGAGTTTTCTGGATAAATGGGCTTTATATAAAATGGATAACAATGCCTCTATGCTACAAAACACCATTCAAACATAGTTTTGCAATCAATATGGATTCATAGTTGCCTAAATAGGACGTCAGAAACTGAGAATAATTTGATTAAATAGTAGTCAGTCAGGAGTGTATTTCAGAGCTTTCACAACATCCAGCTGCTGGAAAAAAGATCAGACTGCAGCTGCACTTCTTCCACTGATCTAGCAGTTTTGTTTCTTGAGACTGGGAATAAGTTGTAAACTTAGAAGCTGAACTAGTAGAATTTTATTCACTGCTGCTAAGTACTGGATAGCAACTGGCAGTGGTGTAACTATGGGGGCCTAGGTCACGCAGCAATTTTTTCCCTCTGGCCGATAACACATGTAACTTGTGGTGTGAGTGATATTGCATGTCACCCGCAATGCAAAAGTAAAAAAGATTTGTGGGTGACCCTTGAGTCAAAGGAGGCAGACATTACTCCACCACACCTGCAGAGAAAATATCACCCGGATTACAGTTAGCGGATACACAAAAAATTAGGTAGTAATAAAAGACAAACAACTTAATTCAATTATTATCCTGCAAAAGCTCAGACACAGCTCTCTCTTTCAACAATTTTCTCACCCCACTTCAGCTACAAAACCCTGCAGAATATACAGAGGAAAAAATACAGTTTTTTAAGCCCCTGCCTAGACTTTGGGGTGCCCCACCCTGCTTGCAAGTAAATTTCAATTTAGCACAACACAATGGGCCCCATACACCCCAGTCCAATACTGCATTCAAAAAATTGTTAAGAGTGGGTTTTCTTTTTGGTAAGCGTTTCCTACATGGAAGATGTCACAGCCTGTGATGTGGAATGTTGACTGCTGTATTGTTCTTGGGGAAAACCGTGGCAGTCTAAACATCTTTAAAAGGGAGGTTTCCTTTTTGACCCACAAGTCCCTTCCGTCAAAAAAAGCAGTTTCTTAAATTTTTTCTAAATAATGTGCATTTATCCAATATTGGGGGTCTGGTCCTATCCCTGTGGAGTATGGGGGTATCAAGCCCACTACTTTGGGTTGGGTGATAGGATCATTTAGCCAGAATGAATGAGCGCAACGTACTGCTCATGCACCTTTCCTCACTCATTTACACAGTACAAAATGTATTATTGGACAAGAACACCGCTAATAACCAAAAAAGGGACTTGCATCACCGTGACTCTGACTACATTAGGTTGGGTGAGAAAGTACTTTATTCATACCTCCCAAAATTTGGAAAAATAGAAAAAGAGGTTCAAAACAATTTGCAAAGTGCATCGAAAATTTTATGGCCACATCCCCTAAATTTCACATCAATTTTACAAAATGTGGCATGCTATGGAAAGCTTGAACACATTTCTGGGGGGTTTAGGGTCAGATTATGTGTGTTATTACAGTTTTGCTAATGAAGGTGAATTCCCCTTTAATCTGCAAGTCATTGTTTCCCCAAGATTAGTTTATCTTAAATACAACTGTATCTTATCTTAAATAGCTACACGTGTATCTAAGTGCAGCTAACACGTATCCTGGGCTTTCTGCCAAAAGCCTTTGAGTTTTAGAAACTTTGTATCATTTTCTGTCTGTTCAGTGCAGGAGATCAAAGAGAAAGTTGGTACATTTCAGTAACAAACTGGGTTTTTTAGGTTGAGCATTCAAAAGCAGGACGTTCTTGCGAAAAACAATATAGTTGGGAGGTATACATTACTTTTAGCATTCACTGATAGCGATAAGCAGCCACCAGGCCTGGACTAGCAATCTGTAAATTCTGGCAAATGCCAGAGGGGCTTCTGCAAGATGCCATTGACAGTAACCATTTATTTGGCCTGTGGGGGCTGTTTTGGGCCTCTGTGTAATTTAAACGTCAGGGTCTATTTTGAATCTTAGTCCAGACAGTCACTACATATAAATGTTCTTTGCAGTGTTCCTGATTAGTGTCCACCTATTACAACCCATTACAGCATTCTACTGAATAGCATGGGAAACATTATGTAACTGCACAGTTGTCCTCTGTTTGCTACAGGTAAAAGTAAACAATATAAAGAGACTTATGCCTATTCTGTGTCAGACATACTGTATACAAATGCAGTGCATCTTCAACAGTTGCCGAAGGGAACTAAACCTTTTCTTGTGTAACAAAAAAAATAAAATGTATCAAAACCAAGTTCTCCACCAGGTCTGTTAATTTAGCTAGCTTTTGCTACATTGTACCAGGACTCAGAACCAGATAAGCAAGAAACATAAACAGCCAGACAAATACTTGCAATACCAACTACATTTATAAACAAACATTTTCAGCAGTTGTAACGTTAACACATATTGCAAAATTGCTTTAATTATGCAAAAGTGTTTTTGGGTGGAGTTCCCCTTTTAATCCTAAAAGGGGTTTTCATAGGAAAATGCTGTAAAAAATATATTTTTTTAAATAGTATTTGACAACTCGCAGCCAGTTTAGAACTAGTATTTTCTATATTGTATATAAAATTATCTTTTTCTATTTCTGTTTACAGACCTACAAAACATAGCACACACACACAAAACAAAATGGAGAAAGACAAACTTATGACTTGCTAATAAACGTATATAAAAATAAAATTAGTAATAATACATTTTCACTATTTATGAAAAATGCGGGACAACATGTATTAGAGTATTTTTGTAAAACAATTTTTTTTATCCAACGTTTTCCATTTTCTACACAGATTTTTTTGTATAGGTGTTAACCTGCTTCTAGCAGGTCACTCAGCATTTATTTAAAAAGTAATTTTAAAAATTTGCAGGAAAAAATTCCTAGTGTTAAATAAAGACACAATGTATACTTTCAAGTATATTGTTGTGTAGAATATTAAATATTGCATAAGAATTGTATCTGGGGAAACCATGACAAAATTGATTTTTTTTTTACAGTCCAGTGTCAATGCATAAACTGTTTTTTGTTTGCCTTCCTCAGGATGCTGGTTAAACTAAAAATTCTTTAAGATTTTTTGAACAAAGGGTTGAACCTCACGGTGGGGTTTTTAAATTACCAAGTAAATATATAAATATATTATATATATATATATATATATATATATATATATATATATATATATATATATATATATATATATATATATATATATATATATATATATATATATATAATATATATATTACACAACAGTCATGAATATCCTGTAACTTATATCCTAATAAATGTTGCTTATTGATGCCATCAGCTATAAGTACATAGGCATGTAGTTTGTCACATGACTTACCAAAGCTCTTGTATGAGAATATATAAAAGATACCCCCTATAGTAACATATGAGGATATTAGAAGCCCCATCCCCCACAAATACATCTTTGGTGGGCCCAGCCCATGCAGTCTCTCCATTCCTCAGCTACTTCTCCCAGCTGCCTGCCGTTTCTTTTGCAGTGGGGGCAAAACTAATGCAAAAGTGGCTTCCATGCAGCAGACCTATATGGTGGAAATGCCACTGGCCTTGTGCCTTTATATGGTCATGGAGCTTCTTAGAGACTTATACCATTGTTATATTTTACAACAGGGGGTACATTATCAACTTTATAATGTTGCTTACTGATGCACCAGTTATAATGGTGCTTAGATGGAATTTGTCACATGACTCACTGAAACTTGTTTATTTTAAGAATAAATATAGAAAATCTCTCTTTGTAAAGCGTGTCGATATTAGGAGTTCCATTCTCTGTTTAAAAGTACTCAGTCCTCATATTGTGATTTTATATAGTTATGTAACACCTCTGTCACTTTGAATATCCTTAAATTTTCTTCCACATCCCTAAGCATAGCCCTCCGCCTGCCCCCTCCCAAAAAGGCACGTGCACAGAACAGTTACCCTCCCCCACCACTAGATTTAACTGTATTACAGAAAACCAGATAGCAGTGCCAGGAGCATACTGAACTCCTAATATTAAAAAGGAAACACCTTACCTGGGTGGGAGTGTAAACTGAGAGCTGTTGGTAGGTATTTTGTTGTCTGCAGCGGAGACGGATGCCCAGTAGTTGACACAAGACGCCCAGTAGCACCAGCAACTCCACCTCGAACTCCCTCCATAGGAAGCCCAGGTAGAAGTGGTGGAGGCATGTGTACAAACTCCCTGCCATCCATTCTCACACCACTCTCTTGATCCATGCCATGGTTCACAGGATGTACATAACCCTGGAAAAATATGCACAACATTTTAAATAAAATTGTACAACACAGCAGCAATGCCAGAAATTAACAAAAATATTACATTTGCCTAATCGGTAGCAAATTATTAGAACCTGTGTGTTAACACTGGGGAGAGATATAAATTTAACAGGACAAGTGGCAATTTATTTGCCTGTCTGTTTTTTCCCCCAAACAAACATGCCACTGTGGCAAATACCTTTCAGATCTGCTCCAATATTAATTGAAAAAAGCTCCATGATGTTATACATGGGCAACATTAAGAAGAAACAAAAAAGCTCTTCTCTGAATCTTTATGTAGTAATCACACCCATTTGAACGTATTTGGGAGTTGTAACCATTTTTGTTTGTTATTTTAAAATGCCGCATATTGCTACATGTAATATTACCTTTGCATGTCCATGAAATTCTTGAGCTGCTCACAAATTGTGGTTAATTAATTATGAATATGAATCACCTGCAGCAAATAAAAAAAATCTGACATTGTGGAGAGAAATGTCTACATGGCAGGGCAACACAGTAGTAACGCTGGGTCGCTGTTCTCTTGGATTTGATACAGACCAGAGAATATTTGAACTTTTACCTACCCCCCCAGTTGCTAGTTAATTGACTTCAGATGAATTAACCTTAAGCCTGTTACTATGTGTTGTCTGCTGCACACAGATTAACCCTTCTCCATTAATGTATAATAGGTTATCTTCAAGTGCATTTTTGTGTAAAACTGTGATTACAAAAAAATACAAAGGTGTAATCAAATTTTCTTGATACGAAGCACTTCAGAATGAGTTTTTATACAAGTATGTTGGAGGGGAATATTTGGGGATATAAATGAGGGAGGGTCACACCCCCTTACCCTGTTCATATTTGGTATAATATGGAGCAGATCTATTTTCATCCAAGGTTTTTCTTTCCTCTTCATCTATGGGAAGAAAATGAATGGAACCTGGGCATACCAGTGTCCCTTAAAATTATGTTTAAAAAGGCAAATATTCTAGGTACTAGCCAATGAAACATGGCTGTCCCTATAACAACAATCTATTAATACTATTCTGCTGAACATAAGTAATTACCTCAGCGGCCCACCTCATATATTCCACAATAATTTTGTAAAAGCACAACTTTTGACTAAATCTAGTGGGTTCAAAATAAGAAACGGGCAACAGCACAGGCCACTGAAGTGAAAAACCAGCAAAGGGGACGTACGTGCGATGAGAAAATGAAGGGCACACGCAGTATATGTATACAGGCGAGTATATGTACAAGATTTCGAGCTGTCCTCCTCCTAAATGGGGAGAATATCACGGCTCTTGCGAAAGCTACGGCCACAAGGATATGGAAGATGTGTGTAACGTAGAAAGGGGGGAACTGGCACAGAGTTAAAATGGCTGAATCCCTGTTTTTAATTAAACCGCTAGAACAGGTCTCCCGTCCCCACTAAAAGTCTCCTCTCTCTGCAGTTGTAGGAAGCCCTCCTCCACATCACAGGAGCTTTATACACACGCATACACATCTGCAGCACGCACTTGTAGATTTTGTAGGACTATCGCACTGTCGCAAGACGGTTTGTACGGGGAATAATTAGTCCTTCCGCATCTTTTTTTTACCTTAAGTTGCTCCGCAACTCACTCTAGTGTCATTTCTTTGTGCTTCGGGACGCGGAATATCCAGAGTCGGTGGTTTATCAAACTGAAACATCCATAAAGGCTTTTTTTTTGTTTGTTTAAACAAGGTAGAAACTGCAGCTTGTTCCCTTAACATCCCAGTGCCATGCCCATTGCCATAGTCCAATTCCGATGCCTCCTAAATAGAATCCGAAGAAAAGACATCTTACACCCACCACGTCCCACCCCCCCAACAACGCGCTCAGATTTAGTAATGAAACAAGCATTGTGTCCCTAGATACGCCTCTTCTGGGGCTGTCCAACCAGCGAGCGCATAGTAAACGTACGATTGGGCGACGGCCGCGTCAATCAAACGCATGTAAACACTTTGGCCCACAGCCATTCCTATAAACCCAGCGACGGACCAGGGGCTGCTAAGGTTTCAAGGCTCCCCTAGGAAGGCTGAATGATCTAAACGGGTAATGAGAATATTTTGAGTTGGTTTCAAGGCTACCCTCGGCCTGACATCCAAGAGAGGTGATTTTTTTTTTTGTTTTCAGAAGATGTCAGATCCTAAATATGTAAACGTCTTTAGACGCTACACCTGATTGGGCAAAAGAGCTTCCACCCTTAGCAGAGTGCTGTATTCATTTACTTCTTTTGCAGCTTCTGGGCGCTGTGCATGATGATTAGGCAAGTTAGGCTGCACTTATGTTTGGACTCTGTACGGACCATCAAGGCCCTGTGGCTGTTGGGATGGTGGAAAATCATTTCTGTCATCCTTAGCGACCAGGGGCAGCGACATTGAAACGTACATCGGGTTTATTCTGGAAGGTTCTTTGAGGAATGCTACGTTTTCTTAGAAAAAAAAAAACCCGTCGTTAGTTTGACCATGTCCAGTTGTATTTGCGATTCTATGAGGGGATTTGTTTGCGTCAGGGCTGGTGTTCACGGAAGCCGTTCTGTTCAATTTCGCACACATTAAATTTGCCCTGGTTGTGTGATATTAACAACTTGAGAGTTTAAGCTTTGCAACGTCAGGAAAAGGCGCGGTGTAAATAAATACGAATATCACAAAAACAGAGCGGAGGCCATGTCTGTTCATATGTCTCTATAATAATACCCCCCGGTAAAAGCTAAAAGTCGTCTGTCCTTCCCAGTGCAGTTCTAGTCATCTGTTTTTGCTTCATAAATAGCGCCTTTATATGAATATCAAATACATTTGTTTTAAAGAGAGCCTCGGACAGTTTCAAGCCGCCCTCGACTAAACCCATAACGGTCGGTTTTAAGGCCCCCATCGATACAGAAGAGAGCTCAGGAGGGTGGAGAGCAAGAAAGTAACAGAGACAGGGTGAGGAGAAGTGCGGTGGGTGGGGAGGGGGAAACGACAGTTGCGAGAATCTTGTGTGGAATGTCCTCCTGGGCATGTTCTTGAAGAAGTCCGTATTACGTTATATTATTATTATTTTTTTTCTCTGTTTGCTCCTGTGTATAGATGAGCCATGAAGTGTTTAGGCTCAGCAGCTGCACTTGTGTTTGGATGTACTATTTTTTCATTTTTTCTTGTACAGTGGACTTGTTTATCAGCTTACGTATTACGGAAGAACGAAGGCATGTCTACAGTTAATGAGAGAATTCTTTCGGGCAAGCGAGTACATGCCCAGTCTGTAATGCAGTTAGTTTATGGCTTTAGCCAAGTCTTGTCAGTCTTCTTAGCAATTTCACCATGTGGATTCTTCATATATAACATTAGTTACAAATTGTATTGTTTTTGCTATTATATATATCTATAGATAGATATATATATCTATAGATAGATATATATATCTACACTAGGCATCTGATTGTTAGTCCTACTAAGAGGTTTCTTAAAGAACAAGTAAACGTTTTTTTTTTCTATCTCTAAATTTGCTCTAAACAGCCCCTCAAATTAATGTACCTTAGTCCCTGCTGCAAGTCTGCTTTGGTTTCTGTGTTATCAGCAGCTTATTTCACCTTCTTCCTGGTGCAGAGTGAAGCCCAGCCCCTTAGCTTTCTGAGCTGACCTTATATCTTGGACTAGTCCAGAAGATCATTTGCATACTATGACATAGCAGAGAGCAGTGTGTGTAGCAGCTTTTGCTTGGGGAAACTAGCTTACTAATGAAACACTGGCTCCCTCTTCCTCTCTATTGTGGAACAGCAGCAAATGGACTGCTCAGTAAACTAAGGGGCTGGGCTTCACTCTGCACCAGGAAGAAGGTGAAACAAGCTGCTGATAACACAGAAACCAGAGCAGACTTGCAGCAGGGACTAAGGTACATTAATCTGGGGGGCTGTTTAGAGCAAATTTACAGAAAGTAAAAGAAAAACATTTACTTTTCCTTTAAGCTCCCCATAGATGCAACGATCTTTCCCTGCCGAACGACCGATCTTAGAGAAGTCCGACCAATCTGTCAAATTATCGTGCGGTTAGAGGGATACAAACGATCGCTCATCTTACGATTTTTAGTCCGACATTGGTCTGATGATTGATCGGCCAGGTTAGAAAATCTTTATCGGTCCCCATGCAATCTATCTATGTTTGCAGGGCCAAGCAGGCTGCGATCCTTCAGTAACGATCGTTTTGAGACAATCGTGGTCTCACGATAACAATTGGATCTTTCAAAAAATCTATGGCCAGCTTTACATGCTCTCTTCCCCCTGCACGAACACAAAAAAACAAATTGTGGTGTGTACAAAGAATCTTGGGTAAAAATACAATTTTGCATCTATTCTGATCTGCGTACCCCATTTTTAAAATTGTGCATACAAGTTTACAATATGTACATAAAAATGTTTTTTCTTACATACCATACAACTACATTTTTAATTGGAGCCAAGACCGCCCATAAGTGTTTTTTTTTTTTTGTGCCTGGGCCCACTTTGCAAGTAAAAAAAAACATTGGGGCCCCAGAGGATATTTAAAAAAAAAAAAATCATTGGTGGCAGGGACCTTTAGAGTATTAAAATAATACATTGCTGGCCAGTGGTTTGATAAAATGCATATTGGTGTTTGAACTTTGGCTCCTTTTGTGACTTTGGGTTTTTTCGGGACTTCAACTTCAGCTGTTTTCGTGACTTTTGGTCTTTTCATGGTTTCAGAACTTCAACTTCGACTGCTTTTGTGGCTTTGGGTATTTTCGCGGCTTCGGGACTTTGGTGGTTCAGAATCTTGGAAGAGGTGGCACAGCTTCACCGCTGTCAAGGGAGGCGCAACTATTACGAAAAGTGCAGCACAGCTGGCCCCCGTACAAGTCCCGGGCCCAGTACAAAGGTACAACCTGTGCCACCCTGATGGCAGCCCTGATTAAACTGCATCAGTCCAAAAAGACTCCCTCCTATAATTTGCCCCAGCAGCCGGAGGAGGAGGCGGGACTTTTGTGTGAGATGGTGGGGAGATGAACTATTCAAACATGTTAAGTGCACCAGCTCTTTGTTGTGACACACTGCACTTTGTTTTTACAATCACAATCCCTCTCATCAGGGATAATGATGTCTCCAGAAACCTAGACAGAAGTAGGCTCAGGGGAATAGATGTTTCCACTTGCTGTGTAATAGCTGTTCTCTGTGATTGTGCACAACTGGTGGGTGACTTCGGTTTCTGCAAGGCTCAAGTTGCCACTGGCATCCCTTTTACCAATGCAAAATGCGCACAATGCTGTTCTTGGGTGTATCACTACTGGGTAATACTGCCGGTAAGATGTCGGTTTAGATGAGTCTTTTATACGAGTCTGTAGATGAAAGTCTTCATCTGAATCTGAGGGAGCCAAATGTACTGGTAACTAAAAATTTCCCTATTGAAGAAATTGAGCACTTTTTACTTGCTGTCAGAGACATGATGAGGCTTGAAGATTCAGGAGAGTCTGCTAAGAAATCCAGTAAGTTATTTGCTGATATTGCTAAAAATAAAAACTTTTTTACACATGACTCGGCAATCTCTGAGAAAATTAAGTCCCAGCGGGCTATACTTGACAGCAAACCTTTTCTAAGAGAGAAATTTTGAATATTTTTTCCCTTCAATCCAAAGACCTCTAATGCTTGAGATTCTGTGCCTAAATAGGATGCATCCAAGTAGTTAAGTGCCACTCTTTGGAAGACAGATTCCCTCTTAAAACTTTTCTTTCACTCATGGTTAGTGGTTGGCTGAAGCCATTTATTGTCAAACAACTGTGTTTACTTTTTTAAATCGTAATCACTATATAAACTACCCAAATGACCCTGATCAAAAATTTACATGCCCCCTTTAACATCAATGACAGCTTGAAGTCTTTTGTGGTAGTTGTGGATGAAGTTCTTTATCTTCTTAGATGGTAAAGCTGCCCATTCTTCCTGGCAAAAATCCTCCAGTTCCTATAAATTCTTGGGCTGTCTTGCATGAACTGCACGTTTGAGGTCTCCCCAGAGTGGCTCAATGTTCAGGAGATTGAGATGGCCACTTTATTTTGCTGTAGCCAATGATAGGTTGACTTGGCCTTGTGTTTTGGATCATTGTCATGTTGGAATGTCCAAGTACATCCCATGCGTAGCTTCCGAGTAGATGACTGCAGATTTTCCTCCAGTATTTTTTTGATCGCTTACTGCATTCATTTTGCCATCAATTCTGACCAAATTTCCTGTGCCTTTGTAGCTCACACATACCCAAACCATCAGCAATCAACCACCATGTTTCACAGTAGGAATGGTGTACCTTTCATCATAGGCCTAGTTGACTCCAAATGGAGTGCTGTCCATTTCGATTAATCTTCAGTGGTTTCCGGTGGAGAGGGACACTGTGGTAGGTGCACCCGAATAAATAAGAAAATCAAACAGTGTATGCTTCTCCAATTCAATTTGAGTGTGTAAGGTCTGTGGGCTCAGGAGGGGATGCGGACCAAGGAGGAAACAATAGTCCAACAGCACGGTACAGGCAAGGATCAAGAGTAAATCAGGGTCAAAGTCCAGGCAAGAAGTCAGTCCAATCAGCAAAGGTTCAGGAGTCCGGAAACAAGGCAAAAGGTCAAACACGAAGATCCACAGGATAACAGGAACAGCACACCCAGGAACCACAAGGGATAACCTATAATCGGGCAATGTCCACAGTCCCGAAATCCCTTTAAATAGGCCCCAATTGGCGCCAAAACGGACGCAAGCGTGATGGCATCATGACGCACGCACGCGCGCCGAGTTTGACGCACGCCGACTTTGACGCACGCTGACCTCGACGCCGGCAGGGATTAGCAGGCACCCTTACAGAGTGATGGAGACCAAAACTGTACAACATATTCTAGATGGGGCCTTACAAGTGCTCTATAAAGTGGAAGAATGACCTCCTCCTCCTGTGACTCTATGCCCCTTTTAATACAGCCAAGTTTATCAACTACAAGGACTCCAAGGTCCTTTTCCATAATCGATTTGTCTAGTGCAGTTCTGTTTAGGATGTAATTGGCTTGGATATTTTTACATCCAAGGTGCATGACTTTACATTTATCAACATTGACTCTCATTTGCCACTTAGCTGCCCAGATTGCCAGTTTGTCAAGATCCTGTTGCAAGGATGCCACATCTTGGATGGAATTAATTGGGCTGGATAGTTTTGTGTCATTTGCAAACACTGATATATTACTTACAATACCCTCCCCTAAATCATTTATGAACAAGTTAAATAAAAGTGGACTGAATACCGACCCCCGAGGGACCCCACTAAGAACCTTACTCCAAATAGAGAATGTACCATTAACAACTACTCTCTGTACCCGATCCTGTAACCAGTTTCCTATCCATGTGCAAACTACTTCATTAAGCCCAACAGACTTTGTTTAGAAAGCAGTTGTTTGTGGGTCATGGTATCAAAAGCTTTGACAAAATCCAAATAGATCACCTCTATTGCTCCCCCCCCCCCACAATCACACAGTCCAGTATGTTACTTACCTCATCATAAAAAGCAGTCAAATTTGTCTGACATGACTTATCCTTCATAAAGCCTATAATTGCCAGGCTGAGATTGTAATCCCTTTTTTAAATCTTGGAATTACATCATCTTTTCTCCAATCCATAGGCACCATACCAGATAAAAGTGAATATGAGAAAATCAGAAATAGGAGCTTGTCTAAAATTGAACTAAAGTCTCTTAAGACCTGGGGGTGTATGCCATCAGGCCCTGGAGCCTTGTTTACATTAATTTTTATTAAAGCTTTTTGAAGAATATCCTGAGTCAGCCACTGACTAGATTGAGCTGAGCCATCAGTGCAGCTATGAAGTGAGCCTGGGAACTCAGACTCCTCTATTGTATACACTGAAGAAAGAACTGATGTAGCACATTTGCCTTTTCTGTATCTGTTACTGGTATGGGACCTATTATCCAGAATGCTTGGGACCTGGATAATGGATCATTCCGTAATTTGGATCTTCACACCTTAACACTACTAGAAAAGCAAGTAAACATTAAATAAACACAATAAGCTGCTTTTTCTTACAATAAGAATGAATCATATCTTAGTTTGGGTCAAATAGAAGGTACTGTTCTGTTATTGTAGAGAAAAAGGAAATCATTTTTAAAAATTTTGATTATTTTATTATAATGGAGTCTATGGGAGACAGCCTTTCCGTATTTCTGAATTTTCTTGATAACGGGTGTCCGGATAACTGATCGCATACCTGTACAGCCGTACTAGTACCATTATTTAACGGAGCAACTCTTTCAACCTGCATTGCAATTAATAGGGTTTTTTTGCCTTCATGCAATTAACTCTTCATTTCCTTTCTTTGCCTTCCAGATTGCTGATTTACAACATTTATTATAGTGTTTATACTCATTAAATGCTGCTTCTGTCCCAACAGACTTGTAGTTTTTAAATGCCTTTCTCTTCCTATTAACTTCTTTACAAAGGATGATTCTTAGAGCTTCAACATCTACTCCTGAAGGGAATAAATAGAGAATAGTAATGATTAAATATTGTTTTAAATGACAACTATTTCTGTTCTGTGTTTTTAGCTGCATGCTTAATGCCTCAATCAATACTCTGAAGGTCAGCCCTCAAGGCACTAAAATTAGCTTTTCTGAAATGCATGGTTTTTGTTGCCCAAGTATATATTTGTTTTTTTTTTTACCAGAAATGAAATGATATTGCATTATGGTCACTATTACCCAGGGGTTCAATGACTTGCACATTTGCTATAAGTTCTGGGTCATTTGAGATCACTAGATCCAGAACAAAATTTTTTCTGGTAGGCTCCTCAACAACATGTGCTATAAAATTGTCATGCAACAAGTTTACAAACTTGTTCCCATTAACTGATCTGGCATTACTGTTGCTCCAGTCCAGGGCTGCTCAGGCCATGAGGCGAAGTGAGAATCTTGCCTCAGACGGCAAGGAACAGCCAGTTACCAGGGGCGCAGAAAGCTGCCTCTGGTAACTTAAGTTGAATTTCAGTTTTTCAAAATGGAAATTCGGCTCTTCTATTGCAGCGAGCACAATAGCGCTCACTACACTAGCGATGCGGCCCCTCCTAGACCCGCTCCAACACTACAAGTTCGAAGCGAGGAGCGGGCGGCAGCAGCACCTGGAAAGCCCCTGCTCCGGTCAATATCTGGGTTGTTAAAATCCCCCATTATCATTACTTTACCCAAACCAGCAGCCTTTTCTATTTGCATCAGGGGCTTAGCCTCCTTTTCCTAGCTTACATTAGGTGGTCTATAGCATGCCCCTACAAGTAATTTGCAGGACTCTTTACAATTGGTGTAGAACTCCACCCCTATAACTTCTGCCCCCTCATTTTCTAACATCACTTCCTCCTTTATATAAGCTTTTAAATCCTGCCTAAAAACCTACATACCCTCCTCCTTTACTATGGCAAATGGCATAGCTTAAATTTTCCCTTTTAATATTCATTTTTATTAGGGATGCACCAAATCCACCATTTTGGATTCAGCCGAACCCCCGAATCCTTCCCAAAAGATTTGGCTGAACCGAATCCGAACCCTAATTTGCATATGCAAATTACGGGTGGGAAGGGGAAAACATTTTTTACTTCCTTGTTTTGTACCAAAAAGTCACTTGATTTCCCTCCCTGGCCCTATTTTGCATATGCAAATTAGGATTCAGATTCGGTTCGGTCAGGCAGAAGGATTCGGCTGAATCCGAATCCTGCTGAAAGGCCGAATCCCGAACCGAATCCTGGATTCGGTGCATCCCTAATTTTTATTCAGATAAAACGCACTATATGGCTTTGCCTGTCTAAGGATATTGAGAGGTGTAATTAAACACTAGCTTGGCACTGCAGTTAGGGTTGCCACCTTTTCCTGAAAAAAATACCGGCCTTCCTATATATTTTTCTTTTTTTTCTATTAATAACATTGGGATCAAACATAAAAAATACCGGCCAGGCCGGTAAAATATTGGCCAGGTGGCAACCCTAGCCGTGGCTCCGCCCATTTTGCGGCACATCCCGCAATATATAATGTAATATCAGTTATGATGTCTAGCACACTATTCAACAAAAAAAAAAACACCGCATATAGGCACCACAAGCAGAGTAGGTATTGACTGCCCAAGAGCATCATACAGCAAGAGAGAGAGAGAGAGAGGCAGGAAGGGGTGGGATGATGACTTCCTTGGGCAGGGTTGTGACATTGTGGGTGGCGTAGTGATGCTGAGAGGGCGGGTCAGTGGATGGAGCTATGATGCGGTGATCAGCATTTGCCGCTTTTCCAAATTAGGAAAACTGAGCAGGCAGTTGTAACCCGGACAGCCCTACCCAAAAACCGAGCTGTCCGGGTCTAGATCAGACAGGTGGCAACCCTAGTGTGAGACATTGTGTGTGGCACCATAGTCACTTAATAAGTAGCGAAAGGATGTGCCTATTGACACTCCAGGGACATTATGTACAATAAAATACATTGTTTAATGCACAGGGGAGGTGGATTCAGCATTTGGGGAAAGACAGAATCACTAGTTGCAGGCAGTGTAATGCATTTTTTGCACATAGTTGCACCCCTTTTGCTTCAGGGAAAACATACTGCAAAAACAGCAACAGCACAGATATTTACATTTTGCAGGATGGGGTCCCTTATTCTTTTATTTTATGTTACTCTCTTGTTTTGTTTTTTTTCTCTTTCTCTCTAGCTTTAATCCTGCCACTAGTACATTCCTATTTTTATTTGATATTCCCACTCACTTTTTTTTTATTTTGCTGTTCAACAGCATACAATCCAGTTTTTTTTTTTTTTTTTTTTTTTAAACCCTTTTTGTTTCTTCTCATTTAACTAGTCCTGATTAAAAAAATTCGGGATGCACTGAATCCAGGATTCGCCCATTTTCAGCAGGATTCGGCCTGGCTGAACCAAATCTTTAAAATAATACGACTTTTTGTCACAAAACAAGGAAGTGAAAAAAAAATGCATATGCAAATTAGGGTTTGAATTCAGTTCAGAATTCGGCCTAATCATTCACAACGGATTCAGGGGTTGGGCCGAATCCACAATAGTGGATTCGGTGCATCCCTGGTCCAGATGGACTTTGGGGTCCTTTTTTTTTTTTTTCACCATTTGTGGCAGAGGAATATCAAAATACAGTGTTATGGCTATAGACCTTACAATTACGATCTTTCCTGGAAAAGATGTTTCCAAGCAAGATTGTTCATTTCAGTACATCTGCAGAGCTGAATCGTTGAAACCATAGAATTCTATCCGTATATGACGATTCAGCACTAACAATGGCCGATGTTCAGATGCCTTCATAAGCGCCAAATCAAAATTTGCCAGCTGACCCAATTGACAAGCCGACTCATATACAAGTCTTCTCCTATCAGTCAGCTTGTCTCCCACCATACATGCCGATAGGGGATTGGTTAGGCTGAAGGCAGGGTCGAAGTGGGCCGGCGGATCAGCCCAGGTCTGTACCCACAACAGCTTCCTAGTGCTGCAACCCCCTTTGTCGGAGGTCACGGCAAAAATTTTCTCAAGCGCACATAGGGGTAGATTCATCAAAGAGTGAAGTTAAGAGTGAAGTTCCGCCACTAGAGGGAAATTCCACAGCTCTCAATTCATTTCTATGGGATTTTTAAAGGCGTATTCATCAAAGGGGGAACTTTCACTTCACCCATTGATGAATACGCCTTGCAAAATCCCATAGAAATGAATTGAGAGCTGTGGAATTTCCCTCTAGTGGCGGAACTTCACTCTTTGATGAATCTACCCCATAGTGCGGCACAGCTCGCATGTGGTAGGCAGAGGGGGCCCTGAGGCAGTAGCCCCGGTGGGCCTCTGGGGCTCCCCAGTCTGATCCTGGCTGAAGCAGAGTTCAAATATCTTCCTCCAAATCTAGCCAATCCCTTGTGGGAGGACCAGGACTTGCATCTTGAAAAAAAATGTTTTTGGCAGTTAGGTTTGGGAAGGCTTAGCCTTTGCAAGCCTTAATGAAGATTCACTCATGGGCATTTCTTATTACAATGCCCAGGAGGTTACAAATGGAATGGGTGTGTCATGTGCAGTAGCTTGATTTTGGGCAGCCATTTCACACATCCCCATACAGGTAAAGAATATGCTATAAAGCAAAGGATGACATGTATTACAGCAATGATTGTGTATATCAAAGTAAGACAGAGCTTCACTGAATCCAAAGAGAGAGACAGGATAAAGCCAAAGATAAGAGTAAAAAACAGTACATTGGTCAGCAATTGGTAGCTAACCACTGGATGGAAGCTAAGCATAGCCCCACTGCTTTTAGATGCATGCCAACTGAGCATGTTCCTGCTAAAATGAGAGGGGGTGATATTGATAAAGCTTGGCTCAAAAGAGAGGCCTAGTCGATCTATAAATTAGACTGCATGGCACCAAAGGGGTGAAACAGTCAAGTGGTCTTAAATTGCTTTTTTTTTCTTCCAATTATCTCTTTTCACAGTGTACTATTCAGATAAGACAGATAATAGGCAATTGTATCATTGGCTATTACGTTAGTAGTTTAGCAACAATAAATTGGATGGTTTATATAATTTGTTGCCTTTGAATATATAATGTTTATCTGTATATATATGAGTTGTATAAACCTTCAGGTTTGTATGAATGGACTATAATGGACACTAATTTCACTTGCTCAATGGTGACCTCAAGTGGTGAGACATTAGATTTCGCATTAAAGTTTATACAAATGAATAGTTGATTTTGATTCACTTGCAAATAGTCCTTAATAAAGACCTTAAGGTGGACCAAAATGTTGGCTATGCATGTATGATCAATAAAAATGTTTGCTTCACTGTACATGGAGTGTGGATCCTTCTGAGCTATTATATATGCCTCTCAGAAGAGTTACAATGTGCCTTTATGATTGATTGGATTAGTGGAAAAGTTTATATACTGATGACTTCGCATGAGAATCCAGTACTCACACAGGGGAAGGCAAGGACACCAGACGTATACTCTGGGAAGTAGCTGTTAAGGAAGGAGCTGGACATAGTTAGACAGGCCGGGTCAGAACCAGATAACAGGAGCAGAATGTTTCCTTAGCAGGAGCATAAGGGCCCTTACACACAGGCGTTTTTGACCTGCGCTCCCCTGTGTTGCGTTTGGCTGTGTTCAGCCGCAGGGGAGCGCAGGTCTAGACGCACCTCATTCGTTTCAATGAGGTTGTACCGACGAGACGCATGTAAACGCCGAACACAGATTCAGGCGCAGCATGTTGCGCTGGGTAGCGCAGGTCAAAAATTCCCGTGAGTAAGGGCCCTAACTCTAGAGCATCTCTAGAAAAGTTTCTGCTCTCAGTTTGGAATCAACAGAAAAATTCTCCAAACTATGATGTAAAACTCTCTCTTCATATAAGGGATTTACTCAGTTGGTTGCTTCTACTCATGCATATTCAGAAAAGAAAATGAACAACCTGTTTCTCAAAGAACCAAAAATCCTAACCACAGATGAAAGCAATGGGGCTTGACAATCTTTACAAGCAAGGATGTTAGGTTTCTTTGTTTCCTTTCAAATGTACAAGAACTGAAGGCAGTATGGAGGACTCTTCCTGCCTTCAAAGATTGTTACAGAATCCATACAGACCTAACTGCACCTACTTCTCAACCACTAAGTGAGGTATAAGAGTTGAGGCAGTAATGTACTTCAAGGCTTTGCCTTAAAATAAATAACAGAAGAGCACAAACACTAGATTCCTACTTCACACTTTGCTGAACATGGACAAACATTTACTGTGTACCTGGTGCTGTGCTGTGTAACCCAATAAAGAGCCATACAAAGCCAAAAATATTGTCTGTATGCCACTGTGAGCCAATAAGAGATTATAACAGTCACTTATTGATGCCATTTAAGATAAAACTCAAACTGCTTGACCAAACTTTTGAATGATATGTTGCTGGAATAAATTTCTCTTTGAGAAATAACAATCTTTATGTAAAACAAACAGACAGAAAAACACTATTATGATATGATTCCTTTCACCCTCCACATATACAAAAATCTCTGCCTAGATCACAAGTTATGCGAGTGAGAAATATTGTTTAAAATGAACAACAACAGGCAAATAGAATTGTGGAAATGAAGGAGAAATTTAAAGTGAGAGGATATACCTGGAGGGGATAGAAAATTATGTTAAAAGGCCTAGGCAACTTGAGAATGATACTGGGATCAGTTTTAAAAATAAATATGGATAAAACAATTTAAAAAGGATTCCAATTGTAAACCAGTATAATATGTTAAAGGAACAGTAACACCAAAAAATGAAAGTGTTTTATAGGAAAGAAAATATCATGTAGTGTTGCCCTGCACTGTTAAAACTGATTTGTTTACTTCAGAAACACTACTATAGTTCATATAAACAAGCTGGTAAGTAGCAATGGTAGAAATTGAAAAATGGCTATATGGCACAGAATAAGTAATGGATAACAGATAACATTATGTTCTACAGAGCTTATCTGCTATCTGCTGTGTAACTGGAGCCTTTCTCCTTTGAATGGCTGCCCCCATGGCTACACAGCAGCTTATTTATATAAACAATAGTAGTGTTTCTGAAGCAAACACTGCAGTTTTATCAGTGCAGGGCAACACTGCATTATATTTTTTATTACTTTAAAACAATTTTATTTTTTGATGTTACTGGTCCTTTAAGTGCAGAGATTTCTAGGATAATAAGGAACTAATGGAGTTTAACTAGGAATTTTCCGGATTAAACTATTTTTAAATCCCATATAAAGGCAGAGAAGATTGGAACTAAACTTGTGAAGGCAGATCTGGGCCCAAGTATGTACAAACATACTTAAAGGCACCAAAAAATTGTGGATGTAGTCAATGCAGTAATGTTTTAAAAGGAGATTGGATTTGCCACCTCTTGAAAAGGACCCCTATTCCCATCAAGGGCTTTTTTACTTGTGTATACACTTATATGGTGTATAGTATTAAATGCCCTTGTGGGAAAACTCTTCTGTATGTGTGAGGGATAGGCTTAGTTATGTTTTCAAATCTTGGATTCAGTTCCGAGAAGGAGACGTGGGGGAGACCGTGATACAGAATTATTGCAAAGAAAGGCGCAATGGATAAGGAGATTAGGTACTTTGTCCCCACATGGTCTGAATCAGGAGTATGATTTCAATCCATTTTTATTGAATTAGTTTTAATTTTGAGTTCTTTTATAGGTTGTTACATGGAAATTTGCATTTCTTCCCTGGGAGCAGGTTGTGACCTGTATTGGACACAACAATATCGAGATAAGTCATTTATGATATGATACTAGATGGATACATATGAAGAGAATTATCCAAGGAAACTATACGGATACATGTGTATCTGATTGAAATTTTTTTTTATATTTCTTGTTATGACATGTAATGACACCAGGGGGCTCTGAACCTCATGGTATTTAAAGTCAGGCGGTGGTGTGGTTTTTCATGCTTTACAAACAGTGGAGTGCTGTTCAAAAAGTTGCAATTTGTTGCTGTCCTGTAACCAATAAAGATGGTTTTACTGAAGCTGGAGTCCTGTCTGTTGGAGAGAATAAATTTCTCTTTGAAATCAATTCAAGTTATTTGTGTCAAATCTGTCAGGGGCCATATACAGTTATGTTGCAGAAACAGCTATAAAATTGTAGCCATGTGCAAATCATGCTTGAGAAACATTCTTTCTGACTGGCTGTATAGAGGGTTTTTTTTTTTTGTAAAAGCAGAAATGTGACGTGGCAAAAGTTTGGCACTTCTCTATGAAGTGCATAAAATACTTGTATGGACACTAAAGTGACCAACAGGGGATCTAGAGAATATGTGTATCCTGTTGGGACAAATCCAGTGACAAATATGCAGAATATAGTCATACAATATGACTCCCTTGACTATCATTGAAAGTTCAGAGCAAACCTAGTTCCCTCCATTACTCCGGACCACCATGACTCACCGCCATTGGCTGAAGGGGGGCCCCATAGTGCTGCATTTCTCCAAGAGCCGGGCCCTCCCTTGCGAGTGCCGAGCCTGTGTGGCTCCTTCCGAAATTTCCGAATGCTGAATGTGGAAGTGCTGAACAGACTCGAAGTCCTGAAGCGGCGAAAAGACCCGAAGTCACGAAAGGAGCTGATGCTGAAGTCCTGAAGCCACAAGTTCAATTCTACTGGCTGTGTGGTCTTTTAACTGTGATGTGGAGTGGGCAGGATCAGGGGTGGGGCTTGGGTGCCAGGGCGGGCGGGGCCCAGGGGGCCCCAAAAATGTTGTTGTACGGGGCCCCGTGATTTCTAATGGCGGCCCTAGCCACTGGGATCACATAATAAAATAGACATTGTTCAAATCAAAGGCTCTTGAGATCATATCTGATGCTCCCAAAACAGCTGTGGCATTCCAAAGACTTGCATGTGATACTTCCCCTCCAGAATTCCAGTGATGCAACTTGTGTGTAATTTAAATTGAACGATTTATGTATGGAAATACATTGGTAAAAGAATATTTATTTCTCTAGGAGCTCTGTGCAAGTCAGCATATATAGCAACCCTGGTTAAATAAAAAAGCAAGTGGGCCTAATTTCTTAATACTGACACAATGGGGCTGATTTACTAAGGTGGAAAAGTGAATATTCGAATGCAAAAAGTTTGACCATTGAATAGGCTACTTCGACCATTCGAATAGTAAAATCCTTCGACTTCGAATTTCAAAGTACTGATGATTTTTTTTTTTACTTTGCCAAATAAAAGCTGCCGAAGTGCTATGTTAGCCTATGGCAGTGGTTCTCAACCTTCTTAATGCTGCAACCCTTTAATACAGTTCCTCATGTTGTAGTGACCCCCAACCATAGAATTATTTTTGTTGCCAGCCCAGAGTATGGCTGCATAAAGGTTTGTTTCTGTGCGTAGTGCGGCAACATTTTTGGCCACACCCATTTTTGTGGCCACACCCCCAATTACCATGTTGATTTTACAAATATGACTGCCTGCTTTAAATGAGCAGGGAGAGCTGTATGGCAGTCTTGTAAGGAACTTACCCTGGTGTCTAGTGGGGGGGACGGCAGGGATTTAAAGGCGCATTCACGCTGGCATGTCTACGTCAGGGCGCCAAATTCAAAGGTACTTAAAGGGACGGTTTGTGGTGATCATTGCCCGTGATAGGTTTAATTTCCTGCTGCCTATTACTGTGCTGTAAAGCCTCTTATCTGTTCCTGGCTATCTGTGTTTGACCCTGCCTTGCTATTTTGACTACTCTGTCCTCTGAAAACTGACCCTTGCCTGAAACCGACTTTGATTCTGCTTGGCCCTTGTTGGACTTCCTGTTTTGACTCCTGCCTGTTATTTGACTCTGATCCTGTCTC
This sequence comes from Xenopus borealis, assembly GCA_024363595.1. Taxonomy (NCBI): domain Eukaryota; kingdom Metazoa; phylum Chordata; class Amphibia; order Anura; family Pipidae; genus Xenopus; species Xenopus borealis. The sequence goes on along the minus strand of CM044447.1, from coordinate 93,640,930 downwards.
ATCCCATCTGCATGATTACCTGGTTTGACCTTAGCCTGTCCCTGACTATTCTGCTCTCTCCAATCCTGATCCTGGCCTGTCTGACTATTCTACTCCGCTTGTGCTGGTCTGGCCCGCCTTTTCCACTTGGTGGTATTCTTTAAATCCAGTTTCCTTGGTGAGACGATCGTGCCCCTGTGCTAGCCAGAACTCTTAGCCTTGCACCTCTAGTTAAGTCCAGGTGGCATCTGAGTAAGCTGAGGGCTCCTCCCGAGGGCAAAGGCGGTCACTTAACTGGTGAAGCCGAGCTGAGACTAAGTTGCTTAGCAACTATTCTGGTATTGGGTGCCGTTCGTGACAAGTCTCTTCTAAGGGGATATAGAAAGTTGTAGTACAACTGGCACAGGTTACTGAACTACAACTCCCAGCACCAACACCTGGAGATCCTCAACCTTGACCCAGGGCTAGTGGGGAGAGAGATGAACCTGCTCCAGGAACCCCTTAAGTGACCCCTGTTAAAGGGTCCTTTGACCTCCAAAGGAGTCGCGACCCCCAGGTTGAGAACCGCTGGCCTATGGGGACCTGCTAGACCATTTTTCTAAGTTTAATTTTATCGAAGAAAAATCATTCGATTGTACGTTGAAAAATCCTTTGACTTCGATATTCAAAGGATTTTACTTTGACTGTCGAATTTTGAAGTACTTTACACTTTGAGATTCAAATTTAAGTAAATCAGCCCCTAAATTTCAACATTGCAGCTACCAACAGCAGACTACAAGAATTTATATTTTTGAAACCTAGACTCTATTAATTATTTGGAATGAAACTAAGCAAGAATTAGACCTAAGGTGTTCAATGGGTAAATATTTCCACTGGGAGAGTTTAATGTCTGCACCTGCTGGAGGTTCAACCACCACAAAACACTATTCTCGAAAGGAATGTTAAAAACAAAAATTATCTATGAATTTCAATGCTTTTTTAATTCATAGTGACTGGCCAGTCTACTATATGTGACTTACAATAAATAAATAAATAAATAACTGTTAAAATGTTACCATTTAAAAATCTAATGGGACCTCTGTAAAAGCAGACAAATGATTTTTACAGGGATGGTTCACCTTTAAGTTAAAGCAAAACTGTACCCCCAAAATGAATACTTAAGATAAATAGTTTTTATCAAATCTAGGTGCAAATTTACTATTATTCCCCATAATTAACTTGACCAAATTCGCAATTCGATAAGTATTCGACCATCGAATGCTTATTGAATTGTTTTAGGCTATCATTTTGCTCGATATCCGATTTCTCAATGAATTCGTACGATCGGATACCGATCATTCGTTTTCATGAAAAAATCATGAAATTTCCTTCGAGAGTCCGAAAAATTCATACAATTCAAACACTCCGATCATACGAATGGTATTCGAGCAGGACTTAGCCTCAGAAGCCTATGGCAGCTTTCCATAGGCTTCTATTACAATTTGGTAGGTTCAATCTGGCGAAGTAGGCAGTCGAATAACTTTAAAATTTTGAATCCTTTGATCATCGAATTATCGAATATTCAATCTATTCGATGATCGAAGAGGCCAAATTTTACTTTACGATTTCACGAAAAATTTGTACGATCGTTGTTCGATCGAACTTCGATCATTTCACATGAAATTCGGAAATTGGCCCCTAAGTGTCATATTAAAGAATCTTATCAAACTGGAAAATATATATTAAGTAAATATTGCCCTTTTATATCTCTTGCCTTGAACTACCATTTTATGATGGTCTGTGTGCTGCCACCTGGTCACCTGACCAGAAATACTACAACTCTTAACATGGAAGCAAAAGACAAAACTCTGTCTGTTAATTGGCTCAAGTGGCCTAACGTATATTTTATTTGGTATGGTTACAATTGTGCCCATACATTTACATACCCTGATTTTGTAACCATTTTCAGAGAATATGATTGATAACACAAAACTTTTCTTTCACTCATGGTTAGTGGTTGGTTGGTTGAAGCCATTTATTGGGATATCATGGTGATTTTTCCTAATAACATGCAATCTAACTTCATACAAAAGGATTAGAAGTACGATTAAAGGTTAGCCATCTTCAACCTTTTCAATCAGTTTGCTTATAATTAGTGGGTGTTTAATAAAGGTCAGTGCCTTTCTGGACTCCTGACAGACCCTTGCATCTTTCATCCAGTACTGCACTGATGGTTTTTGGATTATAACTCATGGGGAAAGCAAAAGAATTGTAAAATATCAAAGGAATTGAGAATACCAATCAGCAGTGTTCAAACTCTAATTAATAAGTGGAAAATTAGGGGTTCTGTTGAAACCAAACCAAATAAAACTAAAATTTCAGCCACAACTGCCAGAAAAATTCTTCAGGATGCAAGGAAAACCCCACAAATAACTTTGTGGTGAAAATAGGTGAAATACGGGACAGAACAAATGTGGTGTTGCTGTTTCAAGATGCACAATAAGGAGGCACTTGAAGAAAGATGGGCTGCATGGTCGAGTTGCCAGAAGAAAGCCATTACTATGCAAATGCCACAAAGTATCTGTCAGGGGAAGCCTATCTGCACCCTAGGGAGGTAGTCAGGACCAGGGAGGAAGCTTAGGGGTTAAAGTCCAAACGCAATGGTACAGGCAAGGATCAGGCACATGGCAATAATTCCTATAATTGGGCGCCATAATGGCGTCCAGGGTGCCTTTAAATAATTGAATTTGTCGCCAAAACGGCCGGAATCCAGAAAGGCTGATACTTTGACAGTCTTATGGGGAAGTCGGATCTGTAGAGGGAGAAGGAATTGGTGAGTTTTTGCTTAGAGTCTAGGGGGTAGATTCATCAAAGAGTGAAGTTAAGAGTGAAGTTCCGCCACTAGAGGGAAATTCCACAGCTCTCAATTCATTTCTATGGGATTTTTAAATGCGTATTCATCAAAGGGTGAACTTTCACTTCACCCATTGATGAATACGCCTTGCAAAATCCCATAGAAATGAATTGAGAGCTGTGGAATTTCCCTCTAGTGGCGGAACTTCACACTTTGATTAATCTACCCCTAGGAGTGACACTAGCCACTTGAGATATCCCAAGATTACTCTGGGGGTAAGGTTCTTTAGGCTTCACAGGACAGTCGAAGCTGGTGAAAAGGCTGGCGGAGATCCTGGCAACTTGTGCAAAATGGCTGTTAGGGCTAAGCCAAAAGCTGTGCTTCGTAGTTATCCATGCCAGCAGCCAGTCCGCATAGCGCTCATCCGATGTCTTGTGTAGCTTCCTCAGTGGGTTCCATGGCCAAATTATAATGTCAGGGGAGGCCTATCGGCACCCTAGTGATGTAGTCGGGACCAAGGAGGAAGCTTAGGAGTTAAAAGCAATGGTACAGGCAAGGATCAGGCAGAATCAGGGTCAAAGTCCAGGCAGGAGTTTTATAAGCAGGCAGCAGAATACAATAATGAAGTCCATGCAGGGTCAAAAACACAGAAAACAAGAGCATAACACAACACCCAGGAACATGGCAACAATTCCTATAATTGGGCGCCATAATGGCATCCAGGGCACCTTTAAATAATTGAATTTGGCACCAAAACGGCGCAGTGATGTAATTACGCCAGTGCCACTACCCATGTGGCGGCCATGGGGGCCACCATTGTGGAAGCAACGCTGGCAGGGAAGGACCTGCTGCCCGGAGCTGCAGGTAAGACTCCGAGCGGCGCAATCCTGACAGTATCCCACATACAATATGCCAAACAGCACAGAGACAAGCCTCAAACCTTCTGGCACAAAGTCATTTGGAGTGATGAGAGTAATATTTAACTTTTTGGCCAAAACCATAAACGCTACATTTGGAGAGGAGTCAACAAGGCCTATGATGAAAGGTACACCATTCCAGTGGCGTAACTACTCGCTGGTGTGCCCTGGTGCAGGATTGGCTACAAAGGCACAGGACATTTGGTCAGAATTGATGGCAAAATGAATGCAATAAGTTATCAAAAAATGCTGGAGGAAAATTTGCACTCATCAGCCCAGAAGCTGCGCATGGGACGTACTTGGACATTCCAACATGACAATGATCCAAAACACAAGGTCAAGTCGACCTGTCATTGGCTACAGCAAAATAAAGTGGCCATCTCACTCTTCTGACCTCAATATCATTGAAACACTCTGGGGAGACCTAAATCGTGCAGTTCATGCAAGACAGCCAAAGAATTTACAGGAACTGGAGGCTTTTTGCCAGGAAGAATGGGCAGCTTTACCTTTGTCTGAAAAGATAAAGAGCCTCATCCACAACTACCACAAAAGACTTCAAGCTGTCATTGATGTTAAAGGGGGCAATACACAGTGAATCGTACAATCCCAGGGGGTGGCCCTTATTTTTTTTTAAAAATATTTATGATTACCCAAGGGGACATACTACTAAAAAGTATATTATTATGAAAATTGTTTATTTACATGAAGCAGGGTTTTACATATGAGCTGTTTTATGCAATATATTTTTATAGAGACCTACATTGTTTGAGGGGTATAGTTTTCCTTTAGCTTTAGTATTTTAAAGAACCAACTATTATTATTATTAGTTATTTCAACTTTTTATTACTCATCTTTCTATTCAGCCATTCTCCTATTCATATTCCAGTCTTTTATTTTCTAAATATTTATTTCTAAAAACTCCCATAAACTCGATATTTTAATTTGTTTTTAATTCGAGTGAATAGAATTGACCTGCAAATTTGAATTCAATTCAAATCAAATTCGATTCGAATTTTTTTACAAAAACATTTTTAAAAAACATTTTTTTTTCAAAAGTCCACCAAACGACTCCAAATTGATTGTAGGAGGTGTCCCATAGGCTATAACACAAATTTGGCAGGTTTTAGATAGCGAAGAGTTAAATTTGAATTCTTAAAGGGACAGTACATAATACATTTCTAATTTTCTTTACATTCGAATAGAATTACACTAAAATAAACTTGAAATTCAAATTAAAAATTCGAATTTTCGATTCAACCCTTGAGAAATCTTCCCCTGAAAGTTAATTTAAAGGCTTAACTCCTTTAAAAAATAGCCAGCAATACCATATCCTTGGAAATAGCTTCCACAAACACAGTGCTTCCAAGCTAGAATATTTTCTATTATTTTATACTTGCAGAGTTAGGGTTGCCCTTATTGGTTTTGAAATGGGCTGTCCAGTTCAAAGTCTCCTAATTTTTAGGGTTAAAAAACCTAGCCAAAATTCCATTAAATTGTGGGTATCATAGTGATCCCCACAATATCGCTGATCTGCCCCTGGACTGCACCAAGTCATCCCCTGACATCATGCCCCTGTCCCTGACATCACCACCCCTCCTCCAAACTCACCCCCTATGTGTTCTTGTTAGTGTAGCTTCAATTGCTAGTAATAGCAGTCCGGGTGCACTGCATCAGCGTCCGCACTGAAAAAAAGGCTTAAGGTTTATTCCAACAGGTCACTGACCAACATTGTCTAGTTCCCTGTGAACAAACTACCAACCCTACATACAATATTGTGCCTTTGCCCAAATCAGGCTGGCTTCCCAATTCTGTCAGTCATCTGTGAATATGTCTTAAGGGTAGTAAAAGCATGCACAGGATTTGGCCAAATACTGAATTGTCTACAAAGGATTCAGCTGAATTTTATTACAGCCAGGGCCATATTTATCATATATTCACTTGAGTTCCTATGCCCAGGGCAGCAGCTTTAGTAGTGCAGCTGTCCGATGCCTACACGGTACGTAAAACTTGAGCTAAAGAAAAAAACTCACTGCTACCGGATATATTCTCACAAAATTTGGTGGCACAGGTGGGGGTGCAATATACCTTGCTTCAGTGCCAGTGCCAGTTTTAAGCACATTGGAACAATTTGGCCCAATTGGGCCCCGCACTTATGGGGGCCCCGCTCCAGTGCGAGCTCTGATTCCTATTCCCTTAATTTCACAGTAGCCGAGCCTACCCCTCATCCAGATTGGCCCAGCCTGCTCAAACCCAATTGGCCCAGGCCCAGGCCCGGATTTAAGGAAAGGCCACATAGGCCCGGGCCTAGGGTGACAGGATTTTAGGGGGCGGCATGCTGCCCAGCCACACTCACATTGGTTCAGAAACACTGGGTATATGCAGGAGATACTATAGTTTTTAAATTTCCCATGAGCCAATCCCCATTGATCCAGTCCTGATGATGAAAATTTGTGAATAAAGGACAGAGTATGGGGGCGATGAACAGCAGTGGGCCTAGGGGCGCCCGCTATGTAAATCCGGCCCTGCCCAGGCCACACCACAGCTGAACTGATTGGCCCAGCCCACCCCCAAACCCAATTCAATCAGCCCGCCCCAAACCCAATTGGCCCAAATAACAAGTGAAATACATTAATGTTGTATGTTATAATCCATGGTGCTGCACACACACAATTTACAGTAGTAACCAAAATGTGCACTTTTTTTTTGCGCACATAGATTAAACAAAGTGAGAGAACATTTTCTCCCAGTTGCCCAACCTGCCCCCATCCCCAACTGGCAGCCGTCACTTGGTCAGAGAGGAAAGCAGTCACTATTTGCCATCCAGCTCTGTGACACTGAAACAGACAGCAAAGTTCCTTCTAGGGGGCCCCGCCAAAATGGTTCCAATTGGGCCCCGCACTTGGTACGACCGGCCCTGCCTTGCTTAAACACCAAGCAATTCTGGTGATTTATACCTGTGCAGTATGACATTCATAATCCTAATTTAAAAGTTATTGGAGTATATCCCATATAACCATAACTACCATTTTTATGAATGGTGAGTAGGGGTCACTACAGGATTAAGGTGTAGAAGTAAGATCTGGATTACTGTTCTTTGAACCTGTTTTGCTCAGCAATACACAAAAAAGGGCCTGGTGGGATTCCAGTTTTGCCTGATATAGCCTGAGAAAACCTCCTAATTTTAGCATACCAAAATAATAGGCTTGTTTTTATAATAACTTACAATAAAATAAGTGGCTTACACCCATAAAAAAGTAAAAAAAAAAAATCGCTGGGGGCGCCGGACAGGGCCGCTCCAGCCATGAGGCAAGGTGAGAACCTTGCCTCAGGCGGCACGGAGCAGCCAGTTACCAGGAGCAGCAAAAAGCAGCCTCTGGTAACTTTAAGAGCCGAATTTCCGTATTTTAAAACGGAAATTTGGCTCTTCTAGTGCAGCGAGCGCAATAGTGCCTCAGGCGGCAGCAGCCACAGAAACACCCCTGGTGCCGGAAGCAGAAGAAGAGGATCGCTCAGTGGTGCTCACTCGGAGAACCCCAGGCCAGGGCAGTTTTCTGCTAACAGGAGCACCAGCTGGGGTATCAAGTGACTACAATCACATGGGGTTGCCAAACTTTTGGTACCCCCAAGTGAATGTGACTTTCCTTCTCCTTTAACAAGAGAAATTACTGATATAAGGTACTGGTATTACAAACAACTGTAATTGTTTATTTGTTTTGTCCTGTAAATTGAAAATATAGAGACTTTAGAATACTGAAATAGATCCACTGAAATCTGCAGGCTGAAAATCAACAAAACGGTACCGGCTGCAGGCAGGAAAGGAGGAGGATAATGGCCACGTAGGGGCTGATTTTGGTCTGCATATTTCAGCAGACCGATTTCAGTCCCCATATAGAAGTAGCAGGTCCGGACTGAGAATTAAAATAGGCCCTGGCATTTCAGATATACAGAGGCCCAGTCAGCCCACATAGAGGCCCAAACAGCCCCCACCAGCCCACTAAACACTGACTTTCTATGGGACCTTATAGCAGCCCCTCTGGCATTTGCCAGAACCCACAGATTGCCAGTCCGGGCCTGAGAAGTAGTCGAAAGCCTCTATAGTTTCAATTTACAGGACAAAAAAAAATTAAAAAATAAAAATTCAGCAGGCCAAAAATCTGCCCCCCCCTGTGGCTAGGGCTTCTTCTGCCATGAGGCAAGGTGGGATCCTTGCAGAAAAACATAGAATGATCTTGAACAATAATCAAGCACAAAAAGGCAGCTGGTACTGCAATTAAAAAGTCTGTATCAAAGACATTTTTATCTGTAACAAACATTACAATATATATGTCAGTATATAATGCCAATGTTCACCAAGACCATGCATACCACCCAGCAAAAAACTGCATACTCGCCTTTGTCAAGAGAAGGGTAAGAACCTTGTCTCAGGAGGCAATGAGCGGCCAATCACAAGGGCAGCAAAAAGCTACCTCTTTTAATTTTAAAGAGGTTGTTCACCTTTGAATTAACTTTTTAGGATGACATAGAGAGTGATATTCTGAGACAATTTGCCATTGGTTTTAAAGGGCACCTATGGGGCTAAAAAAATTCCCCAAACTGAAGGTGTGGGCTGATAGAGTCCGCATTCCGGTTTGGGGTTCTAGTAGTTAAAAAAAAAATTCCCCCTGCCTGCGCTGGCTTACTCACATCGGGAGGGAGCTCCTGGTGTGAGCCGCCATGACAGCCCATGCGCATGTGACGTCATGCGCATAAGCCGAATGAAAAGCTGCCACAAGTTCAGGCAGCTTTTCATTCTGCTCATGCCCGCACCTTAGGTTTGGGGATTTTTTTTAGCCCCATAGGTGCCCTTTAATTTTTTATTATTTGTGGTTTTTGAGTTATTTAGCTTTTCATTCAGCAGCTTTCCAGTTTGTAAAATCAGTAGTCTGGTCGCTAGGGTCCAAATTACCCTAGCAACAAGGCATTAATACGAACAAGAGATGGGAATATAAATAGGAGTGCGTTTGAATAGAAAAATGAGTAATAGCCAGTGTTGGACTGGCCCACCAGGATACCAGGAAAAGTCCTGGTGGGCCCAGGTGTCAGTGGGTGGCATTGGGGCAGCAGCAGTCAGAGAATTGCCCCTGTATGTGGCATTAGTCTTAAGGTGACAATGTTATTTCCATTTGTCACATTTATAACAGCCACACGTACTAAAAGCAGGTAACTCCAGGGACAACTGGGAGAATTAACAGCTCTGCCCTTACATGGGGCCTGGGGTACATTAACTGTCTATTCCTGTCTTTATAAGACTACCATGCACATGTGGTATATGATGTAATTTATTAATAAGAAGATCTGCATAGACCTTGTTTAAGAACCAGTACTTCACAACCATGAACTTAAATGGTGTTAAAGTTATTTTACTACCAGCCTGTGTTAGCACAGGAAAGTTTAATTTGGACTTGTTTTTTGATGGCATGGGCAGTTTCTGTCCTGTTTGTCTCTGTATATTTTACTGATGACTGTCAGCAAGTGTGCACATGCAGATAGTGTGATTCATTTGGACATGTGACAGAATTTCTTTTTATATTTCAACTGCCCAAATTAAAGCAGATATAAAGTGCATATTTCTGCCCCTGAAGGGAATAAAGTTAAGTCTTTGATCAAAGCTGTGGGGCTAGCTTATCATGCTCCAGTTTTCCTCCAATAGCCATACTTACAGTCCTGGGATTTTATTGTCCTGTGTTGATGCCCCACACATGCCTAGTTTAACACTGAACAAAAAATAATAATATATCAGGAGTATAATATTATTATGATATTAAAGTTGCAAAACCATAAAGAATGAAAAGTTTTGGTTAGCCAAGACGTAGGCATCATTGTATGATATACATAGTATTTATAAGGAAATCATATTGTGATGCTTGGATCATGGGTGATGACAAAATCAAAATGGGTTAATTGTTGGCTAAGACAACAATAATTGATGAAAGCAAAATGAGAAGAGAATGATTACTAAGAAAAATAAAAAGCACAGAGGTGTATAAAGAGGACACATCTTCAGTGGGACACAGATGGGAAAATGGAGAAGCAAAAGAATTACAGAAATAGCAATGGAGAAGTGAAACAAATGAGAGGGTGGATGGGAAGGGAAAGAAAAAAAAAAGTGACGAAAGTGAGACAAAGTCTTAAAGGAATGGTCTTCAAACTGAACTATAACACTCAAGACATTCACTTTTACATAGAAACTTGGACACTAGTGGTTTTTAAGAGGGCAAAGTAGATTTAGTGACAAAATAAGAAGGTACTTCCTTTGTACACAAAATATTCCTGGCACAATGGGCCAAATTCAAATGGATTAGAAAGCATTATTTCATGGTTTATCTTGTGAAAACATATAGGTGAGATTCAGTTCAAGGAGAACAAACTTTTCTCCTAATTCAGTTACAGTTTTTCCCATAGATGTCAGTGTTTTTTATGTAATAAACAGTGAGATAAGTCTAAAAAGCATTTGGATCTCTGTGAAAATCTGGACTTGAATTAGGAGATACAATTTACTCATCAAATTAAATCTGGCCCAATATCACATCACACACCTATCACTATCGGTAATGTCCTCAGTGTATCAGAATCTCACAGTATGCTCCAAGGGATTTCATTAACCCTCTTAATTCCTACAGCCTTGGAACTACCCTACACCACACAACATTATGGAAAGTCTGAATATAATTATTGTGGTTTTAGGGTCATGTTTTATGTGTCATAACAGATTTGCTAATGAAGGTGAATATCCTTTTAAGCTGTCTATAGATATATAGATTGTAGCCTCATATTGTACAAATTATTTTACGGAACATTTTTATGCTCTACAACTAACTATTCAGATTAAATAAAGTAGTAAAAGAACAAATGGGAAGATATTCTGGCCATGTCAGCAATTGTATGAAAGTTATGTCCAACAAATACTAGAGACAATCTCCCATCGAGAGATGGCCTCTGACCAAAATTGTGCCAGTTTTGGACTCTCCCATAGTATATGATGTAATGTACCCTTAAGTTGGCAGCCTCTCCAACATAGGGGGCTGCTTTGCGGAAACATGTTGGAGAGTCTGTCTGGGGTGAGGTACCACTTCATCATGGTTTTGTATACACTTTCTTTTGGTTGTGTGCATACTGCACTTCGTGCATTTTCCCAAATTTTCCCCCATTGGGATTGAGTCAGTTCCCTGCCCCATACATCCTCCCAATATTTCATATATGAGTGTTTAGGGAATGGCTCTTCTGGTATGGCATTTAGTAGGGTATATAGTATCTTTGCTATCTTAAATAGTTACAAATGCATCTAATTGAAGGTGCTAAGTATTCTGGGCTCTCTGCCAAAAAGCCTCTTATTTGATTAAGTTTTAGAAAATTTGTATCTTTTTCTGACGTCAGTGCAGGGGATCAAAGAGAAACTCGGGACATTTCAGTTGGAAAGTGGGAGTGCGGGCTGAGCTGTCAAAATTGGGACTACTCTGCAAAAAACAGGACAGTTGGGAGCAATGGTGCCTCTAAGGTGTGCTCTTGTGCACGCACACACAAATTTGGAGGCCAGCTCACACACAACAATTCGTGGCATGCACAAAATTTTTGATTCATTCTGGTTTTAAACAGCTTTACACACAGATTTAAAATTAGCGCATCAAAGGAATTAGAGGGAATATTGGTTGGAAGGTATGAAGTAGAGTTTGCATTAACTGGACCTACCTGCTGCTTACTTTGTCTCACTGTGAGAGTCTCTATCCCAAAATTCATTAAGGTTTTGTTTAGTGCAAATTCTTCAGTGCTATGGCCTTTCCAACTGGAGGCCCTGACTGATGCTTCCAACAGCACACACCCCTCCACAGAGAGCAGATTCCTTGCACTAAACTGTTAAATTAGTTAATATTTAATGTGCACGATAGATACACAGCAGTGTAGCAATAGCTAACAACCAAATATTGGTTAGTCACCTGTGGATTTTAATGATCCAAAGAGACGTGGATCTGCTCTAATCAATGGCTTTCCCTAGCTGCACTGCCAGACACAGCTTTGGGTTGAGTGCAGCAACACAGAGTGGAGCAGAGATGAACTTGAAAACATGAAAGCAGGCATTTGCAGGTCGATCTCCACTCAAAACTGTGCACAGGGTCGGACTGGGCTGGTGAGACACCAGTAGGAAACCTGTGGGCCCAGTGGCCCCCACCAATGCAGGCCTGCTTCCTCTAAAAAAGGTCCCCTCCCCCAGTGGCTCTGGTTGCCGGAGCTCGCCTCCCTGTCGAAAAGAGGAAGTGCAGTAAGCAGTATTCAGCTCGGGAAGTAGAGTGGGTTTCGGAGGAGGTTAAAGGAAAACTATACCCCTCGAACAATGTAGGTCTCTATAAAAAGATATTGCATAAAAACTCATATGTAAAACCCTGCTTCATGTAAATAAACCATTTTCATAATAATATAATTTTTTAGTAGCATGTGCCATTGGGTAATCATAAATAGAAAATAGCCATTTTAAAAAATAAGGACAGCCTCCTGGGATCCTAGGATCCAATGGTGCACACAAACATACCAAACAAACTATAAAGTTAGGTCACATGAGCCAATTAACAGACATAGTTCTGTCTTTTGCTTCCACACTTCTTCCTGTTACAGTTAAGAGTTGAAATATTTCTGGTCAGGTGATCTATGAGGCAGCACACAGACCATCATGAAATGGTGGTTCAAGGCAAGAGATGTAAAAGGGCAATATTTACTTAAATATATATACCAGGTAGGTAAGATTCTTTAATATGTCAGTTGATTTGATATAAACTGTTGCTCAAAAATTTTCGGGGTATAGTTTTCCTTTAAGCTCTTGACTGGGGTGGGGGCACCCAGATGGTAGCACCTGTGGGCCCCAGACACCCCAGTTTGACATTGGCAGTGCAACACCAGGAAGCTGCTAAAAAGAATGTATTTTAGTGTCATTATCACTTTAACAGAGCTGTCAGCTTCCCCCATTTCATCAGGAGTTACTGGATTTGAAGCACCTCCCCCCCCCCAGCCTCCCAGCACCTTAAAAGGATTCTGTCATGATTTTTATGATGTGGTTTTTATTTCTAAATTACACTGCAAATAATTCACTCTACAACATAAAATGTAGTTCCTGAACCAGCAAGTGAATTTTTTTTAGTTGTAATATTGGTGTGTAGGCAGCCATCTCACAGGTCGTAAGGCTTGCTCATGTGCTTTCAGTAAGAGCCAGCACTTTAGGATGGAATTGCTTTCTGGCAGGCTGTTGTTTCTCCTACTCAATGTAACTGAATGTGTTGCAGTGGGACTTGGGCTTTAACTATTGAGTGCTTTTCTTAGTTCTACCAGGCAACTGTTATCTGGTTACCCCATTAGTCTGTTACTGGGGATGTGGGAAGGGACAGGATGGCAGTAAAAAGTGACTGAAGTTTATCATAGCACATAACTGGGGGCAGTTTGGAAACTGACAATATGTTTAGCCCTATATAACAAAATCAGTTTGCTTTTTTGAGAAACAGATTTCAGTGCCGAATTCTGCTGCAGCAGCAGCACTATTAACTGATGTGTGTTTCTCCCATGGCAGTATCCCTTTAAGGCACACTCCCTAGTTTTCTATTTCTCCGTGAATTTTAGGGTAAGCATTCAATTACATCATCAGAGCTCCTGTGCATGCAAGGCAAGCAATCAGCAGATTCAGGTGGATGAATGCGCAAGCACAGTAACATCACTTCTAGTGGTGAGCAGCCTCAATTATGTCACATCCAGTCAAAAATAATTAGTGTGTCAATACGTCAGTCTTTTAATTTGGGGGCCAGTAAAGTTTACCATAAGCTGTTTAAAGGAAAACTATACCCCAAAAATGAATACTTGAGCAACAAATTAAGTGGCTTATTAAAGAATCTTATCAAACTGGAATATATATTTAAGTAAATATTGCCCTTTTACATCTCTTGCCTTGAACCACCATTTAGTGATGGTCTGTGTGCTGCCTCAGAGATCACCTGACCAGAAATAGTTCAACTCTAACTGTAACAGGAAGAAGTGTGGAAGCAAAAGACACTGTTAATTTTAAATGGCTATTTTATATTTATGATTACCCAATGACACATGCTACTAAAAAAGTATATTATTATGAAAATGGTTTCTTTACATGAAGCAGGGTTTTACATATGAGTTGTTTTATGCAATATATTCCTAAAGAGACCTACATTGTTTGGGGGGTATAGTTTTCCTTTAATTCATTGGGGGGGTCAGTGGAATATGCCATAAGTAAGCCTACCTGCCCCTGTCACACTGCTCTGGGCTATCATTGCTTGATACATAAATTACGTACTTTTCTCTCATCAGTGGTCAGTGGAGTTTTTACCTGATGTCTCTGTCAAGCTTCTCTGCACTGTATTTTGCTTAATATGGATGTTGGTACGTTTCTAGGCAAGTTACCTAAGTTTCTAGACACATTAGGTAAGTTTCTATGCCGTTTTCACAAAAGTTACTTCAATTGTGCAAGTTTTGACTAACTTCATGAGTAACTTTCGTAACTCGGCAAGCGTCTATTTGGAGAACAATTTCACAGAGCCCAGGACAACAGTTTCCCCCACCCCCCCCCGATGGTGGCCCATGAATTTTAATAGTATTGTCAGACCCTGGGATAGAACTAAGCTGAGGAAAGTCTTAAACTGACCATAAGTGGTAAGATCGTGTTTGGCAATCTTTGGCCACAAACACAGTGGCCCAAATTGAGATGCTCAACTCATTTGGCCTCCATCTATATCTGATGAAATCATAATGGGGCCTTGTGGACAAACTATGACTGCCTCATTGTGCCAATGCTGTTCTTACCCAATGGAATCTTAAAACTTACCCAATCAACATGAGGCCAAATTTTGGCCACATATTGATGTTTCAGGATCTGCAGAGAGCCCCATACACTGGCTGATGATGGCCAACTTTTGCAAACCTGTGTATAGGGTTTCCATCCAGACTTTATTTTGCCCCTGAAAAAGATCAGATATCAGAGATTTATTTATTTTGTTTAAAAAGTGTATATGAGAGAAGCAGTTGTTTGGAAATGTAAGTCATCCAGTACAAGACCTGCCTGCAAACAAACCTAATCTACAACTGAATCATCTCAAAGGAAATGATTGGGTAATGTAGCCAGGGCTTGACTTTAGAACATTTTTAACATTTTTTACCTTGTTTGGCTAGCAAAGAATATTTGTATACTTTGACAGGAGTTGTTTGGAGTCATAAGTGGCACTTTTTATGACCCTACCTAGCTATTAGGCAAAGCAGGGTCTAAAGACTCCTACCCTTGTAGGTGGTGGGGTGGGGATTACCTTGTAGCAAAGCACAGTCTGAAGCCCCTTTCCTCTGCAGGCCTTTGGTCTTCAGTTCCTCCTTGCATAGAAGGAGGAACTGAAGACCATTGTGCCGAAGGACTTCTGTCTCAGGGCAGGATTTAGAGGATCTTTCCATTTTAAGGGTGTATATTTGGGTACCCTAGCACGGGTTTTATTTATTTATTTATTTTTTCTCCTGGGTGAAGAAACACTGTTTCTTAGACTTAAAAGAGAAAGAAGGTAAATATGGATGAGGCTGGCAGGGCCAGCAACATACCTTAGCAACTCTTAGCAATGCTCTTTGCAGATATGAGCTTGTGGGACTTGCATAGAACTCCAAAGCTTTTTTTTTTTAACTTCATTTGCAGATTTTTCTTTTTTCCACCCCTGCAGCTTTTGCTTTCAGGAGGATATCTTCAACCCTATCTGTCAGATGATTTACCAATAAAACTGTTTATGAGTACCAGAGGTCACTGTGGAGGAGCAGTAATCTATAGTAGCAATGACATAACTGGCAGGCCTGCATAAGGAACAACAGTATGGAGCAAAGAGCAGTAGCACTGACTCACAAGGGGGGTGTAGCTGTGGATAGGTACATGAAATATGTACTGTAATGATACTTCTCTGAACGATTTTGTTTCCTTTAAAAAAGCAGTAACAGAGAAAGGATTGGCAGTGGAGGCAATTAGTGCCAGTCGCTGTATTCATGCAGCAGCAACTTGCAATGCGTCACGCTTGTGTGTGACACACTGCAGAAAGCCCAGCGTCTGCTTATTTACACTTCTGCAGATAGAAAATGTGCGACACTTTCCTCTCTTTCTTTTGTTTTTTTTTTATTGAGGAATAATTTCACGTCAGGAATGAACAAGGAAGCAATGAGTTCGGTATAGGACTCTTTATTACTGTGCAACGACTAAAGCAAAATACGGGGCGTGGTAGGTTCAATAAAATATATCTATCTCTATCCAGATAGCTGTGTGTATATATACATTGTATGCATGTATGTATGTAGTCACATCCTATCTAGTAGCTGTAACTGCCTCACTCTACGGCCCGCCTCCGCCCGCATTTCCTACAGCCAATCACCTCAGCAGTTCCTGGAACGCTCCTTATATGGTTTAGCCGACTGGGCGCGCGCAGCATAAAACCGGCGCCGAGCTGTAGCATTGCTCAGTGACCCGCCCGCATAGAAAGGAGACAGTTTTGTGTGCGTCCAATCCTCAGGCAAGTATCGGTTCTGCTATCATTGTTCTTTCTATTCGCGTGCTTTCCTTTGAGGTGATTTAATAAGCACGCTTCCCTTCTAATTGTCCAGGTTCTATAGCGCTTATCTGTATGGGCTGCATTAAATGAGCGGGTGACGCTGTAGACTTTAGGGGGCTTTATAAGGCACATTGTCGCAACTTACAGCTCCCTGTGTATTTCCATAAACGTTGATTGCTGCAGGGCACTGGTAGTTGCAGAGTTGCACATTCACTTTTTTTCCCTATTACAAACTCATTTTGCTGTTTTTCTGTTTAAATAGTAACCTGTATAAAGTCGCGTGTTTCTGTGCGTCTTTTCTGTCGGTGTGAGGGAAGCTGCTCTGCCTATTATCAGCGGTGCTCAGGGCTATGCTATTCCTATTGGCCCGTCCACTTTTTCTTGTTGGTCGCGGGCTGCTACAAACACGCAGATATTGTCTATAAAACTGGGGAAACGGCTGCACGCCTTGCTGCGTCTTTAATACAATGGCGCCTGCTTCCGTTTATTCTCTACACGCGTAAACTTCTCTCCTAGACTGGAATGCGCTTACGTTAGTGATTCCTGTGTGACACCTGCACTGTTCTTTGCCATGTAGCGTCGTTTTCATAAAGGCTTGGGGAGTGGGTAATGGATTGGCTCAATGAATGTAGTGCCCGCACTACTTTTTTTTCTTTCTGCCACACCTTCCTTGTCCATGGCTGGAGGGGAGGGGCTCTTGTATAAATCTTTGCTGTTGCCTTATTTGGTAATACTAAAACTACATGGACTTCCCTTTGTCTGAATGTGTGCAGGAATGGTGCAACAAACCCATGCGCCCTCTGCTGACTGAACTTAAGCAATGCAAGGGGCCAACAGGAAGTGTTGGCTGAGCTCTATAGGAGCCCCCTGTCCGTTTTGGGTGTGTCCTCGCCTCCAATATTTATTCATTATTTTTATTTATATTTTTTTCAGATCACAATGGATGACGATATTGCTGCACTGGTCGTTGATAATGGATCTGGCATGTGCAAAGCCGGCTTTGCAGGGGATGATGCTCCCCGTGCTGTTTTCCCATCTATTGTGGGTCGCCCAAGACATCAGGTAGGAACTCTTATTATTGCAATGTCTAATGAACGTTCTGTTTTATTTAAAGTGCCTTGAACAGTGTGATATGTTATGAAGGACAAACTAGTTGCTGATTTTTTTTTTTTTTAGCTACTTTTTAAAATGTGTATGTAATTAAATAATGTAAGGCAAACTGAATGTCTAAGGATAACTGACTTGTAGTGTAACTTTATGATTTTTTTTTTAACCTTTTTCTAGGGAAAATTTACCTTTACAAAAAACTGTTCAGAGGGTACATCAGATTATGAACTTTTTTTTTTTTTTT
>CM044447.1:93599239-93610806 GCA_024363595.1 Xenopus borealis | reverse complement strand
GGGGGGGGGGGGGGGCAATTTGGCTGGGGGGGAGGAGGGTCTACTTGGGGTGGGGACACAGGTTTTTTCTCCTTTAAATGCAGGTAAACAATAGATACAGGGTGCAAAATATCACAGGTCCTACACAAAGACAAGAATTAGAACAAATACCTGCATTTTAAGAATAATTATATGACCACCATACACAAACTTAACCAACAATACCACAATAACAGAATACAGTAAGCTTGTGTAGGGTTATGGTATCCAAGTTCAGTGGAATTTATTATTTTGACCTCCCATAAATTGAGACCTCTCTTTCTTACTTTACTGTTTATAAATGATTATTTGGTTAAATTTTACTGCTCGGCTAAGCTGCCATAATGCCTGAAAATAACCAAGTTTTACATTTTTCATTATGTTAAAAGATCCACTGCATTACATTAAAGCAACAACAATTTTATGGTCATACTCGCAACAAAATGATTTTTGGCTTTTTGGCACAATGCAAAGCAGTTAATCAAAGACTGTGTCCACCTACCCAGGGAGGCAAATGCTGCCTTATTAAACATTAAAACTGCAGTCAGTAATACCTTCTAACAAAGAAAAATGTATATGTTACACTGAACTATTTGTTACTGTTGGCCACATACAAAGGATTTTTTTTTTAAATAAAGGAACAGTGGCCCTAAATAACAACTAAAAGTTAGGGGTGTTGTTCACCTTTCAATACTTTTTTCAGTTCAGTTGTTTTCAGAACAGAAAGAGTTTTGTCAACTACTTTCTATTTGTGACTGCTTTTTTTTTCTAATATTGAAGTTAAAGATTAATTTTTCACCTTCTTATGTCTTTCTGAAGACACATTTGATAACTGATACAATAGTTGATAATATACCACAGATGCAGCTGAGAAATGTATCAACTAATATAGCAAACTGTATCAGTTCAGAGTCTGTGTCTACCAGACAAAAACCAGACACAAGAACATTATTTTTTTTTTAGCTTGTAGCTAATTTTGACACATTAGTTGCACTTCCATTTAACATATTTTTACTTTGACTTGCGAGTGCTCCTTTTAGTTCCTTTCATTACTTTACTAGTTATTCTGCAGGAAGAATAGTTCAGATAACGTGCCTTTAATGGTAGTCTTATGCCATTAAAAATGTGTGTTGGCCTGGGTGATTTCATTTTTAAAAGTGGGGAAGATTAAATGCACCCATATAAATCTGATTTTATGTTATGTTCATGTTTATGTTTATTTATAGTAGAATACAAGTTTTCCAAAATGTGCCTAGTAATCTATGTATGTAGAGAACAGAAAGATGCGACACTAGTATGCTGGCCTAGGGAAGCAAGTTTTTAGAGGCAGCATGCCATCCAGCTGCAACCAAAGGTGCACTGGGGAAGTGGTTCCCCCCTGCTCCAGCGTGTGCAGTGTGTGGGGGACGGGGCACCAAGCACTAGGACCCAGTGGGTGCCCAAGCCCGAAATCCAGGCCTACTGGTAAGCAGCATTCCCATTGGTGATTTAGCCTGGGTTACTTGAGAGCTAGTTGGCACAATACAACAGTTTTATAGAATGTTTTCATACTATAAACAAAGAGCTTTAAACAAAAGCCCACAAGATACCTTTCCTCTGGCACCTTCTCCAACAGCAACTACAGTTGCTTGCAGCACTTTTCCTTGTGATTTTTCAGGAAGCATGATTCCTCCTTTAGTTACAGTTTCAGCAGCAAGCCGCTCAACAAGGACTCTATCAAATAATGGAAGAAACTTCTTGAAAGCTCGAGCCGCCTACAAATTAAACAAGTGAAGAAAAGAAGGGGTAGTTTTAGATCAGCAAATGTAGAACATCACAAAGCATACTCTACACACACACACACACACACACACACACACACACTAGATGAATGAATGCTCTGAATCTTACATACACCAGTAACTATGTTTTGTCACTCCCATCTGCCCATAAGTTGGTAATTTAACCGATAAACAATGACATTATTCCCTAAAAGAAAGAAAATACAACCCAGTGACAATATACAGGTATGGGACCAGTTATCAAGAATGCTCGTGACCTAGGGTTTTCTGGATAACGGATCTTTCTGTAAATTCTGTATTAACAGTTAAACTGTTAATAAAAATAAACAATGTAGTTGGAAGAATCAATTCATAAAGACTGAAGTACATAAAAAAAAATTGTAGTTATGCTCCCAAATAACTGTAGACAAGAAGAACAAGATTATCCAAAGGATAGCTAATGGTCTTCCAAAATGAAGATATAATATATTATATACATGCATTGGTCTGAGGTGTTATGGAGGACATGAAGAAATATAAGACACACAACAATATTTTAAAGAATATATGGTACAGGTCAATAGACCAAAGAGATCACATTCAAGGAAACAATAATAAAGGACCAATCAGATAAAACATACTTAAGTGCTTTTTCTGATGAAGTCAGTAACTTCGACAGTAAAGCATAAGTAGATGCCATCTATTTGCACTAGTAAGGCTCCACCTAGAATATGCAGTCTAGTTGTGGTCTTGGCACAAAAGATTAATATTATATTTGAAAGGGTCCAAAAAAGAGCAACTAAGCAGGTATTTGAAGCCTCCGATATGAAGAAAGGTTGGCCAAGATTACCATTGATATTGGTAATAAAAAAAAAAAACATGCATTTAAGACAATGATGCTATCTTGGTAAGCTGAAACTTATTAGGTACTAGGAAGCCAATCAGGGGGGAAAAAAAGCTTTGCAGCAAAGAGTTAAATAAATGCCAAATTATGTTTAAAGAGGGGGTGACGAATGGAACATTTTCTACTTGTCCTTGGTCCTTTGTGTTTTCATTTCTTTAGCAAAGACCTTGAGGTTGGCACTCTGATATCTTTCTCTGTTTCTGATGGTGGTAAAGTATTGGTTTCATGCAGCATGTTTCTACTTTGATGAGAAACACAATAAAATTAGATAAGTAACCAGCAAGCTGCTAAATTAAGTTCTGCATATAAAAATGCAAGGTTAAGCATATGGGCCAATTAAAAAAAAAAAAAACCATAATATCTTTATTTATTTCTTTATTAAAATTTGTGAGGTATTAGGATTTTTGTTTTTTAATAAACTCAAAATCTAAATGTAAAAAAACCTGAATGACTAAAATTGTGGGGGAAAATTTGAGAGTTTACAAGCTCAAAATAATCCTTGCAAATCTCAAACTGAATAAATAGTTGAATTTTTGTGTAGGACAGTTCTTATTGACTTCTACGTGACATTGTAAGCTTTTAGATGCCAAAGTTCTACATTCAAGTTTTTCCAAGTTTAATTTAGCTTTATAAATACTTAAGCTGAAGTTACAATTTGAGTTTGTGAGCTTTAGCTCAAATCGTGGTAAAAATTAAAATTAAGTGGTTAATGAATCAGGGACCTCCTTCCTCAAGTAACAATGAATTATAAACGTAAAGTTATTTTTAAAGTAATGGTTCACCTTTAAAGGAGAACTAAAACCTAAAAATGAATAGGGCTACAAATGGCATGTTTTATATAATGAACTTATTGCACCAGCCTAAAGTTTCAGCTTGTCAATAGATCCAGGACTTCAAACTTGTCACAGGGGGTCACCATCTTGGAAAGTGTCTGTGACACTCACATGCTCAGTGTTCTCTGAGCAGCTGTTGAGAACATAAGCTTAGGGGTCTTGTCACTAATCAAGCAGAAAATTAATATAATAAGCGGATGCTACAGGACAGACTATTCTGATGCTAATTGCACTGGTTTCTGTATGGCCTTGTAGTAATTAACCATATATCCATATTAATTACTAATCAGCCTTATTTCTATTCTGTTCTGTATATTTTGAATCTGTTCAGTAAGTGACAGCAGCACAGAGCATGTGAATCAGTGAATCAGCAGAAAAGAAGATGGGGAGCTACTGGGCATCTTTGGAGACACAGATCTTTACTTCTAAAGGGCTGTGGTTGCATTGGCTGGTACAGAAACACAAAACATAATATACAGCATTTCTAGCCTACAACATTTAGTTTAACTTTCCTTGTCCTTTAAGTTAACTTTTAGAATGTTATAGAACAACTAATTCTAATCAACTTTTCAATATAGTTTAACATAGTTTTTGAATTACATGCCTTCGGATTCTTTGCAGTTTTCAAATGGAGGTCACTAAACCAATCTAAAAAGCTCTGCAAAGCTACAAATGTAGTTATTGCTATTTTTTATTACTCATCTCTTTATTCAGGCCTCTCCTATTCATATTCCAGTCTAGGGTAATTTGGACCATACCAACCTGATTGCTAAAACTGCAAACTTGGAGAGCTGCTGAATAAAAAGCTAAATAACTCAAAACCACATGTAATAAAAAATGAAAACCAATTGCAAACTGTCTCAGATTAATCATTCTCTACCTCATACTAAAAGTTAATTTGAGCAACCCCTTTAAAAGGGGATTGTGTTTTCTTGTGCAGACAAAGAAAATACAAGGCTACAAAATGTTTTTTTATTAAACAAGTTAATGACACTGCCAGTCAAAAGTTGCCAAACACCATTTTTTTAGCCTTGTTGGTAGATTTTCCAACTAATGTACCGTTACATTTCAAAATAGAAGGGAGAAAATACCACCCTTTGACATAACCTCAGTCAGTTGAGCTTCTGGAAAAAAAGTGCATATCCCGATATAGAAATTAGCTTTGTCTTTACAACAGAGAAATAGATTCCCAAGTAATTTCCATCATATAATTTATCATTGTGGATAAAGAAAAGGGATTTCTTCCACAACGAATGACAGACTTTGTATCCTTTGTAGAAAGCTTTGACATACACACTATACTTTGACGTAGTTGGCCAGCTTAAATATATTGTAATATATGGACAAACAATCCCTGTTTTGTTTAAAGGATAAGGCATTTTTAGTAGCTTAAGGCACAAAATGTCTCAATGCCTTAAATATATTGATGATGGGTTGAGTGCAGAGGACCTCTTGTATTTGTCTAAATATAAAACACACTACATATATATATCTATCTATAGGGGTTATTTATCAAAGGTTTGGAGGTCTTTAATATCTCGAATAAACGCAACTAAATGTTTTCTAATTTATGAAAAAAACTGGAATGGTAAAAATACAAAATCAATGAATTTGGGGTGAAAGCTCAAATTGATCAAGTTTCAGAGAAAAAACTTGAATCACTTGAATTCAGTTTCAAGTGATACACAGTGGGAAAAAAACTGAACATCATGAAGGCTACAAACATCTTCAAATGGTTCAAGGGACCTCTCTCAATGACTTCTACTGACCTTGCCAGGTATTAGCTGGAGTATTTTCAGATTGGAGCTATTTCCAGCTTCGCTGTACACTAAATCTTGAAAAAATGTGGGTCTTTTTAACCTGAAAATTCTAGTTTTGATTGAAAATACTCTTAAAAACTAGTATATTTCAGGTGAAAATCAACTCAACGGGTTAAATTCATACGGACACTAAAAGATCCTTAAAAAAAAAACCTTCAAATTATTTATATCTACTTTAATACCTTTAGGTCATATTGATTGGTGTTAGCTGATAGGTCTAAGCCTGACTGTCACTTCTCAACCTGTCCATTACAATTTCTAGAAGCATTGGTCTAATGTAGCACAAATACAGCTCTCAACTCTAGCATCATTGTCTCTTCAAAGGACACTTCAAGGTCGTTGGAGGGTGCCAATATATTAGACACCCCCACAACTACTTACCCTTTGACCCTGGGCCAGCCAGTATACCAAATAGCTGAAAAGCAGAGACCAGAAGATCAGCTAACATAAGCAGGCTGAGAATCAGTTCCATGTGACAATAGTCTTAAAGGGCAGCCCTTTTACAGACCAGCAGGCTTCCCTTCCTCCCTATCTGAACATCCACCTTTTGTAGCAGTTCTCTATTGCTGCCTTTTGTTCTGCACATGCTGCTTCTTATTGGGCCAAATAAGGATGATCCCCCAAAAAAATGAAAATGTTAAATTAAAAAATGAAAAACTCAGGATGAATGGAAAATAATATTTTTACAAATATTTATACAAAACCTACTCAACACAATCTATAAAGGGATTTGATCAAACCCAATTCCAGAGAAATCTGGATGTATAGACTGTGCCTGTTCTTCAATTAATATTGCTGCTCATTTGAGATAGAAGACTGTATATTGTAACCTGCTGCGAGATGTGGAAATGTTTTTGCAATCTCTCTAATACATGAGCGCCTCTTGCATGGATGTAGGGAGATTGTTTTTCTGGTTTACGATGTCAATACTGGTTAAAGTACATCAGCCAGAGCGCAAACCTATTGCACCACGTGAAATCAATTGAGAAAGCAGCGGATTTTAGATTGACGCTTCCTATTCAATTTCACTTAAAGGATGTCAGCTGTATGGGGCAGGAATAATGGTATTTTATGCTTTAGGGTACGGAATAACGCACGCACGGATATATCATGCTGTAATCAGACACCTTGCGTATCTAGCATATTCACCGAATACTCACCATCGCTAACCAACACCTGATGTCTCACCACGCGACCAACTGCAGCAGCTTCTCAGCTCAGACTGCCTGATCTGACCTACATCCACGTGAATAGAAGGCAAGTTCAGCGCATGCGCAGTGGAAAGACGGGCGGGATTTAAAGCACGCAAACAAAAATAAAATCTAATTGCACCAAGCTCATCATGTATATTTTTTTAATAATATGCAGCTCAAGTCATATTAAACCGATTTTTAAAGTCAGATTTCAAACTCATCCGCACAAGGCCGGTGAGCTTTGAACTTTTGGTTTATTGCATCCGGGTTATCTGTCAAAGTCACCTCAGACCTTGGAAAGCCGACGATATTCTGGAACGTTCTAGAAAGGCAGCCCGGGAATCGGCATAACCTACTTCATAGGAGGAGTTACGAGGCCACTTATAATAAATGCGGGGGCGGGGTTTCTTTAATTCCGCCGTGTAATTCGTTCGTGCTGAACCCTCGGTGTTTAAAGCTTCCGGGAGACTGACACACGTGATTGAAAAGAGGAGGTTAGAAGCTTTTGCTCTGGCTTTGAGGTTCTCATTCTGGGGCAGACACGTGCGTGAGTCTAGAGGAAATCTGCTGTGCGGGCTCAGGTGAGTTATACCACTTTATAGTTTGTGTCATAAGTAGACTTTATGGGCGACTGTAAAGTGTCTCAGAGTAACTTTGCATTCTCTGTGTTATGAGCTCAGTGAAGCTGTGGCGAATTCTCCGAAGTTAAATAATCTTTCCCCCCCCCCCCCCCCCCCCAATATTTTTTATACTTAATAAATATACACATGAACTTGTTTAATGAGTTTGTAGGTGGTTTAGTGAATAAAGGGTGAGCCTTATTCTTGCTCTTCTACCAATGATTGTTGTGTGTTCCTTCTTACTGTTTAGAATTTGTATTCTAATAGGAATATATGTTGCAATACTGTCAGGAACTAAAACCTAATTGTGCCAAATCCCTTTATAACTGGGAGCAGACCTTGAGCAGCAGCAGCACAGCTGGTATTTCAAGCCATTGCCACATGCTTTGTATTATGACCTTGTGTATGATGTCCTTTCCCATAGACACATGTCTGCTGCTCTTTGTTCTTCCAAGCCTCCCAAGTTTATAATAAAGGGCTTCTTCTCTGTCCTTCAGTATTTCATGTTTGTACAGAATGTAGTTTAAATTGCATTGTGGATTGCTGTTCTTTTTAGGCAAAGGTTTGGTTCCATTCATTCTCTTGAAGGGGTTGTTCACCTTTAAATGTACATTTAGTATCATGTAGAGAGTGATATTCTGAGACAATGTACAATTGGTTTTCACTTTCTTATTTGACTTTTCAGCTTTTTATTCAGCAGCTCTTCAATTTGCAAATTCAGCAGTCTGGTTGCTAGGGTCTGAATTAGCAACCACAGACGTGAATAGCAAGATGAATAATAGAAAGTAGCAATAACAATTAGGGATGCACCGACTCCGCTATTTTGGATGCAGCCGAACCCCCAAATCCTTAACAAAACATTCGGCAGCATACCAATCCGAATCCTAATTTGCTTATGCAAATCAGGGGAAAAGCAATTTTGCTAGTGATGCTCTGAATCCACTATTTTGAATTCAGTTGAACCCCTGAATCCTTTCTCGAAACATTTGGCCCAATACCACATCTTAATTAGCTTTTTTTCTTTAAATAATAAACAGAGTATTGAAAAAAAAGTCCAAAATAACCCTAAATGTATTCTTACCAGTGGTGTAACTACTCCCTGGTGGGCCCCGGTACAGGATGGGCACCTGGGCCCCCCTGTCGGGCCCTTACCTCTATAAATCCCATGCTGGAGTGTTGATGGCATGTGTGCTGTAAAATCCCCCCCAAGATAACCGCCTGCCATAACCATTATCGTGGCTCTGATGGGCTCCAAGGGGGTGGGGGCCCTGGTGCAATTGCACCCCTGGTAGTTACGACCTTAAAATAAAAATTTGCCTAGTAAAATAACCCAATTCTAAGCAGCAATTTGTGCTGATTGGCTGGCACCCTACAGTAGAGTCCTCCTGCATGGGTCCATTTTTCTGCAACCCGTACCCGACCCATACCTACAATCCGCAAACCCGGACCCGCTACCCGCTACCCGACCCGCAAGTACCTTATCCACAACCCAGACCTGCTGACCATCAAGAATCAGAAAGTGCTTTCATGCCGACCTCAATAATCAGGAAGTGCTGTCATTGTAACCTGAAGTGAAATCATCGGAAGTAGGCATGAATGTAAAAATTGCTATTTAGAAGGCCCGATCCGTGACCCGTAGAACCACTGACCCGCACCCGGAACTTCTGCCCACAACCCGCAGTTTTTCGCGGGTAACCCGTGGGTACCTGCCCTGCTGCAGGTCTTTACCCTACAGCCTAAAGCTGGTGGCTCTCCTGCACATCTTTGGAAAGCAGCCAGTTCAAGTGGTGGGCAGTGTTGAGGATTTTGGAGAAATTTTTTATAAAACAGTACAAAGCAAAATGTTTCTCAGCACATTTCCATCTATATTTAGAGGCATGCAATGCATTGTCACTAGGACTACTAAATTTTTTTTTTTTAGTTCTTAAAAACCTACATTAACAGAGCAAGTGCTTGCAGAAGGGTTAACAGGGATGCACCGAATCCACTATTTTGGATACGGCCAAACCCCCGAATACTTCGCGAAAGATTCGGCCTAATACCAAACTGAATCCGAACCCTAATTTGCAAATGCAAAGTATGGATGGGAAGGGGAAAACATTTACTTCCATTTTTTGTGCCAAAACGTCACGTGACTTCCCTCCCTGGTCCTAATTTGTATATTCGGGTTCGGCCAGGCATAAGGATTCGGCCGAATCTGAATCCTGCTGAAAAAGACCAAATCCTGGATTCGGTGCATCCCTAAGGGTTAGGGTTGCCACCAGGCCGGTAAAACGCCTGCCGGGCCAGTATTCCATATTTACCGGCAATGTAGCTGCCGGTTAATTTGTAAAACACTTTTTTTTGCCCCGCCCCCCACCCGCCGGTAACATTTTTTACAAAAGGTAGCAACCCTACTAAGAGTTAATAATACAATTCTGACTCCACTCATAAGTTACACTATTTAGTAACCCATTACAAAGTAAATTCCTAAGATACCTTGCCCTAGAATACTCCTGTGCTGAACAGCTATACAATATTCTTAAAACCAAAGTAAAGAAAGTTGTGGGGAGCACCTTCCGTTCACTAACTGGCAGAGAAATAAACCATGGTGTGCAGGGCCAATTATGCCATTTAAGATACACAAAAAAAGAAAAAGAAATGACCCTCGAGTCTGCACCTTCCCATAAGTATCCGATATGAATGTCAATGTATACACTAATTAAAACGTAACTTTTATTAATTACACAAATAAAATAATAACAACGTCCAGTCTTGTGTGAGAGTGGTTTAAAAATAATGCTAGGTAAGGATCACCGTTGCAGATTCTGGCAAGCGGTAACTAGAACTCAGTCAATTGCCAACTCCAATTACATCAGGGTTTAGAATAGAAGCATACTATTTACTGCGGACACATCCTATGTGCGTTAATATTGGCTAACTAATAGTTAATTTATGCCTCAGGCATACATGTTATCTAGTTGCCAGCTGTATCTAAAATCAGATTTATATCTATGTTGTGCTTGCTGACTTGGCACCATGGCACATAGCACATAGAAAAATAGCCTGCGAGTTCAGGCAGTATTGGTAATCCTTGTGCCTCAGGCACCCGTGCGCATCCGTTATCAGCTAAATATGAGAGAACTGCACCCTAACAAGTTGCAGGTGCTGCACAGCAGATATCATCAGAAATAGCGCGCAAAAAATAAACTCGGCATACGTCAAAAAGAACACACATATACTTAAACGCCAGCTTCTACAAGCTTTAGAAATCCAAAATATGCCGATTGAATAAACTCGATCGTGTCTCAGACACGTGGACTACCCTGATTGGAGTATGGAGACGGAATAGCTGATCGCTAACTCTTTCGTGTCTCAGACATGTAAACTGACTGACTGTGATATGGGAGCGGGTATGCTGACAACTAACTCACTCGTGT
Organism: Xenopus borealis; assembly: GCA_024363595.1. NCBI lineage: Eukaryota > Metazoa > Chordata > Amphibia > Anura > Pipidae > Xenopus > Xenopus borealis. The sequence continues at coordinate 93,600,239 of CM044447.1, read as the reverse complement.
CTCAGACACTCAAACTATCTAACTGCCAGCTAATGGTAATAGAGAGCATAACTCGTTCCCACCCATCCATCGCCCCCCTCCACCCACGCAACCAGAATAGACTCTGTAAACGGTCGATCCCACCTAGCAAGAACTAAAAATAGCGCCGACGCGCGTTTCGCCCACCGATCTGTGGGCTTTATCATAGGCATTAGTCGGTCGGCTGCTCCGCCTTTATATAACGTCATGGCACTGACGATTGCCTGGCCAATGGTATAATAGGAGGCGTGTTTGAAGTGATAGGAAGCGTATTATTACAATGGTTCATCTGTGACATTTCACTATGTAAAATAGAGCATGTGTCGTATGGACAGATCCAACTGACACCTTTGTTACATTCTTGCCGCAGAGGTAGAGAGAAAATTGACACATTATCTGTAACAATATTAAATGTGTCTCCTGTAATAGAGACATATCACTCTCGTTTAGGTTTTGCAAAAAGGAACATAGAAACATATTTTAGTCTTATTTAAGTGTTGCAAAAAATGACATTATAGCAGGTGTTGGTGGGAAGCAATATATAGTCTGTAATCACTGAGTTAAACCAAATAAGGCATCAAAATAGACAATGGATGTTAAATGAAGATCTTCATTGTTAGGCTTTCATTTAACCCATTACCACCCAGCGCATCCATGAGAAAAATCCATTCACTTTCCTTGGATAGGAGGGCAACCTCTAGGTCACCCCCCCCCTTATTCCTAAGGAAATTATAGATAAACCTGAAGCTCTCAGGCCTGCACTTGAGTGATTTATGATGATCCAGAAAGTGGCGGCTTACCGGGGGCAATTTCTTATTGGCTTTAATAAGATCCAATGCATTATCAATGCTAGATACATGTTCCAATAGTCTTTTTTTGAACATTCGATTGGTTTTACCAATATATATTTTGTTGCAGGGACAAGTTAAAGGAATTGTTCAGTATAAAAGTAAAAACTAGGTAAATAGATAGGCTGTGCAAA
>CM044447.1:93580852-93595290 GCA_024363595.1 Xenopus borealis | reverse complement strand
GTTTAGGGTGATCTGAGAAGGTTAAAAAATTCAACATAAGTGGAATGTAAGTGAGAGTTTCCTTGGTTATTTTTGTATTGTGGGTTCCTCACACAGTTTGCAACCGCCAGACCCATCAAACTTTATAAATCAGCAATAATATCACTGCAGAACTGTATTGATCAACCAGTTTTATTTGATAATGCACAACATGTTTCGGATCAAAGATCCTTCCTCGTGTGCTTATTGCGAAACATGTGAATTTTCTAATAAAAAGATCACTGGTTGATATGGTTCTTCAGAGCTATGCTATTACTGATTTATGAAAAAATTTGGTATTATGTAAAATAGTCAAGGTTGTTTCAGGGGCAACTGCCGCCCAAGGCAGCAGACCCGCTCCTGCTCTACGCCTCCAACTTTTAGCGTCAGTGATTGGAGGAGGGGGACGCATCACTAGTGCAATGATTGCTGTTGGCTTGCTGCACTAGCAGAGCCGAATTTCCATCTTAAATGTCTCTGGTAACTGGCCACTCTGTGCCGCCTGAGGCAAGGTTCTCGCCTTGCCTCATGGCAGGAACAGCCCTGAAAATAATAGTATATAAAAGTCAGAAATGAGAGTTAGAAAGCTATTGAAAGTCTTCTGGTGAGTCATCTGAAAACAACTTAACTGGTAAAAGTATTTGAAAGATGGACAGACTTTTTAAGGGAGTAATTTGCTGCATTGCTTCCTTTATACCAGTGATCCCCAACCAGTAGCTCGCGAGCAACATGTTGCTCTCCAATCCCTTGGATGTTGCTCCCAGTGGCCTCAAAGCAGGTGCTTATTTTTTAATTACTGGCTTAGAGGCAAGTTTTGGTTGCATAAAAAACAGATGTCCTACCAAACATTCTCTCCTGTGGGCTGCCAGTCCATATAGGGGTTGCCAAACAGCCAATCAGAGCTCTTATTTGACATCCACGTGGACTTTTTCATGCTTGTGATGCTCTCCAACTCTTTTTTTTTTTTTTTTTTTTTTTTTTTAATTTAAATGTGGCTCATGAGGTTGGGGACCCCTGCTTTAGACTGATGATTCATGATGAGCAGACAGTCCTACTACAGACAACTGTTCATTAGGCATTGTGTTTGTGAAAAGCTTAGGGATCGATTTATCATGCTGTGTAAAAAGTGGAGTGAAACAGTTCTGGTGATGTTGAACTTTTAATGAGAAAAGCCACACAAATGGCACACATAAGCAAAATAAATTGGCATGCCAGAGCGCATCATATTGTTCCATTCACTTTTAATGAGCCTAAAAAAACTCAAATGATATGTCATGAACTGGGGAAAATAAGTTGTTGGAGCCAGTTCCTATTAACGTCTAATAAACCTTGGCCAGCTTTTTACTTGCAGATTTTTTTTTTTCTGGCAACCCTTTCTTTAATTAAAAAGGACTATTCAAGGTTCCTAGGAATACTATTCAAGGGATTGTTCACCTTCCAACAATTTTTCCAGTTCTGTTTTCAGATTGTTCACCAGAAATAGACATTTCCAGTTACTTTCTATTTTTGACTGTTTTTTGTTTTTTCTGCTCTAACTGTTCTAAGATCAGTACATTTAGTTGATACATTTGTTATTTGTCCCTGCTGAGAAGAATCCCTGAGTTTCATTACAGGCAGCTGTTCGAATGGATACAATAGTTGCAAACACTCCACAGATGTTGCTGAGAAATTCACTACATTTTATTGAGTGTGATTGCACTTACACTTTGGTGCAAATTAACAAATGCACTGGAAATGTAAATTTTTGTTTTATTTGGAGTATGGTCTTTGGAGGGGGAAGTGGGAGTAGGAAACTCCTCCTAATACACGTTCCATATTTCCCCTACCAACACATGTGCTGCACAGGGATTGGATAGACTGGAAGGACACTTTAGTAGGCTTGAGGAGGGGGACTCTGTATACTTAAAATGCCAAGGCTTATTGGAATCTCTAATCCAAGACTATTTGAGCTGACTGAAATGCTGATATATTTGTGCATCAATTTATCAAAGCCAATAGTTTTATACTCGCCCACAATGCTGATTTAATAGTTGGTCTTCTTTTAACACCTTGCTTACTATGCAAACTTATTTTCTCTCTTTAGAAAATGTTGCGGCTACAAAGAATAATACGACAAGCAAAGCCAGCTTCCAGAGTACTGGCTTGGAATCTGAGCCGCCAATATGCCAAAGACGTCAAGTTTGGGGCTGATGCCAGAGCACTTATGCTTCAAGGGGTTGATCTCTTGGCTGATGCAGTGGCTGTGACAATGGGACCCAAGGTAAGATTTGTAGACACTTAAGTCAATAGGATTGTGCTGAATTTTAAGTTGTATCCTTAAAAGGTGTTTGTATTTTGGCCTTTAGCTGTTGAAGGGCATTCTAATCACATTCTTTGATTTATTCTTACTTTCTAAACATAACTTACACAACCTAAAGGTGGCCATACACGGAGAGATCTACTTATTTGGTGAGGTGGGCCATATCAAGCTGATCTGATCATTGGCCCTAGGGCCCAATGATCGGATCATAACGTAGGGGAACAGGCGGTCTGATCGCGGGACCGCATCAATGAACAGATGCGGCCGCAATCAGACGGGATTTTGAGTCCTGTTCAATCGACATTTGGCTGACTTTTGGACAGATATTGATCGGGAAAGCCCATCGGAGGGCTCCATATACGGGCCAATAAGCTGCCGACTCTGTTGGAAGCTTTTATGGGCCCATGTATGGCCACCTTAAGCAGCAATTTCATGAAGCCTCAAAGAAATCGCCAACATGGACAGTCATAAAAGTAATATCACAGCTCATCTAATGATTACTGACCTGCCAAACCAATTTGCCTCTGGTGCTCCCAGTCCAACAATATATAGCTGTAGAGTATATTTCAACTAAAACGAACGATAGGCACATGGGGCAACACATAAGGAAGGTACAAGGCTCATAGCCACATGTATTGTAGAAAAAGGAACATGCACAACATTTCAAGGTGGTAGCCATTCCTTAGTTGAAAAAAGGTACAAGTGACTGATCCAAACCAAACTTTTTTTTTTTTAGATATACCTACACAATCACACCCACTAGGGGTGGAGTTATTTATTCCCAAGCGTTCCATATAGCTGCATAATTGCATATCCCACCACAAATGTCCATATAAAAGTCCAAACTTGTCATCCATTAAATGAAAATTGCATGAAGTCCAAAAACCTGTAATCCAATCATTATAATGGCCAGTAGCAGAGTCCTAATACTATTTTCTTACTATTAATTTATTTAGTTGCAGCTGATGTAAGATCATACAAACTGTATACTTATTTCCTGTCTAGTCAGCTGAACATCTCTCACTTGATATATTCTATGGACACCTGAAAAATAATAATAAAAATGTCACACAGAAAACATGAAAGATTATATTCATCATTCAAGCCTTTTGGTTTTAATGATCTTGACCTCCAGATCCAACAACTTTCCATTTTTTAAGAAGTTTTTTTTTTTATTTAGGTTTCTCCCAACATAGCTGTGCTACTGGAGTGGCCTTGGTTAGTCTTGTCACTTGTGTTAAATTTAATCCTGACTGGTAACATTCTTACTTTCTCAAGGGGTTATAACTTTGCAGTTTAATTTGACTGCCATTTAGTGGATGGGCTACTGTATCTACCTTAATTATCCCTGGGCAGTGTGAGAATGATAATCAGGGGAAGGTGCCTCTCTTTCTGGGTATAAAAGAACAGTTTGCTACCTTTTGATGTTAGTCATAGGCAACTACCCGGTTACCAATAGACAGAGGCATACACTCAGAATACAAAAAAGTTGTATGAGTGAAGTTTTTAGACTTTTATAGTGTTGCCTGTAGATGCATTTATACTATTCTTTTCCTTGTGGTTCAACCACAATCCAAAAAATGCTTATCTTTAAGCTATAATTCCCAGAGGCTAGCCCACTCTAAAGTGTGGCCTTTGGCTATGTATTGGCAAAACTAGGTATTTACTTGGACCAGGTGAAGTACTCCATTGAATTAAAATGGATTTGTTTTTTGGATGTATGTGGGTGAGTTGTGCTGTATGTAAAGGAATATTGGTAGAAATATTTGTTTATCCCTGCTCTAAACAGTAAAGTATAAGCCAGTGAAGCTTATTGTGTCATGTTATTGGGGGGAGGGGGTTGTAAGAAGCTTTGTGATATCCTAATTTGTAGATATTTGAAATATTTCACCCAGATTTGAGCAAGCAAGTAAAATACTTGACTTCTAAATAAGAGTCTTGCATACTTCTCAAAGTTAAGGACAGGACAGTGAAACGGGAGCTATTATGAAAACAAAGCTTTTATAAAATTTATCTCCTGGAAATACTGTCCCTCATTATTGAGACAACTTAAATACATCAAATAGCAAAATGGAGCGCAGATTTCTGATGTAATGGAACACAGAATAAAGCCTGCAGGTAGAGGAAAATAACATTATTTCAGATTGCTAAGCTCCCACAACAGAACTGCTATAATAGTAAACCACCGAGAAGAGAAGAGTGCAGGTCATGGAAACAGAAAATTGGGCGCCTAAACAAATCTTCTGAACAGTCCCGTCCTTGAATCTTCCATACAGTTATCTGTGTGTTTTTTTTTATTTATTTATTTATTTTTTTGCTTCTGTAGAATACTATGTCTCATAAAAGTCCTTGGGCATGATTACAGGGTTATAGGGTTATACAAATGTGCAGGACAATATGCAGCCCATGGGCCTTCAGCTGGACAGCCATTAAATAAAAAGTTGTGCATTTTGGCCTTACCTAATGCATTTTCAGGGCAACCAGACTTTGTAAGCACGTTGTAGTCAAAAAGATGTTGGTTGGAATTGTCAGGCAGCAATTGTTACCTTTTTCTCTGGGGGAAAAAAACCCAGGGGTATCTGGATAATGGATCTTTATGTAATGTGGAATGTCCTACCTTAGGTCTACTAGTAAATCATTAAACATTAAATAAAGGATTGTGATTAATAAAGGATTAATTATCTTAGTTTGGTCCCAGTTCTAGGTACTGTTTTATTATTACAGAGAAAAAGGAAATAATTGTTAAAAACTTGAGGGGGGGGGGATGACGTCTATGGGAGATGGCCTTTTCTGTAATTCTAAGCTTTCTGGATAAGGGATCCCATACCTGTACAATATATCCAGCTAGTGTTTCAGTTTGTAAACACATTCTTGGTGTGCTTAATGAGAGCAAATTTTACATTTATTTTCTTTATATTTGAATTTCTTGAGCATGATGCAACTTTATTTTTATATTAAATGTCTTTGTAGGGAAGAACTGTCATCATTGAACAAAGCTGGGGAAGTCCAAAAGTAACTAAAGATGGTGTGACCGTTGCAAAAGCAATTGAACTGAAAGATAAATACAAAAACATTGGTGCCAAACTAGTTCAAGATGTCGCTAACAACACAAATGAAGAAGCAGGGGATGGAACAACCACCGCAACTGTCCTTGCAAGGTCTATAGCTAAAGAAGGCTTTGAAAAGATCAGCAAAGGTGCAAATCCAGTAGAAATTAGAAGAGGTAAGTTTGACACCTCCTTCCCTTTGGATTACAGAAGTAATATTAAAGGACGACTAATGCCTAAAATGGAAAGTCAGAAATGCTGTATTTTGTATACTAAATATAATCATGAACTTACTGCACCAGACGCGCTTTCAAAGTTGGTATTGCAAAGATGACAGCCCCCCGCACAGACTACGCACATGCTCAGTGTGGTCTGGGCTTCAGTTGGGAGGTTACGCGCAGGGATTGTCCTAAATGATCAAAACATAAGTCAAGTAATATCTGCCATAGAAGCCGATACAGCAAGACTGATTAATAATCAGAATATACAAACTGCACTGGGTCTGGATACAAATCTACAGTTGCCGGCAGCTCTACAGGGAAGCAAAAAAAAAAATCTGCTTGAGTTCAGGGAAGTAAGGTGGAGGTGCTCCCCCCCTGACGTTTGAAAGTATGATGGTTCCCTGCAGAGCAGTAAGACTTTCACCGCATACAGTCAGGTTATTCTAAAACAGTAGTAGAAAAATCCAGCTGCACAGTCTATTGAAATTAGTGCCCTAATTAGGGCCCTATTTTTACGGATTCAGTAAAACACTAATTTCAAATTTCAGTTGACGGTGTGCGGCTGGATTTTTCTACTACAAGTATTACCGACCCAGAGCAGAGGAAGGGTCTTCCGGCAACAGCACCTGGCACATTCACATCGTGCAGCATATTCTAAAACAGTACACATTTTTTATTTAGCGTATATTTGAGAGATTTTTTTTCAGTAAAGTAAAACTGGATTTTATATTTTTGCCTGTACATCCCCTTTAATGGAACATTCATCTATCTTTATTTCTGGCACAATGAACTGGCTAAAGGTTTTTAACAGCCGTGCAGTAAAGTTGCTCAACAACTGCAAAAACTATTCTTTTGAAAATAATTAATTTAGAATTTTTTTTTTTTCTCTTTTTTTGTAAAATAAGATCAATATCTGTAGTATTAGTTTTATTCAGTGGAAGTTGATGGTCGACAATGCCCAAAATGCTGATCTCTGTAGTGAGTACTCCTGCAAGAGTCATGCCTTATTTTAAATTAATTTGTCTACGCATGAGCTGTGCTTATGTGTATATGTGTAAAATCTGTAAAGCTACATTGTTCAATATTGAAGTATTTTTCTTTACTTTACTCTTAACTGGTCTAGGAAACTTGTACTGTATTTAGCCCGCAACCTGATTTTGCAAAAGATCCAATTTTTTATAGAAATATCTTTATATAAAACTTAACATTTCATTTTCTTATTACTTGTATAGGTGTAATGTTGGCTGTAGATGCCGTTATTGCGGAGTTAAAAAAGCAGTCGAAACCAGTTACAACACCAGAGGAGATAGCTCAGGTAATATTTCATGCTAAATCAATACTCTAAGGCAGCTACCAACACTTCTCATCATGGAAAAAAACTTGATTTCACTTTGTTGATCATCTCATCAGTTTAGTAAAAATGTGCTGCAAACTGGCAACTAAGGTTTTATAAGAATTCTTGCACTTGGGCAAAAGTAACCTGAACGGACAAGAATTTGGGTGTTTGGGTGTGCTACCCTAGAGTGCATGTGTTGGTGGCTAATAAAGGAAGTAAAGTACTTTCATTAATTAAAAAAAAAAGTTTGCTAAAAAATACTTGTGCCTCTACATCCATGTTACGGCCTTTACCTTGAGAATGCAGGGCAGTTTTAGGACCATCTCATAAGGATATTAATGAGCTGGAGACAGTGTAGAGATGTGCAACTAAACTGGTAAGGGGAATGGAATTATTCATCTATGAAGAGAGACTGAATCTGGGGGTTTTCAGACAAAAAAAGACCAGGTCCTTATTGGTATCTGCACATTTGGTAGGAAGTGTACTTTGCAAATCCGTGGTATTATTGTATATAAATCCATTCCACTTACGAGTTTAGTTGCACATCTCTACAATGCACATCCATTCATACATACCTTCTCTCCAGCTCGTTGATTATCTGATTTTAAGTGTGATTTTATATGCAAGAATGACCAAGGCTTGGGGACCCAACTGTCCAAAATTTGCAGTAAGCTCTGTCTTTTATTCACACAACTATTCACTTGTCTTCACTGGAAGTAAATAGCAATATTGTTGAATTCCTGAATTTTAGCACAAATTCAAAAGCCAATGTTGTTGCAACTTAGTTGTTGTTTCTCCTGACTTTTTTTTTTTTTTTTACCACACCTTACTCTTCTCGCAGAGAGCCCTTGTTGCCAGACCAACCCACTTTTTTTTAGCTACAGGTGAGGCTAATCATCCCTCACACCTGACATGGTACCTATAATCCCAGCCCTCTGCTGCTTCAGAGGCTTCCTGAGGGGATATACTTCCTTCTTTGTTTTCCCCAAATATCTATAGAATTATCTGGTGGTTGATACTAAAGCAGTGTTACACTGATGTATAGAAGAAGAGTTTCTTTTTAGTCACTTTTTAAAGTGCAATATACAGATTTGCTTGTTGATCTTTTTACAGCACAAATGATGTGCTCCTTTTTTCCCAAAAATAAACATTATCTTGAAACGCCTTTTTTTATTTCAAGTGTTTTTGTTTTCTTTCTTTGTGCTTGTATGTCAGTATGTTATTTGTAGCCAGGCCAGCAGTAGTGGTCATAAAACATACATTCTGAATTACCTGTGACAATGCTTCACTATTTTACAGAATTATCCACATACTTCCCTTCAATCACTGCAGTACCATTTTTCAAAATCTTATACAGAGGCACTTGTAACATCTGTACACTGTTCATTCTAGGTTGCTACCATATCGGCTAATGGTGATCAAGAAATTGGCAAAATAATCTCAGATGCGATGAAAAAGGTTGGGCGTAAAGGTGTAATAACCGTTAAGGTAAGTCCTTAAATCACGCTTAAATATCTTTTTTTTTTTTATTAGTTTGCCTTAAGTTGCATCGCCAAGTATGGCCTCATGAGGCAATTTTTCATACAGTTATTCACATCAGACTGCAAACAGACTGAATTTAATGTCTCTTCACTTCCACTTGCTAAATGGAAGAGGTCTGCAGCTTCCTATAGCTTAGATTTAGATCATCCAATTAATTGCAGTCATTCTTTATTTTGGGTCCTCCAGCTACAGCTTGTAGAATTCTCGATTTCATAAAAATAAAAGCAGGTTCGGTGTATTCGCTCAACAACCTAAAGGAGCAGATTTACCAAGGGTCAAATTTCGAAGTTACAAAACATAGAAATTTTACCATCAAATGTTTTTAAAGGCCATTTTCGACCAAATAGGTTTTCAATTGACTAAAAATATTTTCGAATGCATTAATGCATTGTTCTATTCAAATGATTTAAAAAAAAAAAAAAAAATCCTTAGATTTTCTAGGACTTAAAAAAAAAAAAAAAAATGACAGTAAAGGTTCCAGCATCAGCACCTAGCTAATCCGGGAGTGTGGTACCTTTATCAATAGGGGATCTGTTTGCATTCTAAACCCTCATGTTTCTTAGGATGGCAAAACTCTTCACGATGAGCTGGAGATAATTGAAGGCATGAAATTTGACAGAGGTTATATTTCACCATACTTTATAAATACAGCTAAAGGTATGTATTTTTTTTTGGGGGGGGGGGGTGTTTGTTGGTTTACCTTACCACACGAGATCCATGAGGTTCTCATCAGGATAATATTCCTGCACCTCCAGTGAGTATTCATGGTTTCAGTCTCTTCTCGACTAGAGGAGAATGCACTTTAAAAAAAAAAAAAAAAAAAAAAAGTTGTGCATTTCTCTCGTGTTAACAGGGATAATTGTATTAGTCCTGCGCAACTAGTAATCATGGCCATTCTAAGGAAGTTATATTCCATATTCACAATCCGATTCTGAATATTCATGCATCAGGTGTGGGTAACTGACTCCTTTAGTATACATCAAGGAAAAGTAATGAATGAAACCAGAAAATTTCTCTGTACTTCACACATCTTCATCCAGTAGTGAAAATGTTCTCTAAGCTTTAACAAGATTTTATCGTGGGACTTGGTCTCTAAAATCAGAGAACGGTCTGAATACTAGGAATGCACCGAACCCCTGAATCCTTCCTGAACGATTCGGCCGATTACCAATCCTAATTTGCATATGCAAATTAGGGGTGGGAAGGGGGAAAACCTGTTTTACTTCCTTGTTTTGTGACAGTCACATGACTTCCTCCCTGGCCATAATCTGCATATGCAAATTATGATTTGGATCGGCCAGGAAGAAGGATTCGGCCGAATCCTGCTGAAAAAGGCTGAGTCCTGTAATGAATCCTGGATTCAGTGCATACCTACTGAATACTCTTGCTAGGCCTGAGTATGTTTTTGAAATCTGCATAACTTAGTGGTTCATCGGTAATACTTGTAGATCAGGCAGTACTGCAATTCTCATTCTTTTAACAATACAACACAATGTTTTGTTTTATGAAAGTCCAGGGGAAAATGAATACACAATGTATAAGTAAAAAGTCACTAAACCCTCAAAATCTAGGTTCAGATTCCAAATATGCTGTAAGTAGAGTGCAGACGTGTGAATTTATATTCTGTATCCAAATGATTTTACACCCTAGAATAAAATCGGTGCATGGCATTTTTATTTTATTTTTTTAAATTGACCACCGCAGACTAATGTGGCCAAAGAATTAAGACTATAAATAAGTGGATTAAGAGTTAAATGCTTAAAGTGGTACAGAACATCAACATCCTTTTAAGGTCACAAGCAATGTTCCCTGTGCGTGACCAATTTTGAGGCCAGTGCACACAACAAATTGGGGTGCGCACAATGTTTTTGTGAAAACTGTACACTTTGTATTCTGACTTGAGAATTTGATTTATAAATCCTTTTGACAGATTGAGAAACCACTGTAAAAATTGGTCCCTTTTTCTTGTATTGTTCCTTAAAACCCTGATAAGCACCGTGATGGTGGTATCCAAATGGGAACTAAAGTTAGCCGCAGTGTCTGTCATTCAAATGAATTCTTAGGTGCTAAGGTGACCAGATAGTTGCTAAAATTTGTATACTGGAAAGTTGCAAAATAAAAAAGCTAAATTAAAAAATAAACTGCAGGCCAATTCCAAATTCCCAAAAACATCACTTATGCAGATGTCCAAGAAAGCAGTTGATTCCAAGTTTAGTAAGATTTACTGAGGATGGTCTTTATGCATCTCCATGCATATACTAATACTTTGTATTCCTTCTCTTATAGGTCAGAAATGTGAGTTTCAGGATGCATATCTACTCCTTAGTGAGAAAAAAATTTCCAGTGTTCAGTCAATTGTACCCGCTCTTGAAATTGCTAATGCTCACCGTAAACCACTAGTTATAATAGCAGAAGATGTTGATGGAGAGGCATTAAGCACATTAGTGTTAAACAGGTGAGTTTTAAGAAGCTTGTTCCCATGTGCTGTTCAGGACCCATTATTGGACTGTATGGGTTATTTTGGGATGAGATTATGCTGCTAGCATTATTGGATGTCCTTCTCTGCATACATGCAACCCCCATGAAATGATTGGAAGTAGTCAGTTTTTTTCATTGCCACAAGTGAGATCTTAACTGCGAGGAAGCCTCTCCAAAAGGCATTAAAAAAAGCCAATGAAATGTAGGAAGGGTAGAAATGTTCTTGTTTCAAGCCAGGGGCTTTATTGCTTTTCACAGATTTCGTGTCTGTAGCTTCTTCAATCTGAGCAATAGAGGAGTTGAGAAACTCCATTTGTTCCTGTGTAGCTGTGAGCAGGGTTAAACTTGGGAAAACCCACCCTTGGTATTGCTGAGGATTGTTTGGTTGATACACTACTACCATGGAGGCAGACAATCAAGCTAAAATTAAAAAATAGTAAGCATAGGTTACATGGCAGAAAATGGCTTATCTGCTATTTAACCTGCACAGTTTAGCCATATTTCAGTTTGAATAGTTATCCTCATGGCTACTCAACAGTTTATTTATATAGTAGTGTTACTAAAGCACCCCTCTCTGACATACTCTCATCTCATCCTCTTTCATTGTAAAGGTAGTGGGAAATCCACCTCTAGGAATACTTGTATCCTTGTGCCGGTGATATTTACATATTTGCTTTTATTGTGTAATAATTTTCCCAATATTTTATTTTTAAAACAAACTCCTGGATATATATACTAACCTGTTTTCTCAGAATTACAGATGTGAATTGTGGATATCCTTTAATGACTTCAGTTGTACTTCAGGGTGTTATAGAAGGTTTGAATCTTTTTATACTGACTATATTAAAATTATTTTGTTGTAGGCTGAAAGTTGGACTGCAGGTGGTTGCTGTAAAAGCCCCAGGTTTTGGGGATAACAGAAAGAACCAGCTTAAGGATATGGCAGTTTCATCTGGTGGGGTGGTAAGTATGTAAAAAAAAAAAAAAAAATTACAAACTGGTCTATTTCATGGAAGAATTGTACTAGACTAATTTTAGTGTCTTACAGCAAAATAAAGGCTTTGTAGTCTATGCTGCCTATTTAGATGTCTGTGTGCTGTTTACTTAACTTTAGGTGTTTGGAGAGGAAGGTCTCAGCCTAAATCTTGAAGATATTCAGCCCCATGATTTTGGCAAAGTAGGAGAAGTGATTGTAACTAAAGACGACACTATGCTATTGAAAGGAAAGGGTGACAAAGCCCAGATTGAGAAACGTATTCAAGAAATACATGACCAGTTGGAAACTACAAACAGTGAATATGAAAAGGAGAAGCTAAATGAGAGACTGGCTAAACTGTCTGATGGCGTTGCAGTACTAAAGGTAAATTTTACTTTCTGTGAAGCTGATTGAGGATGCCGGGAGATGCAATGTACAGTAAATGAGTTGGTTATTTTATACCACTGCTCTTGCTCCATTTATGCTGATTTGCATCATAGTTCTTCCTATGTGTATTATACCCAAAATGTGTGCATAGTTTAGCTTCTCTCTGAAGGGTACTTCACAAAATATTGTATGCCAGAAATAAAACAAGGCAAAGAGTGTGTAAACAATATATGGAAAATAAATATGCACTGCCCAATGTCATTCAGCAGGGAATAAAATAAACATTTTTTAAAAAAGGGGAAAGGGGATAATACAGAATCTTGGAAGAAAAATGCAAATTTTATAAAAATCGAATTACTCCACATAGCGGTCAAACAAAAATTACCTTCTTTCTTTGTGCACTCAGTCATAGCTCTGGTATTAAGCCAATTAGATCTTTGCAATAAGTGTGCAATACATTCTGTAATTTATGTTCTGGACTATTTTATAATGGTGCGTATTGGTGATGTGTGGGTCAAGAAAAACTCTACGCGAACCCACAACTGCATTTTCCCCTCTATTTATAGATCCACCCTGCTGATGGCCTCACAAAATGGGTGGGCATAATTTTTGACTGGCCACGACCTGCAAATGTGCCAAGTTTGGCCTGAACCTGCGGTTTGTGATATTGAAGATCGCAAGTGTGTATCTTCATTATCTTAAACCAGGGCCGTCGGGGTGCGTTGTACCAGGCCCGGAGGCTTTTTTATTTTATTTTTTTCTGTGGAGGGCAGACCTGTGGGTGGGGCTTGCGGTGGGTGCAGCTTGGGGCCCAGGAAATTGTCGTTTGGAGCCTTTTGATTTCTGATGGCGGCCCTGTCTTAAACCACCCAACATCTGGCATCCGTCATGAAAGCTCTTGTAACAAATTGATGGGGAAAACTTTTTGGTAAATGTTGTAAGATCCTGCTTTTATAAATTGTAATGGTGCAGATGTACCTGAGCTCTTCAATATGGCACAATTACCATCTCTTCCTAAAAAGAGTAGCCCCAAAATATAGATCTGCTCACTGGGCACCAGAGGTAATGCTTTTTATTCCATATTCCTTTAACTTGTATCCCAGAAATTACTCCTCTGTTGCATCCCATTACTAGGTTGTGTTTATTGCATAAGGTGATTTTTATAGTTTGGATGTTTCAATTTTGGAAGAAGCCTTTTAGTGATCATTTGCTAAACCATCACCCACACCAGGAAAAAATAACACCAGTCTAAAATGATACAAAGCTAGACCATGTCAAAGTATTCTTTGTTTCCGTTCTAAAAGTAGTTCATGTTACAAAAATTACATTTAACTCATTTCTGATTTTGGCTTTAGGTTGGTGGTACTAGTGATGTTGAAGTTAACGAAAAGAAAGATAGAGTGACCGACGCATTAAATGCGACCCGTGCAGCTGTGGAAGAAGGAATTGTTTTGGGAGGTGGCTGCGCCTTGCTCAGGTGCATCCCAGCGCTGGACTCCATAAACCCAGTTAATGAAGACCAGAAAGTTGGTAAGTTGCTTTGTTAAATATTCTCACAATTGCTAGTCTGACTGTGTTCAACCCCTCAGATTTATCCTATGATCCATCACTGCTGCCATTTTGCCAAAAGCCTGTCTCCATTTAATGTTTTGCTTGCTTTTGACACTGTTGGCAGAGGCATGCAACTGGTGCTGTATCTGCACTCTTGGTTGCAATTGCACCAGAAAATGTGAAACTGAATTATGTGATACTGTATTGCAAGCCTGATTTATTTGTGTATAGGTGTAAACTGGCATGATTGTTTTACTGTAAAGCTCTAAAAACCTTGCAGTTATTTCTAACTCTAAATTCATACAAAGACCTGAGAGATCTTTGTATGGCAGCAGCTCAGGTAAAGAGTAACTGGTGTGTTTCACATCTGGGCAGTGGACTGGAGCTGCGATAAACAGAAGTGTATATAGTCACTGAGACCTGCACATGAGCAATTGATTTTTACCCTAGCAACCGTGCATTAAAATAAAGAAACTGGAATATGAATCGGAGAGGCCTGAAAATACAGGTTAATAAAAAGCAGCAATAACAATACATTTGTAACCTTGGAGCATTTGCTTTTTAGGTTGGGTGTGAGCCCCAT
>CM044447.1:93558648-93579182 GCA_024363595.1 Xenopus borealis | reverse complement strand
TTTTTTTTTTTTAAAGGTAGATTTTTATTATTTTCACAACACAAAACAGTTGAACAAGACCTATCCATAGTACAATTGTGATTGGTTACATTGGCTTAAGTGAGTAACAAATAGTGGGTAGGTTGGTACAGTTATTACGTCATTCCTAGAGCTATTATTATAAGCAGATTTATAAACAGTTGTGGAATCAGGGAGATAAAGTAAGAGACCTCGATCACACAAGTGACACCCTACATATTTTGCAACACTTAAAAGACATTCCACATCATTCAGATTAGTTTTAGTTCACACAGTTTGGCAAATGTTTGTCTGGAGCCAATGAACTTGCCTGTATGTTTTTTGTATTCTTGAAACCCCTACAGACAACCTATTTAAGGAGACAACAAACTTGACTCTTGGCATAAACAAAGGCGTGATTTAGTGCTAATAATGTCGTCGTTGACCGCTCAACTCCACAGAATAATTTGTCCTGTTCGCAAAAGAGAGATTGCATTAGCGCAAAGCAAAATTTCTTCGCAATGCGAAAAGTTAAGACTTTGCTCGAATACTTTTTGTGTTACCGACGTATATTGCATTTCCCTATTAGTGTTGGAGTTTAAAATTTTTTTTTTTTTTTTATATTTGCATTTTCTTAACAGGAATTGAGATCATAAGAAGGACTCTGAAGATTCCTGCAATGACAATAGCAAAAAATGCAGGTGTTGAAGGATCATTGGTGGTAGAAAAGATCATTCAGAGTCCAGTCGAGATTGGATATGATGCCATGCAGGCCGAATTTGTAAACTTGGTGGAAAAAGGAATTATTGACCCAACAAAGGTACAAATATGAAGTAGTGACTCTGTCATTCAGTCATAGTCTTGCCTTAGAGTAGTTTTACCTATAGTAGTGAAGGTTGAAAAAACACATCCTTTGTCCAAATCATCAGCCTTTGTCCAAATGAAACCTGCTAGAATATCCATTGGAAGGTCATATTTGATGTCCCTTGCCCCATAGTCTTATTTCAGTAACCTAGAACCACTGAAGGGATCTTTCCAAAATTTTTTCACTGTGTGAAGAACTTTTTTTTTTTTTCTGTTCTTGGAGGTTTGCACATCTATAACTGCCCTGTTGTCTGTAAATATTTTATATTAAAGTACTGGTCAAGCTTTTTTTCAGTTTTGGCATGCCTGTATAGCATACCTTATAAATCCCAACAGATATCCAGCACTTCAAAATAATGGGAGTTTACTTATCTGGGGTGCACGTCAATTGATGTGTTCACCTCCACATCCTTTAATCGAAATCCATAGAGACTTGCAGCACTCCCATATATTCATAAAACCGCCTTTATTGCAGCATTATTAATGGCACAGCAAGGTTTCGGACCTCCTGGCCCTTTCTCAAGCTGACAAACTTTGTCAATATGTGGGAGTGCTGCAAGTCTTTATGGATATAGCTTACCTTATCTCAACCGGAACTGCATTAGTTTTTCTTTGAAAAATCCTGGTTGGGTAAGGCAGTCTCTGTGTCTCTTCCTCGCTCGCAGCAGTCTGTAGAAAGAATAAATGCTAGGAGTGGGGGAGAGTTAATGTTTAGGATAGACATGTCTCAATAGCAACCGCCAATGCCATCTGCTGATTGGCGAATCGACTGGAGAGGCATGTTTAGAGTTCACAATGATGCAGCTTTGTGGGGGTGTGACATGACAAGTAAAATGAAGGGAAACCATTCAAAGCATACCAAGTCTGTATAGCAGACCTAAGTAAACACAGATACAGAAGGGTGATTTTTGTTGTCTCGTTATATTGAGGTGTGCCCATTTAATGGGGGGGGGGTGATAAGGTTCTCAAAGCATCTTACTGAGCCTGCCTATCTTACTGTACACTTGCCATGAAATAATCCTTACAGCTGGTATTTTGGTTTTCTCTTAATGTACTAGAGAGGGGCCACCATCCTGCACCCAACCTAATGATATGTCACATAGTTCATCACAGATTCTCAGTGTATTGATAAGTAATAAAATCAATGCAAAAGGTTTGACATTTGTGAAGACCAAGATGATACCATGATTTTTTTTTTCAAGGCTTCTGATACCATGGTGTCTTGTGATTTGCAGGTTGTGAGGACAGCTTTGATGGATGCTGCTGGTGTTGCTTCACTCTTGACAACAGCTGAAGCGGTCGTGACAGAAATTCCAAAAGAAGAAAAAGAAGGTGGCATGGCTGGAATGGGAGGAATGGGCGGCATGGGGGGTGGAATGGGAGGTGGAATGTTCTAAATTTTCATACAATGAACTGATAAATGGCCGTGTTACAAGCTCGGAAGTTGAGAGAACAGAGGGAAAACCGTGACGCTGGTGAAACTTCTCGAAAGTCAATTTCGATTACGTAACTGTTTACTGCGATCTTTATCCATGCCTTCATGTAATTTATTTTCTATTTCGGAAGACCTTTGTACATTCCTGAAAAATTATGTAGTTGCCATTGTTACGAAAACCTTTGTTTAAAACTAGAACGTCATTTTTACCAGTGTTTCAAGTCTATTGATTTTTACATTTACTATCACTACTGCCCAGAGTTTAATGTTCGTGTCTAATCCTGGGTAAAAAAATCCCATTCAAATAAAATGTATTGGATTAGGTTTACTCTAAATTTTAGTTCTGAATGTGACTTTTTTTTTTTTTTTTTCCCAATCTACATTGCTCTTGTTTTTCAAGTCCATTTGTGTGTGCTTTCTGCCATAATGAGCTTTTTCTAGTGAACAGTAACTCTTAACGTATAAAAAATGTTAAAAACATTACTACAAATTCATGCCTAGTGTAAAAATACTCATTTTGCATTTCAACTTTTTCTGGTACCATTTTTTTTTTTTTTTTTTTCATTTAAAATAGACAAGTGACCGTCCAAAACTGCTGCCCCCCTATCTCTTTGTGTGTGTTGCCCCATTGGTGCATTTTTGGACTAAAATCGGCCTTGTATGCACAGATACGGTCAATGCAGCAACTTCTGCTGGCAGACAAGACAGACTAAATGGCACACGTCCTTTAACCTAAAGCAACTGGAGACATAGTATTCCACTTTTTCATCAGGTGCTTTAGGATAAAGGGTCTTTGTTACATGTTTAGTGCTCAAGATTAACCTTATTAAATGCCACCTTCTCCCTCATGTAAGCTTTAAAAAGTATCAATTGAGATTAACTGGTCCCCGAGTTGTTTATGCCTCAAATTCAGACTGTACACTCCTGTATTGTTCACACATGTAACTCCTCTATTATTCATAAGCCCTGTACTGTTCATACCTCAGAACCAGACTAAAACTTCCCACAATTGTTCATCTGTTCATACCTCTTACACCAGAATATTCACTGTATGTAGCACAGTATAAACTGTTCATTTTAGAGTGGTCCTGGTCTCCTGCCTGCCCTATGCTCCCTGGATGTGCCATACTGTGCCTGTGGATATGAACCTTGTAGGGTTTGTTCTGGGTGTTTAAACATCTTAGGGACCCCTAGCAACAATTTCCAAATGTTAAATTATGTGCTGGGTGGGTGACTTACATTTTTACATGAGTAATATCCCTGCAGTGAGCACCCAACCATATTTGTTTTTGGTGTGCTACAATCATAAATGTGGACATGGTCTTTAGTAACACAGGAGTGGTTTAAAGTGGGTGTTTAAACCCCCCCCCCCCCCCCCCCCGTTGCCAAGAAATCTCTTGATACCACAGTAGTTGAACAGCACTGCCTTAGATTGTGGGTTATCCCGATAAATGTTAGGCATTCAATCTACTTCCCAAATAAAATGTGTAGCTGATGATTTCTAGTCAAATGTAGTTTACTGTTACCTACAAGAGTGCTGTGGTAATTTTTGTATTATGGTAATGGATATCATAAATATCTAATCATTTTGCTGCCAGCAAAGTCTTGGGTCTAGGTTGCCACCTGTTCAGTTTTTGGAAGGGCCTGTCCAGTCCTGCCTGTTTTTCAGGTATTGTAAAACCTGGAGAAATATGACAGAACCCTTGCAGCAGCATCATAGCCCCCACCCAAAGCTTTACCAGCCTGCACATAATCTAAGGCATTTTATAAAACCATAAAGAAACTTTATTTGATGATAAAAATCAATGCACTGTCCCCAACATTCATATTTTCTTTAGACTCTGTGGCAGTTTTTGAGCAATTAAAGGGGTTGTTCACCTTTGGGACAAAGCTAGTTTAAAAGCCCATGTTATAAACTTTTTTGTTATGTAACTATTACTAAAATGATAGATTTTTGCAGACATGATCAGCTTCTATGGTATGTCTCTGAAATCAATCAGTTCTCTCTCCTATGGAAAAAAAAAACCACAGGTTGCCATATAAGGAAGTTGAGGCTTGACTCTGCACAGAACATGCGCTCTCTCTCCTGCTTCATTTGCATATTATGATTTGCTGAATCTTGCCAGCAAATGGAATTGAAGATATCAAATGAAGCAGGAGAGAGAGCATGATCTGTGCAGGGTCAATTGTCTGCTTCCTTATATGGCAACTTTTTTTTTTTTTTCTTTTTTCGTGTACCCAAAAAACAGAGAACTGAGATTTGGCAGAGATGATCAGCTTCTATGGTATGTATCTCTGAAAGAAAACCTTTTAGGTAATAAAGATAAATGACACTTTTTTTTTTATGACACAGGCTTTTAAAATAGTTTTTTGTCCCAAAGGTAATTTTCTTCCCATAGGACAACAATTCCACTTCCGTAACAAGATATAGGGTTGTATATGCAATTACAAATAGATTTTTTTTAATATTAATCAATACAGTGGAATAAGTCCTGTGTCCAGTGGTGGTTACACTTTCTGTATACACTTCAGTCCCAATTGCTGCAGCCTTGTTCTTTCTTCAGCATGGAATACTTCAATGGTTACCTTCAGAACAGTGAGATTACTTATTTCATGCACAGCCAGGTGAAGTCCGCCACAATACTGCTGTTATAACTTTTTTTTTTTATGCCAACACCATTATACATCGCTAGTTAACAGGAACCTGTCTCTTTCTCAGTGTTCTTCACAAGGTGTACCCCTTAATACATTGAGATGGGTTAGTGCAGGGGAATTTTTAATTTGTGGTCACATACTAAAACCACAATATCCAGGGATTCTAAAGCACTTCAGAGTAGAAAAAAAAGTTGACATTTTAAGGTGTTGGGGTGCCAAATGTTAGGCACATATTAATGTATGTGATACCTGGTGATCCATTATGGTTTTGCAATTTGCCGTAGGCAATTGGTAGTACCAACGAGTGTCTTGGTACAATTTTGTATCACACTTCAGGGAGTTTCCATTAACATTTACCTGAAAACATTCAAACTATTATATTACCCATAAGGGTTTAAAATGGCAGTTTAAAATGGCTGTCCTGCCTGTCGCTCAAGAAGAAGGAACTATTCCGGGCCTCCTCTCACGAAACACGCGGAGCTGTTCTGGAGAGGTCCCGATAGACACGCAGAGCCGTTATTCCTAGGTATCAATTATTCAGGAGGAAGGAGATACTCAGGGTCCCTCACAAATGAACACGCAGAGCTGTTCTGGAGAGGTCGCAGATCTGTCAGCCTGGTATAATCCCTGGTGTTGGTAGAAGGATAAACTCAATCCCTCTCCTTCCCCTCACTTCAACCAGCAATGCAGTTCTCGAGGGGACTTGATGGACACGTACGTTTCGGTATAGTCTGGCCTCTGTAAGACCGAGGTATACCAGGAATAGATACGCACTCAGTATCTTAACGACTAGCAGAACACCCTAGAATAGAGGAGGAGGGGGGTGGTGTACCAGTGGATGCACAGGGCTGGGGAGCGGGAACTATCGGAAGAATTCTCCTCCACTACACCGTACCGCCATCTTAAGGGAGGTATCGGCACTGCGGTACGCCACAGGGGAGAGAGCGGGTTGCTAGGCAACAGCAGACCGCGCCAAACCTTCGCACCTCTCCTCGCGTACCACACGCTATGACCCAAACAATGACCAAAACTGAATGGGCCCAACCTGAGAGACGCATCGCACTGACTCAGAGATTTTTCAAGACATACCCAGTACCAGAGGACCACCAAAAGAAATGGGATAAAGCTCCCAAAGTAGATTCAGCGATCGGTCGCTTATCAAAACAAACGGCTCTACCCACGGAAGAGGGACCCACTTAGGGTTGCCACCTTTCCCTGCTGCTGAAGCCGGGCAGGGGGGTGGTCCCGTGACGTCACGGGGCGGTCCCGTGACGTCAGTGGGCGGTCCCGTGACGTCAGTGGGCGGTCCCATGACGTCATGGGGTGGAGCTATGACGCCGCGATCGCCGATTGGCCGATCGCGGCGTCAATCAAGCTAATCCCGCCCGGTTTTCCTTATATGGAAAACCGGGCAGGAGGAATTGAACCGGGCAGCCCTTCAAAATACCGGGCTGTCCGGTTCAAAACCGGACAGGTGGCAACCCTAGACCCACTAGACCGGCGAATGGAGTCTACACTGAAAAGAGCATATATTCAAGCGGCAGCAATACTGCGCCCAGCCACGGCATCTGCTGGGTTATTGCGAACGGCTAGACATTGGGCCCAAGAGATAGCACGACACCCACCTTCCTCCATACAACAACTTCAAGGGGAGGCTGATAGCAGTGGCGTAACTACCAGGGGTGCAATTGCACCAGGGCCCCCACCCCCTTGGGGCCCATCGGAGCCACAAAAATGGTTATGGCAGGCAGTTATCTAGGGGGAGATTTTACAGCACACATGCCACCAACACTCCAGCATGCGATTTATAGGTAAGGATTTATAGGTAAGGGCCTGACAGGGGGGCCCAGGTGCCCATCCTGTACCGGGGACCACCATGGAGTAGTTACGCCACTGGCTGATAGATTAACCACAACGTTATGTTTTCTAGCTGATTCAGTAATGGAGATAGTCAAACTGATGGCCAAAACAGTAGCTAACATAGTGGTGGCGCGTAGGGTACTCTGGTTATGCCACTGGTCAGGTGACACAGCATCCAAACTAAGATTGCTATCTTTAAAATTCACAACTCAACTCTTCGGGCCGGGCCTGAAGCAAATTATTGCCGAGGTCACAGGAGGTAAAAGCACCTTTCTACCCACCGGAAAGAGACAAAAATTTGAGCCCTCTACCAGAGGTCAACAGCGAAGAAACAGGACATCACATAGTATACCCTTTAGGTCCTTTTGCTCCAGTTTCAAGACAACGGCATCGGATCAGGGCAGCAGACGTACTAGACCGCCCTGGCACCAGCAGGGCCGCACAAATAGAAAGCCAACCAATCCAAAGCCCACCTCGGCCTGACTTCAGGCAGCAACAAGGGCCACAACAGGTAGGGGGCAGATTGCAGAGATACCTGTGGGAGTGGCAAACACATGTATCAGACTCTTTGTACTAAGTATAGTTCAACAGGGATACAGAATACCCTTCACACCACACAAAGAAGATTCACTCCATCATACACAGCACCACACAAGGAGCAGGCACTTCAACAGGCAGTTCTCACACTCCTACACTCAGGGGTAATAGAGACAGTGCCGGAACCCCACAGGTTCAAGAAGTGTTTGCAGGAATCTATGATCTGCAAACTACATTTGTTCAAGGGATTAGATTGCCACCTAGCAACAGCTGATGGGTTAAGCGGCAGCCTCCCAAAGATACGCTGGAAAATGTTTATTTTACCACTACATCCACATTTCAGCATTTCCCTTCTGATGTGCTTGTTCCATTAAGATAGGGGAGCAAGCACAGGTCTGCTCAGTGCTGATTGGACAGTGTGGAGCAGAGTGACATCACAGGAAGGGGATTAGCTGAATGGGTAAATTAGATTTTTTACCGGGAGTCTGCGGATGACAATCCAAAAGGATAAGGGAATGCTCTTTGATAAAAGCAGAGATAATAAGAATATTAAGTGACAAAGATGCAGTTTATTCCTTAGTTGTCTAATAAACTAGGAATGAAAGTTGTAACAAACAAATGTAATTGAAAAATATATACATCGTCTCAAGGTGGAAGTATCAGGCAATAATGCTATAATTTCTAGAACTGAATCATTTATAACATCTAGCTACCTGTATTGTAACATTCATCATGAAATTAATCCAATCAATTTGGATAAAGACACATTAGGTACATCCAGAGTGATTAAAGTTGCATCCTTTCTAGTCCTCTTTGAGTTTGGATTTATAATCCAACTTTTCTCCAAGATTTTATGACAAGAATAAATGGAAGAAAAATCCAATAAATAATCACAACTACTAGGAATTCTGGAAGGAATTGCATCTTGCAATTTAAGGGTGGGACACGGGTGGGCGCTGTTGCTAGGTGGCAATCTAATCCCTTGAACAAATGTAGTTTGCAGATCATAGATTCCTGCAAACACTTCTTTGTTCTATGGGAGATTGCCACCTAGCAACAGCTGATGGGAGAATACCACACACCTAGTAGTTGTTTTATGAATGTCTCATTATGTCAAGCATTCCACAATTCTACTATATTAAAATAGGAAAGTAGAGACATCTCAGGGTAGCCCTGGTTGTTGTGGATCTTCAAAAGGAATTGTCCTTGAATGGGATGTATCAACATAAAAATTTTAGATTGGACAGAAATTAATAATCTTGTGATATTATTTGGATGTTATTAATAATATGTAATACTTCCTCTTAAGGAATATGTTGTGTAATAAATTAAGAGATCTCTAAATACAGCAAGGCAATGATTTGAGTCTTAAATTATGTCTAATTCAACCACTTTGCAAAAATCAGTGTGATCCTCCTGGGAATCATTGCCTGTAGAGACAGACCTCCTACAGGGTGCAGGGTTACCACTAGAGCAACCCAAACGGGCCTCTTTACTGAGAGTGGAACCTTAAGATACTCTTGGTTTAACTCCAAATGGAGAAGAGATATATTTACATTTAAATACTCCTTTTTTCATCTTAGGAGTACCTCTGTGGGACTGAACCCTGCTCAGGGCAGTCAAATGAGGAGAAATTAAAGCTAACATCACTCTTTTCCCTCAGAACAGAGAAAAATGTTTCTCCTCATGTTTAGAATATAAAGGAGATTGTACCTTCCGTTTTTTATGATATTTTGAAGGAAACTGAGGTATCAGCACCATGGAGTTTGTAGCAGAATAAGAAACTGCATCCTCCATGAACGCTGAGGTAAAAAATCTAACTTCTCCATTCAGCTAATCCCCTTCCTGTGATGTCACTCTGCTCCACACTATCCAATCAGCACTGAGCAGACCTGTGCTTGCTCCCCTATCTTAAAGGAACAAGCACATCAGAAGGGAAATGCTGAAATGTGGATGTAGTGGTAAAATAAAAATTTTCCAGCGTATCTTCCGGAGGCTGCCGCTTAACCCATCAGCTGTTGCTAGGTGGCAATCTCCCGTAGAACAAAGGGGTTTTATTCCAACCTCTTTCTGGTGCGGAAAAAGGATGGCAGCTTCAGGCCAGTGCTAAATCTCAAACCCCTAAAGCCATTAGTTGCAAACCAAAAATTCAAGATGGAGTCGGTGCGAACAGTAATCACGGTCATGGAACCAGGGATCTTCATGACATCAATAGATCTCCAGGACGCGTACCTACACATTCCCATTTACCCAGAGTCTCAACGCTTCCTGCGCTTTGCCATAGCCAATGCACACTATCAGTTTACAGCATTGCCCTTTGGGCTTTGTACTGAACCACGTGTCTTTACCAAAGTCCTCTCACCAATAGTGGCTTATCTCAGATCGTTGGGGATCCACATAATCCCTTACTTAGATGATTTATTGTTCATAGCACCATCGGCTTCACAAGCAATGAAAGACACAACGACATGTCTACAAGTTCTAGACCAACATGGTTGGTTAGTCAACTACCGCAAGAGCAGTCTCAACCCAAGTCAGACTATTCTATTCTTAGGACTCCTGTTTGATTCACTCAATCAGAAGGTGTACCTGCCACCAGACAAGATCAAGACAGTGATCACTACCACGCAGGCATTCCTCGTCAAGAAGGTAGTTTCAGCAGAGGATTGTCTCTTCCTGTTGGGGTTCATGGTGTCTGAGCTCGAAGCGATACCATTTGCCCGGTTCCATATCAGACCCCTCCAACACATTTTTTTTGAGGTATTTGAACAAAGATCACAGAGATCTCCAACAATAGATATGTATAGACTCAACCCCAGAGAGTTTACGATGGTGGACGGTCCGAACAAACCTACAACAGGGTCGCAGCTGGGCAACAACCACTTGGGAGATAGTGGCCACAGACATCAGCCTCAGGGGCTGGGGAGCGGTGTACAAACACCACACATTACAGGGACCAGAGACCTCCTTACCAATCAATGCGGGCAGTTGTTCTAGCTCTACAGGGATGGACGAACAAGTATGGATCCAATCAATATATCAACAAACAGGGGGAACACGCAGCAGATTGTCCATGCAAGAGGTGTCGCAAACAATTTGTACCCAGCATATCAGTGGTGTTCATTCCTGGGGTCCAAAACTGGGAACCAGTCTACCTCAGCAGGACGACAGTAGATCAAGGGGAATGGTCGCTAAACAACAAAGTATTTGCCCAATTAATAAACAAATGGGGCATACCAGGGATAGACATGCTGTACCGTTGTACTGCTCCAGGACCAGAGACCTGGGAGCAGCACAGGTGGATGCACTAATCATACCCTGGAACTTCCACCTTTAACCATCCTACCCAGGGTGATCAGACAAATCAAGCTGAGCAAAGCCACTGTGATTCTAATAGCACCAGATTGGCCCAACAGAGTATGGTACACGGCTCTCATCCAGTTGTTCATTGCACTACCCTGGCAACTACCAAATCAACCAGATCTACTCTCCCAGGGTCCACTCAAGCACCCGAACATTTCGCTACTCCTTTTAACGGCCTGGCTATTGAGGCCACATGGTGGACCCAACAAAGCTTCTCCCAATCAGCAGTAGACATCTTATTGGGGGCACACAAATCCTCCACAGCTAAATTGTACTATAAGGTGTGGCGAACCTTCCTCGACTGGTGTGACCAAAATAGTAACCCGTGGCAGGAAATACCTACATGATTATTGAAAGAATTTCTTGTAGATGGGTTCCACAAAGGACTAGCATTACACACATTAAAAAGTCAGGTCTCAGCTCAGTGTTAACGGATCATCGCTGGGCAGAGGACATCATAGTCCAGCAATTTTTTAGGGGGGTATCCAAGCTTCGACCACCTCTAAAAGAACCTCTGCCTACATGGGACCTACCATATGTGTTAGATGCCCTACAGAAACCACCATTCAAACCTCTAGCAACATGCGATCTCAAGTGGCTTTCCCTGAAGATGACCTTTCTCATAGCTATAACATCAGCTAGAAGAGTCTCTGAGATTGCAGTCAGGTAGAGAACCATGGCTACAGATAAGGTGGTACTTCACACCATCCCAACATTTCTACCCAAGGTAGTATCTGATTTCCATTTAAACCAAGATATCATCTTATCTTTTTGTCCTCAACCACAAAATGAAACAGAGGCACGATTACATAAGCTAGATGTAGGAAGGGCCATAAGAATATATTTAAAGCGATCAGCATCATATCAAGCTCCAGAGAAACTGCTGATCTCTTACTCAAACAACCATAAAGGAAGAGCTATTTCCAAGAGGACTGTCGCGCTCTGGCTTGTAGAGACTATTAATACAGCCTATCATAGCAAGCAGAGACCCAGGCAATTTATAGTGAAGGCTCACTCAACCAGAGCACAAAGCACATCCTGGGCTCTGCAAAACTTAGCAACGCCCGAACAAATTTGCACAGCAGCCAACTCTCCTTCACCCAACAGTTTCATTAAAGGAAAAGTAAATGTTTTTCTTTTACTTTCTGTAAATTTGCTCTAAACAGCCCCCCAGATTAATGTACCTTAGTCCCTGCTGCAAGTCTGCTCTGGTTTCTGTGTTATCAGCAGCTTGTTTCACCTTCTTCCTGGTGCAGAGTGAAGCCCAGCCCCTTAGTTTACTGAGCAGTCCATTTGCTGCTGTTCCACAATAGAGAGGAAGAGGGAGCCAGTGTTTCATTAGTAAGCTAGTTTCCCCAAGCAAAAGCTGCTACACACACTGCTCTCTGCTATGTCATAGTATGCAAATGATCTTCTGGACTAGTCCAAGATATAAGGTCAGCTCAGAAAGCTAAGGGGCTGGGCTTCACTCTGCACCAGGAAGAAGGTGAAATAAGCTGCTGATAACACAGAAACCAAAGCAGACTTGCAGCAGGGACTAAGGTACATTAATTTGAGGGGCTGTTTAGAGCAAATTTAGAGATAGAAAAAAAAAACGTTTACTTGTTCTTTAAGTTTTAGAAGATGAACGTTGTTGCCTCTCAATCGGCTGTGTTCGGCCAGAAAGTTCTGCAGGCCCCAGTAGCACAATGATCAGTTTATTGGGACATACCTATATAAATTGCCCACCCAGTTGAAGGGACAGCTTTGTTACGTCCCATAAGGTCTGCACTGACAGGAGGGCCCAACTAGAGAAAAAGGGATCTTGTGCTCACCGGAAAATCTAAACGGTCAGTGCAGTAAGTCCCACCCAGGCTGATTTTAGTATGGGTTACGGGATTTCTTTCTCGTCATCCTTTACATCTTTTGTCTCTTGGCCTTATTTCTAACCTTTCTGTCTCCACCAACTGAGCTTTCCAAACAAACTGAGGTCTAGAGGTGGAGTAGACACAAATATGCGGTAAGAGGGGCCAAGAGACAAATTCTTCTGTCCTGCCGCCAGAGGTGATGAAGACATAAACCCATAACGTCTGCACTGACAGTTCAGGCCTACTAGAAAAGGATTTTTCCTTTGCGTGCAAAATCTTTTTTTTTTTTTTTTTTTAAAGAGTCTTGCTCAAAGCACATCTTTTTATTTAGTATACTTAAGTTTTTGATTAGTTTTTGCTTGAGACACAATCCATTACTCATAGTATTCAAGTTCTTTATTATTGCTTTACAACATGACATGAGTTCCTTCATGCCTCTTCTCCCAAATCATGTGCAAATGTGCCCATTAACACTGGAGCTTCTGCCACCCTAAATGTGGCATTAATGCAAAAGTTCACTAAATATAAAGAACCATCTAGACAGCACAATTTTAAATGGCTTTACCCCCTACATCATTTATTCATGAATGCACACTTTTTTTCTTTAAAAGCCTACAAACATTTTCCTTTTTATATGTTTTAAATTTTGTCTATGGTCACATAAAAAAAACCTCTACTGGATCAGGTATCCTGACCAGCAACCATGGATACATTTTATAAATGTGCATCATTTTATTGTATTTGTATCCCTACATTAGAGTCCTGCGCGGGTCCATTTTTTGGGACCCGAACCCAACCCGTACCTGCATTCTTACCAGTTTGGACCCGCAACCCGAACCGTACCTGTAACCCGGACCCGCTGACCATCAAGAATCTGTCATCATAAACAGGAAGTGACATCATCGGAAGTAGCTGGGATCAGAAAAAAATTGAGTAAAACAGGAAGTGCTGTCATTGTAAACCGAGGATCCACGACCCAACCCCCAACCTGCAGAACCACTGGCCCACTTCTATACCCGCACCCAGAAATTCTACGAGCAACCCGCAGGGTACCGCGGGATTTTGCGGGTAACCCACGGTTAAAGACCCGCTGCAGGACTCTACCCTACATTATTGATTGTGACATGTTTGTAGCACTCCTTTGAAGTTTGGCGTAGGTTGATACCTTTACCTATTTTGAATTTAAATGCTTTCCAAACATATCAAGTCCAGCAGAAACCATTGCTTCCGAGAGGTGGGTGTAGGTGACTATGGTATCACCAGGAAGCAAGTGATCTGCTCCCAATGAATGTTAATTTATGAGGCTGTAAAACTAAGTCAGAGGGTATATGGATTCATTTCTTTAATCCATATATTGTTCCACAACTGACCCCCAGTGTTTCTTGGTCAATGAACAGTGTTTTCTTCAGCACACCACTTAATATTTCAGGGTGCACCCACTCCCAAGCTGCCTCCATGTCAGCCAAATTCCTTGTCTTGAATAATAGGATATGAAGCACACCATCCTCAAGCTTTGCCTTTAAAACATTTTATTCCAGCAGAATCCACACACAAGCTTTCGGGGGAGAACCCCTTCCTCACCTGAGTAAGGGGTTCTCCCCCAAAATGAATTTCATTGAAATTAATTCAAATCAATTTCATTGATCATGGTCAATGAAACCTTTCCTTTGATCATTCTGAGACAAAAGGTAAATGGATCTAGAGTTTAGTCAGTTCAGTAAGATGACAAGTTATTTGTGCTTGAGAACTACTTATCTGGCATGACAGAGAGGTTGAAAACAAAAATGATCACAATAGGTATTTTAGTACAGTGGGTAAAACCATAAAAGGATCTACTTCAACATTTTTGGAAAGAATTTGGGAAGCCAGGCTAAAAGTCATGTTGCATCTCAAAGAGCTATAGGTTGGCTTGGGCTAAGAACAGAAGAACTTGATTCCTGCTTTGCAGAGTACTCAATACAATGCTATACCCTACTAAGCTAAACAGATAGCTAGAGCCAATAATTTTTGGGCATTTTCGCAGCAGAGTTGAGTGAGCTTTCTAACAAATACCCTAGTCTTTAACTGGTTTTATTTACTTAGGTGATTTTTTTTATATATTTCTCAGCAATGTATGTGCCATATTGTTATGTTCTGTGCTGATCAGTAATGCTCTGAAGTGCTTAAAACATTTCACTGGTAGTGTATGCAATGTATGTACAGAAAAGCAGTGCCAAGGAAAAATAGAACATTAAAAAAAATTAACCTTTACTCTTATATTGGACTTAAAACCTTTAATAAGCAATTTTGCTAACAGGTATGTTCAATTTAGCCACATTAAACATAAAAGTAAGGGAAACTGTTCAGAGGAAGGCAAATAAACCTGTAGGAGGCCAGCTACCAATTCAGCCTCACAGGGGTATACAGGACAAAATACAAAACTAAAGTTATGGGGGGGGGGGGGGGGGGGGGGAATAAGTCCATAGCACATTCAAACAATCGATCTTATTAAATTGCTTTTACATAGACGTGCATAAAGAGATTCAGTGCTCATAGGATGTAGAATAAAAAAAAAACAAAAAAAAAAATCAGTTTCCTTTATTTTTGCTTGTTCAGCTCAGATATGTAAGGTATAAAGGCAAAAATTAGAGAAATGGCTATAGAAACATTTGTAGCAGTCACAAATTAGACTATAAAAACACATGCAACTTATCCTCAAGGTGGCACAAAAAGCCTACAAGTTTGTAGAGTTTACCATAACATATAATAGAAGTGATCATGTCAACAGCTTTCAATAGCGACCTAAAAAAGATGAAATTATCCATAATTAATACGCAACGTTTACAAGCTTTACTAAATTTGTACTCCTGGAGCACTTTCCCCATTGGTTGCAAAAAAGAAAAGTGCAATTTCTGGGAGATATTTCCTTTGAATCCCAATGTTTTGGCTGCAGTTTAAAAACTGTTAAAAACAGGTAGAAAGGTTGGTACCTGCACTGAATGGTCTTTCCCAGAAATGGCAGATCTCTCATATGAAGCACAGATTACAGTAGTGCAACAGTTAATCTAAACTAGTAAATGACAACATCTGGTTTAGAATGATTCATACCAGCAAACACTCCACCATCAGGCATACAGGCAGCAAGAATGACACTATCAGAGTAGGATAGATTAGGAACACAAGCCATTTATGGATCAGAGGAGTCCAAATGGTTTGAGCATTTTCTTTCTTTCTCTGTACACAATTTATAAACAGGAACTTGATGATGATGCCATGATTTAGCTGACCAACTTCTCCACTCCAACTGGGGCGAATCCACAAGTCAATATTGCTCCACACAGCATCAGCAGTCTTTTCTGTCTGCAGTACACCGCCCTAACTCAGGCCTCCCCTCCCTGCTAATTATTTTCTTAAAATATTGATTTTGAAAACAAATTGGTCAAATACTTACGTGGAGAGTAGGAGCGTGATCTGGAGCGAGATCTGTAGCCACCACGGCTATAGTATGGTGAAGGAGACCGCCTTCTGTACAAAAAAAAAAAAACAAAAAAACATATCTATAACCAAGATTGAATGAAAAAAATTTTTTTCATAAAAAGAATTATAGCACACGAATGAGTTCAAAGCCAATGTTAAGAAGAACTAAAATAGAAAACCATCTATCTGGTAGAATAGTGTGAATAGCAACTCCTTCCCTCATCTATACATTACCTAGAAAACTGGTCTCTATCTTGTCCTCCACGCCAGCCTCCACCTCCGCCCCCTCTGTAAAGCAGATAATGAAAATGTAAAAAAACAAATGGACATTTTCAGCAATCACCAAGATACTACAACGGAGTAGAAGTCTGCACTATATAATAATGTCCGTGCTGGGAAAATGCACTAAATCTCTAAATGTATTTAACAGCAACCAAAGTGGCTGCTGTGGCCTTGCCTTCAACTTTATTCAAAAAGGTTTGAATAATGAACAGTCTGGGCATGTTAGAAGGTTTCGGTGGCTATGAATGATATTGATCAGGGTCATTTGGGTAGTTTGTGTAGTGATTATGATTTAAAAAAAGTAAACAGTTGTTTGACAATAAATGGCTTCAGCCAACCACTAACCATGAGTGAAAGATTCGTTTTTTGTGTTATTCATATTCTCTGAAAAATCAAATTTTGCCAGGGTATGTAAACTTATGAGCACAACTATGTATATTTTCCCTCTTTTTCTCTAAGCTTTAAAGGAGAACTCAAACCAAAAGTTAAAATACCCGGAAGATGGCTGCCGTGAACTCCAATCACTCAATCTGCACAGAGGGTTAAGTAAAAAGTTAGGGACATTTGCCCAGGGTATGTAAGGTAGGGGTAGTGCTCCTAAGCATTGGCCCGGTTGATTATTTCTTACTATGTCTTCAACCATGGTAGGTTTTAGGTGGTACTAACGAGAAGTACATAAATTCAATTATACAACTTTAGGCATGTTAGAAGGGATATACAGTGTCACAAACATGTTCAACAATTGGGTCGTATAAATGTGGGTTGTACAATGCAATGGCAAGATTGGTTTTAATGAAGGAAAGGTTCAAATCAAGTAAGCTTTATCAGAAAGGTCTATATAAATACATCAATAAATCCTCAAAGTAATGTTGCTCAAAGTCCTCTGTCAAAAGAAACCATATTTCTTTCCTTCTATAGTGTATATATGGGCTTCTGTATCCATGGGCTTTTGTATCAGACTTCTGGTTTTCAGCATAAACAGGTCTAGGGCTTGAGCATGCTCAATTTGCCCTTCCCTCCTCTGCTGTAATCTGAGCCCAGAGCTATGAGTGAGCAGGGAGAGACGCGGGCAGGAAGTGGTCATGACAAGCTAATATGGCAGCTGCTATCCTAAACAAACAGAGCTGTTTATTCAGGTATGGTAACACATTCTGCAGAATAAGGTGTTTTATAGCTTGCACTATTGTGGCTAATATATTACATAGTTAAATTGGGTTGAAAAAAGACAAAGTCCATCAAGTTCAACCCCTCCAAATTAAAACCCAGTGCATGCACACATGCATGCACACACATCTCCACTCTTTCACACAAATATTGGCAATATACTGCTTTGTTAGCTTTCTTTCTTGAAGTCCGTTTCATTATATTCAGTCCAGAGCGGGTGTGGGGTCTCTGTTTAATAGGCTGCTCTAGTAATGTAATGTTTATCTGTGAGCCACCTAGTCTGCATGCACTGGAGCAGAGGCAATGTATCTGGGTGCAGGCACATCAAGCACTGGATTCTCTGTCTCCACAGGCCAAGATCCGCTACATTTGGCACTGGCCTTAACCACCCAATTGCAGTCTATCAGAATGTCTGAACCCAATATGAGAATCACAAAGTTCAAAGCCTTCTAATCACTTTTAATAACTGGACCACCAGGTTAATTCGTCTTGCACGTCCTGGGGGAGGGTGTAAGTGAATGAAGACATTAAAATGTAAATAAATGAATGCATTACCTGTAGGATCTGCTGTAGTACTCTCGGTCATCATATCCACCTCTGTCATATCCCCGATCGTAATAATCTCTGCGCCGTGAACTGCCACTGGGGTGTGGTCAGGGTTGAAAGAAAAAAAATAAAAGCTTTGGTTCACATCACATGAACAATATTGGTATATTATTGGAATATTATTAAACAGTGTAAATGCTATCACCAGTTTGGACCGGACAGACACTATAAACAAACATATATAATATATATATATATATATATATGTGTGTGCATGTGTCTGTAGAAGTTGTAGCCTGCTGATAACTGCAGCACTTAAAGTCCAACACCTCAAACTGTGAGCTTTCACTTAACTAAGAGCTCCTCTATGCAAATCAATATAGAGTCTGAACATAAAGCAGATGTCTAGAAAGCAAAGGGAAAAAAAAAAAAAAAAAAAAAAGATTGTAAAGCACTTTCATAATGCAGACCATACAGTCAAGAAATGGCAGTTAACTAGTATACTGAAACTATATATTCATATTGAATACTTTACCATTAGCTAATTTGTTAGAATTTATAACAAGTGGCATATTAAAGATTCTTCTCAAATGGAAATATACATAGTTAATATTGCCTTTTAAATTTTTTGCCAAAGTCCTGGGCTAAATCTTTTTAATACATGTATGGTCTTGTGCCATTAGGTCATCTTACCAACCTACAACTAAACATTAAACTTACTATGTTGGTCTTCCCATGTAGATTCCTGGTGTAGGCGTATGGGGCCGTTTTGTTATTGAGAAATCAACACGAATTCGTCTTCCATCAAGTTCCATGCCATTAGCACGTTCTTTTGCCTTTTTTTTTTTTTAAAAACAAATGTTAAATATTATTTACATGTATATATTTAAATTTGTGTAAAGCACTTCTCACACAGTATTATGTTATGCAAAAAAGTGTTAAAACAAAAAATTCTTAAAGGAAACCAAAAATAATGTAATCAATTAACAGCCTCTGGGAAATCTTTAAACACCTGTCACTTTGGTGAAATGGCAGGGCAGCAGCATTCACTCAATCACTTAGGATTCCTTCTCCTCTTCTAACCTACTCTGCCCCCCTCCCACTCTGCTGTTGGTTACCGACCAGGCTCAGTTCTACTCAACTCGGATTACTAAACACTCCCGCAAGTCTAACAGCCAATGAAGAGAGGACATTACTGGGTTCCATAGAAGCACTGCCTAAAACAGAACTGCTCCTAAACACACCACCTACATTCAATAAGATGTACAGCAGTGATCCCCAAACCACTAGCTTGTTGGCAACATGTTGCTCTCCAACCCATTGGATGCTGCTCCCAGTGGCCTCAAAGCTATAGCTTCTTTATTAATTCCAGGCAAGTTCTGGTTGTATATAAACTAGGTGTACTGCCAAATAGAACCTCCTATAGGCTACCAGTCCAAATAGGGGCTACCAATTGGCCAATCACTGAACTTTTTTGGCACCCAAGAAAATTTTTCATGCTTGTGTTGCTCCCTAACTCCTTTTACTTCTGAATGTTGCTCAAAGGTTCAAAAGGTATCCCTAATGCAGAGAGTGATAGACAATTTGCAATTGGCTTTGTTTTGGTTTTTCAGTTATTTTGACTTAGAGCATTTCTTTTTAGAAGGAGATGATGACCCACCTTTGAAAGCAGCAGAGTCAAATTAAGGCATATATTTAAAGGAAAACTATACCTCCCTCTGAACAATGTAGGTCTCTATAGAAAGATATTGCATAAAACAACTCATATGTAAATAAACCATTTTCATAATATACTTTTTTAGTAGCATGTGCCATTGGGTAATCATTTTATAAAATGGCAATTTTTTATTTATAAGGACAGCCTCCTGGGATCGTATGATTTAACTGTGCACACAAACATACCAAACAAACTATAAAGTTAGGTCACAGGAGCCAATTAACAGACAGTTGTGTCTTTTGCTTCCACACTTCTTCCTGTTACAGTTGAAATATTTCTGGTCAGGTGATCTCAGGCAGCACACAGACCATCATGAAATGGTGGTTCAAGGCAAGAGATGTAAAAGGCAATATTTAAATATATATTCCAGATTGTTAAGATTCTTTAATATATCACTTAATTTGATTTAAAATATCTGTTGCTTGATTAAAGAAATCGTATCTGTTTTAGGAATGCAGTGCAGAGGCCAAATAAAAGTGGCTCTGTGCTTTGAATGCTTCAAGCTTGTGCTATCGCAGTACTTATTGAGGATCCTTCCCCAGCCAATAAACACTGGATGACCAATACATACAGTATTACAGTAGAGAAAATACATTGTACTCACCTCTTTTGCATCATTGACATTTTCAAAATATACAAAGGAGAATCCTCTTGAACGTCTTGACTGCTGGTCATACACTATAGAAACATCACTAAGTGGGCCGTACTTAGAAAACACTTCTCTTAGATCACGTTCTGTAGTATATAGACTCAAACCAAACACTCCCAGGCAGCAGTTGGGATCTGGATTTGCCTAAAAGGGGGGGGGGGG
>CM044447.1:93521113-93531348 GCA_024363595.1 Xenopus borealis | reverse complement strand
AGCAGGCAAAATATTGCCCACAAATCTGTGCATGTGCCAGCAAAGCAGCCAATATATTTCTCCCCAATCTGTACCTGTGGCAGTAGCAGCCAAAATATTTCCCCTAATCTGTACCTGTGGCAGCAGCAGTCAAAATATTGCCCCAAAATATGTACCTGTGCCAGCCACCAGCCAAAATATTCCCCCCAAATCTGTTCCAGTGCCAACAGCTTCAGCCAAAATATTGCCCCCAAGTCTGTAACTGCCAGCAGCAGCAGCCAAAACATTGCCCCAAATCTGTGCCTGTGCCAGCCAACAGCCAAAATATTGAACCACATCTGTACCTGTAACATCCAACAGCCAAATTATTGTCTCATATCTGTACCAGCCAACAGCCAAATATTGCCCCCAAATTAATACCTGTGCCAGCCAGCAGCCAAATATTTCTCCAAAATAAATACCTGTGCCAGCCAACAGCCAAATATGGCCCCCAAATTAATATCTGTACCAGCCAGCAGCCAAATATCGCCCCCAAATTAATACTTGTTCCAGCAGCCAAATACTGCCCCCACATAAGTAGTATTAACCCCTAATTAGTACCTCTGCAGCCAGCACCCCCCACATAAATACATGTGCCAGCCAACAGCCAAATATGTCCCCCAAATTAATACCTTTGCCAGCCAGCAGCCAAATACTGCCCCCAAATAAATACCTATGCCAGCCAAATATTGACAGCTAATTAGTACCTGCGCCAGCCAGCAGCCAAATATTGCCCCCAAATTAGTCATTGTGCCAGCCAACAGCCAAATATTGCCCCATATCTGTGCTAGCAAGCAAAATATTGCCCCTCAAATAGGTATATTTATGGATTGTGTGTAACTGACTTATAAATGGCGCCCATAACTCATATCAGTGCAATACATACAGTGAGAGAGGCGCTGCTATGGCTGCAGCGGTGTAACTATAGAGGAAGCAGACCCCATGGCTTGGGGGGCCAGACTGCAGGGTCTGCTTCCTCTATAGCCATTCTACTGCTGACAAATTAGCCCTAATGACAGGTCCATTGCAGATATTTTAATCATCACTGCCATTTACTGTATCAAAATACATCGATAGGGGATTGAGCAATGCACATTACAGCAGCCCACCTGGCAGAATCCACAGATTACCAGTCTGGGCCTATCTCCTGAACTAGAGAAGGTTAATCGCAGGGAGACTAATCTTCTCGTGTGCCAGTGGCACCCGCACATCCAGAGCCAATCTCCTCAATGGAAGATTCTCATTCATATGGCAGTCCATTCCTGCAGTTCTGTGTTAAAGAGATACTGACACCTGAAATTTAAACTTTTTTTCATCTATTATATTAGCTTTGAAAGCTACTTCTAACTTTGTCATAAGGTATTTGCATGATGCTTTTACATTACCTGTCTGATCCCCCATGTTCCTGTATGAGGGGGCTGCTATATTTGTGCAGCAGGCATGTTATCATTAGAAACTGTAACTAACAGGCTGAGATGGGACAGTGAGGTTGGCAAAGTCAGAGTGTCAGACTTAGGAACTTTAACTAACAATTATATACAAAAACAAACCTCTCAGCAAAAAATGATCAACATGACCTATGGGTAACATTTAATGTACATTCATATGTTAAAATTAATTTTTTAGTGTCAGTATCACTTTAAATGATATGTAAACCTTTTAAAAAGGATTTTTACAATAACTGTTCCCCAAAATCATATACATCACAGTCTGAATGGTTTACCAGCACAGCATCGAATGGGCATATGCAGCATTTTGGTTTTATTTTGCTAGCTCAAGCTTAATACAGAGTGATGTCACAAATGGGGAGAAGAATATAGCTGCCAGCTAGAGTGAACTTCATCATGTCAGCTAAACAGAGGTGGGAGAAACACTTTGAAAATAGTAAATACACCAAATCTTAATTATGCAGCCAATATATATTCATTAATTATTAAGCAATGACTCCTTTAAGCTGTCTGGTATCTCTCTTGTTTTGTGGAGAGCCTGTCTACACACACATACATACATACAGGTATGGGAGCGGTTATCCAGAATGCTCAGGACTTGGGGTTTTCCTGATAAGGGGTCTTTCCATAATTTGGATCTTCATACCTAAAAGGGGCTGTTCACCTTCCAAACACTTTTTTCTGTTCGGTTGTTTTCAAATTGTTCCCCAGAAATAAAGACTTTTTGTAATTACTTTCCATTATTTATCTTTTACTGTTTTT
The DNA here is from genome assembly GCA_024363595.1 of Xenopus borealis. Lineage (NCBI taxonomy): Eukaryota > Metazoa > Chordata > Amphibia > Anura > Pipidae > Xenopus > Xenopus borealis. Next base: position 93,529,120 of record CM044447.1, on the reverse strand, counting down.
CCAAAATCTAAGTGTAAAGTTGAATGCTGGTGTCTGTTGTGTGAGTCTGGCAGCTCAGTAATTCAGGTGCAGACTCTAAACTGTTACAATTTTGCAACATTTAATTGATACATTTCACAGCAACATCTCTGGAGTATTAGCAACTATTGTATCAATTCTAACAGTTGCCTGTAATGAAACCCAGAGATTCTGCTCAGCAGGGACAAAGATCAGAAATGCATCCATTAAATGTATCAGTTTAGAACAGTTGGGTCGTAGAGTCTATGGGAAGAGTCTATGGGAGACAACCATTCCGTAATTCAGAGCTTTCTGTATAATGGGTTTCTGTATAACAGATCCCGTACCTGAACATACACTTTCTTATGTTTTAGCTGTGTGAATTGGCAGGAGCTGCTGCTAATTATATACCAAGTGCAAGTCAGATTGGGCATCTCTGCTTTGTTCCCACATATATATGTGTACTGCAAAAATAATAAAACAAATACGCCGACGCACTCGACTTATATGAAAAATACAAGAATGCTCTTTATTCATTCACCATTTCAACACCACAGTGGGGTAATTTGTACTTTGAGTAATAAATATTTTTGCACTCTCACATTACTGTGCAAATATTTTTTGCCGATTTTAAGAGTAGTAGTAGGGGTCAAATTACTTACATGAACAGTATGTTCAGTATCCCTTTAAAAGTCACCCATCTGTTAGCATATTTGAAGCATTTCTGTTGTGTTGGGATGTTGGTTCAGTACACCCAGCTGATGTGCAATGTTTGCATGTATTAAAAAAAATAGTAATTTGTAGATTGCAGATAACTGGACAACAATGAAAAAAATTTATTAACAGGATTTATAAACAGATACAGCTTGTTTCTTAAAATCCATATCACATTGATGAATAATAGTCGAATAACTTAATGGTTTTCCTCATTTAAAAACATCACACAAAGCATACTGAATCCATATTAACAAAGAAGCTATAAGGATACATGATTGAAGATTCTAAAATGATATATATATATACAGTACATAACTGTTAGTATGTTCCTCATTGTGGATTACTTTCTTTGCAGTTTATTTCATCATGCTTCACTCTCTCCAGCAACTGAATTTTGCACCTCTTCTTCTAAAATCGGCACAATCAGATTATCCTTGGACATCAAGTTATATTTCATCACAAATTTAGTGAACCGATGACACAGAAAAGTCTCATTCTACAAGATAAAAGCAAACATTTTATCAACAGGACTACTGCTATTAGAAGCACGGTGACAAAGAATATATACATTAATTGTATAACTTGACTAGTATGTACTGAGTTTTTATAATTGGTATATTATGTTATCGTACACAAGAGCCATGTATATCCTGTTAATATATTTATATATTCTAAACGGTGCTTAGTGATGTCATTGGTTATAAGCAGAGCTTAGTGATGTCATTTCTGTCACATGACTGTGAATTATAATAAATAAAGAACCTTTGTTGTAAAATATGAGAATGTTAGAAGTAACCTCGGAGTTCCATGACCTGAAAAAAAAAAAAACCCTTTGCCTTTGGCCTCGTGCTTTTATATTGTCATAGAACTCCTCAGTGACTTAGAATATCTGAATATTTTACAAGAAAGGGTATTTTATTCACTATAGAATAACAAAAATAGTTTTTTCATTTTATTATATTTTTTAAACCAAATTATTACATAAATATTTATACAAATTCTGGTTTAATACAACATTTTTTCCTCTTAGGAAATTTCATTGAAGTCAAAAATCTCAAACAGTAAACTACTTAGCAATTCCTGCAAATGTTTGGTTCAAGTGAAACAGTACTTAAAAAACAATAGAACAAAAATAAAAGGTCAAAAATAGGACATAACAGGACATTAAAGGGGTGGTTCACCTTTAAGGTAACTTTTATTATGTTATACAACGACCAATTCTAAACAAATTGGTTTTCATTATTTATAGTTTTATAGTTATTTGTCTTTTTCTTCTGGTTCTTTGCAGCTTTCAAATGGGCGTCGCCGTCCCCTTCTAAAAAACAAATGCTCTGTAAGACTACAAATGTATTGTTATTGCTACTTTATATTGCTGATCCTTCTATTCAGACTCTCTCCTATTCATATTCCAGTCTCTTATTAAAACCAATGCATGGTTGCTAGGGTAATCTGGGCCCTAGTTATCAGATTGCTTAAAATTCAAATTGAAGAGCTGCTGAATAAAAAGCTAAATAACTCAAAAACCAAGAATAAAAAATGAAAACCAATTGCAAATTGTCTCAGAATATCTCTCTCTACATCATACTAAAAGTTATCTCAAAGATGAACAACCCCTTAAGATTTATGCAAAGAAGAGAAAGAAAGCACACCATTTCCTTTATAATTTTACAGGAACAGTTCAGTGTAACAAATAAAAATGGATAGGCTGTGAAAAAAATGAAAATGGTTTCTAATATAGTTAGCCAAAAATGTAATTTATAAAGGCTGGAGTGACTGGATGAAAAACCCGACATCACTAATCCTTAGCATGCAGGTCAGATTCAAAAGCAAACATTTATGACCCATGTGGCCCTCTCATGTCAGCGATTGGTTAATGCCTGGTAACCAATCAATGGAAACCAAGAGAGCTGTAAAGCAGGAAGTGTTCTGGCTATTATGTTAGACATCCAATCACTCCAGCCTTTATATATTAACTATTTAACTATATTGGAATCATTTTTTATTTTGTACAGCCTATTTACCCAAATTTTATTTTCATACTGAACAATTCCTTTAAGATGGAAGCAATGACGTTTGAAGAAAAAAAATTCTCTTCATTGTTTGTTTTGGTCTTCATGTTTGAAATGATCAGCTCTATTATGCCTCTCTTAATCTGAAAGTGTACCAGATTGTGCCTCTCTGAATCTGGAACTGAACCCTACATATATATATATACTAAGATACTGCCTAAGCTTTGTAGTTATTCATATTAAAAATCGCTTGCCATTTAGTCTGTGATTTAAACCCCTCTCTCAGTGCTAGGATAAGCAGCAAAATAATTTCAAATCCAAACTTGCAAGTAGCACACACAAATGTGACATTGAATGAAAGAATAATCAACAACATATTGCCTACACCAGGGGTCCCCAACCTTTTTTGCTCATGAGCCACATTTAAATTTAAAAAAGAGTTGGAGAGCAACACAAGCATGAAAAAGTCCATGTGGATGTCAAATTAGAGCTCTGATTGGCTTTTTGGTAGCCCCTATATGGACTGGCAGCCTACAGGGGAGAATGTTTGGCAGGACATCTGTTTTTTATACAACCAAAACTTGCCTCTAAGCCAGTAATTCAAAAATAAGCACCTGCTTTGAGGCCACTGGGAGCAATATCCAAGGAGTTGGAGAGCAACATGTTGTTTGCGAGCTACTGGTTGGGGATCACTGGCCTACACTATATGGTCTCTTAAATTCTTCCAAGTACCATGTATTGTTGTATTCTAACATAATGTAATGGATTGCAAGAAAATGGTTATACTGATCAAGTTCTACAGAGAGCTGTGAATGTTAGAAAATGATTGAACACCCATTTATATCCCTGATGCTAAACTAGAGCTTATCTGCTGCTATGTAAACATTTGGCATATTGCCCATTTTAGTTTGATTGGCTACTCCATGGCAAAGCAGAAGCTTGCTTATATAAATGCTTATTTGAGACTCTCAATGAAACAAGTAATTTGTACCAGTATATTTAATTTTCTTTCAATATGAAAAAATATCTGTTTCAATTAGGAGAGCCCTTAAATGTATAGAAAGCTCTATATTGTTGCTTCTGGTACTTATAGTAAAGGATTTTTTACTCTTTTACAAATAAAAAAAATAACTTCAGGTGTGGTGGTTTTTTTCTCCTTTCTTTGGATGAGCTGAAACCTAGGTAAAAAAAAACTTTTTCATCTCAGCTATGCAACACTTATTACACATACAAAAGTACAATTTTACACTTCTATTACCTCATACTCATCAAATATTTGACGATGATGAAAGTAAGCATGTGAAAATATTCTGTAAATTCTGCGGCACACTGATCCAAGTTTAGCTACGGATGACTCCTTTATGCTAACCCTAGAAAAGAAAAAAAACAGTAAATCTAAACACATCATATTTCCTGGCAAATCATTATCTACTATTAGTAAGAGAGCATTTATAAAGTTGTATGGTTTTTCTGAGTTAAATGTAAAACACAAAGAGAAACAAGATCCCCACACCTACAAATTTGTGTTACTAAGCATATACATCCCACTTTAACTGGTGTAGTATAGTATTGTAATACTGTAGAATACTTTGCCAGTCTGTTGCCCCCCCATAAATGGCTTATATGCTCGACTGCCTGTGCTACCCCACAAGCCTTCTAGCATAAATGCCCCCACTGCCAGTTTAACTCTTGCTGCCTGGCTTGAACCACAACATCAAATATGAACTGCATCCATGTGTGTTGTTGTGCACGGATTACTTGTGACTGATTCCTGGCCCTGTATTATAAAATGTGCCTGCCCTGTAGTGATGCGCGGGTTGAGAAAAACTCAACTGCATCTGCCCCCAACTTCCCCTTCCATTTATAGACCCACCCCACGGATGACATCAGAACTTAAGGATTGATTGGTGTGTCAATTACAGAGTAAAGAGGAGCAGTACCGATGGGTGTATATGCTATTCAACACAGTTTTGTAGCATGACTTGCTTGTGGACCACAGGTGTGGGGATGACGGACTTGATCAGGTAATTTTTTTCTTTACTCAGACCAGAGCATATAGTGGTTTCTGTGGCTACAGCCTCATGGAACATTATGGAGTTACAGACACACCTGTCACAGATTGCAGTGGATGTCAGGTTAAAGGAGTTATTAACCTTTCAACACTTTTTCATTCAGTGGTTTCAGTTCAGTTGTTTTCAGACAGTTCTGACAGACAGCTTCTATTTGTGACTGTTTTTCTAAAATTGAAGTTCAAAGTTTCATTTTCACCTTATGTCTTTCTAAAGCAGCTCTGGGGGTTGGTCACCGACTCTGTAACTGTTCTGAATGACACTTTGTTTCATACATTTTTTGATACATCTTTGTCCCTGATGAGCAAAATCTGCATTTCATTAACAGCAGAACGGATACAATAGTTGCTAATAAATGTATCATCTAATGAAGTTCAGTTCAGAATCTGCACTGAGCTACACTGAAAAAAAAAGAAAGCAATAGAAAAATGTTTTTATTTCTGGTGAACAATTAAAAAAAAACTGAAGTGAAATAAAGTGTTTGGAAGGTGAACAACCCATTTTAAGGCTGCCATAACTGTATCAGATGAAGCATGGTAATATTGATTTCTAGTTTGGAAAATAAATACAAGTTACCAACAGGTTCATTTTAGATCATTAAAAAGAATTCGACCCCTTGAAGCTTTTTCATGTATTACAATCTATTCAATACACTTCAGGTTCCCAACAAAACCTCTAGGTTTGTCTCCCATTATGGACAGCCTTGCTTTAGTATTCCCTGTGGAAATGTGGCTGATCATGACAACATTGCATCCACCATCTTTCTTCCCTCTATCACCATTTTCCTCATGCACTAATAGCTTCATGATTTGGTATACACCACACAACTATTTGGGTTTGATTGTATAAACACTGTAAAGCACAGAGTAGCACTGTGACAAACCTAAAAGCACATATATACAATGACAAAAATGCTGAATGCTTATTTGTTCTCAACTCTACTTCTCCCAAGCAAGGAAAATTTACTTTTTTTTTTTCCTTTTTACCCTTCCTTATTCTAATCTGTATTACATCTGAATTCAGCTGAATCCTTCATAAAAGATTTGGAATTCAGTTGAACCCAAAATTGGGTATTTGGTGCATCCTTCAAAGAAACAGAAAGAAAAACAAAACAAAGGTGTTTTAAGTAATTAAAATATAATGTACAGTTGCCCAACACTGGCAAAACTGGTGTGATTGACACACAACTAGTTTATATAAATAAGTTGCTAAAAGCATTGTTTACATAGCACATAATCTTTGTAGAATACAACAGGTTTAGAATTCTGTGTGAGATCTAAATCTATACACAGTATTCTACAGAACTTATGTGCTATGTAACCTGAGCCCTAGTTCAATTTAAAGGTCTACCCCAGTTTTACCAGTGAAGGGCAATAGTACATTATATTGTACTTACAGGTATGGGATACATTATCTGGAAACCTGTTTTCTCTGTAGTAATAAAACAGTACCTTCTACTTGATCCCAACTAAGATATAATTATTCCTTACTGGAGGCAAAACAATCCTATTTGGTTTATTTAATGTTTACATTTTTTGGTATGGAAAGATCCCTTATCCAGGAATTTCCCTAGTCCAGAGCATTCTGATTAACAAGTCCTATACCTGTACTTAAAAACACTTTCCTTTTTAAAATATACTTTACTTTTAATATGTACATCTTTCAAAAGTTTAGTGGAAGCAACACATTACTACTTCTTTAATTCAATACAGAATAATGTGCAATATTTTTTGTGGTTTCTGTAATTCATTATAGAATATCATGTATTCACTTACCTGCTTGGAAAATATTTGTTACTATTCAAAAGACACGCAGCACCATCAAGTGTGTGTCTAGTGTAGTCTATTGCAGGACACTACAAAGATAAGATATACCAAAAAAAAAAAATTTGAGACAGCAACTGAATGACTATCTGGTTAGAATATCATATAGACACCTACAATAATATCTGGTTCACTTGGGATTCATAAAATAATAATTCAATGGTTACAGATAACTTTTCTATTGGCTGTTCTATGAAACCTTGGCTCACATTGGCTAGTCATGACTACAGCTCTAAATTCACTCAATATAATCCCAGACCATTCACTTTCCACGGTTGTCCCACTGTGATGATGTTGTATATGTAACATCTTACACCAATCACAAGTTAATGATCTATGCATATAAAAAAAACACTCCATAAGTAACTCTTTATGTCACAAATATGATACATATGTTACATATGTTCCCAGTGGTGAAAGCCTGCATTTCCAAGTTCTATTAAAACAACAAATGCAACTTTAAACAAATTGTATATATTTATGTATATTCTAGTTTTCTTTCCTTTTCGTTTTTTTTTCTTTATATTTTTGTACAGCATAAGCAAAAATAACAAAGATATAAGACTTTTTTGGCCATGGACTGATGTTTGTATTACAACTGGCCTGTGTGCCCAAGTTTGCATTGATATTTTACGTGACATATGGAGAGAGTTGAACGAATGATACAATGGTTTTACCTTGTAGCCATTTGCTTTCATTATTTTTATTAGATGTGCCATGTTGCTTAAGACAGAATACACATTGCCTTACCTCTTTTGGTGTCTTATGAGCTGCACAAAGAAATATCCATTGTTCCGTTGCAGTCATTTGAGTACAAGTATCAGGGTGGCATTCAGTCTGAAAGAAAACCCAGTGTACGTGATGTTGAAAATCTCTTTGCATTAAAGTGTTTTATAGTCTGGGAATGAAACCCTTAGGCCGAGGACACACTGAGCTTTTGTGCCTGCATCTTTTCGGCATTGCAGAGAAGCACCCATGTATAGTCACCTTTAGCGAGGCTTGGAGTGAACTGAGAGACGGGGCAGGACTGGGAGTAGGGAATAAAGGGGGAGGGACATGGGCTGCTATTGCAGGTTTTCTGGACTGGACCCGACAGGTCGGTTACAAACTACACCAAAGGCCCCCATACACGGGCCGATAAAAGCTGCTGACAGACCAAGTCGGCAGCTTATCGGACGGTGTGTGGGGCCATCCGATGGGCTTCCCTGATCGAGATCTGGCCGAAAGTCGGCCAGATCTCGATCGGGCAGGTTAAAAAACCCTGTCGGATCGCAGCCGCATCTGCAAGTGTATGCGGTGCTGCGATCCGACCGCCCGTTTTGAATGCATTACGATCCGATCGTTGGGCCCTAGGGCCCACGATCAGATCAGCCCGATATCGCCCACTTCAAT
>CM044447.1:93458170-93520014 GCA_024363595.1 Xenopus borealis | reverse complement strand
TCAAAAGCCCAGTGTTAGAGTACTTTTACCTCGAATTAACTCAAATGTTATCTTGTATAAAGAGATGCTGTCATGGGAAAACATGTTTTTTCAAAATGCATCAGATAATAATTTTCAAAAGAGCAAACAGATTTTTATATTTAATTTTGAAATCTGACATGGGGCTAGACATTTCATCAATTTCCCAGCTGTCCCTGGTCATGTGACTTGTGCCTGGACTTTATGATGGAACTACTTTCTGGCAGGCTATTATTTCTCATACTTAATGTAACTGAATCAGTCTCAGCGGGACCTGGATTTTACTGTTGAGTGCAGTTCTTAGATCTACCAGGCAGCTGTTATCTTGTGTTAGGGAGCTGCTATCTGGTTATATATATATAATTAAGCATGTAAGAATTATATATGAGGCAATTAGCTTAAATAATGAATACCTACCGAAGATGTTCATACTTCCATACACCCTCATCCTGCCCTTCTGGGGGATCCAAGATTTTGTCAATGTTAGAACAATCTGTTCTTATGTTTTGTTGTATGTACTGTAAGAAATTAAAAAAAGAAAGATTTAAAGACTGGTGGCCTGGTTTACGGTAATTCCTGTGAGGTTTAAAGGGATACTGTCATGGGAAAACGTTTTTTTCAAGACACATCAGTTAACAGTGCTGATCTAGTAGATGTCTGCACTGAAATCCATTTCTCAAAAGATCAAACAGATTTGTTCATATTCAGTTTTGAAAACTGACATGGGGCTAGACATTTTGTCAATTTCCCAGCTTCCCCAGTCATGTGACTTGTGCCAGCACTTTAGGATGGAACTGCTTTCTGACAGGCTGTTATTTTTCCTTCTCAATGTAACTGAAGGAGTCTCAGTGGGACATGGGCTTTTACTATTGATTGCTGTTCTTTGATCTACCAGGCAGCTGTTTTCTTGTGTTAGGGAGCTGTTATCTGGTTACCTTCCCTTTGTTCTGTTGTTAGGCTGCTGGGTGGGGGAAAGGGAGGGGGTGATATCACTCCAACTTGCAGTACAGCAGTAAAGTGACTGAAGTTTATCAGAGCACAAGTCACATGACTTGGGCAGCTGTGAAACTGACCATATGTCTAGCCTCATGTCAGATTTCAAAATGAAATATAAAATAAAAACAGTTTGCTCTTTTGAGAAATGGGTTTCAATGCAGAATTCTGCTGGAGCAGCAATATTAACTGATGTATTTTGAAAACAATATTTTTCCCATGACAGTATCCCTTTAATTTCCCCATCGTGTCCAATATGCCGTGTGGGCAAAGAGATTCACTGCCCATTACGGATCACAACTACAAAACAGTTTAATGAAAGGTCTGTGCTAATTAATGTTGGAACAATGGTCACACATAGAAAATAGAAGGTAATTGGAAAAAGTCTTTCTGGGGAACTATCTGAAACCAAGTTTACTGAAAGAAGTGTTGGAAGGTGAACAAACCCTTTAACTAACACAGGTAGAGATGTAATAATATTGTCTGAGGTCTTGAAAAAGTGAAAGTAAATGCCCTTCTCAAAACCCCTTAAAGGAACAGTAACACCAAAAAATGAAAGTGTTTTAAAGTAAACAAAATATGTAATGTTGCCCTGCGCTGTTAAAACTGAAACACTACTATAGTTCATATAAACAAGCTGCTGAGTAGCAATGGCGGAAATTGAAAAACGGCTATATGGCACAGAATAAGTAATGGATAACAGATAACATTATGTTCTACAGAGCTTATCTGCTGTGTAACTTGAGCCTTTTCTCCTTTGACTAGTTGCCCCCATGGCTACACAACAGCTTATTTATATAAACAATAGTAGTGTTTCTGAAGCAAACACTGCAGTTTTACCAGTGCAGGGCAACACTACATTATATTGTTATTACTTTTTTTGATGTTGCTGGTCCTTTAATCAAGTCAGCCACAATAACCACTAATTAGGACTTCACTAGGCTGGACAATGCATGGTTAAAAGGATTGTCCACCTTCAAACAACTAGTTGTTTTCAGATTGATCACCAGAAATAACAATTTTTTCCAATTACTGTCTATTTTCTATTTGTAACCGCTTTTCTAATATTGAAGTGTAAAATGTCATTTTTCACCTTCTAAAGCAGCTCTGGGAGAGGGGGGGGGTGGCCGACCCCCCCAACTGTTCTAAAAAAGTGTTTGGAAGGTGAACAACCCCTTTAATACCTTTGCAAAGTTAATTCAGTATAAAGTTTGCACAAGTCAAAAGGTCCATAAAAACACTTTATAAAATGACAAAACAATTAGGGAACATGCTATAAAACAAATTATAGAAGCTGTAAAGCTGTCCGCTTTGATATATACTTTTTAAAACAACATTGTGAGAATTTTGGCCTGTGACCTTCTCTTTCGTGCATTTTTTTAACCTGTTAATATTTGCTATAAAGTTATAACTTTACTTCAACATAAATTATGTTATATGCTCTGCACTCAAACAGGAATTTGTATCTATGTTCCCAATATACTATTTAGATCTTACTTCTTGGTCACTGACATATAAGTTAAGTTCAACGTACATCATTTCTTTTTGAACATAGGTACGAATACATTTTTGGTTACATTTTTTATCATTTGAAATTGAAAGGATTTTTTCAAGGCTTGTCTACAGACCCTCTGTCTCAACCTCATCTACCATGTTGCTATTTAAGAGGGGAAGTGAGGAAAACAGCAGGTGAAAGATAATTTTTGTGATTTTTAGAGAAGCCAAATCCAAAGGGTATGCTAAAATTGTGCCCTTAATTTATTACATATATATCTATATTAGACAATAAGGTATATATTGCTTTAACGCTTACCAGGCACAGATGCATACCTTATTGGGTTTGTATAATTTAAAAACCGATGAGCTGCTAAAAAGAACTGAAGGCTCGGTTACAATAGATGCAAAAGTGTTCCTTGTCTTTTGTCCCATGGCAACCATCTACATATGCATTTATTTTATTAACACCAACACACTAGTAAATGGTACTGGTTTGTAAGTTGCTATATCTCCAGTATACTGTGCAATACATTAGCTTAGATTGTATCTGGTATGATTATCATTATGGAAAATGCTCCTATCTTCCACATTACCATTACAAGTGAACTGTAAACTGTTTGTGTATGAACAGAATATCTGTTAACCAGGCCTTACCTGCTGCACTGCTAATGTACTATCCATTTCCTCAAATGATTCATCTGGCCAGTTGTAAAAATCCTAAAATACAAAATACAGAAAATAGATTAATTTATTATTTCAAATGTGCCAAAGTGTAAAAAACAATACTTTACACGATTTGTGTATACTTCTACAGCAGAGGTGAAGCAGTAGTAGTATTTTTCTTACAGAGGTTGTTCACATTGTTCATTAACTGTTAGTGTGATGTAGTGTGATATTCTGAGACAATTTGCAATTGGTTTTCCTTTTTTTAATATTTGTCTTTTGAGTTACTTAGCTTTTTATTCAACAGCTTTCCAGTTTGCAAGTTCAGCAATCTGGTTACTAGGTACCCAATACCCTAGCAACCATACACTGATTTGAATAAGAGACTGCAATATGAATAGGAGAGGGCCTGAATAGAAAAACAAGTAATAAAAAGTAGCAATAACAATAAATGTGCAGCCTCTACAGAGTATTTATTTTTAGACAGGGCCAGTGGCCCATTTAGCTAGGAGTCAGAAGGCAGCAAATAATTAAATTACTAAAGATTAACTTAAAGGTGAACCACCCCTTTAACCTTGCTATTAAAAATTGCGATAGTTATACATTTAGTCTAAGGCTGTACAGATTGCCAATATAATGTAGTTGCATTGTTAGGTACAAGTTAGTTTTTAGATTTAAAAAAGAAAAAATATTGGAGAGAGGATGGACTAATAGCATGCCAGGAATTTAACCTTATTTTGGAAACCAAATTATCATTCACTTGAGAATCACAGCTATATAAGGTACCTAAGATTAATTTTCTTGTGTTTGTTGATGCCAATCAATGTGCTTCTTTTCAGAAGTATGAGCTCTTGGAGCAGCCATTCCAAGAAGCAATTTCTTATGAAAGATGTAGTTGGTTCTCCCTTTTTGAATGGATATACAGAATCAAAACAGTTTTGAGGAGGACTGCAACTGAGCAAGAATGGCATAAGCCAGTAAAGTGGGGCATAGAAAGGGCACATTTAAAACTAGTTTTTGCTGCACAAACACTACTATTTTGTATATAAAATACTAGTGCCTAACAGTATAAAACGGTCTAAAATTGCCAATACCTCAGAAACCACTACAAATGTAAAGTAAACTGCATGTTTACACCAATTAATGTTTTGGGGTTTTGGTCTCCTTCAAATAACCAAATGTCTGCATTGAGTGTTAATACACTTCCAATACAGGTGCTGGCTTATCAGCTGGAAGATGTTCAGATGATTCAAGATGGAATCTGTTCTGAAGGAGGTATTGGTAGCAGCAGTGGGAAATGCCTCTGCATCTAAACGAGTCTGGTCTGTGCTATTGGAAATCACTTCTGGGACAAGTGGATGCCAGAATGGGCTATACAAAGAACTGCACTGGAAGTGGCAAGAAACATTCTACATCACTGGCACTTTAAACATCCCATGCACAAATTTCTAAGGTAAAACTTAATTTTCCAGTCACCCCAGAATTCACAAAATTACCAATTCAAAAGCTGTAATTCCCTTTCTTTGTTTAACCCCTTTAGTGCCACAGTTTGAAGAGTGCCAAGCCAAAACCTCTAACATTGTAATATTTTACAGCCACCGCCTTGTTTATTAGATGGGACAGGATCAATGACTATTGCCTGTAGATCACACACATTATGCCCTTCCTGTGCACAATGTGGTGCCAGAGGATGCTCACCACCTTTAAGTTTGCCTTGATTGTATTTTTCATTGGTTGTTCATTGAACCACGTCTAATATATACTACGAATCTTGCCAACTGTGGTAGAGTGACCAAAGAAATGGGTAACAAGTGTTTTTCCTTTGATTTCTCCTCAGTAGGAGATGTAGGTGCCAGAAAGGTTGGTAATAAACAGAGAAGGGAGGTGGGCATGGCCTGAATGTTGAGCTAAGCACACACACACTGTTCACAGAGGCTCCCGCTCCAGACGCCCTAAAAAGACATATTTCTGGGATCCAGCACTGAAATGGGGAGAGTGACTAAAAGCACAGCCTACATGAGTAGCCTGAGAACCCCACTGACCAAAAAAACTAAAGAAATAACGCCCTTTTTCGAGAACAGCCAGCACTCTCACTCGGCAAAACAGAGTCCCAAGATGGCGGACGAAGAAGACGATGGACTCACCCGGCAAGACCTCACCCTCCAACAGAACCCCAACCATCCCAGCAGATCTACTAAACCTCATAGAGGCACTGCCACAGAAGGGAGATCTGTCCCAACTATTGGTAGATATCAAAGAATAGCAGAAACAGGAGACGGCCAAAATCAAGCAAGAGCTCCAAAACCTATTGGCACGTATAACCCGGATAGAGGAAACCTGCGATACACTAACCTCTTCCGTTCAAGACATCACACACAGGTTAGACCATCATGATCTGCAAATAATATCTTTAAAGTGGATGCTGGAGGATGCAGAGAACAACGCAACATACGCATTAGGGGGGCCTACCTGTGGAAGAGGGTGAGTCAGACCTATGTGAAACCATGGCAGAACATAGAGACTGATATCCCCATCGACCGTCTCCATAGAGACCCGTGCACGATAGGGGAAGCCGAGAGACATCTTATGCTGCTTCCATTATTATGCCACCAAAGAGAAAGTGCTACAGCAAGCCAGAGACCTAAGAGTTGTCAGACTAGACAGCAATACGATTGAGCTCTATCAGGACCTGGCATATTCCACTGTATACAAAAGATGCCTCGTCTGCCCGGTTCTGAACGCATTAAAAGATTGCCCAGTAATTAAGCCCTTCTGGGACCAAGTTATTACTATAACCAAAGAAATATTAAATTACACGTTAGATAGACAACCTGAATACTGCCTGTTTCACACAGAAAAATCTCTAGCTTTAAAAACTCCCTTGGACCTTACTTTTGAAATGCAGCAAAATACTTCATTCCTCTATACTGGAAATCTAAACAAATTCCGACAGTAAAGGAGTGGTGACCAAGGTGGAAGAGCTCTGTGTCTTCCAGGAATTATCCGCAAGCACTGAAGAACAACATATAACCCTACCTAAATCTGGTGGAGAAGGTTTAAAGTGATACTGACACTAAAAAATGAATTTTAACATATGAATGTACATTAATTGTTACCTATAGGTCATGTTGATCATTTTTTGCTGAGAGGTTTGTTTTTGTATATAACTGTTAGCTGAAATTTCTAAGCTTGACTCTCTGACACCCTGACACTCTTACTTTGCCAACCTAACAGTCCCATCTCAGTCTGTTAGTTACAGTTTGTAATGATAACAGATGCCGGGTGCACAAATATGGCAGCCCCCTCATACAGGGCCAGTTATTATAATAGAGGTAAAAAAGAGTTTGACTTTAGGTGTCAGAATTTCTTTAACTTCAAAGAAACAGATCGGTACAAATCAATGATCTAGTTGGACATCACAGAACAAGGAAAAGTTTCAAAGGCCAACTAGCCCCCTCCCCCAAAAAATATTTTCCCCATACCCCCTCCCCTGCTCCTGTCCCCCCTTTCTCTTTCTTCTCTCTAACCCCCCGAAAACTACTCTCAATATTGAACTATACACATCTCTGGACGAATAAGTAATATGTACACGGCTTTATTGTGATCTCTCGAAAAATGTTTACATTCATCTTTATGTTTGTATTGAAAAGTTTATGAAAAATTATAATACGGAAAAATAAACAGAGGTTTCTCTGTTTAAAGACTTTGATAGCCAGATCATGGATGCTGGAAGGAACAGGCAAGCCAGGTACTCCAATCCAGAAGTCCAGCTCACATATTGAAGCTCACATTTCACGGGAAGGCTGTCCTGTGGAAAAGTATTTATGTCTAATGAGAGTAGGACACAGAACAGGAAGTTTATCTGTCTGTGTGAGGAACTCCCAGAGGGGCTGGGGTGCTGTCTGCAACTGCATGAAGCAGAAGTGACAGAGAGAGATGGAGACATTGAGAGAAAAGCCAGGAGACTAAACAATCTCCCCAAAAAAGAAGTATCGTGAGTACAAGGGTGACCCCAAGGGGCCCAGTTTAGTGAGGGAACTCTACAAATGTGTGAAGATAACACCCAGTGGGTAGTATTTATTATTATGATTTATGTTTTCTATGCTGAAATAGTCACCCATGTGTAAATAAACTGAAGAAAGTGTCTGTTGTGGATCCCGCAAGCTTATACTACATAAATACAAGTACATTTAAAGGGGTTGTTCACATTTGAGTTAACTTTTAGTATAATGTAGAGTGATAGTCTGAGACAATTTGCAATTAGTTTTCATTTTTTATTGTTTGCAGTTTTATAGTTATTTAGCTTTTTATTCAGCAGCTCTCTAGTTTGCAGTGTCAGTAATTTGGTTTCTAGGGTACAAATTACACTAGCAACCCTGCATTGATTTGAATAAGAGACTGGAATATGAATAGGAGAGGGACTGAATACAATGATAAGTAATAAAAAGTGGCAATAACAATACATTTGTAGCCTTACACAGCATTTGTTTTTAGATGGTGTCAGTGACCCCCATTTGAAAGCGGCAAAGAAACAGAAGAAAATTGCAAATCATTAAAAAACTATGAAAAATAAATGATGAAGACCAATTGAAATGTTTCTTAGAATTGGCCCTTCTACAATATACTAAAAGTTAACTTGAAGGTGAACCACCCCTTTAATAATATAAATACAAAAAGTTGTACTGCAATCATAATGTCCATACCGACGCCTGCATCACACTGGTGTCCGTTCTGACGCCGGCGACAAGATGGACCACTTGGGATCCCTGGGCACCGCCATCTTGTAGACATGCTGGGTGGGAGCAGAGGCAAGTCCCTTACAAATGGTCATTAAAGAGTACGGATTACACCCTTCTGGGTGTATGAGGCTCACCTAAATATCTGGCCAGTTAAAAAATTCTGTTAGATAATGACAAACAGGTCTGTATACATCTGTATTATGACCAAATTGTTAGTCCAAGAGCCAAGTATTAAATCAGTCTGATTTGGTTTATTAAAGTGGTTGTGCACCTTCCAACATTTTTTTTTCAGTTCAGAATTAAAGACTTTTTCAAGTACTTTCTATTCTCTGTTTCTGACCATTTTTCTAATAGGGAAGCTTATAGTTTTATTTTTCGCTTCTTATTTCTTTCTGGAGCAGCTCTGGGAGGAGGGCCACCCACTATGTAAACAGTTATAAAATAATACTTCTATTATCTTTGTCCCTGTTGGATCTTCCCAACCCGCCCACCACTCGACCAACCACGACAGTCCTAGCCTGACTTCCAGGTTCCTTTTATACACGCCAGTCCTACGGGTCCCGCAGTATCAGGCCGGCCTGCACATCAGTACTGCTGAGCAGAAGCCCTGCGTTTTATTAAAAGCAGCTGTTAGAATTGATACAATAGTTGCTAATATTCCACAGATGCTGCTGAGAAATGTATCAAATAAATATAGCAAATTGTAACAGTTCAGAATCTGCACCTGAATTACTGAGCTGCCAGACAAACACCAGTCAGGAATATTGAACTTAAAGTGGGCCTGTCACCCAGACACAAAAATCTGTATAATAAAATTCAAATTAAACATGAAATCCATGTTTAGTTAGTGGCAGGTCGGGTGATGGGGAAGTCCGATTGTTCGATGATTGGAACGATCAGATCTTTGCGTCTATGGCCAGCTTTAGGCTGGGGGGAGGAGGGTCTATGCAGGGTGGGGGGTTTAGTTCTCCTTTATATATTAGGGTATATAAATATATTAAACATTAGGGTTTAGTTCTCCTTTATGTTGTGTAATAAAGTGAATTTTGCTTGCTTGACACAATAGAAAAGAATTTGGAATTATTTCACAGGGTGAAAGGTCCCCTTTAATGAAGACCAACTGAAATGTTGCTTAAAATTGCCCATTCTAGAATATACTAAAACTGAACCACCCCTTTAACCTTTTCAAAGGACCCAAGCACAATCTGCAGTAACACACCTGTCCATCTAAGAAATGGGACTACCTACATGATTGCATAGTATGGGAGAATTACACAGGAAGACAACACTCCAAAGAAGAAGCCATAGATGTCACTGTACCAGTCCTATGCACACATCGGTTGCCATGCACGTTATGTGTAGCCAAGGGAGCGTATGAGACAACAACTAGGGTTGCCACCTGGCAGGCATTTTACCTGCCTGGCTGGTATTTTTGATCCCAATGTTATGAATAGGAAAAACAAAGATAAATATATAGGAAGGCAGGTAGGTTTTTCAAGAAAAGGTGGAAACTTTAACAACAACATGCCTATGAATCTCCGTGTAGAATGGGTAATCACAGGTCTAGCCTAGACAAATAAATAGAGCACAGACATTCTATCCACAATGAGCCTATAGAGAAAATCAATATTTGCACATGCGTACTTTGAACACTCCAGCTTCCCATACAGCGTTTGTATGACCTGTAGGCAGAGTCTGCTTCAAGCCTCGGCCCTCAGTACAGCTATTATACAAAACTCTAAAAGCTATTCCCGCCCCTTCTAGCGAAATACTTAAACCCCCCAAAATATATGTATCATGAACTGTCATCCCACAAGCATTTGCGAACGGCAAAGGGTATACACATGTAAACACAGCGCTGCTGACACGAAAATCCGGGCCTCGACACAGACAATCCTACAGGCTCGGCCCCACACTGAAACACACACATTCCGCCCGAGCTTTTGTATTTTATCTTCAGCGGCAAACAACGTCCGTCACTGACAAGCGCACTTTTTACCTGAGCCTTGGTGCCCGGTCTGTTTCTCCTCAGCACTGCCGTACCCTCCGCCATGACCATAGTGACAGGGGAAAGCTATAGGAAGTACCCGGATGCGGATGCGGGATGTAGTCGGGAGCAGAGTCCCCGCCCTCAGAGAGATCCTTCTGAGGTACAGTAGTATGGCTTTCAATAGGGAAGGAAGTGTTTTAGGGATGACTTTTGTAGCTCCGCACAGAGGAATGGAGGCCTATTCCTGAGAGAAATAAGATGCTTCATAATTAGTCCATTCTATCGGTTTTTATAACATGTAGCAAGATCTCATTAACAGATGCCAAAATGTTGTTTGTCTGTGTAAGGCTAGGTGTGCTAGATTTTATAGGAGATAATCCATTCCTCCCAACTGTTCGCTTTTCAGAGGGACAGTCCCTCTTTTGACAGCTCAACCCGCAGTCCCTCATTTGTACTGGAAAGTCCCTCTTTTCTCTGCACTGCACATCCAGAAAAATAAACAAAGTTTCTAACTTAATTGGCTTTTGGCAGAGAGCCCAGAACAGCTAACGTGCAAATAAGATCCTTTGTAACAATTTTGAGATAAGAAAATAAGGAATAAGGAATAAACTGTAACAGTTTATATAAGGAGAAATATTTTCAAACATTCGTGACCTGCCAAATTTTGTAAAATGAACATGGTAATTAGGGGGTGTGGCCACAAAAATTGGAGTGGTCAAAAATGTTGCCATGCTACGTGTGACAATTTTTTTTACTTTTATAATGTTGGGATGTAGGGGAGAAGTAAAGCTATCAAAGCAGTTTATTGCCAATAGCATACAAAAAAGTTGCTGCAAGTAGGGTGTCGACATTTTTTGACCACGCCCATTTTGTGGCCCCCTAATTACCATGTTCTTTTTACAACATTTGGCAGGGGAAAGTTTGAACTTATTTCTGTTTTTTTTTTTGTTTTTTTTAGTTATTACAGTTATGCTAGTGAAGGTGAATTGCCCTTTAAAGGGGTGGTTCACCTTTAAGGTAACTTTTAGTATGTTATAGAATGGCCAGTTCTAAGCAACTTTTCATTTGGTCTTCGTTGTTTATTTTTTTATAGTTTTATAATTATTTGCTTTTTCTTCTGACACCTTTTAAATGGGCATCGTTGACCCCCTCCTAAAAAGCAAATGCTCTGTAAGGCTAAAAAAGTATTGTTAGTGCTAATTTTTATTACTCATCTTTCTATTTAGGTCCACTCCTAGTCAAATTCCAGTCTCTTCCAAATCAGTTCATGGTTGCTAGGGTAATTTGGACCTTAGCTACCAGATTGCTTAAAATGCAAACTGGAGAGCTACTGAATAGAAAGCTAAATAGCTCAAAAACCAAAAATAAATGTTTATGTTTACCAGCACTTGTAGAAGATTATGAAGAAGTAGGGATGAACAGGATTCAGGCAGGCCTGGACTGACAAAATGTAAATTAATAGCAACTTTTCATTTGGTCGTTGTTTTTTAATAGTTTCTGAATTATTTGCCTTCCTCTTCTGCCAATTTCTAGCTGATAAAGGGTCAGCAATTCCTACAGTCAAAAGAAGTTCCCTACTATTTCTATTCCAGTCTCTCATTCAAGCTACTACCTGATTGCTAGGATATATTGGGCCCTAGCAACCAGATAGCTGCCTAAATTACAAAACTGGAGAGTTGTTGAACAAAAAGTAAAATTTTTTTTTTTTTTAAAATGAAGACCAGTTAAAAGCTAAGTTAAAGGTGATCGTTAACCTTGCCACTTAAATGTGCAGGGTGTGGTGGAATGCTGGGGCACGCTCAAGTCTGCTGAAACCGTGTAGGTTGCTAATATGGGTTTGATATCTTCTGTGTTTGGAGTCACTAAATGTAATGGTTAATAAGAAGACATAAGACTAGTGACCCCACCTAATCTTGTAGGCAAAAATGTATAATATATGATGCTGGTTTTACTTTGGGCTAATAATTAAACGGGTTGTTCACCTGTGAGATAACTTTTAGTATGATCTAGCAAGTGATATTCTGAGACAATTTGCAATTGGTTTTCATTTTTTAGTATCGAAGGTTTTTGAGTTATTTAGCTTTTTATTCAGCAGTTCTCGCATTTTAAGCTCTATTGTAACTAGGGTCCAAATAGGGTTGCCACCTGTCCAGTTTTGACCGGACAGCCCGGTATTTTGAAGGGCTGCCCGGGTCAATACTTCCTGCCCGGATTTTCAAATAAGGAAAACCGGGCGGGATTAGCTTGATTGACGCAGCGATCGGCCAATCAGCTCCGCCCTGTGATGTCACGGGCCCGCCCACTGATGTCACATGCCCGCCCACTGATGTCATGGGCCCGCCCCCTGTCAGGGTTTAGCCACGGCAAAAGGTGGCAACCCTAGGCCCAAATTACCTAGAAACCATGCATTGATTTGAATGAGAGTCTGGTATATCAATAGGAGAGCCTGAATGAAAACATGAGTTTTAAAAAGTAGAAATATCAATAAATTTGTAGCCTTACAGAGCATTTGTTTTTTAGAAGGGAGTCAGCAACACCCATTTGCAAAGAGTCAGAAGAAAAAGGCAAATAACTATAAAACTATAAATAATGTAAACCAATTGAAAAGTTGATTAGAATTGGCCATTCTATAACTTACCTTAAAGTGGACCCATCACCCCAAAAAAATATTCAAAATCCTATTTTATCACATTAGTCAAGCAAATTGAACATTAATTACACTATATACATTATTTTAATCTTGTTTTCTTCAGTCTGGGAAATCATAATTATAGCAAGCAGGCAGGAGCCATTTTGTGGATACTGTTATTAAGGAAAGCCTTGCATCATCTCAGAATCTTGTTTGTGCACCAGAATGGGGGACCCGATGTCTATCCCTATGTCCTGGCTACACAATTAAATGGTTAAGAGAACTGGGGGAATGTGTGGGGAGCAGTGGTATCTAGGAAGTGCTGAATGGAAAGTGAAAGTAATTATCTGCCCCACCTCTATGCCTAAGGCATAGACGAGTGGCAGACAGGCCCGGACTGGCAATCTGTAGGTTAGGGCAAATGCCAGATGGGCTGCTATAAGTTGCCATAGAAAGTCACAATTTAGTGGGCTGGTGGAGGCTGTTTGGGCCTCTAAGTGGGATGATTGGGCCTCTGTGTACCTGAAATGCCAGGGCCTATTTTGATTCTCAGTCCAGCACTGGTGGCAGACAATATTTGATTGACAGCTGAGATTTTTAAATGAGCTTAAAACAGCTATGAATGCTTTAATAAAAAATTGAAATTGGATTTCATTTTTAATGTGAAAAGGACTTTTATTATACAGATTTTTGTGTCTGGATGACAGGTCCACTTTAAAGGTGAACAACCCCTTTAATACTGTTTTTAAAAACCTGTACCCACAACCTGCAATCCGCAACCCAGACCCACAACCCGCATTCTTACTTGCCTGGACCCGCTACCCAACTCGCAAGTACCTGATCCGCAACCCCTACCCGCTGACCATCAAGAATCAGGAAGTGCTGTCATGCTGGCCCTCAAGAATCGGGAAGTGCTGGCATTGTAACCGGAAGTGACGTCATCAGAAGTAGGCGTCATCAGAAAAAAGTACTAGGAGTAGTAAAATCTACTAGAAACGCCGACCCGTATCTAGAAACCACACCCGGAACTTCCACCCACAGGGTATAGCAGGTTTTTGCGGGTAACCCACAGGTACCTGACCCGCTGCAGGACTCTACTATAGTTTGTGCCTTCCTCTCTGGACTATTTCCAACTTTCAAATGGGTGTCAGTGACCCCACTTAAAAACAAATGCTCTGTAAGGCATTTTCTTTTTATTACTCATTTTTATATTCAGGCCCTCTCATATTCATATTCCAATCTCTTGTCACCAAGGGGGAAATCAAAGAATGAAGTTCCGCCAATAGAGTGAAAGTCCGCCGCCTTCCATTCATTTCTATGGGATTTTAAAAGGCGTATTCATCAATGGGTGAAGTGAAAATTCCCCTTTTAATAAATACGCCTTTAAAAATCCCATAGAAATGAATGGAGAGTGGTGGAATTTCCCTCTAGTGGCGGAACTTCACTCTTAACTTCACTCTGATAAATATACCTCTAAAGCAGGGGTGTCCAAACTTGGCCCTCCAGATGTTAAGGAACTACAAGTCCCACAATGCAATGAAGGAGTCTGACAACCATAGTCAGGCAAATGCATTGTGGGACTTGTAGTTCCTCAACAGCTGGAGGGCCAAGTTTGGACACCCCTGCTCTAAAGGATTAGAGGAAAAAGCAATTCCAGTGAAAGCTGAGATCGCAGAGACATGTGCTCTAATCGTCCCATGCTTCAGCCCTGGAAATTCAATAGTTAATGCACAGAAGGTGGCCCTAGTGCCACCTTGTTATCTGCACACCATTTGCTAAAGATTCCCGGAATCTTTGCGCAGACTTTGTTTGTAGAAGCTTTTCGAGACTACAACATGGTTTCAATTACTTGATGTGAGAGCCCATAACTAGTAAGTAAGGGCCTGTCAAGTTCCATGCTGTCAAGCAGAGAGATCCTTGTAAAGATACTTGCCCTGAGACAGTAGGTCCATGACCTGCGGGGAAACCCAAAACTCTTCTTGGCTCATTTGCATGAGTAGGGCAAACCAAACCCTCTTGGGCCACAAGTTAGAGTCCTACAGCAGGTTGGTTACCCGCAAAAACCTGCTGTACCCTACAGGTTGCGGGTAGAAGTTCTGGGTGCGGGTATAGACGTGGTTCGGTGGTTTGCGGGTTGGGCCGTGGATCTTCTCACTAGCGATTTTTACTCATTTTTCTGACCATGCATACTTCAGATGATATCACTTCCAGTTACAATGACAGCACTTTCTGATTCTTGATTGGCAGCATGACAGCACTTCCTTATTCGTGATGGTCAGCGGGTCTGGGTTGCGGATAAGGTACCTGCGGGTCGGGTAGCAAGTCCAGGTGGGTAAGAATGCGGGTGCAGGTTGCGAGTACTCTGTCTATCATCAGGAAGGGAGTAAATATGTAGGCCAACTTGAAGTTCCATGTCAATGACATCCAGCCCCTCTGGAGTATCCTGGGCAAACAGTGAATGAAACCTGGGAAGTTTGGCATTCCTTTTCGACTCCATTAGATCTTTTAGTCTCTATCTATAGACAATTCCCTGGGCAGTATCACCTCTCTGCTCAGGCGATCTGCCCATATATTTGTCCACACCCCTAATGTGGACTGCCATGAACTGCAAAAGATTGGCCTCTGCCCAATGAAGCAAATCTTCAAAGATTCTCTTGGCAGCAGTGGGGACCTGGTCCCCCCTTGCCAGTATGTATAGGAGACGACTGTAGCATTGTCCGTCTGGGCCTATACGGATTTCCCCACAACATAGATCTGAAAGCTCCTCAATGCCAAGCTTAAAGATTTCAGTTCCCTGAAGATAAAGTCCTGTCCATTATGGACCCTTCCGTTGTCAATACACACCATTTCCTCTGAAGTAGTGACCTGTCTTCTCATAGCCTAACAGTCTGGAGCCATCATCTGAGCTGGTATATGGTGCCTCTTGACAGAATCCAAGATTCGTCTAGAGAACCGAGTTTCCTGTCCCACCTTCTCAGAAGTTCCTGTTGCAGCAGCCGCATATGAAGACGAGCCCAAGGTACTTTGGCATTATCCCCGGGAATGTCATTACTTTCCTGGCAGATACAGGTATTGGCTGCCTCAACTGCTTTATATGGTTCACCAACCTTACCCGTCTTTCCCGGGAAATCGCTAAACTCATTTTGAATCCCGAGATCTGTTTTCTTCTCTCTGGTTTTAGAGACGACTTCTGGTTATTCACCACCCAACCTAGAAATTGAAGGAGATTTAGAACTCTGTCTAAATGTTTCTTTAACAAACTCTCTGATACTGCCCTGAGCCACCAATTGGCTCAGGGTACAGGGGTACAGGAAATGCCAAATGGTAGGGCTGTGAACTGGAGGTGCCAAACTTCTCCCAGGATGTAAACTGCTATCCTCAAATGCCTTCTGTGTGGTTGAAAAATTGGCTCATGCAAGTAGGCATCCTTCAGATCTATGGTTACCATATAGTCCCCTTGATCCAGGAGATTGTCTTGATTGACTCCATTCTGAAAGTCTTTTTCTTTATAAAGGCATTTAAGTATCTTAGGTCTACGACTGTGTGCAATCTTCCATCCACTTTTGAAACTAAAAAAACCAGCTCCCAACTTTATTTCAACTGTAGTGCCTGTTTCCAAAACCTGGTTTTGGACAAAATCCAGGATTACAACCTGCAGAGCTAGTTGTTTCACCTGGTTTTTTGATTGAGGGGTAATAAGGAAGCATGGGTTGTGCAGCTTTACAAACTCTATCCTCAAGCCTTCCTGTATTACTTGAAGCACCCAAGGTTCTTGAACTACTTCTGCCCACTGAAAAAAAGCGCAACCTTCGTCCTAGCCCCCTTCTCACGGGGTCATGCATCTGAAGTCCTAAAGTGGTAGAAAGTTTTACCCTTGGACTTTACCTCTGGGATATTCCTAAAGGATCTGAATGTATCTGCCCCCTCACCTTGGTTCCTGTTTACACCTCTGTGAGCATATCTAGGTGAAGACCGTCTCTGCTTACAAAAAAAGGATCTCTTAGAATTACCCTTAGGCTTTTGCTGGGGTAAGTTCTTCCCCTTGTCATCTGATAGCTTCTCCATAAGTTCATCAAATTGCTTTCCAAAAAGAAGCCCTGGTTGGAATTCCATATTACATAAATTGTTTTTAGAAGTAATGTCTGCTTCCCAATGTTTCAGCCAAATAGCCCTTCGAGCTGTCGTAGACAGCCCCATAATCCTAGCTGTTAACACAAGTTTTTGAATTGAGGCATCACAAAGACAATCCCTGCCATTTTAAAATCTTGGAGGGATTTCAATATACTTTCCCTTGGAACTTTCCCCACCACATCTTCCTCCAACTATAGAACCCAAGCCAAGCCCTGAGGGCTTTGGAAACTGAAGTAGTGGCTACTGTAGGTTTGCATTGTGCAGCCGACACTGAATAGACCCTCCTTAGATATGTTTCCTCCTTACGATCCATAGCTTCATTGAGGGTAGAACTGCCTTCTACCGGAATTACCATTCTTTTGGAGAAACGGGCAACTGCCACTTCCCATTGTTCAGTTTCCACAGGATACAGAGCTTAATTCTTTTATGTAAGACTGGAGCCTTCTCTGGATTCTTCCACTCCATCTTCAAAAGCTTCTTCATAAGCAGGTGAACCAGTAAAAAAAAAAATGGAAGATTTTCTACATTTCTACGACGTTTGTCCATTTGTCCACATCGCCAAGCCTCTCAAACCTGAAAGTATTTTTTCCGGATCCATCTTCTTCTCTCTAAGTGTCCTATCCTGTCCATTAGAACAGAAAAAAAACAATGACAAATGGGGGATAAGGGAGTTTTATGGAGCACTGAATTGTTTGTGTCTAACTGTCCTATCTTTAAAGGGTGGAATCAATCTAATTTGTGCTACTGCGAGGGATGCAAAGGAACAAGCATTTTGCCAGAGTGATGAACCTTTTGTATCAGACTGTTGGAAACTGACAGAGCTGTAACCTAGCAAAAGTGCTCTCTCTGTTGTTGCAGGTGTGACATGCAAGTGACATGCAAGCAGAATACTACAAGGGCAGGAGGTTTCTCATCCAAGCTGGGTTATTACATTCAACAGCAACAAGAACTTTGGGTTCTAAAATTGTTTAGGAAGGAAGAAGTACAGGCGGAGTCCAAATGATGTAACAGGAAACTCTGATGTTTCCTGTTGCTATTTTCCTACACTTGGATCCATCAGTATTTACACAGGCATCGTTATCTAAACTCTGAAGAACAGCCGACTTGTCTGGGAGAACAGCACCCCGTTTCACTGGCTGATCACTAAGAATATAAACAACAGCAGCTACACTTTCCTAAACAAAGGGACACACTGGACACTGACACAGCCTAAAGGAGGGAAAGGATCTTTTTTTAGCACTGGATTAAAGCAGCATCTGATGCTGTCAATTGTAAGTACAGTGTTTTCATTGTCCTACAAAATGTTTGGCACAATTTATATCAAAGGAGCTCTAGCATGTACATTTTGCAAACTGAAATGTATTAAGGATGAAGTGTGCTGTTTTAATCAGATGTCACTTATTCTGAGGATGTGAGAGAGAGAGAATGATAGTGGGAGTATTGCATACGGTAGCAGATTATAACTGGAATAATGGGGAACTGCAAAGGGTGTATTACATTCTAATCTTCCTTTCTCTAATAGCCACCATGAGGGTACAGTTTATTATTATTATGTGTGCCCCCTTCTCCTGTGACATCTGTTAGGGGTGGGGTGAGTCAGTACATTACAGTCAAGTCCACCTTTGTGTTACAGAGTACAGAGTGATATTTGAAATTGGTTTTCATTTCTTATTATTTATGGGTTTTGAGTTTTTATTCAGCAGCTCTCCAGTTTGCAATTTCAGCTGGTTGCTATGGTCCAAATTCACCTAGCAACCATGCATTGATGTGAATAAGAGACTGGAATATGAATAGGAGAGGCCTGAATAGAAAGACGAGTAATAAAAAGTAGCAAAAAAATATGTAGCCTTACAGAGCATTTGTTTTTTAGATGGTGTTTAGATGGTGTCAGTGACCCCCATTTGTAAGCTGGAAAGAGTCATAAGAAGAAGGCATATCATTCAAAAACCATAGAAAAAAATTAAGACCCATTGAAAAGTTGCCATTCTATAAGTAGCCATTCTATAATATACTAAAAGTTAACTTAAAAGTAAACCACTCCTTTAATAGTGTTCTAAAGGGAGCTGTGGGAATCTTCATTTCACATGGGAATAAAGGGAATGAGCGATACTGCAGACTACTCGTGGGACTTTCAGATATTGGCAGAAGTGCTGTACATTTTATTTTAGACAGCCTGACCCTACTCCATGCCCATCAACCTGCAGTGTGAGATTGTGTTACATCTGAGATACAATATATGGAAGTACTATGTGCTTGTTAAAGCAGCCATACACCACTAGTAGAAAGCAGCTACTCCAGCACCCCTGTGCCATTTCCATATTGTAGCCTAATTAGAACCTCATAGGACAGGTGACTGCTGCGAAGTATGGGAGTTGTACCACTAATAGCTGGGAAGAGGACTTTCACAGCCCTGTAATTTAAGATGGGCACAATTATACTTTGTGATTTTGAGGCAAGGGCAAAGTTATCTCACATTCAGTTATCTTTACCGTCGGAGGAAATGTGAGATGTGAAGATATCCATTTGGAGGAAATGGGTATGGTGTGAGAATTCAGAAAGGAACATTACACTTGAAATCTTTTTAACCATTTTTTGACTTCACGCATCATTCATCAGTTACTTTGCCCATGTGTACTGTAGGAGCACAGATTTTGGTGTGGGGGCCAAAATCGACCTTGGTTACTGATTGTATTAGAAAATCCTTATCCTAACTTGCTGCTTTAACAGTGTGGTTATGTTTTTTTATATAACAAACATGCAGATGATACTAGAAGGTATATGAGGAATATGAGATGAAAAAAGGACGTGACTTTTAGGGGTATATTTATCAAAGGAGTGAAGTTAAGAGTGAAGTTCCGCCACTAGGGTGAAATTCCGCCACTCTCCATTCATTTCTATGGGATTTTGAAAGGTGCATTTATCAAAGGGTGAAATTTCACTTTCACCCATTGATAAATATGCCTTTCAAAATCCCATAGAAATCAATGGAGAGTGGCGGAATTTCACCCAAGTGGCGGAACTTCACTCTTTGATAAATTTACCCCTTGTCATTGTATTGTTGCTTCATTGCAGGGGCCTCTTAGTGACTGTCTAGTTCCTGGAGAGCTTTACAAAAATACAGTATTTTAAAGCATTACTGAATACAAGAGTGAAAAACATTAAACATATATTTGTCTTGTATTATAAGGCACTTCGTCTGATATTGGAAATTACATAAAGTTTATGCTTTTATGTTTGTGGAAGGCACATACACAGTTTTATTTAACAGGAATTTATTCATAATTGCAGTAACATGTTTTGTCTGATTTTTGTGTATCGTACTGTGTTACATACGCTACCAGCTTTTTTTTTCACTTATCAAGACCTGTGTGTGCGGATGTTTTTTTGCTTTATATATATATATATATATACATCCTTGTTCAACATGAGCTCAGTAAGAAGGTCATCTGCTAAACATGCTGTCTGTCTGTTGTTTTCACTAATAATTTATCTCTGGTTTATGTTACTTCCAGCAAGTTTCACTTTCTAACTTTCTACTTCATAGAGTAGGGATGCACCGAATCCACTATTTTGGATTCGGCCGAACCCCCGAATCTTTCCCGAAAGATTTGGCCGAATACCGAACCGAATCTGAACCCTAATTTGCATATGCAAATTATGGGTGGGAAGGGGAAAACATTTTTTACTTCCTTGTTTTGTGCCAAAAAGTCATGTGATTTAGCTCCCGGCCCTAATTTGCATATGCAAATTAGGATTCGGATTCGGTTCGGCCAAGCAGAAGGATTCGGCCGAATCCAAATCCTGCTGATAAAGGCCGAATCCTGGCCGAATCCCGAACCGAATCCTGGATTCGGTGCATCCCTAACATAGAGTCAACCCATGCACATTATCATGTAGACTACATAGTATGCTTTTTCTGCCCCTGCAGTGCCCGTCAACATACACCTCTGAAATTTTCAATATAGTAGAAACTTCAGCTTTTATGTAAAAAGGATCATGCACAAGCCTCTTCTGTCTACTCCGAGTTCTGGCCCTGATTGTAGGACATTTATGCATTCAGTGTGTATTTTTATATTATGGAAATTTATTTTGTATTGTGCAACCCTTTTTTTTTTTACATCCTAATTGTTGTTATACTGAGTCCTTCCCTTCCTTCCTCACATTTTTATGTGGTCCTTTGAAAAACATAAAATGGAGATTCTACTTTACTTTTAAAAAAATCTTTTCATTCTTTTGTGTTACTGTTCATTAAGCAAGGCACCTCATAGAAATGTTGTCATACAACATTGTGTGTGGCACAGGTGGAGATTCCTGGAATCGCTTGGGAATTAATATTTTATCTTTTTAGATTCAAGGGCTTGTCCCACATCTTCTTTACAAGTTGTTACAGTTGTGGTTCAATAAATGTGGTTGACCATCAAAAAGAGGATGTTGTCTCAAATTCAAGAAAATCTTCTTTGTTCATTTAAGGTGCTGTTTCTTCTCTGAAATATCCGATTAAATTAATTTCTAAAAGAAGATAAAACTTTTGGAGTTATCCCCAGCCGTGACATAAACCAAATATATACGCTTAATGCTAGATTGTGTGATTTTGAGCATTTGGCTGACTACTAAATGCTTGGAATTGTACCTCCATTTAATTGAACTACAATCGGAGTGCACCTAAGGGCCCAAATGGAGTACTAATTCTGAGTGAAATTTTCTTCTGCAAAACACACGAGTGCCAATAATCTGGACTGACCTGTCTCACGTTGTTTTAGAAAGCACAACTCAAAAAAAGTGCTTTTATGCACTTACACCCAATAACATTTGCCAAAAGTTGTCAATGTCTCCCACATCCCTCACAACCTTGACACCCACTAAATTCTGACTCTAATTGGCGTCCTCCTTCCTTCCAACCAGTACTTACTCCTGCCCCTTCTGCCATTCTATTATTCCCTCACCTTACTTGCCTTCCAACTGCCCCACCCAGCTCACTGCATATAGCAGCACCTAGGAAAAGTTGCCAGGTGTCCATGTATACTTTCCATTAAACTGAAAGGGAAGTTAGTTTCTCGATGGAAAGCAGTGGTGTAATGACTGATTGATTGCTAGGGCAAGTAGTGTTGGTCAAGATGTTACACGTGTTTTGGCTGTTATAAACGCAGAAGTGTCATACTGTACATAATGATACATTTAGGAAACACGGAGGGGTGTAATCACTTGGCAGAGGGTGAAACAGCTTGCCTATACCCTGGAACAACTCTGGGGGAGGGAGTTCCCTTACGGCTACATGTTCTGTTGGAAAGAAAAATCCCTTGCCAGTGCATATCTACTCTTCACATTTCTCTTCCCAATTTACCATTAAGATTATGCTTTATTTATGAATGACAATACCCTAATTCTTTATTTGGTCTGTTTTGTAATGTTCAGAATACACACTGCAAGATATTTTTGCACACTGGGTATAGTCTAGTACTCACAGTTCCTAAACCATTTTTTCACTATTCTAAATAAAGAATATAAATAAAAAGAATAGCTAGCACATCTTTTCACACAATTATTTGCTTGGTTGGTGTACTACGCAGAGCTAGGGAGAGGCTAAGACATCCCTAACAACAACAACATTTTATAGTTCAGAAATACTTGCCAAATGTATGGAGGATTTAAAGACTTAGTAAACATGATTTATCTCTAATATTACATATAATAACACACTGTTCTCCCTGCATTCCCTCTCATATCAGTTCTAAATCACAAGCTGGGAACTACATTGAAGCTACTTCCTGAAAGCATATAGCCACGTCCCGCTTTTTTCTAACCACTCCTTTCTTTTTGACTCAAAGAGATACCTGCTGCACATGCCTGATTGTTATTCTGGGAGCTGTCTAGAGTCTTTTAAGGGCAGAGACAGTGGCGTAACTACTCGCTGGTGGGCCCTGGTGCAGGATTGGCACCAGGGCCCCCCTATTGGGCTCTCCCCCATGAGTTGGAGTTCTCCTAGCCTCTCCAGTGGGCCCGGAGAGGGAGCAGGCCCTGGTGTAATTGCACCCCCTGCTCCCCTGGTAGTTACGCCACTGGGCAGAGACACACAAGCAGATTCGGGGAGATTAGTTGCCTTGGGAAAATCTCCTCTTCTTCGGAGCGACTAATCTCCCTGAACTGCCTTCCCGCCAGCGATTTACATTCTAGCCGGCGGGACTGCAGTTCATGGAGATTACTAGCCCCGAAGATGAGGGTGACAAATCTCCCCAAATCTGTTTGTGTGTCTCTGCCCTTCGCCATTTTACAATAAAAAGGCTTACTTATGCTTTGTAGTCTCCATACTGTTTTGGTTTATAGATAATGAGTCCTTTGTGTGGGATGATTATCTTTGCACTGTAATTGTCTCACAAGAGTAGCTTCAATTTCCTTGTTTTACTCAAGAAATAATAAATGCCAAAGAGTAAATAAGACAGTTGAAAAGTATGTTTAACACAATCCAATTTAATTGAACTCAAGGACAGACAACATGAAAATGCAGGGACAGGACACAAAAATACAGCTTTCAATATAATTTAATGTGTAACCCTGCAACTGAATTTTCAAGGATCTGATAAACGTAGGACATACTGTTCCTTTCAGACAAGATTTTTCACCTGGAGAAGATACGTGCTAATAAAGCCTCCAATCCAGTTGGAGGAAATATAGGTTTCTTGTCCCCTGTGAGAGCAATGCCTAGAGGGAAATCATGGTGCAGGTAGGGTTGCCACCTGGCCGGTATTTTACCGGCGTGGCCGGTATTTTTGATAGTTGATCCCAATGTTATTAATAGGAAAAAAAGATAAATATGTAGGAAGTCCGGTATTTTTTTCAAGAAAAGGTGGCAACCCTAGGTGCAGGGGCCATGTTTAGTGGTGCATATTTACATAATGAGTGCTTCTTTCAGCGTGTTTGTTATGCACACACAAATAACAAGTGAAATCTGTGGCATATTCACAGAATGAGCTCCCTCCCAGTGCGGATGGCCTAGCGATCTAGGGAGTGGGCATCTTTTAAAAGAAAAAC
The DNA here is from genome assembly GCA_024363595.1 of Xenopus borealis. NCBI lineage: Eukaryota > Metazoa > Chordata > Amphibia > Anura > Pipidae > Xenopus > Xenopus borealis. Next base: position 93,496,328 of record CM044447.1, on the reverse strand, counting down.
TGTTCTACATTCTGGGCCAAATCAGGTTGATCTGATTGTTTGGCCTTGGCCAATGATTGGATCACAATGGGTTAAAGACCAGCATAGAGAAGCAATCTGCTGCCTTCCACCCTCTTATCTGTGGGCACTAACAAGTATGGGGGAATTTTGACCTGAAAGTACTAAAAGTATGCAGTTTTGTACTGGAGCCACTGTAAAAAGAAGATAAGTGATCTTTCAAACACAAAACTTGTCAGTTTTTGATCAAGGTTTGTTCACTCATGTGCCTTTTTCGGGTGTCTGCTTCAGTAAGCCCAAAGTATTTCTTTATTGGCTGCCTTATTATATACAGATAAAGCTGGATGAGGATTGCCCTACATTTCTTTTGGTGGAGGTCCACAAAATAGAGTTTTACCCTGGGTCCACTGGTACCTTAAAATAGTCCTGTCTGCACACCTCACCTTTTAAACTGTGCACTAATATAAATACTATGTCATTCATATAAAATTTGTTACGTAGTTGCCATATTTTGCAGTAACAATAAATGTTTAGCCTTGCAGAGCATTAACTTGGGGCCAGTGGCCCCCATTTGAAAGCTGGAAAGAGTCAGAAGAAGAAGGCAAATAAATAAATGAAAAATAAATAAATAATGACAACCAATTCACAAGTTGCTTTGAATGGGTCATTCTATAACATACTAAAAGTTAACTGAATGGTGAACCATCCCTTTAGATATTATGGGGCAGATTTATTATGTGGTGTAAAAAACGTTGGAATAATTCACTACACATTGCCAGGCATCACCATATAAAAAGGCATAAGTATGGAGTGTTTTTAATGCACTTTTTTCTTTGAGCAACTTCCGCCGGAACTTACTTACAAATGTCTGACGTATACATGGCGTAACACAGGTTTTTTTTCCGCGAATTACATTTTACACAGCACAACAAGTAGACCCCATGTGTCTGTATTCTGAAAGCTTCAATATCTGTTTATTACATTATAAAAAACTGATCAGAACACTGCTTAGCTCTCTTCACTCGAGTGATTCTAAAGTGAGATGAAATTTGATTGACACGCACATACAGGAAACGCTTCTCCTATGCTCACTGACCTTTTGTTCCCTTAAAGCACGCCAAAGTTCTTAAGTTACAGCTTAGAGCTCTCTGCCTAGGAAGTCTGTGGGGCTGGTAAGCTGAGCATAATGAGTGGGGGTGTCTGTACAATACTTGCTGACATCAAGCTGTAAGGCAAAATGGAGGCTTCCCTGCTATGCACCTAACTGTTAAGTGCTGGTAGGCAAAGACAGGCAACTGAGTTGTTACATTGTTTGGCATTCTGTCAAAGGTGCTTCACTCCAGACTCTAGCCAATGCTGTAATGCATTGTTCTACTCCATAGACCCCGTGGGAGGGAGCTGTGTGACCAATCCCAGGAGCTAAATGTCTCAGGTTCCCGTTAAGCAGATATGCAACAAATTAGTGTCTGCTATTTGTCTCTTCCAGTAGCCCACCCTGAATTGACCCCTTGCTTCCTACTGTCAAGACTCTCGATGGTATTATTCCACCAGCTGTCCAAAATAGCTCATTCACACACACACATTTAAGCAAAGAACCTAGCCTTGTTAGGGTGAGATGAGCTAAAAGGAGCCAAAAAGCCCTTCACTTGTAAAACATGCAGCATAAGGCACTGCATGTTTTGCATGTGAAGGGCTTTTTGGCTCCTTTTAGCCCATCTCACACTAACCAGGCCAGGTTATTTGAGTCCTACTCACTCAGAAGCCATGTTCCAATATCTTGCACAGATGAGATTTAACAAGCTCGAAACAGGCTGTCTGCAAGTTTATTTAAGTTTATGTATGGACCTGTAGCATTAATTCCCTTCTGGTCTGAGGTAGAAACCCTGTTTGAGACTTTCACTGCAGGGTTTCCTAAGGGACTGAGCCATTGGACTGCTGCACCACTATAAAAAGGGATGCCACATGCTCAGACAGCCATTACAGATTTCTGCTGTCTGCTGGATATTACTTCTTGGAGGAGAGAGTAAATTCAACAGCTAAGATGTAGCTGGGGTGGCTGCCCCATGCCTAGGAGCTAGACTGGATTGTGTGTGCTCGTGATATAGACAGTGCTGGGAGCTTTAGTTCAGCAATGAATCAAGCAAGTGGATGCTGAGCTAGGGTAGCTTGGAGTCTATGAGGATGCCATCACTTGGATGTCTGCTTCAGCTCCGTGTGAGCCCCGGGTAAGTCTGCCCGGGAAGGGCAGAGGAAGAGGATCCATTGTGTCTCTCGGGAAAGGTACTTGGGAACGTAGCGGTCCCTGGACCATTTGTGCTCTTGTTGAGAAAAGGGACAGAGACTCTTTGTCACCAAAGGAATACTGCGGGACTTTGCCTGGTATGGAATTACCAGGATAGGACTGGCACAGGGTCACCATGGTAGTGGGTCATGCTTTTACTTGCATATGTGTACTTTTACAAGTTATTTCCCCTTTATTCTGCACTTTGTATAAAGTTGATATTTTTTATAAAGCAATTATGTGTATTGAATGTTATTTCCTAATATACTCAGGTATAGTCCTGGATCCTATTAGGTGGAGGCACTGCCAGAGAAGAGTTTTCGAAGTACTCTCTCATTTAGCAAAGGGGACTCAGGACCTGTAAGTGGTAATTGGTAAGAAATGTCTTGATGTATAACCTTGTGCACTGGGGGGGGTGGCCAAAAAGGGGTTACATTTATTTATTTTATTTATTTAAGTCTCTTTATTATATGGCAGTTTATTATTTTTTCTGTTTTCCACACTTATCCACACTTACATATCCACACAACTTTAGCAAATCGTACATGCATGCACATAAACCAAAAACTTTTTTCATTTTATATTTTTTATTTGATTTACTACATAGTTCGTGTGTTGTTTTGTTTTTACTTGAAAACTATTCTGAGTTTTTACCTGAAAATCTTTTAATAACACAGAGTGACAAGTTAATTAGATACTTTGAACAATGATCACACTATTTATTGCTTTATTTTATTGATTCAGGTGGTTTAATTGTAAGTTTGACACCTTTGCTGGCAGCAAAAACCAGGCTCAGATCGGCATTTAGGGCAGTATGGATCTGAGTTTCTACGGAAATGTCTGAGAGTCAGCTGAGTAAGATAGGCTCTATGCAAAATGTATGTTTGTATAGTACGCTTACGCACATATGGGGACATGTGTTTACTGGCTTCTAATGCTTCTTCCCATTCTTCCTGATTAAGTAGCCCAGCATCATCTGCCATAGCCCCCTGGAGTGTTCTGTGTGTGTATTAGAGGTTGGCTTTATCAGGGTGGCATATAATTTGGAGGCCAGGCCTTTAGCGTATCTTGCCTGGATACATCAGATATAGGTATTCATTTCCAAAGTGGGGTACCCCAGTGGCTAGGGTATGGTGGAATTGCAGGTATCTAAAGAAGTAATTATTTGGGAGCCTATATTCCTGTTTTAGGTATTCAAATGTTTTGATATTTCCATTAGCTAGTACTTGACCTACTAGACACCAGATTCCTTTTTCCCGCCAGAGCGTGGTATTCTGCATTGTACAACATTCAGGCAGTGCTTGATTGTCCCATATTGGTGTATAGTGCTCAACCATAACTGCCGGCAAAGGCAACAGTGTGCCTGCCTTGTCCCAGACCCGCAGCGCCTGCACCATGATTGTATTAGTAGGTTTAGGGGCTGGGTATGCTTGGTGGCCTTTGAGTAGTTGGTATACCCTGTCCCTGATAGGCACCTGTCCCAAAAAGCCCATTCTTTCTGGACTGTGCTGGCTTTGTGGATGAAACCAGTGTGAAATTTGCATTAGTTAAGAGGCTACATATTATAAGTAGGAATGGGGGAGAGCTAAGCCTCCACTGCCAGCTGGGTTTTGTAGAAGAGGCAACCTGAGTCAGGGTCTAGTGCCTTTCCATAGTAGGGTGAGAACTTGGGTTGTGAGGGTCCGGAATATTTTTTGTGCTAAGAATATTGGAGAGTGCATTACTAAGTACAGTATTTTTGGAAGAAGCATCAGCGTTATCAGATTAATCATACTAGCAAGTGTTAATGGCAGCTTTCCCCAGGTTTGCAATTTCTCCTTAGCATATATATCTTGTCTGACAGGTATCCTAATGGGTCTCTAGTAATGGAAATGCCCAAATATGGGAAGCTGTTTACTAGAAGTAGTGGGTGTCCCAGGGGGTGTCTATGCTCTCTGTGTTCTCTAATATAGAATATACTTGGTCCAGTTGATTCGTAAGCCTGAGTGTTGACCCATTTCATTAATGACTAGAAGTGTGTGGTCCAGGGACTGAGCAGTATCTTTCAAAAATAGCATCATATAATCTGCGTACAGCGCCATTTTGTCAGTGTAATTAGTAAGTGTTAACCCTTATATGTGTGTATCCTGACGTATCTTAGCAGCCAAGGGCTCAATGGCTATGGCTTATAACAGGGGTGAAAGTGGGCACCCCTGTCTTGTTCCCCTACAGAGCTCAAAGGGCCTAGAGGTCCAGCCGTTAATTGCAACTCTAGCCCGAGGAGAGGAATACAGCAGCTGGACCCAGGCTATAAATTCTGTTCCACAGCCTATGTATTTTAGTACTGCCCAGAGAAAGGGCCATTCAACTGAATCAAAGGCTTTGGCTGCATCTAATGCCACCAAGGCCCTATCTTCTGTTTGGTTATATTGTGCTTGTGAATATTAAGTGCAGTAGACTTCCCAGGCATAAAGCCTGTTTGGTCGGGTTGAATGATATGCAGTATTACAGAGGAGAGCCTGTTGGCCAGTATTTTAGCTAGGATTTTTATATCCATTTTGAGCAGGGATATTGGACGTTAAGAGCCACAACTAGGTTATCCTTCCCTGGTTTAAGTATAAGTACAATTAACGCCTCAGCCATGGAAGGCGGCAGGGAGCCTTGTGTTTTAGCAGCTTCGTAGAGCTTTAGAAGTTTTGGTGCCAGGTAGTCTATGTGAAGTTTGTAAATCTCAGATGGTAGCCCATATAACCCTGGCGATTTGCGGCTAAGGAGTGTAGACATGGCTTCCAGAGTTATAGGGGCGTTTAGGATTTCCCTGTGCTCCAGTGTAAATTTGGGCAATTCTATCCCTCTTAAGTAAATCTGAGTATCTGATAGGGAAAAGGAAGATGTGCTGGCATACAACTCTTGGTAGAATTGGCTGTCCTTATTTTATAAAATGGCTATTTTCTATTTATGATTACCCAATGACACATGCTACTAAAAAAGTATATTATTATGAAAATGGTTTATTTACATGAAGCAGGGTTTTGCATATGAGTTGTTTTATGCAATATCTTTTTATAGAGACCTAGGGGGGTATAGTTTTCCTTTAAGATACTTTGTACCTGGGTAGAAAACTGGCTAAAAGATAGACTACAAAGAGTGGTGGTAAATGGAACATTTTCTAATTGGACCAGTGTTGTTAGTGGGGTACTGCCGGGCTCTGTACTGGGTCCCTTTCTTTTCAACTTGTTTATTAATGACCTGGATGTGGGCATTGAAAAGTACGGTTTATATTTTTGCAGACAATACTAAATTGTGCAGAACTATAGGTTCCATGCAGGCTGCTGCCACTTTGCAGAGTGATTTGTCTAAGTTGGAAAACTGGGCAGCAAACTGGAAAATAAGGTTCAATGTTGATAAATGCAAGGTTATGCACTTTGGCAAAAATAACATAAATGCAAGTTATTCACTAAATGGCAGTGTGTTGCATACCTCCCAACTGTCCTTTTGAAGGGACTTTTGACAGCTCAACCTGCAGTCCCTCATTTGTACTGGAAAGAAACAAAGTTTCTAACTTTATTGGCTTTTGACAGAGAGCCCAGAACAGCTAACAGGTGCAAATAAGATTCTTTGTAACACTTTTGAGATAAGGAAATAAAAAATTGTAACAGGAGAAATATTTTCAAATTTTCATAATTTTCAAATTTTGTAAAATGAACATTGTAATTAGGGGGTGTAGCCACAAAAACGAGCGTGGTCAAACATGTAGCCACGCTACTTGCGAAAAAAAAAAATTTTGTCCCTCTTTTTACTTCCAAAATGTTGGGCAGTATGGTGTTGTGAGTTTCCTTAAATGAGAAGGATCTTGGGGTTTTTATAGATAATAAGTTGTCTAATTCTGGGCAGTGTCATTCTGTAGCTACTAAAGCAAATAGGGCATAAACTCAAGGGATGAAAATGTAAATATGCCTCTAGTAAGGCCTCATCTGGAGTGTGCAGTGCAGTTTTGGCCTCCAGTCCTTAAGATGGCTACAAATGAGCTGGAGAGAGTGATGTGCAACTAAATTGGTTAGAAGGATGGAAGAATTAAATTATGAGGGGAGACTGTCCAGGTTGGGGTTGTTTTATCTGGAAAAAAGGCGCTTGCGAGGGGACATGATTACACTTTACAAATATATTCGAGGACATTATAGACAAATATCAGGGGACCTTTTTACCCATAAAGAGGATCACCGCACCAGAGGCCACCCCTTCAGACTAGAAGAAAAGGACTTTCATTTGAAGCAGCGTAGGTGGTTCTTCACAGTGAGGACAGTGAGGTTGTGGAATGCACTGCCGGGTGATGTTGTGATGGCTGATTCTGTTGATGCTTTCAAAAGGGGTTTGGATGATTTTTTGGACAGACATAATATCAAAGGCTATTGTGATACTAAACGCTACAGTTATTATAGCTATGGGCATATATGGTTTGTGTGAAAGAGTGGAGGGGTGTGTGTGTGTGTGGATGCTGGGTTTTAATTTCGAGGGGTTGAACTTGATGGACTTTGTCTTTTTTCAACCCAATTTAACTATGTAACTTGTACGTAATAAATAATTATTCGTTAAGTGCAAATATAAGGCTAATGGCGCACAAGATGTAGCCTCAGCTTCTCTTTGTCTGTGATTTGAATTACTGAATTAAAATATTAGATATTTGTTATACCACCAGCAGGTGTCACTGTATGCGTAAAAATGCCCCATCTGTGCAAAGTAATAAATACATTACTGCCATCCTCTGTCTCAGGTGGAAAATAGTGTCTTTCAAATCGATATATATATATATATATATATATATATATATATATATATATATATATATATATATATATATATATATATATATATATATATATATATAGCTATATATAGCTATATATATATATAAGATGTCTAACTTAATAGCCAGAACACTACTTCTTGCTTTTCAACTCCCTAATTCTGAGTTAGTCAGCGATTGAAGGGGGGCCACATGGGACATAACAGTTTGCAATTGATCCTCAGCATGCAGCTCTGAGTCAGAAGCAAATATTTACGACCCATGTGCCCCCTCAAGTCACTGATTGGTCACTGCCTGGTAACCAATCAGTAGAAACCAAGAGAGCTGCAAAGCAGGAAGTATAGTTCTGTTATATTAGACATCCAGTCACTCCAGCCTTTATACATTACATTTTTGCCTAACTAACTATATTAGAAACAATTTTTATTTTGCACAACCTATCTGTTTACCCAGTTTTTATTTTCATACTGAACAATTTTTTAAACCGCATCTGCTGTGTTACTTTAACATAGGTATAGTCAGATGTCCAGGGGAATCCTATTTTAGTTATAAGATTAGCTAATTTGTGTTACAGGAATAGGTCAGCGCCAATTTAGTGGTAGTCACGGAAGTTATATTTTTACAATCTTTTCACAAAACTGCTCTTCTGTATTTGACTAGCACAGACCAATATTTTTTGTAACTTTTTGTATTTTATCAGATCTTTATGTTTTATTTTTATAACTTCTCTTTTTGGCAGATGGAAACATTGCAAATGGGACTCCTATCAAGATCAGCATTGTTCAAATATATTATTGTAGTTCTAATCATGATTAACACAAGAGTAAGTAATGCATTTGTTTTCTGGGTGTTTATTTTGTAGTGCATTTGCTTATTGTGTTTCATACCTCATTTCCTGAACAACTTCAACTTGCAAACTGCCCTGATTGTTTCAATAAGTTATGCTTTTTGGGCTGTGGCACAACTGCTTTCTTACCACCACTACTTTGGTCATTGAGGGAAAAGCGGTCCAGACACTCTATCCTACCTGTCAATACTATCCATTTAGCAGAGCTATAAATGTAGTGATAGCATCAGAGTTATGTTTATGAGCTGCTCAGAGCATTGCTGAGTTGCATGTGCTCCAGGTTAAAGGACAAGGAAAGGTAAACTAAAGAAGTAGGCTAGAGATGTTGTACATTATGTTTTGGGCTTCTGTAAAGGACAACAGTACATTATATTTTATGTGCTGCTCTTTTACTTGGAAGGAGAGGAGGATTTTATAATATGTATGCACTTAAGATTTTGTTTGCATAGAAATTCATGGGAGAAAAACTGTCTATACTTTTGAACTCATATTAGCACACATTTGATTTGATGAGAAAGTTAACGTCTTATTTTCATTATATTTTGTAGGGTTGTGTGTTGGCTTCACAAGAGCAAGAAGCAACAATTCTTCCTGAGGAGAATTTTATTCAAGTTGGTGTCACTCAAAATAAAATAATGACTGCACAGTATGAATGCTACCAAAAAATAATGCAGGAGCCAGCACATGGGAAAGAGGGTAACTATCCAGTCATAAAACACTTCATTTCCTGGAAGTCAGATTTATTTATATAAACTGTAAATACATTTTACCAGATGATGAGTCTGAGCTCCAGGAGCCCCTAATCCATAACAACAACAAGAGAATCCTTTAAAAACTCAATAAACTGCTAAAACCTAAATGCACTAATTGATCAGTTCTTGATTTTTTTGATGTGCCTCTCCAAACCAAAAAGGCAGGCCACAAGAATATTTTTGACTTTTGTAAAAAAAAATAAACACATTTCAATTAGTTAGTAGGGGTTCCCTACCTTTTTTTTTTTTTTTACCTGTGACCCTTGGGATGCCAAGTAGGGACTACTAAATTGCTAATCACAGCCCCTATGTGGACTGGCAGCCTACAAAACGCTCTGTTTGATAGTACACCTGGTTTTTATGCATCCAAAACATGCCTTAAAACCAGGAATTTAAATATAAGCACCTACTCTGAGTCCACTGGGGGCAACATACTGTACAAAAGTTTTGTGAGCAACATGTTACTGACAAGCCACTGATTGGGGAGACTAGAGACTGCAAAGCAAGTTTGGGAAATATAAAGAGAAGGACAATTCTGTCCTGATTTTTTTGGTATTGTTAATTAAATCATACTGTGTGTGTTGCACACAATTGCAATTAAAATTGTTATTATTGAACCAATAAATGTATTTTTTAGTTGTAATATTGGCCATCTCTGATCATTGTGCCTGATTCTGTGCTTTGAGAAAGAGCCAAGACTATACAAATTGAATCCACAGATGATGAACAGCTAGTTATATTACTAGATAACTTACTGTTTCTAGTTCAGTTCTTACTAGTCTTGTCTGCTAGAACTATTTGTTGTGTCGCACTTGTCTTGTTTGATGAGGACATCTTATTAAAGTTAACAGTGTTAAATCATGTGTTGGGGGTTGCTGTGTTAGCCACAGGGGAGGAGGAGAAGGCATTTGTATTTAAAGGGGAATTCAACCCCCCCGGCACTAACCCCCTTCAGTGAAATATAATAAAAATAATGTTCCTTTTTTTTCTCTCTTGGGGGGGGGATAACATCACATTTTGGTTGGATACTCACAAACCACTAGCTTCTGACAGCTCATAACCATGTATAATGACCTGAGATGGCTGCCTACACACTAATATTACAACTAAAAGAAATACACTTGCTTGTTCAGGAATATAATTTTATATGGAGTGAATTAGTTGCAGTGTAAATTTAGAAATAAAATGTACACCATAAAAATCATGATAGAATCCCTTTAACGTTATCATCATTTACATATATAGCGCCAGTGAGTTGCACAGTACTTAATAATTTATAACAAATGGGGTTTCTACCATAATTTGAGAAAGAATGGTTACAGTAGAAAAATATAATCAGCTGGCCTTGCTAACAAGAGTTTTTTTTAACACATGCTTTATGTCCCTTTTAAATGCTGTTTTTAATCCACATCTTTGTTTACTCTCCTAAGGCTGGGGACAGACAGGGAGATTCGGGGAGATTCTGTCGCCTGGCGTTTAATAGCAGGCGACAATCTCCCCGAACTTCCTTCTCCCTGTCCGTCGCTAGTTGAAATGAAAAAGCGCCAGCGCTGTGCACACGCGGCGCGGCGCGGCGATTTCCGGAATCGCCCGAAGTTTCCTCACGAAGTAACTTCGGGCGATTCCTGAAATCGCCGCGCCGCGTGTGCACAGGGCTGGCGCTTTTTCATTTAAACTAGCGACGGACAGGGTGAAGGAAGTTCAGGGAGATTGTCGTCTGCGATTAAACGCCAGGCGACAGAATCTCCCCGAATCTCCCTGTCTGTCCCCAGCCTAAAACCGTATTTGGTTAATCAATTTGATATTTTTATGGTTAAACAGGACAGTTTTGCAACAGAACATGGGATGGCTGGTTATGCTGGGGTGATGTTGCTGCAGGAGTAATATCTGAACAGCGGTGCCCTGATTATTTCCAGGACTTTGATCCTTCAGGTAGGTTTCAAATATTTACAAAATTTGCATAGCTGAGAAACCATATTATGAAGACTTCCATTTTAATTACAAATGGATTCTTTAAAAAGTGAAAGGGTACATCACCAGGATAGCCCCAGCCCCTGGTCCCATTAGATTAGAAGGACCCTCCCAAATTTTTAAAAGACCCTCCCTAACAGCGTCATTGTAACAAGCTTCTGGAAACTACTATGCATGCAGGACAGGAAGATCACAGTAAGCTTGACACAATCTTCCATATTCCCTTGACAAACTCCATGTCAGTACTCACAGGGATGTAGCAAGCAACTCTTCTCTATTCCAATATTACAAAGATAATGGGCTCTTACTGGAACCTGTGACAAAGAATACCATAACATTGCAGAAAACCTATTCATCATGCAAATTTAAACACAAGAGCCCCTCTTGAATGAAAGCCTGGTGATGCATGCATTTATTTGACACATTCTTGCTGCTGTGAGTATTCTATATATATATAGGCTGTTGGGCTCCTTTTAGACCAAAGGTAGATAGGTACAATATCCTTTAATCCACATAATAGAGAAATAGTGATATCTATGCAGCAGATTTGTGAATTACCCTTACTAATGCTTGTCCGTTATCATAGAGGCATGCATTTTAATTTGACTGATCTGGAAATAGCTATTCCCTCTTGTTTAAAATAATCTTGTTAGGACTCACAGGACTTTTAAAATACAATATTGTGTTTGTAGCCTACCCTAGGGTATAGTTTCGTAAGCTAGCAGGTTGACTATGGTGACACACCAAAGCTTCCCATTAAATACGAAAACAAGTAGGAGTGAACCCAGATTTATTTCAAAAGAACTGGGCTGAAATACAGTTAATTTGCTGTTCATGCAGACTAGAGAAACAGTAGAAAATAATAAAATGTGGTATGATGCAATATAAATGGCAAATCATAGAAAACAATTTATTTAGATTCACACGCATTTAACAACATGGTAAATAAACACCTAATATGCAATATACGGGTGTTTAGCAGCTCCCCTACGGAACCATTGGGGCCCCTGAACAACAGTTAACTTAACGAATGTGTGAGTTTTGAATTACAACTTTAATAGAGTTATTCATTAAGGATCAAGTTGTGTTAGGTCCATAAATTTTTGGATAGAGGAAACTTTTTCTAATTTTGGTTCTGTACATTACCACAACGAATTTTAAATGAAATAACTCAGATGCAGTTGAACTGCAGACTTTCAGCTTTCATTCAGTGGTTTGAACAAAAAGATTGCATAAAAATGTGAGGAACTAAAGCCTTTTTTTTACACAATCACTTCATTTCAGCGGCTCAAAAGTAATTGGACAATCAACTCAAAGGCTATTTCATGGGCAGGGGTGGGCAATTCCTTCATTATGTCATTATCAATGAAGCAGATAAAAGCCCTGGAGTTGATTTGAGGGGGGGGTGCTTGTATGTGGAAGATTTTTCTGTGAACAGACAACATGCGATCAAAGGAGCTCTCCATGCAGCTGAAACGAGACATCCTTAAGGAAAACTATACCCCCATAATGAATACTTAAGCAACAGATAGTTTATATCAAATTAAGTGACATATTAAAGAATCTTACCAAACTGGAATATATATTTAAGTAAATATTGCCCTTTTACATCTCTTGCCTTGAACCACCATTTCATGATGGTCTGTGTGCTGCCTCAGAGATCACCTGACCAGAAATATTTCAACTCTAAAGCTGGCCATAGACGCAACTATCCGATCGTACAAATCCTCTATTCGTACGATTTTCGGATCGTATGTGGAGTATTCTGACATTTGTCGTGCCATGCCGATCGGTCGTTTGTTCGATCGGCCAGGTTAGAAAATTTCTGTCGGCTGGCGATCATATCTTTGCGTCTATTGCAGATTGTACGATTTTCAGTGGGAGACCGTCACTAGGTTTTTAATCGTACAACTTTTGTACGATCCCTGTCAGGGGCAGAACGTCAGCTGATCTGTGCTTTTGCTACTTTATTTGATCTGAAGGTTAGTGGCAGGTCGGGAGATGGGGAAGTCCGATCGTTCGATGATTTGAACGATCGGATCTTTGCATCTATGGCCAGCATAACTGTAACAGGAAGAAGTTTGGAAGCAAAAGACACAACTCTGTCTGTTAATTGGCTCATGTGACCTAACTTTATAGTTTGTTTGGTATGTTTGTGTGCACCGTTGAATCATACGATCCCAGAAGGCTGTCCTTATTATTTAAATAACCTATTTATGATTACCCAATAGCACATGCTACTAAAAAAGTTAATTATTATGAAAATTGATTATTTACATGAAGCAGGGTTTTACATATGAGTTTTTTTATGCAATATCTGTTTATCGAGACCTACATTGTTCAGAGGGTATAGTTTACCTTTAAGTATCAAAAACAGAAAAAAACAAATTGCTACAGTATTAGGAGTGGCATAATCTACAGTTTGGTACATCTTGAGAAAGAAAGAAAACACTGGTGAACTCAGCAACACAAAAAGACCAGGATGTCCACGTAAGACAACAGTGGTGGATGATTGCAGAATCATTTCCATGGGGAAGAGAAACCCCTTTACAACAGCCAAACAAGTGAACAAAACTCTCCAGGAGGTAGGTGTATCAATATCCATGTCTACCATAAAGAGTAGACTGCATGAAAGTAAATACAGAGGGTGCACGGCAAGGTGCAAGCCACTCACAAGCATCAAGAATAGACAGGCTAGATTGGACTTTGCTAAAAAAAAACCATCTAAGAAAGCCAACACATAACAGTCAGGCTAGAGCCCATCACAACTCTGTCTCTAAACTCTTTTTCTTATCTCTTCTTCTACTATTTTAGTTGTAAAATGAAAATGTTAATAAAGAAAACCTTTAAAAAAAAAAAAAAAGAAAGCCAACACAGTTCTGGAAAAACATTCCAGATTAAACCAAGATGAAACCAAGATCAACCTCTACCAGAATGATGGCAAGAAAAAAGTATGGGAAGGTGTGGAACAGCTCATGATCCAAAGCATACCACTTGATGTGTAACACATTTTGGAGGCAGTGAGATAGCTTGGGTGTGCATGGCTGCCAGTGGCACTGGGACACTAGTGTTTATCCTTGATGTGACACAGGACAGAAGCAGCTGAATTAATTCTGAGGTGTTCAGAAACATACTGTCTGCTCAAATCCAACTAAATGCAGTCAAACAGATTTGGAGGCATTTCATAATCCAGATGGACAATGACCCAAAACATACAGCCAAAGCAACCCAGGAGTTTATTAAAGCAAAAAAGTGGAATATTCTTGAATGGCCAAGTCAGTCACCTGATCTGAAACCAATTGAGCATGCATTTCACTTGTTGAAGACTAAACTTTGGGCAAAAAGGCCCACAAACAAACAGCAACTGAACACCTCTGCAGTAAAGGTCTGGCAGAACATTAAAAAGGAGGAAACCCAGAATCTGGTGATATCCATGAGTTCAAGACTTCAGACTGTCATTGGCAGCAAAGGGTTTTCAACCAAGTATTAGAAATGATCTTTTTATTTTCAGTTTTTTAATTTGTCCAATTACTGTTGAGCCCCTGAAATGAAGTCATTGTGTTCAGGGCCATTTTAAGGCCTTGGTGGGCACTGGGCAAAAAATCAACCAGTGGCCCCCGCCTTCCTTCCCTCTCTGTGTTTCCCTCCCTCAATCTTCCTCCCTGTGTGCATCCCCTCCCTCCATCTTCCTCCCTCCCTGTGTCCCCTCCTTCTGTCTTCCTCCCTGTGTGCCTCCCCTTCCTCCGTCTCCCCCCGCCCCTCTCTATTTTCCGGCACAGTGGGCCCTGGGCAGACGCCCCTTAACTTGCATTAAAAATTAAAGCGGCCCTGATTGTGTTAAAAAAAGACTTTAGTTCCTCACATTTTTATGCAACCTTTTTTTTCAACCCACTGAATTAAATCTGAAAGTCTGCAGTTCAGCTGCATCCGAGTTATTTCATTTAAAATCCATTGCGGTAATGTACAGAACCAAAATTAGAAAAAAGTTGTCTCTGTCCATTTTATGGACCTAACAGTATATGTGAGTTTTGGAGTTTATTTTTTTCTGGTGAAAATTCATATTTTCAGGTTAAAATTTGAAAATACACATCTGTAAAAATACACACTAAAACCTGTTGAGGTCATGTAGGAGTCAATGACGGGTCCCTTGAACCATTCCAGTTTTTTCTTAAATTAGAAACCATTCAAGTTGTGAGTTCATTTGAATTTATTTGAGGCATATAAAAACAATTTTGAGCTTTGATAAATAGCCCCCTAAATGTAGTGGTCTTTAACTCTGCTGGGTAATACTTCTATAGTATTGCAATGTGTGTTGATTAGCTTGGTGTAGTGTGGCTATGGCTGGATTTCAGCTAGCTATATGGTACAGAAAACACATACAAACACACTGGCCTGTAGAAATCTATAGAAGAGCCCAGCAGCCTTCCTCCTCAGATGTACTTCTTTCTAGCACCTTCTTGACTCCACCTCTTTAGAACATGTCCTTTCTCCCACTTCCTCTGCACAGCCTTCTGAGATCTCTTGTCCTCCCATTATTCACATATATTGCAAAAAGAAGTAAATATGCTTATTTGCATAGTACACCTCCATGGCTGTCTGCTATTTGTGTAACATTACAGTCACATAATGTGACTTTACTCAGGGAAAAACAAATAGACAAAGTGAGCCATTACAATGGTGGAAAAGCATGATCTTGTTGCCACAGTAACCATGGAATGCAACTAAAAGTTGTCAAGACATCCACCAAAAAATGTGCAGATAAAGTTGGTATAAACAAACAAAAATGAAATGGCAGAAAGCATAAATGCAAGGCATAGGAGTCAATTTGGCCTCTGGGAGAACATGGGATGACAGCCAGCAAGACATGGGTTAAAACATGGGACCGTATCAAAAATAGCTGGGCTTTATGGCAGGCGTTCAAAACTAAATTTGGCATGTCCTGTGTGTTTTCACAAAGTAACAGATTTTCATGGTACATAGATGTAGGTCAAGATCATCCAGCAAAAAAAATCTTAGGAACCATCATTTTGTATAATGTTATCTGTATGTGTATGTATCTCAATATTAAAGGGATACTGTCATGGGAAAACATGCTTTTTTTCAAATAGCAGCAGTAATAGTGCTGCTCCAGCAGAATTCTGCACTGAAATCCATTTCTCAAAAGAGCAAACAGATTTTTTTTATACTTCATTTTGAAATCTGACATGGGGCTAGACATCTTGTCAATTTCCCAGTTGCCCCTGGTCATGTGACTAGTGCCAGCACTTTAGGAGGGAACTGCTTTCTGGCAGGCTGTTGTTTTTCCTTCTCAATGTAACTGAATAGTACGCAGTGGGACATGGGTTTTTACTATTGAGTGCTGTTCCTAGATCTACCAGGCAGCTGTTATCTTGTGTTAGGGAGCTGCTATCTGGTTACCTTCCCATTGTTCTGTTGTTAACTCCACTTAACACTCACTCCAACTTGCAGTACAGCAGTAAAGAGTGACTGAAGGGGCAGCTGGAAAATTTTAGAGTGAAATATAAAACAATTTGCTCTTTTGAGAAATGGATTTCAGTGCAGAATTCTGCTGGAACAGCACTATTAACTGATGCATTCTGGGGAAAAAAGCATTTTTCTCATGACAGTATCCCTTTAAATAATCATATTAATGTGATTGTGTTATATTCTGATGAGTATGTATGGATGAGTAACTATAACTTTACAACTGTATAACTACAAAACAAAAACAAGCTGGCCGCAAAATGTTTTTATTTAGGGACGTTTAAAACATTCTACAAGGAAGACAATTTTTGAATACATTCTTGTTTTCTCGTTATGGGGAATTTCTTTCCTGTGTTTGGTATTATATGTATTATAAGCAAACCCTGATTTTACGTATTTTATGTATGTTTTACATTTTTCAGATTTAAGGGTTTTTTCCCAAACCTTTTTGTTTCCTATGCGTTTCAATGGGAACCATAAGGGTTGTGTGGGTTTTCCCACATTTTAGGTCATGTTTTTGCTCAATTTTTCTTAAAGTCCCATGTTTTTCCTGTGAATTGGACTTTTCTAGCATTTTATTTTTGAAATGATCATTGTTTATTTTGACAGAAAAAGTAACAAAAGAATGTGGCAAAAACGGCCACTGGTTCAGACATCCTGACAGCAACAGAACATGGACAAATTACACAAGGTGTAACACCTTCACACATGAAAAAGTAAAGGTAGGTGTAAGATATAATTATAATCCTTATTTTAATACCACTGGCATATTATACAGGTTTTTACAAATTATGGATATATACAACAATGAACTGTAATTTGTCAACAGTCATAATAACAAAAAGTACTTCAAGGTATGACAGAAAAATTGAAACGGGATTGCAGAATAGATATTATAATGATTGTTAATTAGTATAGGTATGGGATGCATTATTTGGAAACCCATCCTCCAGGATGAGACCAGGGCTAGGTCCAGTTGTGTAATTACAGGCCTGCTCATGCCTCCATGCCTACCTGCCTGCTTCCCGAGGAGGAAGGGAGGAGTGATTTCTCTACCGGTGTGGGATCTACTACCTCTATAGTTATGCTACTGGCTAGGCCTAAGTATATTGTGGTTATAGGGGATTTAACCAGTAGTAAAACAGTTTGCTGTCTTCCTGGTGCCAGAGTTGTATACGTGGTTGATTGGGTAGAGAATTATGGGATGTGCTTCAGCATGACCCAGCCATTTTGGTGCATATTGTTTCTAATGACAAAATTAATGGCAGATGGAGAACTTTAAAGCCTGAATTCAGGGATCTTAAAATTAACATAAGGTCTTCCAATGTAGTTGTTTCGGAGCTGTTACCTATGCCATGTAACATCCAGAAGGCAGTAGCAGCTAAGTGCCTGGCTAAGATTTTCATGTAGTAAAGAATTATTTGGGTTCATAGAGCACTGCACTAATTTTTCTTTGGGGTACCATTGAGTGATAGATTGTACCTCAATGGAACTGGGTTCACTGGTAAGGGGCAGTTTACTTTAAAGGATTATGGGCAATCTAGTGTAAATATGAACCTGGGAAATAGAAGTGAGGGGTGAGCTAAGGAAATAACTAACCCCTCAGTTGGGTTTCTTACTATACTATATGTTTAACACTGATCATACGTTGCTTTCTTTTAACAGACAGCCTTAAATCTGTACTATTTGACTATTATTGGACATGGACTATCCATTGCATCACTTTTGATTTCCTTGGGAATCTTCTTCTACTTTAAGTAAGTCTTTCAGTTCACAAACTGTTCAGTAGTATTAAATGTAGAATTAATAGCTTGAGCACAAAAACAATTCACTCTACCATATAACATTTTGTTTCCTGAATCAAAAAGTGTATTTTTTAGTTGTAATATTGGTGTATGGGCAGCCATCTCAGGTCATTGTGCCTGATCTTAAGCTTTCAGAAAGAGTCAGCTCTTCAAATTGGAACTGCTTTCAGATAAGATATTGTTTTGACTTGTATTAGCTGGACTTGGATTATTGAGTACTGTTCTCATATCTACCATTAGATAGACAGGGAAAGGGAGTGGTGATATCACTCCAACTTGCAAGTGTCTGAAGTTTATCAGAGCACAAGTCACATGACTGAGGGCACTTGGAAAACTAACAACATGTCTATCCCCATGTTTCTACCAGCAAAAATAATAAATGTGATCGCAAATACAATCAGTATTTATCTCTTTCTGTTCTCTGTTTGTGACTGTTGAAATAATGTAGCAGAAGTCAGTTGTCTTCCAGGTCTGTTAATCAGCTGGCTCTTGCTACACTGATTCAGGATTCAAAATCAGCAATTCAGAGAACAAAAAGGGACAGACAGGTGATGCTTTCAGTTACCAATAATGTTAAAACCTTTCATGGATATTGGAGAGTTGCTTAGAATTAATTACCTTTTCGTCAAATTTGAATATCAAAAAAAGTCAAACTTAAATGTGCACTTGTTTATTAAAAACATTAAAATATCAAAAACACAATTACATAAACACATGAAATCATTCTATTGCAGTGAAATCACATTCTACCCTTCATTTTCAGTGGGTTATTTAAATTTTGCATTTATCTCAAAAACTTGAAATTTGCTTATACAGCGCCCATTGACTTAATACATGCACCTGCCTGCTTTTAGATGCCAGATTTTGTCATTTAAGATTTTGAGTTCTTTGTCTTTATTAAATTTGAAAAATAAAGCTTCGGAAACTAGAATTCACGATTTTGCAACAAAATGTTGAATTCAGTTAAAATGTTTAAATGTGGCATACCTCTACAGTTAACTTGCCTATTGCCTTACAAGCTGAATGCAGCAGATGATTTATAGTTCCGCTGCTCCCATGGTATTTGTGGATGTTGATAACACAAGGGTTAAAATAGAGGAGCCTCTAGCTTGATAAGAAGAGTTGTGAGAGAGGTGGATGACTGTAACGTTGTCATTGCTGGGTCAGTGATGATGTAGATTAGATTGTAGTGAATCTAGTGTGTGTATTGTATCAACTGAATATTACTTTTCTCAATACAATATTTAATGTTTTTTTTTTCTTTTTAGGAACTTGAGCTGCCAGAGAATAACACTTCATAAAAACCTATTTTTCTCCTTTGTTTGCAACTCCATCATTACAATCATTTCTTTGTCAGCAGTGGCAAACAACCAAGCTTTAGTGGCAACCAATCCAGTAAGCTGCAAATTTATATATTAGCTAAATTAAGCCTATTGTAATTAAATAGAGAATTTACTTTTATGAACAATGATTTCAGCGTCACGTGTTCTTTCTAGGGGTGTAACAAATTCAGAATTCAGTTTGGGTTTTGCTTGAACCCTAATGCTTTCTGCCGGATTCGTAATCTTTAGTGTTCAGATGAACTGAATCAAAACCCTTAAATGTCATGTGACCATAAAACTCTAGACCACTCAATCCAACAGTTTTTGGTTACAATTGATGCATTTTTAAAAATGTTATACACATACACACACACACACACACTAGTGTTTGGATTTGGTTTGAATAATTTACATTCAATCTATATTATCATTCTGAATTATAATTTTTTAAAAATCCAACATTTATGGATTCAATACATCCCTAGTTTCCTTTCATTTTTTTATGGTTCTTGCTGGCTTGGACTCAACACTTCCAAGATTGATAAACCCCTTTCTGGTTTTATATTTAACAATTATAACCATATTTAATATGCAATACATCATTTTTGTATTTTTTGATGACACAAAACTATCTACAGTAGAATGAAATTCAAGGATGTGTCAGAGCACTTCAGTTGTCTACCATGTTTGATTATGACATATTTCCTTTTTTGCCATTAATGAACTATTGTTGTTTTGTCTGATATAAGTAATTCTAAAAAAACTGGACTTGCTGAGTAATTATTGAAGACGTTTCACTACTCATCCGAGCAGCTTCTTCAGTTCAACTGACTGGTATGGGAAGTTCTCAGTATATAAACTCTTCCACTAATCCAATCACAATGGCACATTGTAACTCTTCAAAGAGGTGACATCTGAATTTGATTCTGTGTAGTTACTGTGATGGGATTACCAATGTGTCATGCAACTCCTAGACACAGGTGTTACTTGTGAGAGTTGCATGAATGGATGTGTGAAGTGTTCTGAAACCGCTTTGGTACTGATGTGAGAACAGCATTGTATGTAGCAGACAGGTGGTGTCGAAGGCCCCCACCTCTATTCAGGGATGGTTTTTCTACCTTGACATGAATCGCTTCTTTTCACACCAGCGGTCTTCTTTATCCAAGATTTGGACCTTGCTATCTTCAAAGAGGTGTCCCTTGTCTTTTAGGTGTAGAAAGACAGGTGAGTCTTGCCCTGTAGAGTTCCCCCTCCTATGCATTCGCTTGGTGATCAGTTGTTTTGTCTCCCCAATGTACAGATCTGTACACTCCTCGCTACACTGGACTCTGTATACCACATTGCTTTGTTTTTTGGTGTTGGATCCTTTGGGTGTACCAGTTTTTGTCTCAGTGTGTTGCTAGGTTTGAAAAACACAGGGACGTGGTGTTTGTTGAAAAACAAGCGAAAAACAAACAATTATTGAAGAAACGTCTTCAATAATTACTCAGCAAGTCGAGTTGTTTTAGAATGACTTATATCAGATATACCATGACCTGGATGAATGAAAATCTTCATAGTCATATTGTTGTTTTGCTTGTTCGCAGGTCATCTGCAAGATATCCCAGTTTATCCACCTGTATCTGATGGGATGTAATTATTTCTGGATGCTGTGTGAAGGAATATATCTGCACACTCTAATAGTAGTGGCTGTTTTTGCAGAAAAGCAACATTTAATGTGGTACTATTTATTAGGATGGGGTATGTATTTAAAAAAAGGCTATCTTCATTAAACTCTTTATTTAAAAAAGAAAGTTTTATTCAGACATCGAGATCACTGAATTGTTTTAAGACTACCGTCTGAAAGCCCCAGTTCTCTTCCCTAGACTTTGCTTGGAATTTGGCATGAACAAATTATGATTCACAGTCCAGTAGAATTTCTGTGTTTTTATTTATATTATATTTATAATTCCGCTATCACTTTTATATATTGACTGTATAACTGAAGCCTACAAGTTAATTCTACCACCATCTTAAAGGGGTAGTTCATCTTTAAATTTAATTTTAGTATGTTATAGAATGGTCTCTTCTAAGCAATTGATATTTTTAAAATAGTTTTTGAATTCTTTGCCATCTTCTGACTCTTTCCAGCTTTCAAATAGGGGTCACTGACAAGCCAAACAACTATTGTTTTTTTTTTGTTATTGCTACTTTGCATTACTTATCTTTCTATTCAGGATCACTCCTATTCATATACTAGTCAGTCAATCAAAGCACTCCCTGGTTGCCAATTTGAATCCTAGCCACTAAACAGCTGCTGAAATTACAGACTGGCGAGCTTCTATATAAAAGAAGTAATTAAAAAAAATAATCAAAATACAAATTGTCTCAAAATAACATCTTCCACATAATACTAAACTTACAAGTGGACAACCCGTCTTGTTTAAAAAAAATCAGCAAAGGTTATAAAATAACGTATCTTTCAAATGATAGTTAAATAGGGTTAAATTCAGTGCAAGTTAAAAATTGCCACCAGAATTGTGTCCCTATTTGCATTTTGCTCTTATATTTGTAAAGGAATCCTTAATAATACCATTATATACATTTCATTTCATTTGGTGTGGAAAATATTGCAAGATATTACATTTTGAATATTACATGAATCCTTCCAATATTACTTTACATGATATTACATGTCAGACAAATAGGATTCATATGCACCTTGCACAGAGGACTAGAATTAATGGAGTATAGTGTTCCATCAGGGAAATAGAAATCTATTAAAACATGCTCAGATTCTTTCAACCATATGCTCTAAATGCCTGGACAAGTATATCATTTTACCATATCATCGTTAAGTCCTGATGGGCAGCAGTTGTTTTTTTCAAATTGAATATTTGGTTTGCCAATGTATCTTGTTGCTTAATACTACCCAAGATCCCTTTCTTCCTGTCTGATTCTTTTGTAGCTCGAAATATTGGTACAATGGGATTTTATAGTTCTTTTGCCCACACACTGGCCATACAAAAGAACAATGAAATGCCATTGTACCAATATGTTGAGCTACAAAAGAATCAGACAGTAAGAAAGGGACTCGAGGAGTATTAAGCAACAAGATACATTGGCAAACCAAATATTCAATTTGAACAAATCAACTGCTGTCCAACATGAATTAAACTAGGGGTGGCCAACCTTTTGGCTTCCCTGGGCCACATTGGAAAAAGAAAAATTGTCTGAGGCCACACATAAAATACACAAACACTTTTTATTTGAAAAAGTAAAGAAAATACACAGAAAGGAACCAGTTGAATAACCAGATGGAGATATACACTGTCACACATGGATATCATATATAGTGATGGGCGAAACGGCCGCGTTTCGCTTCGCTGAAAAATTCGCGAATTTTTCGCCGATTCGCCCATCACTAATCATATAGACTTATTATTATTACTAACTGGGCAATATTCAGATTCCCTCCTCCTAGTGTTGCCACCTGGCCAGTATTTTACCAGCCTGGCTGGTAAAAATGATGGTTGATCCCAATGTTATTAATAGGGAAAAAAAGATAAATATATAAATAGGCCAGGGTGGAAACCCTACCTCCTCCACCTATATACTTTGTGACATGACATTTCCTTGGGAACTGATTGTTTCAAGCTGAGCCGCATTCATATCCATCCTGGGCTGCATGTTGGACCACAGGTTGGACACCCCTGACTTTAAACCATGAAGTTTTGGTTTGGCTATGATCATCTTAAAACAACTGGACTTTCTGAGTAATCATTGAAGATGTTTTACTGCTCATCCGAGCAGCTTCTTCAGTTCAACTGACTGGTATGGGAAGTCCTTGGCATATAAACTCTTCCACTTATCCAATCACAATGGCACATTGTAACTCTTCAGAGAGTAGTGAAACATCTTCAATGATTACTCAGAAATAGTGATGGGCGAATTTATTCGCCAGGGGCGAATTCGCGCGATTCGCCGCTGGCGAATAAATTCGCGAAACGCCAGCGAAAATTCGCTTAAAAAAACGAGTCGTGCTGCTTTTTAGACACGACAAAAACGATGCGACTTGCGTTAAAAACGACACGACGAAAACAACGCGACGCCCGTCAAAAACGTGCCGCAACTCGTTTTGCGATTTTTTTTTGCCAATTCGCGAATTTCACTGGAAATTCACTAATTTTTCGGCGAGGCGAAACTGGGTAGATTCGTCCATCACTACTCAGAAAGTTCAGTTGTTTTAGAATTACATATTTTCGATATACCATGACCTGGATGAATGAAAATCTAATACACAAAAGCCATGAATATCCTGTAAATTATATTCTTATAAATGGTGCTTATATCATTCAGTATTTTAAAAACATATTGCTGGGAAATCCAACCTGTGGCCTGTTAACTACAAGTCCATCTGTCAAGAAGTAGTACAAGTCAAAGTCAAGTGCTCAAGGGTCACAGGTTGAACAGGTTCCATATTTCCCCCACTTGTAGGCTCCAACCTTTGCGCATTACCCTCTTCCCTTTTTCTAGCCATGGTTGTTAACAGCTGGACATTTACAATGTACCCATCTCTCTTTGATCACATGACACATATTTCAGTTATATATTTTAACTTTTTATTGATTCAACAATGTACCTAATATTTTATCTTTATTTAATGATTTGGCAAACATTCATGTACTTTAATTAAATGCTAGGATTTTTGTTAAACTAGGTGCTTTAGTTGTGTTACAGTACCAGACTATTTATTACCCTTATTGTGTCGCCCAAAATAAAATTGGTGTTTTTATCTGCAAAGAAACAGCACGCTACAGTGTTAAAGATGTTAATCTTGTTACAGGGTTTCCATTGATTCCAGCATGTATACACGCTGTGGCCAGAAGCTTATATTACAATGATAAGTAAGTCTGTTATCTGGATGCTTTTATACATTGGCAAACATAGCTACATTTGAAGCTATACTAATTACATGTTTGTTTTCTGTCTAGCTGCTGGATTAGTTCTGAAACCCACTTGCTGTATATTATTCATGGACCAATCTGTGCTGCTCTATTGGTATGTACCTTTGTAGTATATAATAAACTATCCAATTGCAGAGACTGATTACTGGCGTCTACATTCATTTCTAATTTCCCTGTACATTGGATGTAAAGTGAAGTAGATAGTTTTACATCATAACATGACAGAATAACCTACCATGGGAAATCTATATCTGTTGCCATTCAGTCAGGCAATAGGGAAATGCTTTTATCTACAAATGTTGGAGCCACGTTAAATGAACAGTAACACCTAAAGATTAAAGTGTCTATGGTAAAGTACTGTTGCCCTGCACTGGTACAACTGCTGTGTTTGCTTCAGAAACTCTACTATAGTTTATATAAATAAGTTGCTGTGTAGCGATGGGGGCAGCAATTCAAGCTGAAAAAGGAGAAAAGCACAAGATAAACAGCAAATAACAGATAAGCTCTGTAGTATACACTGGGATTCTTAAAGGGGTGGTTCACCTTCAACTTAACTTTTAGTATATTGTAGAAGGGCCAATTCTAAGAAACTTTTCAATTGGTCTTCATTATTTATTTTTCATAGTTTTTTAATGATTTGCAATTTTCTTCTGTTTCTTTGCAGCTTTCAAATGGGGGTCACTGACACCATCTAAAAACAAATGCTCTGTAAGGCTACAAATGTATTGTTATTGACACTTTTTATTACTTATCATTCTATTCTGTCCCTCTCCTATTCATATTCCAGTCTCTTATTCAAATCAATGCAGGGTTGCTAGGGTAATTTGTACCCTAGAAACCTAATTGCTGACACTGCAAACTAGAGAGCTGCTGAATAAAAAGCTGAATAACTATAAAACCACAAACAATAAAAAATTAAAACCAATTGCAAATTGTCTCAGAATATCACTCTCTACATCATACTAAAAGTTAACTCGAAGGTGAACAACCCCTTTAACGTATCTGTTATCCTGCGCTTGAATGGCTGCCCCCATGACTAGACAGCGGCTTATTTAGATAAACTATAGAAGAGTTTCTGAAACAAATGCACCAGTTTGAAAAGTACAGCACAATAGTATATTATATTGTCATTCCTTTAAAACACTTTGATTTTTTGGTGTTACTGTTCCTTTAAGTGAGGAGAATTTGGTGTTTTATGGGTAACAATTGTTGCAACTCTAGGCAGTGTTATTCAAATCTACTAAAGCAAAGAAAGTACTCGCCTGTATAAAATTTTTCAATTTGCTTGAGGTATATAAACATACGTTTTCCTCTTTATAGATACCTGGTAAGGCCTTACCTAAAGTAAGCAGTATAGTTTTGGTCCCCAGGCCTTAGTAAGGATATTGGTGAGCTGTAAAGAGTGCAGAGATGTGCAAATAAACTAGTACAACTAATAGAAAGATTAAACTATGAAGGAAGACTTGTCAAAGTTGTAGTCTTGCTTTCTTCTCCAGAATATAGTTTAATAAATTATAATCTGAATTCTATTGTAGGGTATCATGCATATGACAAGACTTTCTTCAATTCTGCAAATATATTAGATGAACAAACTACAAAGTAAATGTATGTTTTTGATTTGTCAGAAAAACCGGTGTGGGCCATAGAGTATATCAAAAGTTTAGAGTTTCTCACAATATTCTGTATCTTTTCTATTTCAAGGTAAACCTGTTTTTTCTTCTGAACATTGTACGTGTTCTTATAACAAAACTCAAAGTTACACATCAAGCAGAATCAAACCTGTACATGAAAGCTGTGAGAGCAACACTTATCCTTGTCCCTCTTCTTGGAATTGAGTTTGTACTATTCCCCTGGAAACCTGAAGGGCGGATTGCAGAAGAAATCTATGACTATGTTATGCACATCCTTATGCATTTTCAGGTAAACCTCCTTATTAACCTTTTTTATTATGCATATACAGATATGGGACCTGCTAGTTGGAACGCCCAGGTTCCTATGGTTTTCCAGATAATGGATTGTTCTGTAATTTGAATCTTCTTACTTTAAAGGGATCCTGTCATGGGAAAAAACATTTTTTTCAAAATGCATCAGTTAATAGTGCTGTTCCAGAAGAAGTCTGCATTGAAATCCATTTCTCAAAAGAGCAAACAGATTTTTTTATATTTCATTTTGAAATCTGACATGGGGCTAGTCATATTATAGATCCCTAGTAAGGCCTCATCTGGAGTATGCAGTGCAGTTTTGGACTCCAGTCCTTAGGAGGGATGTAAATGAGCTGGAGAGAGTGCAGAGACGTGCAACTAAACTGGTTAGAGGGATGGAAAACAAATTATGAGGGAAAACTGTCCAGGTTGGGGTTACACTTTACAAATACATTAGAGGACATTATAGACCAATATCAGGGGACCTTTTTACCCATAAAGAGGATCACCGCACCAGAGGCCACCCCTTCAGACTAGAAGAAAAGGACTTTCATTTGAAGCAGCGTAGGTGGTTCTTCACAGTCAGGACAGTGAGGTTGTGGAATGCACTGCCAGGTGATGTTGCAATGGCTCATTCTGTTGATGCTTTCAAAAGGGGCTTGGATGATTTTTTGGACAGACATAATATCAAAAGCTATTTTGATACTAAACTCTACAGTTAGTATAGCTATGGGCATATATGGTTTGTGTGAAAGAGTGGAGATGTGTGTGTGTGTATGCTGGGTTTTTAATTTGGAGGGGTTGAATTTGATGGACTCAGTCTTTTTTCAACCCGATTTAACTATGTAACTATATTGTCAATTTCCCAGCTGCCCCAAGTCATGTGACTTGTGCTCTGATAAACTTCAATCACTCTTTACTGCTGTACTGCAAGTTGGAGTGATATCACCCCCTCCCTTTCCCCCACCCAGCAGCCTAACAACAGAACAATGGGAAGGTAACCAGATAACAGCTCCCTAACACAAGATAACAGCTGCCTCGTATATCTAAGAACAGCGGTCATTAGTAAAACCCGTGTCTCACTGCGTACTATTCAGTTACATTGAGAAGTAAAAACAACAGCCTGCCAGAAAGCAGTTCCCTCCTAAAGTGCTGGCACAAGTCACATGACCAGAACAGCTGGGAAATTGACAAAATGGCTAGCCCCATGTCAGATTTCAAAACTGAATATAAAAAAATCTGTTTGCTCTTTTGAGAAATGGATTTCAGTGCAGAAGTCTATTGGAGCAGCACTGTTAACTGATGCATTTAAAAAAAAAAAAAACGTTTTCCCATGACATTTTCCCTTTTAAGAGCCATTAAAGCATCTCTTAGGGGCTGATTTACTAAATTGCAACTTTTTTGGGTCTGGCTTTTTGTCTGCAAAAAAAAAAAAAAGTTGTCAGGGGGATAAAAGGGAAAAACTTTTATTACGTGACAATTCCAAATCCGAAAAAATACTCCCGATGTCCCTTTTACAACTGGAAGATATTTTTTGGTTTTCAGGTGTTTTTGACGCTGGCTTTTGTGCAACAATATGTAAAAGTCGTAGTTATTGTACGGCAAGTTGAAAATGCCACAGTTTGTGCAACTTTTGAACAACTTTTTCCGTTCGTGAGTTTTCAGTTTGGATCTTTTGCTAAATTACGGACATTCATGGAAACGAGTTTATTCGTGGTTCCTTAAAAATAAAAATTTGAGTTTGAATAAATCCCCATCACTAAGTGAGTTAGGGTATGTCTTTGAGAAATTGCTTCTGAAATACCTAAAGCAAAATTGGTTTGAACAAAGATACAAATGTACTCTCGTTCTGGACCTACTCAGCATGCACAACTTGATTGGCCAGAAATGGGAAACAGTTACAAACGCCTCTTTCATGGGCAGATTGTCAAACCAGGCAAAACTGAGGCCTGTCTGGAAACCGTTAGTATTAGTATAAAAGAATTGCAGACAAAGTTCCAGAAAACAGCACACAAATTGGACACCAAACCACACAGTTCCCAGAGGAATTCCTACACAGGATTAAAATACCATTAGGAACCCAGCTAGATGCCTTGATAACTATCCTCTCAGAAGAAATTTGTAAGATGGAGCAAAAAACTACTAAGATAGTGTTTGCTGTCTAATATGAATCTGGCTTACTTGGACATGGACGACATTCACTAGCTTTGGAGATGGTGGCTCCCAAGATGAGGATTTCAGTATAGAAAATTACATTTATTCATACTTTTTGAAGAAACAGGTAACTGTGATGGGTATATTAGGGGTTTCTGTGTTATGTGGGCCTCATTTATGATACTTTTTGAAGAAACAGGTAACTGTGATGGTATATTACGGGTTTCTGTGTTATGTGGGCCTCATTTATGATACTTTTTGAAGAAACAGGTAACTGTGATGGTATATTAGGGGATTCTGTGTTATGTGGGCCTCATTTATGATACCTTTTGAAGAAACAGGTAACTGTGATGGGTATATTAGGGGATTCTGTGTTATGTGGGCCTCAGATTTTGGTTTGGAAGCCGGAGTTCCCCTTTAATTATCAAAGCAGTAGGATTTGACAATGAAAGAATGGGTTAAAGGGCACCTATTGGTTAAAAATGCTATCCCCAACCAAAGGTGTGGGCTGGTAGAACCCGCATTCTGTTTGGGGATAACAGAAGTTTTTTTTTTTTTTAAATGCCCTCCGCCAGCACAGGGAGGGAGCTCCCGCTGCTAGCAGCCGTTTCCTCTCACTTGCATGAGCATAATGTAACGCTACCTCGATTATGGACTGATTTTCATTATGCACATGTGAGCGAGCGGACATGGCTGCTCGCACCGGGAGCTCCCTCCCTGCTCAAGTAGCATAGCGCTGGCGGGGGGCATTTAAAAGAAAAAAAAATAAAAGACTCCGGTTATCCCCAACCAGAATGCGGGCTCTACCAGCCCACACCTTTGGTTGGGGATAGCATTTTTAACCAATAGGTGCCCTTTAAGTAATGTAGAAACTATGCAGGTAAAGCAAGAGTCTGTGGAGACTCTCTATCCTGCCCATAACCCATTTTTAATATTAAAACAGACATAAAAAATCCTTGATTGTCCATCTAGCATTACCTTTGCTAGTAGTTACTAAACAGAGGAGGGCTTGTTAAATATAGATGTGCTAATACATAAATAAATCATTTATTTAGATGACCAGATGTAGATATTTTATGAATATTTTATTTTTCATACAGGGTTTGTTGGTGGCTACAATTTTCTGCTTTTTTAATGGAGAGGTGAGTAGTTTATTTAGTGTGATTATCTTTAATTGAAGATATATATATTTTGTGAACATATTTAAAATACATATAATAAAGCTGCATTGATGGGTGCAGGGAGATGAGCTTTGGGTTCTGCAGCATTTATTTGGGTAGGAAGATGGGCTTTGGGTTCTGGTCTGAATTTCCATGCTGCTTGCAGGCTCCTTGACAGGGATGTGCTGCACCTCAATCACCCTTAAAGGAGACCCAACCCCGTTTCTAATAAAAAACCCTACCCCCTATAGTCCTGTCCTCCCTGCTCCCCCCCGCATAAGAGTTACCACAAGTAAATACCCCTAAGCTGGTAACTACCCCTCATTGTAGAGACAGCGCAATGGAGCTCACGGGGGCCATCTTCAGCCCCTTCAGTAATCTCAGTAAGACCCGAAGCAGCTGAAGATGGCCCCCGTGAGCTCCATTGCGCTGTCTCTACAATGAGGGGTAATTACCGGCTTAGGGGTATTTACTTGTGGTAACTATTGTGCAGGGGGGAGCAGGGAGAAGGACTATGGAGGGTAGGGGATTTTATTAGAAAGGGGGTTGAGTCATTGCACTCCACACAGCATCAGACTGAAGTTCTGGGGCCCACCAGGTTGCTGTGTCAGGGGCCCCAACACCCTGCTCCAGGCACAACTCCCAGTCCAATGGCCCCCCACCCAAGGTGCGCTCCCCCTCCAATGTTCACCTGCACTGATCCTACCTTTTTCCTGATGTGAGGTGATCAGGGCCAGGAGGGAAGGTCATGGAGTGGTGTGCGGAGTGGGTGATCAGGGCCGCTGGGTTCCACCAGGTTTTTCCCGGTGTCCCAGTAGCACCCTGCTCCATGCATAACAGATCACAGCTGCCCCCCTAAATCTACCACCAAAATGGCATAACTGTTTGTATGAAATAGTTGTGGACTTTGTCCCATACTTCCCCTTTTAACGGTAAATACCTCTCTCTTGTCTTCTTTTTCTAACTTCACCCCATCGAAGACTTCCATTGAGTGTTACCAACAAGCCCACTAAACATATACCCAATCTGTTACTTTGTAGTGTAAACAGCTTTTCTAGCTTTAATGCCTTATTGTTGTGAATACTAAATGCTAAACACCGACTTATATGCAGCACTCACTGTACAGCCTCAAACCTATTATATTGTGTTAATTGAGCAAATTCTGGGCGGTATGAATTATTTGTCCATAGCACTTTAGAGATGCAAGTATCTGAAAGATGTCATTGTGTTAGTAATAATTAGAATTTTATATAAGTATATCTCTTTATTTACTAAAAATTGGCTCAAATCTAGATTAGGAAAAGTAGAAATATATCAATAAAGATATTGTAACCTAAAAATAATCTGTCATGTCGCTCCATAGGTCCAATCAGTCCTAAAAAGACACTGGAACCAATACAAAATTCAGTTTGGAAGCAGCTTTGCTCATTCAGAAGGCCTTCGCTCAGCTTCATATACCGTATCTTCAATCAGCGAGATCCAGGGTACGACATATACCCATGATTACAACAGTGAACATTCCAATGGCAAAAACTGCCATGATATGGAAAATGTTTTGTTTAAAACAGAAAAACAATACATGTAAAAATATAATTTACGAATATCAATTCTCTATTTTACCCAGAATTAAGTTACATATCAGTATATTGACTTGCCATATGTTGATTATTTTGTTTTTATGATTTGATTATTTCCTAAATTCTGTAGATTCACTGTACATGCTCTTTATAGAATATGTTTGGACAGACAGAGCCCAATCACTGTGTTCTCACATTTTTGGCTCTGTTTTGGTTCCTGTGACCTGGAAAGAAGAGCAATCCAACACTATGGATTCTTTAGATTCTGCGGGTTATTTATTGCTCTTCCAAGTACCAAGTTACATTTGCATTAGAAGGTTAATACAGCCCTTTATGAAAAAGGTTATACAATTCTTACAGCTGATTAAATATGTGTGTTTGCTATTTCTGAGAGATACGTCTATCTTCAGGCATTATAGTCCTGTGCTCTGTTCTATTTCCACATAATAGCAAGTCATCAGTGCTAGAGCAAAACTGCAGTTATTTGCTTCAAACATCTCCTAGAAATGGCAGCTCCCATAACGTCTACACAACAGTTTTTTGTGAAATATTTGTAGAGGTATGGGATCCATTATCCAGAAAGCTCTAAAATACGGAAAGGCTTTGTCCCATGGACTCCATTACAATCAAATAATCCAATTTTTTTTTTAAATGATTTCCTTTTTCTCTGTAATAATAAAACAGTAGCTTGTACATGATCCAAACTAAGATATAATTAATCCTTATTGGGAGCAACACCAGCCTATTGGGCTTATGCAATGTTTACATGATTTTCTGGTAGACTTAAAGGGATACTGTCATGGGAAAAGTTTTTTTCAAAACATATCAGAAGGGAACTGCTTTCTGGCAAGCTGTTATTTTTTCCTTCTCAATGTAACTGAAGGAGTCAGAGGGACATGGGTTTTTACTAGGGATGGGCGAATTTGACCTGTTTCGCCAATAAATTGCAGCGGGCGAAATGTCGCAGACGCCCATTAAAGTCTATGGGCGACAAAAATTTTTTGACGTGCGCAAATGTTTTTTTTTTTTGTTTTTTTACACTCAACAGCATTCAAGTCTATGGGCGTCATTTTTGTGACGAAACAAGGGGGGAAAAATTCGCCCATCACTAGTTTTTACTATTGAGTGCTGTTCTTAGATCTACCAGACAGCTGTTATCTTGTGTTAGGGAGCTGTTATCTGGTTACCTTCCCATTGTTCTGTTGTTAGGCTGCTGGGGGGGGGTGATATCACTCCAACTTGCAGTACAGCAGTAAAGAGCACAAGTCACATGACCGGGGGCAGCTGGGAAATTGACAATGTCTAGCCCCATGTCAGATTTCAAAATGAAATCTAAAAAAAATGTTTGCTCTTTTGAGAAATAGATTTCAGTGCAGAATTCTGCTGGATTAGTACTATTAACTGATACATTTTGAAAAAAAAAAAAAAATTCCCATGACAGTATCCCTTTAAGGTATGAAGATCCAAACTATGGAAAGATCCGTTATCCAGAATACCCCAGGTCCGTTATCCAGAATACCCCAGGTCCCGAGCATTCTGTATAACAGGTCCCATACCTGTACTACTTCACCTTTAAAAAAAAAAATGTAATAAGCAGTTAGCCATACACATTTTAAGAAAACGGTTAAATACATTTAAATATACACAACACTGGCATTGTAGAAAGTCTGGATTTGATCCTAAGTGCTAATATATATGTTATACCTACAGTGTGCCTTAAGCTTTAGAAGCTGCAACGCAGAGTTCAGTAGGAACCACTTTGCACGGTAAAGTAACACATTGTATTTAGAAATACATTTGGTCTTTTCAATGCTAAAGCATAAACAAAACTGATTGTACCCTGAATACTTATGGGAGGAAAAGCTCTCTCCTCAATAAATACTATAAATAAGAAAACCACACTGTTCCCTGTACAACAAATATATAACAGAAAAGGAATTATATTTAAATAAACAAGTTTGGTTAGACCTTATAATATAACAGTAATATTTTACAGGGATGTTATTCAAAAAGCTCAGAATTACAGGATAGGACATCTCCTACAGACTGAATTTTAATCAATTTGAATTCCTAAAAAAAAAAAAGAAATGGAAAACGTTTCCTTTTTCTACTACTCTACTAATTTAACGAAGGAAGTATTAACCCGACTATTACAGAAGAACCCATTACCAGAGCTTAGCGTTAACAGCCACAAAATATTTGCTAATATTTCATACTGTCGTATGACTGTCGGGACAGTCCCGATTTTGATCTTAGCTCACAGTCCCCGGTCTGTTACTGAAATGTCCAGACTTTCTCTGTGATCTCCTGCACTGAACAGCCAGAAAAAATGGATACAAAGTTTCTAACTTGATTGACTTTTGGCTGAGAGCCCAGAATACACTGCAGGTCTACTTTTGTAATAATTTAAGATAAGCAGGTCTATTAGGGAATAGCAGCTTAAAATTCACCTTCATTTTTAACTGTAATAACACATAAAAACCCACAGAAATGTGTTAAAATTTTCATAAACCCGACAAATTTTGTAAAATGGACACGGTAATTAGGGGGTGTGGCCACAAAAAAAGGGTGTGGTCAATAACTGCGGCAAAATCATTTTTATTGAGGCAAATCTTTTTGTCCCGCTTTCTATTTTCCAAATATTGGGCGGTATGAATTATTTTTAGAGATGCAAGTATTTGAAACATTTCACTGAAGTCTTGCAAGGATTGCTAATGATAGGAGTCCCTCTTCAAACTGCCATAGCAACATAAGCAAATTTAGTAGACAATTAGAGATTCTAGGGACATTAAAAATGCCATGAATTTCTCGTCCTCAGACAAAGTAACATAGTAAGTTAGGCTGAAAAAAGACACACGTCCATCAAGTTCAACCTTCTTAACTTTTTTTTTTTTATTATTTTAATTGCCTAACTGCAGACCCATAAGAGGAAGCTGAAAATGCAGAGAAAATAACTTTAAAGAGCTGGAGAGAGGGATGGACTAAAATAACTTCCACAGACTTTTTTCCCAAATGGTTGTGGTCAATGAATGTAAACACTGGCTTTCAGGAAAGATCAAAGCAGATTTATTTAAGAGGGGAATGTTTTATGTTATTGAAATGTTTATACAGGGAAGTTACATATACAAGAACTATCTGACAATCGTGGTGAATGTGAAACAAGTACAGGGATGTACTTCAGATTTCCAAGATCTCTCTCATCATAAAACCCATACTTGTCTTTCTCAGGGACACCGTTTTACTCGACCTTTAAGGGACCATAAATAGAATCCAATTTTCCCAGAGCATTGAATTGACCTAGGACCTAGTTTTTTATTGTTTTTCCACCAAATCCCCTTTTATATTTAACCACTGACTTTACTCTATCCCTAAATCACTCCAAGGGAGCCAACCACTAAAGATTGCAAACATATAGAAGTGATAGTAATACATTGGCCCTTTTTTCCTAATACAAGAAACCCACTTTACAAAAAACATTACCAAAAATATCTTCCCTAACAGCCGCAGTCTACGTGTAAATACAAAAACGACATTCTCTATATATTCTTGACTGTATTGCTGCAAAAGCAGCATGAGTGTGTAGCA
The DNA here is from genome assembly GCA_024363595.1 of Xenopus borealis. Taxonomy (NCBI): domain Eukaryota; kingdom Metazoa; phylum Chordata; class Amphibia; order Anura; family Pipidae; genus Xenopus; species Xenopus borealis. The sequence goes on along the minus strand of CM044447.1, from coordinate 93,461,742 downwards.
TCAGTGTATAGCATAGCATGTTTGATAAACCTTATGTAACACATTCTTAGAGAGGGGACATTGTATTGAGTATTAAAGAAACACTGATCTCCTAATTTGTCCCACTACTCAAAGTGCCTTTATAAATATAGTGTTTCTTCAACACTTTCCACAACTATTACTTCAGCTTAAACAAGAGCAGGTGCAAACTAACACAACATGAACACAAATGCAACTAACAGAGATTTCTGACTTCCTGCAATTCAAAGAATTCTGAACTACTTGTGCTATACATGTGTGACAGGTAGATGGGGGTGGGGTACCCTAAGAAGACCCAGTTACTGCAGACCTGGTTGGATTGGGATCATCTCCAGGCAACTCACAGTAGGCTCATGTTACATGACTGTTCACACTTCACATGGTAGAAGAGTAACCACACTGATCTAGGGTTGCCAACCGGACTGCCAGGGCCGGGGCCAGTATTACAAATTTACCAGCAATGTAGCTGCCGGTAATTTGTAATACCCTTAAGAAAAGCTGTTAGCACATCGATGGAAAGGTACCGGTTTCTTGTCTTTGGGCCCTCTCACAACATGGCATGCCCATTTTGCGGCACACCACGAAGGCTCCGCCCCATTTTGCAACACCCCCTTTCTGCACACCCCCACCACTGGCTGGTAATTTTTTTTAAACAAAAAAGTGGCAACCCTACACTGATCCCATGCCCAAAACTTGATGTTTGTGGTTCTTTAAAAACAGATGGAACATTTAATAGATGGACATTACACAAAGGGGCCTGTTTATAATGCTGTGTAAATAGTGGAGTGAAACAGTACTGGTGATGTTGCCCAGAGCAACCAATCAGCAATTAGATTTCAACAGTTAGTAAACAAAAACAAAGATCTGATTGGTTGCTATGATAACATCGCCAGTAATTTTTCACCAAACTTTTTTCCACAGCCTGGTAATTAGACTTCTCCTACTGGAACATCCCTCTGGTAATGAGTTCATTCCTAGGCAACGACTTTACATCATTGTTCCACTTTGGACGCTCACTCCAGGAACTCCTCGGAAGCTGTGTAAGATCAAAAACAAAGCTTTATTTCACATAAACTAACCAAACACCTTCATAGACAACGACCCTCCAAGTAAATATATGCAAACTGCCACCATCATTATGATCCCAAAGTAGGAGAAGGATTCTTAATATTGATAAAGAACCATATATTTCAGTCATGAAGTGATTCACTAAAACTCTACCCAATAGATTTGTAGCAGCGTTGCCCATACTAATACACAAAGATCAATCAGTTTGTGCCAACAACATGCCTTTTAAGTGTGGTTGAGTCTAATGAGAATACTTTTTTTTTAATAACAAACACAACTGGTAGAACTTCACTGAATGGGTCATGCCCTCTTACACACTGAAGATCGATGCAGCTGATCATTCCATAATTGCATTGTTGTCCTGCCTATAAGTCTGTATAAGTATTAACTTATTTAGCCAAATCTGACACAGCTGACAGCATATCCATCTACCTATACTGAATAAAAAATGTACCTTCCTTTTTTCTGCACCCCGTTTTATTTTTTGAAAACGATGTAACCTCTCATGATCTTTTGTGACGCTCAAACGCTTAGCTTAGATGTAGCCCAGAAAACATAGAGTATTTATTTTGCCAGTTGGTCTGCCTAAACTCCCAAAACTGGGGATGTCCTGCAGACAACTAGAGAGATCAGCTAAATCCTTGCGCATATTACGGAAGTAGTAAATATATTAACATTTAATTTTTTTGATTCTTTGATATTTGCTGCTTTGATTCTTTCATATTAAAAATATCTAGCGGATAGTTTCACTTAGGTAAAACGCATTTTCAGTATTACATTTCTTTCCAATCGTGCATGCTAAGTATATATCCCACCTTATATGTTCAAATAAACTTTCTATAATTGAATTTACCATGCTACCAAAGTGAAATCTATTGTGCCTGTAGTTTAAACATTATAAGCCAGATACTCTGTTTTTCCAATTCCCAGTATTCCAGCTTAGTTACAATTTGTGTGAGCTTTAAAAGTACCATTTGTCCACAAGTTTCAACCTTTTTCCCAAAGCTAACCATGTACAATATCTAGTGGATCCAGAGGAAGGCAATAAAAACACAGCAGCTATATTTATTTGCCTGAATGTAGGAATAAACTTGTTGAGTGGAGCAACAAGAAGGGCAAACGGATCATCATTTGCAAAGTATTATTAGGAGTACACAGAAAAGTGGGTGGGGGAACACCCGGAACAATGAAGAAGCAGGGAATGTAAAATACTTATTGGGTTTGACCATGTGCGGATAGAGGGAAAGGACTTGTAAACTTGTTTGTATACACTTGTGCCTTGCAATCTTGGTGGGGTAGTACCACAATGTGATAATATGCATGTTTTACATAGTTACAGTTTAGTATCTAAGGTTTAATTACATGCACTTTATAAAGGGACTAGCTTGGTTATTGGCTATTTGAGGATATTAATATTTGAAAGGTGTACTTTTAGTATTTGTGGGTATAAAGGATTTACACATTGTGCGCTTCTATCAAACAGTAGGGGGGATTTCCCCGATTCATTGCTTAATTTGTACACTGGTACAATGACATATGTGAAGGTCCTACCATTTTTTGCACACAGACACCTTTTCTGTGTAGTTTAATATGTGTGTTTGTTTTATTAAGTGATAAGCCAATAAAGTGTGTTTTTATTTTTCAACATGATTGTTTCCGTTTTTTTTCTAAATTAAGTCCTTATGGCAGCTGAGGGTGAGGAGGAGGCTACTTCTTTTAGGTGTCCCTTGGCATTGGGATTCTATGTGTTCATCAGAATGCCACAATTTATTTGTGGGGCTCCTGCTACCTTTAAGAAATGGAAAATAACTGAGGGTGTCTGAATTTATCTGGCCATGGTAAGTAGTGGAATCCATATTTCACATACAATACACAACACAGAGCAGGCCCACTATTGTATACAATAAAGCAATGAACAGCTGCTTTCCCCTTGGTACAACATACTGTCTTAGCAAAGGCTCTTTTTACCATTGCTTTTGGTACCTCAATGAGGCAGACCCCCATCAAAGCTGAAAATGTAAACAATAATTTGGGTCAAATATGATAAATCCATTTAGGACCCAGTTTCTCCAAATTCTCCCCTTTGGGGCAACCTGACACTGCAGGATTTAACTGCCACCATCAAAAAAAAAATCTCCCCACCCACCATGGATTTTATGTTTTAAACTATTCATTTTTATTAAAAAAAAAAAGCATGATCAAGTGAAAGAAAATCACAATTGCAGACAAGATATTTTAATATTCATGGCAAAATCATAAACTCAAAATGAATAAAATATTTGCCTTAGCAATTGGCTAAATCCAAATCTGTTCAAAAGTGCTGGGATTCCAAACTCTATGATGGATTTGGCACATCCCTAACATTCAGTGATGTTTTGTATGATCACTCTGCTCTGTCTCATAATATGTATGTATAAAATATACAGGCTGATGTGTTATAACTCTATTAAGTTTCCAATATAACCAAATAGTTTTCAAAATAAATT
>CM044447.1:93433736-93456121 GCA_024363595.1 Xenopus borealis | reverse complement strand
AAGAGAAGCAGAAAGAAGTTTTGGAAGTTATACATGGCTATATATATATATATATATATATATAAATCAGTTAGGATCACATTTTTGTGCATCACTGGCAGAAATAATGTCATATGTCCCCTGGAATGCCGAGGTCTGGTCTCTAGTCTGGTTTAATGCACTAAACTACTGGCCATTTAAAATTGCTAAATGTTTTGTAACAAATGTTATACACCGGTACATATTCAAATATGTATTAAATAAAAATCTCTCTCTTTATTTTATTACAATTTCAGTAACAAAACATATTCCAGGTCATGTCAAGTGCGTAAAATTAACAATTCGTAATCTCTAGTGGCAGATCAACAACATAACGCTATATACAGCTCTATGAAATAAGTTGGCCTATAGAAATACATGTTAATAATAATAACAGGAATACAGTTAGAAGCTGGACCTTTAAAATATGACAATGAATAATTAGACACATGTAAAGAAAATCATGTCAAAATATAACAATATTTTAAACAACAGAACTATGAACCTGCTCTATAAGAACCTAAACCACAAGTTGCATTTTCACTGGATCATTCAGCTACTGATCAGAGACAAGCTTTATAAAGAATTTATTTGGATTCTTAGTTTCTCTGCTGGATCTATTAAGCTGAGACAAGTAGAACATATATTTATGAATGCTAATCTATACTGCTCATTACTACACATAAATTGTATAGCTTCTTGATAAAGTATTTAAATACAAGAAAACATTTGTTTCTTGACAGTTGTGTGATTTGCAAGATGCATTTTCTCCCTAGTTTTCCATGCACCCCCTGATTCTCTTTTAAAAGAATATGTTTAAAAACTGGACTCTTTATTGCTTCCTTTAAATGGGATCCTAGATGACCAGGCTGACTTTATGTCAGTTTCAGCTTGCATAAAGGAAAGGTGGTATGGGTGTCCATAACTGGCATTTTAGGGCAGCACAATTGCAATACACTATTGTATGGCTACATGGAAATATTGGTGGATCACCATGTACATTTGAAAGAGAAGTCCAACTTGGTACTTATATGGTAACACACTTTCTACATCAGTGTTTTTATATTTTCACTCAAAATCGCATATTAGATTGCTAATAAATGCACAGGCTCTCTGGGAGATTTGGAGGAAAATAACATTATTTATATAGACCAGATTGATTGCATAACTGTGTTTGAGGATCTATCTACTTTTTCTCACCTAAGTTCAAGTGTTGTGTCTAGAACATAAGGGGGGGGCACACTCTGCTACTTGGGGAGATTAGTCGCCCAGAAACAAATCGCCTCTTCTTCGGCGACTAATCTCCCTGAATTGCCTGCCCATTGGCTAGAATTTAATTCTTACATTTTAAACTTCTAAACCAACATTTCCAAGTACTTAAATTTTTTCAGATATTTCCAGTTATAGAATGCAGTGAAGACACTGGCGGCCTGCTATCTATCAGCTGTTAAGAAGCTAAGCTTAGGGGTCGTTGAAAATCAACACACAGAAAATGAGGTTTGCTACAGGGCTGATGATTAAATTCTTATGGTAATTGTACTGGTTTCTGAGCTGCCATGGATAACGAATCTGAATTATTTACTAATCAGCCTTATATTGTGACATTTATATTACATATAATCAGTGTGAGTTGGTCCCTAATCTCAGTAAGTGACAGTAGCACAGAGCATGTGAATCAGTGAAAAGAAGATGGGGAGCTACTGGGGCATCTTTGGAGACACAGATTTTTACTGCTAAACGGCTGTGGTTGCCTTGGGCTGGTACACAAGCCAAAAACATAATGTACAACATTTCTAGCTACTTCTTTAGTAAAGTTTTAGTTCTCCTCTCTTCCTAATCCTTACTTAAAATGGACCTGTCACCCAGACTCAAAAATCTGTATAATAAAAGTCCTTTTCAAATTAAACATGAAATCCAATTTCTATTTTTTATTAAAGCATTCATAGCTGCTGTATGCTCATTTAAAAATCTCAGCTGTCAATCAAATATTGTCTGCCCCTCCTCTATGCCCATGGAATAGAGGCGGGCAGATAATTACTTTCACTTTCCATTCAGCACTTCCTAGATACCACTGCTCTCCCCACATTCCCCATTCTCTTCACTGTTTAATTGTGTAGCCAGGACATGGGGATGGACATTGGGTCCCCCATTCCGGTGCTCAAACAAGATTCTAAGATGATATAATGTTTGTCTTATTAACAGTGTCTACAAAATGGCTACTGCCTGCTTGCTATAATTTTGAATTCCCAGACTGAAGGAAACAAGAATCAAATAATTTATATAGTGTAGATAAAGTTCATTTTGCTTGACTAATGTGATAAAATAGGATTTTGAATATTTCTTTTGGGTGACGGTTCCTCTTTAAAAACATGTGATCTCCAGCATTTGTAATGGTTTACTTGACAAAAAGGTATGGTTTTTCAATAGTTGGCCAGAATGTGTAGCTAACAATTTGGTGGACTAAGAAGAAGTGGTCAAATCAGCTATGGATCTGATGTCTAGGGACACTAGTAGATTTTCACAGATGGTTTACACCAAGCATATGCTCGTATCAGTGCGGCATGCTTTAAAAAGGCTGGTATATGAGAGGATTATTGCCCCATCTTTAAGATGAAATTGGCAGATCTGGAATTACTCTACAGTAAGACAATTTTGGAATAAAGTTTCTGAAATAATTTCAGTAGTTTTCCAGTAGAATTCCAACAGTATTTACCCTGAGACATATCAAGAAAACTCTCTTTCTTGCTAGGAAAATCATACTCAGGAAGTGGCATTAACTGGTATATGTTATCTGTTATTGCTTGGAAATCAATGATTATGTGATTAAAGCTCATACAGTGTACCACAAATAAAGAAAAATAGTGAATATTTCATATGATTTGGCATGCTTGCCTAAACTGTTTAGAATTAGAGTAATTATACAGTATGGTTAAAGGCCTCCCACACTCCAGCCCTCCCTTTTGTATTCTGTATGCATGTAAAAAAAAACTCATCGTATCTCAAAAATTCGATAAAAGCTGAAACTATTTTACAGAATAATGCAGATAGTCAGAGGTGCACTTTACATTATGTATCCGTAATTCCTTCACCATTTTCTTGTGGTTGAAGCTGCTCTCTTTCAGTCTCCTCCTGTGGTGGTCGAACACGTTTGAAGAAACCCAGCTACAATGAGAAAACAATATCATATATATATGATATAAGTATATGACTGGTATTTGGCCATGCACCCCGGAGATTGCCTTGTTGGAGTGTGGATACTGAAGACATTATTATATATATATATATATTATATATATATATATATATATATATATATATATATATATATATATGCACACACATACATATACACACACATACATATACACACACACATTTTTAGAAATGTATGAATTCTAGATGTAAACAAGTGTTCAATTCATGAAACACTGCTTACTGTAGCTACCAGGTACCAGTCAATTGTAAATGATCCGGGGTTAGTAATGCTGTTTTCATTGATAATGGCAAAATGGCTGTGTACACAAGACTTAATCTTTTGAAAATCCATACTTTACATAATAGATTAGTTACATTTTTGCACAATTTTTGACTGTAAAATAGAACTAATCCTTACCTTGTACATTATGAACACCATTAGTGATAACAGCAGCAAGCCAGATAACACAGCAAGTATAATCACCCATATTGGCACTGGCAAACTGGCAGCTTGATTAACCCATAATATGTTTGTTGTTACCTGTAAAGATGTAATTTAAAAATAGAAAGAAAAAAAAAAGCAATAAGTGAAAAAGCCAAAAAGTACAATAATACCATTGTACAATAATACTAAACAGACACGAGTCCTCTTGCATACTTCTTGACAATAAGGGCCATTTACGATTTATGTAACTGCAAGTGCAGTTGATGCCATTCATCGATGTTATGTCAAAACAAACCCCTTGCACTTCTGTATAGTTGCGCTAAGCATTATTGTATCCATCCTGCCTCTTCTGCTGAATTATGTCACCCTGAAAGTGGCAGGAATTCTAGGGTTCCCACAGAGGGTTGAATTGATAGGCACAGCAGACTTCAGCCAAAGGAATCACATACTAATGTCATTTAATGCAATGTACTGGAAGTTACAGGATTACTTCTATTTAAAATGTTAGCAACAACTTGCATATGATTTGTTTTCAACCACATGCACAGTTGCATTTGACACTTTGGTAGATGCCACATCTCACAGGGTCACAATTACGCATGTGCAAATGGCCTTTAAAGATCTTTTGAAGTAATCTCTCCTCAAAGAACACTAGATGAACAATGAAAGCTGAAACTTGTTTAATGTCCCTCAAGCAAAGTAAAACATGTCCTTGGTTTAATTATAAATTTCACAATTTTCAATTATAAAATAGGGATCTAAAATACATTATAAAATAAGCCTTACTGTTTCAGTCAACTGATGTTGGCCAAGTCTAGACCTTGACCCTGGACTCTGTAGTAAATTTATACTAATTTCCAGCTCAGCTGGCAAACTTAGCTACATGGGTAGAACAGACTCATCATGCAGTGCTGAAAAACTCTCAGCTCAATGACCAGCTTTGATAAGGCTGGTGTAAGAGCAAGAGACAGAATACACAATTACCCTTTAATTGTGATAATCTGAAAAGTACATCAAGCTGTTAATTTAGCTCCCAGGACAAAGACCACTTAACCCTTGTGGGTAAAACCTAGCCTTATTCTTCCATAGCCACAATGGGGCCAATCAGCCCATGAAGGCAGTTATAATTGGGCCCATTTGGAACAACTGTGCAATTCTCCTTTTCTGCCAAAAATTAGAACAATTTGATCTGCCAGCTGTCAAATGGTTTCACTACCAAAAACACTTCTTTCTCATTAAAGGAGAACCAAACCCCCAAACTAATGAAAACCCCTATCCCCTACCATCTTTGGTCCCCTCCTCCCTGCCCCCAACCCCGTACAGGTGTTAATACCTGTAAATGCCCCATAGTCTTTAATTCCCCCTCGATGCAGAGTCAGTAGAGTGGAGCTCACGGGCCCATCTACACCACTTCAGAAGTCTTAGGGTCCCTTTGGCAATTTCTGTGGCTTTTGGCACATGCGCATTTGTGAAGATGGCCCCAGTGAGCTCCACTGCTCAGACTCTGTATCAAGGGGAAATTAAAGACTTTTACAGGTATTAACACCTGTGTGGGGGGAAACAGAGAAGGTGGCTATGGAGAGTAGGGGCTTTACATTAGTTTGTGGGTTTGGTTCTCCTTTAAAGCAGTTTCAGAGGATTAATTTGTCCTTGTAAACAAAGAGGCCACACTAAGGGGCAGATGTACAAAATTCACGTGAATAATCCGAAATTCGATAAAATTCCGATCGTACAATTTTATCGGATACTTGAATATGCAAATTTGGCCACATCGATCATCAAATATGCAAAATTCGAGCATATCGAATATTCGATCATTCGACCATTCGATGATTGAAGTACTTCAACTTTAAAATTTATAGCAATAGAAGCCTCTGGGAATTCCCCCATAGGCTTTTTTTTCTATTACCTGCTCGAATAGCATTTGCACGATCGAACGCCTCGATCATTCGAATCATACGAATTTTTCGAACGATCAAAGGAAATTTCACGATTTTTTCGAGAAATTAAATAGTGCTCAAAAAATAGCCTAAAACTATTCGATTTCCATTTGACAGTCGAATTTCTGCCGAATTCGAGGGCTAAAAATAACGAGTCTCATATCAATAACGCATATGCTGTATTTAATGATTGGCTGGAGAGAAGCCACCACCAATTTATTCATCAAACAGGGTAGAAGTATTATGCTCAGAATTGGAACTTTATTCTCCCACATGTTCTGGGGACATTATACATTTAATTTGCCGTGTATTTTTTTTTTTATTCTGGAGATCATTACATTTATCCTGCAATGTGATGATCTGATGAATTTTATAGCTGCGGTCATTGGTCAAATACACTTAGGTTTGATCATCGGTAAATGTTATACAGTCGTAAAGTTTGGATCTGAAATACTAAATATTATAAACAGATATTCCTATGTGTGGACACCTAAAGCTATCCTTTCATATCTCCAGTCAGTGGTTGATGGGCCTTTTAGGGACTTCCACAACTTTGAAAATAAGACATTTTGTGTCATGAACCTACTGTATACTGAAAAAGCTTATTAGTCAGTGCTTTACTAGGCACCCCTTACTTCCTTCCTCATTAGTTGCAGAGTATGTTTCCCCTATAGTAAGCAGATAACTACAGATTGAATTCTCGCTAACAAAGCTCACACTTGTGTGCAATATATTAATACTAATTAAACATAATTAGAATTAATGTATTAGTATTAATACATAAAACAGTATGATTATTAGTATTGAATTAATTAGTTGTAATTCATTCTAAGTTACAATAGCATACTAAATGAAACTGAGCCTGATATTTTTGATGTTTTGTAAGAATACCGGGGCAATGTAATATTCTAATATTAGTGTTTAAAATAGGCAAGCTTAAACATAACATTTTGAATATTAAAAAATGACACCAGTTCCTTGTACAAATAATGCAACACTATTTCAGGGTTATACATATTCAGAGAATAGATTACATACAGAACTTGCTTTCAATAGCATATTACATTTCCAAATAACTTTATATGGTTAAAAAATTAAATACTGTATTTCCTTGTCTTATGTAAAGTTTTATATTCAGGTTTACATCTCTGTAATAGATTAAATGCAAACTTACCACAGTAGAATTTTGGATATCTGGTATATGTATGTTTTTATAGGGGAATTCAAGAACACTGAATGACGCAGATGACTTTAGAGAATACGAATGATTCTGGTTCCCATTCTGAAAATAAATATTTTAAGCATTATATTACAGTTTACTGTCACTTGGATGGATGCGTGGGTGTGGTAAATGTACTTACTTGTAAAAATGTTTGAGTCCATAGTCTTGACCTCACATATACAATTGCACTCTTCCCTTTGTCTAGTCGTCCAACATGGCATTCAATCCTCAGACACTCAGCTTGGCCACAACCCTGAAATGATATCAAATAAATATACAGAATTATAGCAGAAGGAAAAATGTTATAATGAAATGGCTCTAAAATAATAATGGATGTGAAACAGATTTGATACCCATCCACCATATTTGTTTTTATCACTATTGCACTTAATATTTAAAGGAAAACTACACCCCCAAACAATGTACGTCTCTATAAACAGATATTGCATAAAACAACTCATGTAAAACCCTACTTCGTGTAAATAAACTATTTTCATAATAATACACTTTTTTTAGTAGCATGTGCCATTGGGTAATCATAAATAGAAAATAGCCTCCTGGGATCCTAGGATCCAACGGTGCACACAAACATACCAAACAAACAGAGTTCTGTCTTTTGCTTCAACACTTCTTCCCTTTACAGTTAGAGTTGAAATATTTCTGGTCAGGTGATCTCTGAGGCAGCACACAGACCATCACCAAATGGTGGTTCAAGGCAAGAGATGTAAAAGTGCAATATTTACTTAAATATATATACCAGGTAGGTAAGATTCTTTAATATGTCACTTGATTTGATGTTGCTCATAAATTAATTTACGGGGTATAGTTTTCCTTTAACATTTCCTAATATTGAGGGGATTGGTCTGCTATGGTCTAGTAACTAGTACCAACTTTATGTAGACAGGTTGGTCTTTGCCTCTGACATCAGGTATCGCCCCAATTCAAATAAACTAAAGAAAATTCCAAAAGCTCATACAAGGGTCTGCAAAGGTCCATCCATTGCAGTTAGATCACGGCGATTACGCTGTCGGTTGTCAGGGACTCTAGATTCATTTTTCTCATCCAATTGTGAAGTTGAAATCTGAAATGTAAAAAAACAAGATTTTTATTATTAAAATGTAAGCAATAAAAACATCACAAAATCCTAGAAATTATAAGAATGACCTTCTACCAGTACGGAATGATACAAAATTTAGGAAAATAAACCATTGTTAATGTAACACCTACAAGAGTTCATTTATAGGAAGAGTTTTAGATTAGATTTTATGGTTTTGTAACCTCAGTAAAGTGGAAGCTGCAAAGTGGGCGTGACCTGTAAAAAATTGTTGAATGTGAATGTGTTTTACAAATGTTTATACAGCACTTAACTGATTAAGTTAACAGTATGGGCATCAGTCAGTGGTAAAGTAATAACATAGTAAGTTGAAAAAAGGAAAGTGACCGTCGAGTTCAACATTATGTCTGTATATAACCTTCTTAACTGCTAGTTGATCCAGAAGAATCCAACAAACCACTCTAATGTGCTTCAGAGGGGGAAGAAATTCTGACTCTGAGATGAAAACGAAACCAGTCCCTGAATCAACTTTGTACTAAGATCTATTTTCAAAAACAATTAATTCTATTACCCTGTAACTCAATTGGATGCCCTTGTGTCCTACTCGTAAAGAATGGCAAAGAGTTTATTATATTGTATCCTTATGCATTTATATATAGCTATCATATCCCTCTTTAAGTGCCTCTTCTCCAGGGTAAACAACACTGACTTGACCAGTCTTTTCTGGACTCTCCATAACCCATACTAGCTAAGTTGTCCTTCTTTGGAGTCTCTTAAATTCAATAATATCCTGTTTAAGCATTGGAGACTTAAACTGCACTGCATATTACAGACGGGGACTTATCAGCACTGAAGAATCACCCTCTCCTCCTGCTAATATATGCCCTTTTTAATACAGCTTAAGGCTTTGCTTGTTCTTGCAGTTGCTGACTGTCATTGGTTGTTACAGCCAAGCTTATTATCTACAAGTTCATTTTACATTGTGGATATGTACTGCAGATGCATTTAGTGCTTAACCTTACTTTTAGCTTCATTTAGCCACCCATATTGCCAGTTTGTCAAGATCCTGTTGCAAGGAGGCCACATCCAGAATGGAATTAATTGGATGCAGTTTTGTGTCATCCTCAAACACTGATGCATTACCTACAATACCCTCCCCTAAGTCATTAATGAACCACTTAAATAAAAGTGTACCCAATACAGAAACATGGTAACATAGTAAATTAGGCTTAAAAATTATCAAGTTCAATCTTATAAATCTAAAACACTTAATTTTAAGAGGGGAACAATCCTTCATGACACCAAGAGGGCAATCAGACCAGTCCCTGGATCAACTTGAACTATAAGCTATCTTCCATAACCCTCACTTGCTAAAAAGAAAACCAATCCCTTCTTAAAGCTATCTAATGTATCAGCCAGAATGACAGATTCAGAGAGAGAATGCCACATCTTCAAATCTCTCACTGTAAAAAAAAAAAACCCTTTCAAATATTTAGACCCTATAGGAACACACTAAGAAGTCTAATCCAAGTAGAGAATGTACCACTAACAACCACTTTATGTATGCTATCCTTTAGCCAGAAAGTCAGCCAGATGTCGATCGGACAGGGCAAAAAATCCAGTCGGATCATGGACCTCCTCTGTTTTTGATTTGGTCCCGCAATCCGACCGCCCATATTTTTTTCATTATGATCTGATCGTTGGGCCTCAAGGTGGGCATATCAGGGAGAGGTCCGCCCGTTTGGCGACATTGCCAAATGAGCCGGATCTCTCGTGTATGGCCACCTTTACTCTGAACCGATGCCCAAGAGAGGAGAGGGACGAGAGAGTTTGAGCAGAGCTGATCCACAGCTTCTGTGGTGTGAATCTTTACAAGGAAACATTTAAAATAATAAAGATAAATAACCAAAAAAAATTTACATTAGTTAAATGAGGATTATTGTACAAAAAGGTGCGCATCCCTTTTATATCCCCCTGTGTGGTTTAGGCCACAATGATGGTGGGGGGGTGCTGGGGAGCTACCTTTAAAATTGTCTTTTGCCTACCCCTAGTCTGTGTTTGCACCTCTGTGTCTTCCTTCCCTCTTTCACCTACCTCCCAGGCGCTCTCGCCTCCCTCCGCTCCCCTCGTTGTGATGTGGGGCTCTTGTTTGTAAATTCGAAATTTGTCCTTTGATAAATGGGCCTTCCATTATGTTAAAATATCAATGCAATAGGACTTGCAATTAACATACTTTTTTCTATTTCAATTAAAAAGTATATATAATTGTAATACTTGAACTAAACAGGGCAAACATCTGAAACTGAAAGTAAAGTTACATGCTATTTCCTGTAAAATTAAATCATAACAAATCCCTGGGTACCGGAAAAGTTAATTAGCTTCTCTAAGTGCACTGTTCCTCACTTTTTTATAATGTTAAACTTAATAAAGGACTATTTCAACAAAACAAATTACCAATCCACTGAGAAGCCCTTGTTAGGGCTATAACACACAAATGTTTTTGACCTGCACTCCCACTGCGTTCCGTTTGTCTGCGTTCAGCTGCAGGGGAGTGCAGGTCTACACACACCTCATTCTTTTCGTTGAGGTTGTACCTACGAGACGCATGTAAGTGCCGAACGCAGGTTCAGACGTAGCATGTTGCGCAGCCAAACGGAACACAGGGGAGCGCATGTCAAAAACGCCCGTGTGTAAGGGCCCTTATGAAGAGGACCCTCCTTTCCACCAACTGCAGCCTGTTAGGGGTGAGATAGCTGAATTGGCTTCTGATTTGTTCTGACTGTGCCCAAACAGAAAGGGAGTAGAATGTGGCTTTGTTTTGATTTGCTGATTTTGCCCTGAATAGTGCAAGAAACAACAAAAACCACAAATATAATCTAGCTTAAACAAAAGGTATGTTCAGAACAATGACATATATGTTGAACTAATACTGAAAAAAGATTATATAGTCCCACTTAAAGAAACCAAGAAAAAGCAGGAAGACACTGCCTTATATCTTATTCTAAACAGTGAGATATACTGAACAGAACTGATACTTTTACCTTTACATTCAAGGGGTTGATTTCCACATCAGATGTGCAGTCCATGGGTCCATCAGTTTCATATTTAACAATATAAAGCAAAGTATCATTGTTGTATCTGTAAGGCCACTGCAGATTAAGGATCGCTTTACTAAAACCACTTGGACCATTATTTCGCAACTGTGAAAAAACAAAAATGAAATAAAGCAAGAAATCAGATATCAGAGTTCACGGCAGCCATCTTCTGGCTCTTTGGTAATCATCGTAATGAGAGCAGTGTATCAGCAATTTGCGTTACTTTCTGCACATGCCCAGATACGCTGCTCTCATTCCGAAGATTACCAAAGAGAAGGAGATGGTTGCTGTGAACATCGTTGGACAGAATCTGCACCAAGGGGTAAGGGGGAATTTGCCCAGGGTAGCAGCTAGGCTGGGGGGAGGAGGGAGGAGTCTATATAGGGTAGTGGGGAATTTTTTTTTTTTTAGCTTTAGGGTTGAATTCTCTTTTAAAGAGCAGAGAGATGTGCAACGATAACCCATATAGTAGGAAAGGCTGGTTTAAAGGGGAACTTTCATGAAAATGAACGCTTAAAATAAGCTGCATCATACTTAAGACATAGTCTAAATATAAATACATTTTCTACTGTTTCTGAAATAATCAAGTTGCTTCTCACCTATCCCCCTCTCAGAATCTGTCTCTATTCATTCTCTCTTAATGCTGGAATTGGGAGTCTGATTCTGAATAGCAGTTAGGTCTCATACAGTCTAAAGCTGGCCACAGACGCAAAGATCTACATGCAATATCTGGCGAATGATCGGATGTCCCCATCTCCTGACCTGCCACAAACTTTCAGTTTAAATAAAATAGTAAAAGAACAGATCAGCCAATGTTCTGCCAATACAGTAATTGTACGAAAGTTTATGTCCAGCAAAGCTGGTGACAGTCCCCCACTGCCGACAGAAACCTTCCAACCTGTCTGATCAACGACCGATTCGCAAGACAAATGTCGAGACACTCCACACACGGTCCGAAAATTATATGAATAGATGATTCGAACGATTGGATCTTTGCGTCTGTGGCCAGCTTTGGGGGGGACTCCTTTTGATTAGAAGGTATATTAGAGCTGACACTCTAATAAAAACACTAGAAACACTGTCTTTCTACAAGAAGGCTTATTGCCAAAGTCAGTTATTTTGTTTGTGCCCGAAGCAGTTTTTTAAAAATATACCCCCAAAATTAATATTTAAGAAACAGACAGTTTACATCAAATTAAGTGACATATTAAAGAATCTTACCAAACTGGTATATATTTAAGTAAATATTACTGATCAGCATGGCAAGACAAATGGTGGGACACTCCACACAGGATCTGAAAATCGTACAAATCCTCGGATATTTGCATCTATGGCCAGCTTTACTGTAACAGGAAGACGTGTAGAAGCAAAAGACAGAACTGCATCTGTTAATTGGCTCATGTGACCTAAAATGTATGGTTTGTTTGGGTGCACCGTAAATCCTAAGATCCCAGGGGGTGGCCCTTATTTTTTCAATTATCTATTTAAAGATTACCCAATGGCACATACTAATAAAAAAGTTTGTTATTCAGAAAATGATTTATTAACATGAAGCAGGGTTTTACATACATTATGTTCTGTGCAATACATTTTTATATAGATCTACATTGTTTTGGGGTATAGTTATCCTTAGTTTATTTAAGGCTAGAAAAGAGTAGGGATGGCGCGAACCGCGGCAAAAATGTTCGCGAACTTGCGACAAAACGCGCGAACGGTTCGCGAACGTCGCGAACCCCATAGACTTCAATGGGAAGGCAAACTTTAAAAGCTAAAAAAGACATTTCTGGCCAGAAAAATTATTTTAAAGTTGTTTAAAGGGTGCAACGACCTGGACAGTGGCATGCCAGAGGGGGATCAAGGGCAAAAATGCATCTGAAAAATCCAATAGTCGCAGCCACTGAAGCACAGAAAAAATATGCCATATAAATGCTGAAAATAGTCGCAGCCACTGAAGCACAGAAAAAATACGCCATATAAATGCTGAAAATAGTCGCAGCCACTGAAGCACAGAAAAAATACGCCATATAAATGCTGAAAATAGTCGCAGCCACTGAAGCACAGAAAAAATACGCCATATAAATGCTGAAAATAGTCGCAGCCACTGAAGCACAGAAAAAATACGCCATATAAATGCTGAAAATAGTCGCAGCCACTGAAGCACAGAAAAAATACAGGTCAATGTAAGGCAGTTGTTTGAAGAACAGTAGATTTATTTACTAGCCAGCAAAGCTACCTAACCTAAAATGTCCCTCAAATCCCTGCAGACTTCTGTCCCTCCAATACAGAGCAGTATCAAGCAGATTACTAGCCAGCAAACTTTCAACTGTCCCTGAAATCACTAACAGCTCTCTCCCTACACTAACTCTTCCAAGCAGCACACACAGACAGAATGAAAAAATGCTGCAGGGCTTCAGTTCATATATGGAAGGGGAGTGGTCCAGGGGGTGTGGGGGTGGTCCAGGAGGGAGAGCTTCCTTATTGGCTGCCATGTATCTGCTGGTCTGGGGTGAGAGGGCAAAAAAAAGCGGCGACTATGCGCGAACCCAAAATGGCGAACGTCGCGTGACGTTCGCGAATATTCTGCGAGCGCGAACAGTGGATGTTCGCGCGAACAAGTTCGCGCCATCCCTAGAAAAGAGAGCCTACACCTGAAATATGAATTGGATTGAACTATCAATAAATATCGGACATCAAACCCCTGCAAAAAGAGAGAATTAAGAGAGACAGATGCTGAGTGAGTGAAGAGTTAACTTGATTATTTCAGAAAGGTACAGATTTTTTAATTGATTATATTTAGACAATGTTTATCTCATTATGATGAAGCTTATATTAAAATTTCTATCCACATTGACAATCCCTATTGATAATTTCATAATGTGTACAGTGGCCCAGGGTGTCCAAATTTTATGTGAACAACCAAACGTATTAGAGGACTTAACCCACAGGCAACTGTAATATCATCCGCTTACAATGTAAAAATAAAATACAGTTTATTAATCTACAATCCATGCGAAAATGTTACTGACTTCCAGAAAGACAACCTGAAAACAGAATACAAAATGCCTTAGGTGTTAATTAAATTAGATAAAAATACTAGCTATTTATAGCCTTATTAACATTATTATTAACATGTATTTCTATAGCGCCAACTTGTTTCGTAGCGCTGTAAAGTGATTGTGATTATACAACTAAATCACATGAATTACATACATAGAACATAAGGAGTTACATACATCACAATAAATACTGGTACAGGAGGTGAGGAAGGCCCTGTACAGAAAAAGCTAAAGGGTAGGGAATGATACACAAGGTGTGGGAGAGGGCAAGATCTGAGTAAAGTGGGTGAGAGATGTAGTAATGTAAGCGGTATTGCATAGGGTAGTTAACAGTGAGGGTAGACTTCTCTAAAAAAGTGGGTTTTCAGAGGTTCCTTGAAAGCTGAAAGATTGGAAGAAAGTCGGACAGACCGTGGGAGAGAATTCCAGAGGAGGGGTGCAGCTCTTACAAAGTCTTGAATGCGAGCATGTGAGGAAGTAATGAGAGAATAGTTGAGTAGCAGGTCAGTAGAGGAGCGTAGTAAGCAGTTGGGTGAGTATATGGAGATTAGTTCAGAGATGTAGGGAGGGGCAGAGTTATGAAGTGCTTTGAATGTCAGGGTAATTAATTTGAATTTAATTCTGAAGAGGAGTGGAAGAATGGTATGGCAGAGGAAGAGCGGTATATAAGCCTAGCAGCAGTGTTCATTATGGACTGGAGAGGTGACAGTTTCTGGAGGGGAAGGCCAATAGTCTAGACGCAATATGATAAGAAAGTGAATAAGAATTTTGGCAGCATCTTGGGTGATAAATGATTTTGGATACGTTCCTTAGGTGGAAGTGACATGACTTAACAAGTGACTGGATATGAGGAGTGAATGTCAGGGCAGAATCTAGGATAACCCCAAGACACCGGGCCTGGGGAGACGGGGTGATAGTGGAATTGTTAACTACGATGGATACTTCCGGGATGTTACTGGTGTTAGTTGGAGGAAAAAGAACCATTTCCGTTTTGGAGAGGTTTAATTGAAGGTAGCGTTGTGACATCCAAGTAGGGATAGAAGACAGGCAGGAGGAGACACGAGTTAGGAGTTCTGGGTTGAGATCAGGAGAGCAGATATAGATCGGAGTATCGTCAGCGTAGAGGTGGTAGTGGAAATCATACGAGCTGATTAATTTGAAGAGGGAGGAAGTATATAGAGAAAATAATAAGGGTCCCAGGACAGAGCCTTGAGGAACTCCGACAGAGAGAGCTAAGGGGGAAGATGCTACTCCGTTGTAGGAGACACTGAAGGAACGATCGGTGAGATAAGAAGAAAACCAGGACAGGGCTTTGTCACGAAGGCCAAGTGAATGGAGGGACTGGAGGAGGAGAGGGTGATGAGAGATCAAGCAGTATTAATAGTGAGAAATTTTTGTTGGCTTTAGCTGTTAAAAGGTCATTAGTTAGATGGGTCAGAGCAGTTTCAGTGGAGTGTTGTGGTTTAAAACCAGATTGTAAGTGGTCCAGCAGGTTATTGTCAGAGAGGAATTAGGTTAATCTGTTGTAGACAAGGCACTCTTGTAGTTTAGATATGAAAGGTAGCAGAGAGATAGGTCAGAGGTTGTCAAGATTGGAGGGATCAAGAGAGGGTTTTTTCAGAATGGGGGTGACAACAGCATGTTTTAGTTGAGACGGGAATAGTCCAGTAGACAGCGAGAGATTAAAGGAACAGTTCAGGGTAAAAATAAAAACTGGGTAAATAGATAGACTGTGCAAAATAAAAAATGTTTCTAATATAGTTAGTTAGCCAAAAATGTAATGTATAAAAACTGGAGTGAGTGGAACACAACATCCTGCTTTTCAGCTCTCTAAATCTGAGTAAGTCAGCGACTTAAGGGGGGGCCACATGGGACATAACTGTTCAGTGAGTTTGCAATTGAGCCTCAGCATTCAGCTCAGATTCAAAAGCAACAGTTATGACCCATGTGGCCCTCCCTCAAGTCATTGATTGGTTACTGCCTGGTAACCAGGGTAACCAGTCAGTGTAAACAAAAGAGAGCTGAAAAGCAAGAAGTAGTGTTCTGTTCTATTAGGTTAGACTTGCAGTCACTCCAGCTGTTATACATTACATTTTTGCCTAACTAACTATATTGAAAACATGTTTTATTTTGCACAGCCTGTCTATTTACCCAGTTTTTACTTTTATACTGAACAATTCCTTTAAATAGATGAGTTAAGGCTTTGATTAGACAAGGGTTGGTATTGCGGAGAAGTTTTGAAGGAATAGGATCAAGCGGGCAGGTAGTAAGGTGAGAGGAGGCCAAAAGTTTTGAGACTTCTTCATCAGTAACAGGGGTGAAGGAGCACAGGAGAGACTGGGGAGTGTGAGGGGAGGGTGGTGGAAGTCTAGGGGGGTTGAGTAGCGTGATGTCCCTTCTGATAGTGTCAATTTTGTTTTTGAAGTGCTCAGCAATGTCTTGAGCAGAGGCAGATGTGCATGGAGGGGGTGGAGATGGGGAAAGGAGAGTGTTAAAGGTGGAGAATAGTTGTGGCGGTTTTTTGGAAAGGGAGTTAATGAGTGAAGTAAAGTATGTTTGTTTGGCTTGGGAAAGGCTGGTGTTATAGGAGCGCAGGGCAGATTTGTAGCTCCAAAAGTCTGATTCTGAGCGGGATTTGCACCAGCGACGCTCAAGTGCGCGTAAGTGTCTTTGGAGTGCTTTAGTATGAGCAGTGTGCCAAGGTTGAAGTGGTTTAGGTCTAGCACGTTTAGTTTTTACAGGAGCAAGCTCATTAAGGGCAGAGGTGAGTGTGCTATAGTAGACCGAGGTCGCCGCATTAAGACAAGAGATAGCTGAGATATTAGAGTGAAGAGAGTCAAAGGAAGAAGAGAGATGCGACACATCCAGAGCATGCAAGTCATGGTAGGTATGTGTTTGGGGATTAGCAGGGGTTGAGGAGGGAGTTAGTGAGAGTTGAAATGTGAGCATATTGTGATCAGAGAGGGGAAACGGTGAGTTAGCAAAGTTGGTGGTTGAACAGAGTCTGGTAAATATGAGATCCAGAGCATTACCATTGGTGTGAGAGGGGGAGTCTGAGCACAAGGATAAGCCTAGGGAGGATGTTAGTGAAAGAAGTTTAGAGACAGAAGGGTTATTGATGTTGTTAACAGGTATAAAAGCCTTCCTGACATTCCTCTCTTACATTTTTTATAAAAAAAAACCTTAAAATTACCTCAAAGATGTGTTGAACTAAGGGCCCAATATCCTCTTCTGTTGCTGGATTCACTTTTGGTTCCCAATTTGCAATGGGTAAGAAAACCTCATTTGGAGTTGAGACACTGTTGTAATTTTTAAATAAATGTACAAAAAGAGTTTGATTTTATATTTATTAAAATCCGTATTTATGTAATTTTTTAAAGGGAAACTGTCATGGGAAAACATGTTTTTTTAAAACGCATCAGTTAATAGTGCTGATCCAGTATACTTCTGCACTGAAATCCATTTCTCAAAAGAGCAAATAGATATTTTTTATATTCAGTTTTGAAATCTGACATGGGGATAGCCATTTTGTCAATTTCCTAGCGCCCCTGGTCATGTGACCTGTGCCAGCACTTTAGGAGGGAACTGCTTTCTGGCAGGCTGTTGTTTATCCTTCAGCAGTGGGACATGGTTTTTTACTATTGAGTGCTGTTCTTAGATCTACCAGACAGCTGTTATCTTGTGTTAGGGAGATGTTATCTGGTTACCTTCCCATTGTTCTTTTGTTAGGCTGCTGGGTGGGGGTGATATCACTACAACTTGCAGTACAGCAGTAAAGAGTGATTGAAGTTTATAAGAGCACAAGTCACATGACTTGGGGCAGCTGGGAAATTGACAAAATGTCTAGCCCCAAGTCAGATTTCAAAATGAAATATAACAAAATCTGTTTGTTCTTTTGAGAAATGGATTTCAGTGCAGAATTCTTCTGGAACTGCACTATTAACGGATGCATTTTGAAAAAAAATTTTTTCCCATTACAGGATCCCTTTAAACAACAAACAAAACCACGATCAAACTCCAATACCCGATCTGACCATATTTATTATTAAAATAGCTGGATTTAATTGGTGTGGGTAAATGGGTTAATTCGGTTTTCCCCCCGTATTGCTCGATATATGCCTGAAAAGTCCAAAACGGTAAGATTTTCGGGCTAATTCCAGTGCAGACCATATAAACTTCAAAATACGATAGGGACCTCTGCCATTGACTTATACACAAGCTTGGCAGGTCTGAAATTGTGGATTTTTGGTTTCTGGTTTTTTGCTGCAACAGGTTTTAATAATTCTCAATAGGGCAAAGATCTAGTGCTTACGGTAATAACAGCCTGTCTGGACTGCAGTGTGATAGAATTGAGGGTACAATTCCCTTTGTACACCACTGAATTTCCACCACACTGAGGCTACACAAGTGTGAGATTATCCTTTTATCCATTGACCTTCCCTAACTTGCAGCCTTTACTTATACTGTATGAGACTGAAGGGATTTTTGGAGGCAAAAAAGAACTTGTAATCTAGAATTTGTTACAGCACAAAATAATTTATGAATAGCTTTCATTCAGTACTTACCCTCTAACTTCTACAGCTGCTAATACTGCAAGGGCAATCTCTATTGATTCAACACTGCTTGTATTTTCATACTGGTTTGAGCTGTTAACAAAAACAACAATTCAACTACATTTTAAGCCCATAAATTACTGTTGAATTAATATTTTATGCATTTGTCTCAGAAATAGAAATTCCCTAGCTACTGTAGGTATTAGAATATATATCTATAAATTACAATTCAATTCAGAGAGCTTTAATTTAATATTCACAGCATGGAGGTTGTATTTTATTGTTTTAGCACTTTTTTGAACATATTTAATTGCAGACACGCTGAAGATCCCTGTGCACATTGACACATTGACAAGAATCAAATGGATCAGTTGCACCCACTAAACTTTGAAGAAGTGAAAACAATTTCTAAATATTCTATTTTTTCTACCTTTTGGCAACAGTATGAAGATGGCTCTCTGCTATTTTATCACAATAATATCCACATGCATAAAGTTAGGTTGAACTGGGTTTTTTGTGATACTAGGGAAAGACTACCTTGCACTGACCAAGACTACCTTGTACTGACTTGAACTCCACCCAAGAAAACACTTTTGGGATGATTGAATGATTTTGCAAGGTCTGTCAAACAAGGGTATTAATAGGAAATTGGTCCTCCTTTGGCTGATAGAACAGCTTCTTATATTCTAGGAATTAGATAATGGTAGCAATTTTGCATTTGTTTAGCCACACAACATTAATGAGGTTGGGATAGGCCAATGAAAGCAAATTGCCATCAATATATATTAACGTGGTGTAGACTTTTGCCATTACATTAGTAGACATGGCATAGCATTTGGTAGATTACATTTATGACTTGGGACCAATGCCATACCTTTGAATCTGCAAGTCAAACTTCACTGAGTTGTCCATTTCAGTCAGCTGATGAACACTAAAAAGCAATGCTGCTTTAATCTAAAATCAATACATAAATGCAATAAATCCAGGTGTAGAATGCAACTTGGAAGAAGAACAAAAGGTAAAACGACATGACAACCACTACAGTGACGAATATGCAGGACTTGCACATGACTTACATGTCATAACTAGGGTTGCCACCTTTTCCTGAAAAAAATACCGGCCTTCATCTTTTTTTCCTATTAATAACATTGGGATCAACCATCAAAAATACCGGTCAGGTGGCAACCCTAGTCATAACTGAAGTTAGAACAGTGCAAATACTCCACTAATGTTGAGAACAGAACACTACAGACAGAGAGGACATTGTACCACACTGAATTGGATGTGGATTACCTTGTCCTTTAATATATGTGTCTTAATACTAAATACCCAAATTAAATGTTGTATGAATCTCAATTACATCTACTTACAGATGTTACAAATATTTTTGATAGCTATGAATAGCTATAACTATAAACTCATTAATGCTAATATCATCGATTTTCACATGCAGCTTTCATGAAATAAAGGCACAACAGTGGAGTAGATTTATCACAGATCCTTAGTAATCCTAAATAACTAAATCACCAAACCTGAGGTATCTACCATCTAAGAACAAATGGTAAAGACAAGTCAGGATACTAGTGAAATGATTAGGGAGTGCAACACCAGTAGAAATCCCCAAATGAATCCTAATAACAAGTGATGATTGGGTTGTCAAAAAGTGGACCCACACTGCGGCCAACCTCTGATGCCACTGGAGGGGGTGTGGCAGGCCCAATTATATAAATAAGCACCCCCCTCCAGTGACATTAGAATGCCTATCATAAAGCAAAACTGAAGCGCTGTGCCTTTTCACATTGAAAACAGACACATTTTCCTCCATGTAAGAAAATGCCCTCAAAACTTTATGTCTCACATAATATGACGAATTGGTTTTAGGCAAAAATAAACACTATTTTCCTGGCAATGTCCTGTCTTTAAATAACCAACATATATATTTATTAGGTTGTCTTGTAGCTTATGGAAGCATTTTTTTTTTTAAACATGTTTTTATTTGTTTATATCACATAGTACAGCTTGTTTTTGTTATGTAAGTTTGCTTACATTTAGAGTGATCTGTACAGATTTTTCAACAGGTTCTAACAATAACTTCTAACAGTATTTATAATAACATTATTACAGCTCAGAGTTTAGTATTCAACCCTATGTAGAGTTTGTTAGATATGTAGCCAGACTAAATCTAACATATTTGTTAGATATGTAGCCAGTAGTCTGTTTACTTGGTGACTCCTGGGGGGTGCGAAATTCAGGTTTTCTTGTTCATGTAGCCTTGTGTTTAGGTATTGGGATGACTCCATTACAAGTGCATGTTCTCTTAAGGTTTCTTCGTCATACCATGTTGTTTGTCTAAAGGTGTAGGTTGTGAGATATCTGATGTGTTGTGGGAGTGATGTTATGTATGTTATCCAGGTATTGAAGAATTTTGTTGTATTTTGTTCTTTTTTAATTATTGCTTCCAACCAATCCATATGGAACATGTGATGAAGTTTTTGTTTGACTATCAGAATGTGTAGGGACTCGGGGGTTAACCATTTTTGTAGTATCGTTTTTCTAGCTGCTGCTGCTAGTCTACCGATCATATTCTTCTCTGATTTTAATAGTTGGGTGTATTTAGTGGTGTTACTAAATAATGCCCATTCGATTTGTATTTGGATGGGTTTTCCAGTTATCTGTCCACCATATGTGGCTACTTCTTGCCAAAAGGTTTGTAATTTTGAACATGACCAAAGGTTGTGTATTAAGTCGGCTTTTGGGGAGCAGCATCTTAGACAGTTATCTGAGGAGAGATTTCCCATTTTGTATCTTCTAATCGGGGTTAAGTATGAGTTGTGCAGTATTTGAAGGGCCATCTCTTGATATCGGCTTGCTGGGAGTAATTTTATTATTTTAATATGTTTTTTTAGGATATCTTGTTTTGTTATTTCAGGTATGTCCCTCATCCATTTAAAGGTGGAGTTTCCTTCATCCTCTAGTTTTATTAATGTTCGTGTTATCTAATATAGTTGTGATGTTGTTTGTTTAGTATTAATGTTTTCCCATATTTTGTTTAGTGGGTTGTTTTTTTCCCTGTCTGATAAGTGGGTAGCTGTATAAGTTGCAAAGTGGATAAGTTGTAGTCTCAAAAATATGTGTGGTTTAGTAAACGGATATTTTTCCGTGAGTTTTGTTTGGGTGATTATTGAGTTGTTATCATCCAGTAGGTCATTAAGGTTCTGTAGTCCCTTGCATCTCCATTGGTGAAGTATGGGATTTTCTATACCTATTGGGAATTTTTTGTTACCTATCCATGTTAGGTATGGGGATATATTTGGTGATAAATTTTGTTTCTTTCTAGTTATTTGCCATGCTTTGTGTGTATCGTTGAATAAGGGATTGTTACGTATAGATAATGGGATCTCAGCTGGGGGCATATGTAAAAGATAATTGAGTGAGTATTCTTTACTTAGGTATTGATCTAAGGATATGGTTGTGTATTGGTCTTTATTAAGAAGCCAGTTTCCTACATATCTTAGTAATGCTGCTGTATTGTATTCTCTAACATTAGGGAGGTTGGTCCCCCCCAAGGCTTTGGGTTGTTCTAGTTTGAATAAACTGATTCTTGAGCGTTTTTTGTTCCAAATAAAGGTTCTAAATATATGGTTAATTCTTTTGATGTCTGTAGGTTTGATGTAGTAGGGTAACATTTGTAATGGATATAGAAGTTTTGGGAATATGACCATTTTAATTAGGTGAATTCTACCCATGAATAGTGATGGCGCGAACCGCGGAAAAAAAGTTCGCGAACTTGCGCAAAAACGCGAACGG
>CM044447.1:93405352-93425959 GCA_024363595.1 Xenopus borealis | reverse complement strand
CCCCCCCCCCCCCCACCAAGCATCTCAAATGTCACTTCTGACAAACCTGTTGGCAACTGCATAGTTTAAGGTTTGATCAATTTTAGATCCATCTTTCTTCTATCCAGATATAGATTTCTTCTATAGCAAGTTAATCTGTCCCTGTTGGTTTGTCTTTGTTCTATTTGTGAGTTTAGTTGTTTTTAATACTAATTATGCAGCATATGATATGAAAAGGTTTGTCTTATTTTGGAAAGACTGACTGCTAAATGGCAGAAAATTTTATACAAAATTTGAAAGCATAAAACATACTCAAATCCTTTTCACTCTAAGAAAAGTAAACAGAGCACTAGCAATATAATTTTTGACTTACCAAGAAACTTTAGTACTGCTTGGAAGACTACATGTTTTACTTTCTGGGTTTAAGATGGTTGGATTCACCTCCAGAACTGAAGTCACAGTAATAACCGGTCTTGCCCTGTTAACAAAATCTTTCAATCAACCTCAATTCCCTGCACATTGATGGCATTTTATGTACATATTATTGTCATTGATATTCAAACAATATGTCAAAGCAAGTTACTTCAAACCAGGGGCATAAATATAGAGAAAGTAGACCCTACATCCACCATGATCGAATAGGAAAAATTCAATCGATTGAGAATCGATTGATAGGATTTTTTTTTTTATCCGATCAAAAATAAGGAAACCCAATTCAGTAGCTTTGATCTGGCGAACTAGGTGGTCAAATACATTTTTAAAGGGGAAGTACTTCGACAGTCGAATGATCGAATATTCTAATTAAATTTTATTTGAATCATTCGATTCAATCGAATTTACAAAATTCACTGGTCGAAGTGGTCTTCAAAAACATTTGAAAATTCAAATTTTGTAAATCTGTCGCTATGTTTCTTTTAGAACATACAGCGATATCTCTACATTTTTGCGGTAATTTTTCAAAGGTCGAGTTGATTTTAGCTGAAAAATTTTCAGTGGTATTTTTCAGTAAAAACGAAAATTTTCGGGTAAAAAACAAAAAAAAAAAAAAACTTGAAAACGTATTATATAAACATATTACATATTATTGTACCGGTATGAGCAGTTATCCAGTTATCCTGGGGTTTTCTGGATGATGGATGTTTATAATTTGGATTTACATGGCAGTCTACTCGAGAATCATGTAAACCTTAAAGGAAAAGTAAATGTTTTTCTTTATCTCTCTGTAAATTTGCTCTAAACAGCCCCCCAGATTAATGTACCTTAGTCCCTGCTGCAAATCTGCTCTGGTTTCTGTGTTATCAGCAGCTTGTTTCCCCTTCTTCCTGGTGCAGAGTGAAGCCCAGCCCCTTAGTTTACTGAGCAGTCCATTTGCTGCTGTTCCACAATAGAGAGGAAGAGGGAGCCAGTGTTTCATTAGTAAGCTAGTTTCCCCAAGCAAAAGCTGCTACACACACTGCTCTCTGCTATGTCACATTATGCAAATGATCTCCAAGACTAGTCTGAGAGATAAGGTCAGCTCAGTAAGCTAAGGGGCGGGGCTTCACTCTGCACCAGGAAGAAGGGAAAGAAGCTGCTGATAACACAGAAACCAGAGCAGACTTGCAGCAGGGACTAAGGTACATTAATCTGGGGAGCTGTTTAGAGCAAATTTACAGATAGAAAAAAAAAAGGTTTACTTGTTCTTTAAATAAACTCAATACGCTTGTTATGCTTCTGATTAGGATTAATTATATCTTAGTTTTGATCAATTACCAGATACAGTTTTTTATTACAGAGAAAAGGGAAATCATTTTAAAAATGTTTAATTATTTGGATAAAATGGAGTCTATGGGAGACAGCCTTTCCATAATTTGGAGTTTGCTGCATACCAGTTTTCCAGATAACGGATCCCATATGTGTACTTATATATTTACAATAATTAGCTATTTGTATAGAAATAAATGACACAAAGCTGTAATATGGGACAATTATCAGGTTGATACAATCCTCTACATCAAGCGCTATTGACATGGTTTCTACATGTAGGTCAGGTAATCATATATGTCATGCAGAGCTACTTTATGATACAAAATATCTTACTTGCTTAATCTACATCATAAGTCTGGCTAAATCGTTTTGACTGGCACATGGCTGTATTGTATTTAAATATCTATCAGACAGATTAAACTCTGAATGTGGTGAAGTCACAGTCAAAATACTTCTGTATATAAGTAACGCACCAATTTATGCAACAAAATTCCAGCTCTGACATTCTACAGTGCACCATTTCATATTGGGCTTTGTTTAATCCTAAATGGTTCTTGATCTTCTGGACACTGAATGGGATATGAATCATCTCTGGATTTCTTCATCTTGAACTACAAAATGTTTTTATATGTATGAATATTAGTGTGTAATAAGCACACTGCAATTGTAACATGTTGTCTGTGAGATCAAATTAATTTTGCTAAATGTGTGTATTTTGCTTTCAGCCTATAGTGCAATAGCCTAGTTTAAAAACAAGTGGTGGATACTGCTAACATTGGGATGTTTCATATATATACCAGGAATCCCTGTGCCAAGACAGTGAGTACATTATTTCCTTAAAGGGAAACTATTGTGATAATGAAAAAAAAAAATTAAATATATAAATATATATATATATATATATATATATATATATATATATATATATATATATATTTATATATAAATAACCTTAATAACACTTAAATAATCAAGTTTATCTAAACTATTCATTTCTCAGCATCGGTTTCTCTTCATTCTGTCTTCATGCAGGAGTTGGGTGTCAGCTTTTCATTGACAGTTAGATCCAATATATATTTTAGGGGGCTCCCTTTCCTAACGGATTTATTAGAGCTTATTAGAGTTGACTCCAGCACAAACAAAAACAACAGATTTTGGCACAACCCTGCATGTAGGGAAATAAGATTTCTAGTGATTTTAAAAGAGTGATCTACATCTAGGCAAAATTAGACTCCCAAATCTTTCATGAAGACATAATGAAAAGAAGTAATGCTGAGAGAATTCAAGAGTTACTTGATTATTTCAGAAAGGGGTCATAATTTTTTTTAAATGATTATATTTAAAGGATTTTAGTATGATGAAGTTTATATTACATTTTCAGAAGGACAGAGAGAAGCAATTTTTAAAAAATATGGATGTGTACATCTAATGATGTGCAATCTCTATAAAATGCACCTCTTACACCTCTTTCTTTGCTGGACTTTGCCAAAGTTGAGTTTCAAGGCTGGTCGGAATTCTTCTTTTCACAGTAAATGTAGAAGTAGTAGTGGGAACCTTATGGGGCAGGGTTTTCTCTAATCCATGAGCAGGACTTATTTACTGGATTTTTTTTACAAAGTTAAAATTTTTTAACGTTTCAAAGATAAACCGGATGGAAAAACAAGCAGGGAATTCCATGTGTGTAATTAAAATTTTCCTTTTCTTAGTAAAGAAGAATTGATGCAAAAATCTCCCTTATGTTCTTTGCATTGGGTATATTTACTACTGCAAGTGGCAGAACAACATCTGTGACAAAACAAAGTCACAAAGAGGTAAGGTGCACAGTCTTTCCAAATACTTGGGATACTAAAATATACTTCCAAAATACTTCCAAATACTATTAGGAATATTTGAATTAAAGTTATATTTACTCCACACAATAAAGCAATAACGTTTTAAATCTATGAACTGTTCATCAAATCAGATTAGGGACCGTTATGAAAGCAAATGTAGTTATTCAAGACCAAAATGTGAAGTAACTGTAATCAGAAAAAAAACCTCAACCTTTTTAGCCTTACACATTCTTTGTAGAATGGAGTCAGAGGGTAGACATTTTATGAACAAGAAGGAGAGACAGCTGATACCTTGCTTAAGAAACCCTCAAGGCTAAGTATATTGCTTTTAAAAACAAAATAGTTGGCATCTTAACTTTTTCGTTGTTCGTTGGACTGGGTATATTGTCAAACTCTTGGGGACATTGTTAGGTAAACTGAGTGTAAACAGTTTACTGTACTCCAATGTAAACATGGACGTTTCTGCCATGAGGTAAGGTGAGTACTTTGCCTCAGACGCATCTCCCATGAAGTTATCAGTGGCGGCAAAATGCAGCTCCTGGTAACTTTAAGAGCTGAATTTCTGGAAATTTGGCTTTTCTATCGCAGAGAGCTCTCTGCGCTCGCGATGTGCACCCCCCGGACCTTGTCTGCAATTTTAGGTAAGCGGAACCGGGGGAGGCATTTCGAGAGCAGCCTCAACCAGCGTTAGTAGCTGGAACCCGCCTGAACGTGCATCTCTCCGTGGTGCTCACTAGAAAAACACCGGGTTGGTGCAGTTGTCTGCTGAGAGGAGCACCAGCCTGAGCTTCAGGTAAGTCAATACAATCACTTGGGTGGTGCCTAACGTTTAGCACTCCCAAGTGCTAACAGACTTTCCTTCTCCTTTAAATAAGAGTTGTGAGTTCATTCGAGGATTAAAAAGCTCACATAGCTCTAACATTCATCCTTTGATAAATAACATAATAATGTTATGGTGAACTAGCTTTTTAAATATAAAACATAACTAAATTATCTTATTTGATAAAATTACATTCAAGTGACACAATCCTCAAAATTACATAAGAAGAGTTATTCCACAAGCCATGTACTATTGGCAATATACTGATGTTACAACCTAGGTGGTGTGTTTTCATTTAGGTTTTCATGCATTGCTCTTAATAACTTGGCTTGCTAATAAACATTCAGCATTATGTGCATACCTGTATAATATTGCTTTGTCTGCACCAAAGGCCCCAACAAGTAAATCTGCAATAACAGAAAAATGTTGAGTATAAACTATTTAATATAAAAGGGTAGATATTGCAGTGCAATGTCAACATTTAATGTCAATATTACAAATTTAAACTTCTGGGGGGGAGAAAAAAAATTATGTGACTGAAAAAAAGTTCTTGTGCTCCACAATAGGAAGGAAAAAAAAAAGTGGCTGCAAAATGCAATAACAGCCAGTCCATGTTAGGGATGTATCATATCCAGGATTCAGTTCGAGATTCTGCCAGGATTCGGCCTTTTTCAGCAGAATTCGGCTGAATCCTTCTTCCTGGCCGTACCAAATCCTTGCAAATTAGGGGCGGGGAGGGAAATCGCAAGACTTTTTGTTACAAAACAAGGAAGTAAAAAATGTTTTCCCCTTCCCACGACTAATTTGCATTTGCAAATTAGGATTCGGTTTGGTATTCGGCCAAATCTTTTGCAAAGGGTTCGGCCGAATCCAGAAGAGTGGATTCGGTGCATCCCTAGTCTGTGTAGTGAATCTCAGCATCTTGGAAAGTACCACAGATAATACTTTTTTGAGACAAACAGACTTCAGTGCAGAAGTGTGTTATTTAGAGACTCTTCTTTTTATCCAGAAATATATGAAATCTAGATAATCCTGATATGGGCAGCACCATCTAACTCAGTCTGTTTAAAATTATAGATGGCATACCTGGATATCCATTTTCATCAACATCAGTGGCACCTTTTAAAGAATAACCAAAACTTGATGGCATATGCTGTGAAGCCCACTGTCCTTCAAGAATCTGAGATGGCACAGCACTCAAACCAGTGGGCCTTCCATTGTAAATGTAAACGAGACCTTTTTTGTTTACACCTCCATATGGTGCAGCAATGGCAAGATCTGAATAAAAACAACCAAAGTAACATTTTCATTAAACAAACAATCTCTATGTTTTACAAAGATAACAACAACTGAGTTTATGCCTACATTTGTGTACAAGTATAGATGTACAGCACCACAGATATGGTTGATATTGTAAAATGCCTTTACTGAAGCAATTGCAACATTAAAAAAAAGCTACTAAAGTTCTACTATTGTTTCTATTTTTATAGACAGTATAGCAGTGCCATTTACTAATAAGTCAGAGTCTTAAAGTAAAAAACATAATGTATTATATTTTATAATACTAAAATGCAACGGATATCAAAGATATCAAATATCAGGAATCATAAAGTAACCTTTTTCTCTCTCTCTCTCTTACTCAACAGCCCCCAGAATAAAATAACTTTTGCTTTAGTCTTTATTTAGTTTCTGTATTACAAGCAGCTGAACGCCTTTAGCTACAGTACTTCCTTGTCTAGCATGAAGCTCCAGCCCCTGTGCTCTCCTTTTTCCTACTATGAAGCTCTCAAAGGGATGCCAACTGGGCATGCTCACTGCTACAGTTTCAATGGAAATCAATCAGGCATGCACAGTAGGCAACTCTCTCTGCATAGTGGGAGAGGAAAGCAGAGCTCAGGGGGCAGAACCATGCCCGGATTTGTGGTAAGGCCGGGTCGGGGACTAGGGAGGCAACATTTTAGGGGTTGCATGTGCACTAGGGCACACACAGTCCTTTTAGTCTGCTGCATAATAATCCCCGGTGTTCCAACATGAGCTGCGAATGCAAATGCAAGTGAGGGAGTGGTGTGCTTGCAGTAGAGGGGGAGGGTTGTTAGGAGCCACTGGCCTAGAGGTGGCCCAATTAGAAATTCAGGCCTGGGCAGAGCTTCCAATTTTTTAACTTTTAATGCAGCTTAAAAAGACTGCATGTTACCGAAACATTGTTAAGGTGAGGGGAATCTATTATGCTGAACCATTATAAATGGAGAAATTATACTAAACCAATAGAGGGGATGTGGGGATAAAGAGAAAACCTAAATTACATGCATTGCTTCTCCCACAGAGGCATATTTACCATATAAGCACTTGAGGACTTGTGCCTAGGGCAGCAGATCTGCCAACACCACGCATATGCACAAAAGGGGCACTCACAGGTCTGGTGCTGACCTAAACATGCTAATGCTCGCCCATCTTTTTTTGGGTTCTAATGAGATGAAAAATTTAATTAACTTCTAATGAAAGAAATTTTTTTTTAGACTAACCATTAAATCCATCGCCATCAACATCTCCAAGAGGTCCAATACAGCTGCCGAATCTTGCAAATACTTCAAAACCAGTCAACTTTAGCAAGTGCTGTGGTCCATTAGTGCTGTGCTGAAGATACACAGACACTTGGCCCAATTCCTGAAGCTTTCCATCTGATCCACGATCCATAAAGAGAGGCGCTCCAATGAATAAATCTACTAATCTACAATACAAAATAAGCAAAGTCAGAACAAAGCAGAGGACCAGACTGGCAGTATAGTTAATAACAGCAGTCTAGCTCTCTCCTCTTTTTTTCCATGATCAGTGAGCACTATTATTTAGACTACATGACATTCCCAAACTAACTCTCACCCAGAATGAAACATGATTGCACAAGCACACAGATTCAACCATATGCAGGTATATTTCCTTTATAATGTAATTAAACACATACAGTATTCAGACAAACACCCCAGCAGCGTGGTTGGCCAAAACTCCGCAGGCCAGGCGGATTCAGGCTGACCACTATCACTAGACTACGCCACAGAAAATGGTATTATTAAAATGGTATGCTTCTGATGATACTAAACTGTGCAAAACTATTGGTTTCATGCATGATGCTGTTGCTTTGCAAAGAGATGACTAAGGGGCACATTCTAAGGGTCGAAGTGAATATTGAAATAAAATTCAATTTTAAAAATTCGAATTTCGAAGTCATTTTGGGCTACTTTGACTATCCAATAGGCCAAAATTCGATTTAAAATCCTTCAACACTTTGCCACCTTAAAGCTGCCAAATTGCCATTTTAGACTATGGGGGACCTCCTAGAACCTGTCCTGGAATTTTTTCCTAGAAACGTTCGATTCGATCGAATTTTCAATTCGAAAAAAAAAAAATCAATTTTCAATCAACAAAGCCCAAAACTTCGATGGTCAAATTTCTATGTTTTTTCACTTCAAAATTTCGGCCATTAGTAAATCTGCCCCTACGGGTTTATAGCATTCAATTGGTTAACACCATCATCATTATCTTACGTAAAAGAAAAACTAATCTATACACAGTCTAGGCACTTTGTGTCAGTCCTCTTGGATTATAAACATTTTTTGTATTTTTGCAAAAAAAGTACAAAAGCATGAATTTTCACAAATCAAAAATGGGTAAATATGTTTTGCTACTTCAAACTACTGCTATGGAAATTCAGGAGCTGGTGATCACTTGAAGTAAAATGCATGGATTCAGAATTTACCAAGAGTCAGAATCCCAAACAAAGGAATCACAGGATTTTTACAGATTTTTGTTTGTCACGGCACACAAAGACAAGCTTGTAAGAAACTGCTCCCAGAATGTTACATTGTAGTTCTGAACTCAAAGATATAGTAAAATGTAACCATAGAAGTTTTGAGACAGTCCTAAAAACTTAAGGGGGACACAATGCTATGGGTGAAATCTGCATATACAGATTTTCCTCCATCACTACTAAACCACACACATTTCTTACATGTAGCAGTTTTTATTTAATTTCTGAAAGTCACCTCAAAGCTTCCACTTACAGCATTTTATCTCCCATGTGTGATTAGGCACCAAGTGAAAACATACCAAGTATGAATGCCACCGGTGCACTGAACAGTTTGGTGCCTATTGTGCATAGGTTTATGTAGAGAACCTTAATAATTATACCTTCAACATACTAATTTCATGGCATATTTCTCAACTAATTAAAAAAATACATGGCAATCACATTAATTTTCTCAATGACAATTAACTTTCTGTGGAAAACCCCTGTCTGTATATTATGTGTGGTAAGACCCCCCTATCGGCCTTCAAGAAAACCCATTATTTTTGGAAAGTACACATTATGACAAATTCAACATGGGTAAATAATTCAACATGGGTAATTAAGTCTTTTTACACCAAACTGAAAAGTTTTCAGTAGTGATTTCAATGAAATTTCAGAAAATCACCTAAGAATCTGCAATGTGCCACATATGTTATTTCTTACACAGACAGATAAAACATCCTAAATATACCTCCAAATGTGTACTATACCGTTTTATATCAATAGATTTAAGTATGTGGCACTTATATACTCCCAAAGGAAAAAAGTGCAAGTCAAGTCAGCTGTTGTAAACAAAGATCCCTGCCTGCTTATAATGTGTCGTAATACATAATATCCCCCAAACTGTACAAATACCCACAGAAAACTATACTGTATGTTTTTTCTGCAACAAAATACCAAAGTAATGTTAAGGTTTAGTATCCCAACCTGCCATTAACTATTTCTATCAACTACCTCTATAAATATAATTGATTGGTTGTAGCTCACTACGTTGTTGAACACCATGGGGTATATGCATCAAAAAGTGATGTTAGAGATAAATACCTCCTCTCTCTATTCATTTCTATGGTATTTTTAAGGGCGTATTTATCAAAGGGTGAAAGTGAAAATCACATTATTTTTAAATTTCCCTAAAACTCTAGAAATGCAAGATTTCAGAAGTGTAAAAAAAAACACAAAAAAACACAAAAAAACCTAAATAAAACCAATTGAGCTCCCATAGAAATCAATGGAAGCTGTGCCAATGCTGTGCTGTTGGACCTTTTTTTTTTTTTAGCAATTTTATATATATATATATATATATATATATATATATATATATATATATATATATATATATATATATATATATATATATATATATGCACACATACATACACACACATATTCACATATTATATATACATATATATATATATATATATATATATATACACACACACACACACACTCATCCACCACTTAGATCAGAACCTTGAGGTTTAAAACATCTAAGATGCTAGCAACACACATCTCGATAGAATATTAGCTCATACAAAAGAATTTGATTTTCTGTGAAGGTACCATGATCCAAAAAGATATTAAGACTTATGCATGCTCCATTTTATGGTAAACAGATCTTTTTTTTTCAATAATTATTTTTTGTGAAAGTGTATTTAGAACTTATTGCGGGGTCATGTTACAAATAAATATAGTTAAAAAGAAAACCTATTCTATTTGCATGTACTGTTTGATATATTACTTGATGGTAGTTAGAGATTTAAGTATTTTTTAATGGTCATTTAAATAGAATCTTTCGGTAGGAAATCTTACCCATCCCCGTTGATATCAGAGGTTGCCACAGAATAACCAAAATATGCTGCCATCTAAAGAAACAAACCACAATTTAAAAAAAAAAAAAATGGAAATAAAATATTTTGCAATACATAAAAAGACCCAAAATAAACATCTATATAAAAGAACACCATGTTTACAGTTTGCATTGACCTGTTACTGTACAATTATATTTAAAGGACCAGTAAGAATATTCTCATTTGACCAAACAATTATTTTTCCTATCTCGTAGGGTAAAGAATGCATATATGTAAATGTTTGCTTCTGTGCTAACAAATTTTCGTTTGTAAAAATTTTTGCAAACTTGGTAGCGGTTTACTGACCATTTTTTTTTTAAAAAAAGACAGCAAATTTTATAGTTTTTTAAAAAAAATTTTAACTGAAAAAGTTATGTTTACTCCAAAATATTACACCACCTTCAAGAACATCTTAAAAGTACACAATGCACAATTAAAATTTGCAGTGCAATGACAGACTAATGAAGAATATTACATTACGACATTTTTATTTTCTCTGTCGTCTTAGGGGGACACAGGGACTGATGGGGTTAAGCTCCATCCTCCAGGAGGCAGGACAATTTGGTCGCTAACCTACCTCTCAAGGGGACAGGTGGTCGCTATCCTAGCCATGTGGGGAGAGTAGCTTGTTCATTTTGCGCGACTATTGGAACGCATCTGCATTCCACAGAGCGTGCAAGAGAAAATTTCTCCTATTTGTCAAGTGGTGTCAGAATGGCATTCAGGCTTAATCTCTCCCACATTCATGGCAGAAGGTAGAACAGGGGGGGCTGTTCACCAGGGCGGGGGAGAGTGCCCACTACAGCACAGGTCAAGTACCTAGCCTGTAACGTGTGCCAAACTAAATTGCAATGGGGCCAGAAGGAGCCACTTTGCAAAGCCTGCTCTATGGGAGAGGGGGCTGCTGCAGCCTCTGGGGGCATATCTGAGCAGTCAGAAGACCCCTTCCACGACACCCCCTTAGATCTGGGACAAAGGTCGGTGGCTGAACCGCCTCTTCCTAGTTGGGCAGTTCATCTCTCAAAATCCCTGGCATCCCTACAAGGTTTACCATCCATTGCAGAAAATTTGGGCAAGACTCTTGAAAAGCTTAACTACAGGACAGGTAGTAAGCGCAAGCAAATAGACACAGCCAGAGGGGAATCTTCCACCCAGGCTATATCAGAAGAGTCGAGTTATGAGCAGACATCCTCACACTCAGAAGGTGAAATTCCTTACTCTGACGGGCAGGGCCGTTTTAAGGCCTTGGTGGGCCCTGGGCAAAGAGCAAACTAGTGGCAGGGGTAGATGCCATGACGCAACACTGGCAGTTCGACCTAGCTTACGTGTTTACACCTCTTCCCTTACTTCCAAGAGTGCTAAAGAAGATCAAGCAATCTCCAGTAACAGTGATAGTAATAGCACCTTTATGGCCCCGGAGAACCTGGTTCTCCGACCTACAGGAAATACTACGTCAGGGACCAATAGTACATCACAACCCAGGACTGTTCGCTTTGACGGGTTGGCTGTTGAGACATCCATCTGGCGGAGTAAGGGACTAGCGGAGGAAGTCATCCAGACAATGCTGAGGGCATAAAAGGCATCGTCATCTAAGTCCTACCACAGAGTGTGGCACTCTTACTTCAACTGGTGCGGGGAGACAGATTCTTCTCCCACGGAATTCAGTTTACCCAGAATCTTGTCCTTTCTTCAGCACGGATTAGAACTGGGACTAAAGCTCAGTTCTCTTAAAGTGCAGGTGTCCGCGTTATCTATTCTATTTCAACACAAGTTAGCTAATGAGGACATCATACACACCTTTCTACAAGGGGTAGCTCACGTGGCCCCCCGTTTCGCCCCCCAGTGGCTGGATGGGACCTAAACTTGGTGCTGGAAAGCGTACTGGAGCCACCTTTCGAGCCGCTTCATTCAGTTTCGGACACCTGGGTGACCTGGAAGACGGTATTTCTCGTGGGCCATTTCTTCCATCAGAAGAGTATCAGAACTCGGCGCCTTGTCCTGTGACCCTCCTTAACTCAAATTCCATAAGGATAAATCAGTACTTCGCACAATGCCTTCCTTTTTTTCCCAAGGTGGTGTCCTCATTCCACGTTAACCAAGACATTGTAGTGCCTTACTTGTGTCCAGAACCAAAGAACGATAAGGAACGGAAATTACACAAGCTCGATGTGGTCAGAGCCCTTCAATGGTACTTAGATCGATCCAAGCCATTCAGATCTTCTCAGTCTCTGTTTGTAATTCCTTCTGGACCCTGCAGGGGCCAAGCAGCATCAAAGACGTCAATATCCAGATGGATCAGAGAAACTATCAAGCATGCATACATTGCAAAAGGAAGAACACCGCCTCAAGAAATTCGGGCACATTCTACGAGAGCTGTGGG
This sequence comes from Xenopus borealis, assembly GCA_024363595.1. NCBI lineage: Eukaryota > Metazoa > Chordata > Amphibia > Anura > Pipidae > Xenopus > Xenopus borealis. The sequence continues at coordinate 93,413,511 of CM044447.1, read as the reverse complement.
AGCCTCCTGGGCATGGCGTAACACACATTCTCAAAATTCTACAACGTTGACACCTTCGCTTCGGCTGAGGCTTCACTTGGACGTAGAGTGCTGCAATCAGTTATAAAATAACTGAGCCACTCTCTCCAGGCTCGCTCCCACCCTGCTGTTTTGGGACTGCTTTGGTTAGTCCCCATCAGTCCCTGTGTCCCCCTAAGACAACAGAGAAAACAGGATTTTTGTACTCACCGTTAAATCTGTTTCTCTGTAGTCTAAAGGGGGACACAGGGCTTCCCGCCCAACGGTGAGCCTTCGTTCGTTGACCATGTTGGTCTTAGTGAATACTTCCCTGTTTTACAGTTCTGCCTGTTAATGGGTTTTTGTTATAATTATACAGTTCCGTTAGCAGCTTTGGAACTAACTGAATAGGATTGTACTGTGGGTGGGGTTAAGCCTGACCCAACACTCCCACTTAATTACTTTCAAGTGTCCTGCCTCCTGAAGGATGGAGCTTACCCCCATCAGTCCCTGTGTCCCCCTTTCGACTACAGAGAAACAGATTTAATGGTGAGTACAAAAATTCTGTTATCTTTTTGTGACTTTTCCAAATGAGTAATATTGGTGAGATTTAATACAATTAGGTACAGAGTCTCTTTGCAATCTTTTGTTGTGCTGCCGAAAATTGAGATTAAAAGAAAAAAACAGCAAGGAAATATAAGGTTTCACCTACCTGTTCCCCTGTGAAATTATACAATGATACCATACTTTTCCCATCATAAATAGAAACCTGAGGGGAAAAAAAAACCACAGATCTACTTGTATCACTATATTTCCGAAATAACGATTTTGCCATTACTAAAAAAAAAAAAATTCTGTACATTAGAAAGGTATTTGTCTTAGCTGGCATAAATATCAATATTGTCTATAATGTAACATATCTTTTCTGCATTATGAAAGATATGCAATAATAGAGAAAACTGTAAGGCAAAAGGATTGGACAAGCTGCCAAGCAATATTTATTATTAATATTCAGGGGCATTTTAGTTTACATAAAATAATAAAAATATTAAATTAATAAGCAAAAGTTTTGTGTAAATTCTTCAACAAAATACAGTATATGACTTTAAACATCTAAAAATGGAAAAAGTTAGACAGCACAGCTAATCACCCAATTTTTAAATAACTATATAGGTATTAAAACTAAATGAAGGTTTAACCCTTTAAAGGACCAGTAACACCCAAAATGGCAATATAATGTACTGGTGCCCTCCACAAGTAAAACTGCAGTTTAAATGAACAAGCTGCTGTGTAGCCATGGGGGCAGCCATTCACAGGATACTCAGTAAATTAGTTCTGATGAATCCCATTGCATACTATATAGTTTATCTGTTATCTGCTGTGTGTCCTGTGCCTTTTCTCCTTCTTCAGCTTTGAATACCTGCCCCCATGGCTACACAGCAGGTTCTTTATATAAACTATAGTATAGTTGCTAAAGCAAACACACTAGTTGTACCAGTACAGGGCAACAGCACATTATATTTCCATTACTTTTAAACACTTGAATTTAGTGACTTACCGAATACCTAATAAAAAAAGTAAAAATGAAGACCAATTTCAAAGTTTCTAAGAAAAGGTCATTCTATACCATGGTTGAAATGTTTCAGGAGAGCCACCAATTGTAGTTTTTTCTGTATTCTAAATCACTAGTTTTCACATATGTATTGAATGGTAATGCAATATGAACCTTAAAATAAAAACAGCTATACATAACCTCACCATTCCTAGTGTTTTTGCAGCTCTTGGCACCCCAGACACAAAATCTGAAAGCAAAAATGGTTAAACTTAAATATCACTAACAGTCTCACAAAAGAAATGTTAAAGGACAAGGAAAGGCTAATTCACTGGGTGGTGCCAATATCATAGGCATTCACCGATGAGTGAAATACCTGCATAATGTAGTTAACCAGTTTTGACTTTGTACTGGCAAGCAAAAGTACCTGGTCACTTTAATAAAAAGGGATTTAACCACTAGTCCGGTTTGGTAAAAGGTGTAATCTCTCTGATGTGACAAGACTGACCACAAGAACTAGTCCAAGTGCTGGAAAACATATTGAAGGAGGATTTATAGTCAGGTCATCCATACCAGTTGTGTAGTATCCACAGTCGATCATTCCTAACTAAGCTAAATATGACAGAACCTTTGGTATTTGAAAATTATAGACAATGCCTGGAAATGTTTATCATTAGAGCTTGGAAAAACGGTTGACTACATAGACTTATGTACCTTTTCAACATTTCTAAGAAAATGGATACCCCCGAAGGTTCTTCTTCACTCTTGGGAGCTTTTTATGATAACTTTAATAGCCAGGATTAGTGAATGGTTTTATGACAAAATGGTAAAATAGCACCCAGCAGAAGAAAACTATCTATTGTACTCGAGGGAGGTAAGAGTAATTAGTTGAGACAGTAGCTACTGAAAGCTTGCTGTTCTGGCTGGTTCTGTAAGCAAAGGCTCATGCATAATAAACTGAGATGGCTGCCCTCACAGGTTGATTAGAACCGTAAATAAGTTTCAACACCATTTTAAAGGGGTTGTTCACCTTTCAAATACTTTTTCCAGTTCAAGTTGTTCACCAGACATAAAGACTTTTAGCCTTTAAAGCCAATTTTGAACTGTTACAATTTGCTGCATTAATTGAAATATTTCTCAGCGGGTGCGAGATACCAGCAAGCCAGGCGACTAATCTCCCTGGATCTTCCTGTGTGGCATAAGCCTTACACTTCAATATTAGAAAAACAGTTACAAATAGAAAATATACAGTAATTGGAAAAAGTCGTTATTTCTGGTGATCTATCTGAAAACAACTAGTTGTTTGAAGGTGAACAACCCCTTTAACAAAAATATGTTGGACCAAAGATCTTTAGAAAGATAAACATAGTGTCCCAGTTTAAATTGGCTATAGTTTAATTGCACATGCTGGGGTTTAGGCTGTACTTCAAAGATTTGTGTGTGAGGACTTATTTATCACCCACTTGCTTTGTTATCATGCAAGAGATATTACCTTCTATATTATCTCCATTGAAATCCCCCACAGTCACAGAATAACCTGGAAAATGAATTCATAATATGTTTATATCTGTTATATTTTCATGAACACACTAAACCACGATTTCGTTAAAACATTTGAATAACATAACCACGTGAGAATGCAAAGATATATTCATGCTGTTATGAAACTGAAATGCTTTACCTATTGTGATTTACATTTTCTCCAATAAAAAGGGTATTTTGGGCACTTTGTTGAATGATATGTACGAAAAAGCACCTAGTATGTCATCACCCTAAAGGGGAAGTATATAGCTATAAACAACTTTTACAATATGAGCTAAGTAAATTTACCTTCTACAGAAAAAAAATATTTTGCCCAAATTATAATTTTATTTAATAATTATATTTAAATTATAAAGCAATAACATTCTGTTAATTTAAATATAGCTTATAAGTTCCCCTTTAAGCACTGTAATTTCTGTATCCCGGTCAGTGACCTTCTGTTACTTCTTGAAAAGCAGCAGTGAACATGCAATTTTACACGGCCAAATATTCCACTTTTTCACTGCCCTTACAGACTAGTAATAAATTATGCAGGGAGGTTTTATGTGCTCTGGTTTTCTACCTTTTCCTCCTTTCAGAATTGCTCTAAAACAATTAAAAGCATGTTTTTTTCTGTTTTCCCTATTTCACAATAAATAACAAAATTACACCCATATGTGTTGTTTCTCAACCTCAAACAGTTAAAATCACAGTTAAAATTTCACATACTGTATGTTCTCAAAAATTAACCAGCAACACAGGAATATTTCTCAAAGTGAAGAAGTGAGAAAGGTCCCAACAGGGACCGAAACATTATGTTGGCTGGAACATGCTTCACTAAATACACTTCTTCACTTTGAGAAATATTTCCTGTGTTGCTGGTTAATTTTTGAGAACATATATATATAAAAAAATCTTTAATATTTTAATATGATAAAAAAAGAACTCATTAAGGCTCGTATGGAAAATAATTTGCATAGTCATACCCTAATTTGCATATATCACAAAATTACATAATTTTTGAACAAAAGTTTGTCACATTCATTTGTTCAGAGCTGCAAAACAATTTCAGTTTGGATCCTTCAAAAAGCACCAAGATTCGGTCTGGATTCATTGCATCCCTACTAAATAAAAACATGATGTTATAGCAAGAGATTAATTATGGCATATATTTATCTGTAAAAAAATAAATAAAAAAAACTGAGTTAATAAAGGCAAGAAAATGCATTTAAGGATCCTACCTAAGTAACTATCATCATATGATGGACTAGCAGGTCGGGTAGCCAGTTGATTTTCATAAGCAATACTATATTTTCCTGGTGCGTATTTCTTCACAATTTCATCTACTTGGTCTGAAATAAGCTGACCTTAGAGAAAAAAAACCAGTGCTTTAAAAATAAAATAATTCAGTGAAGTGAGTCAGTGAAAATGGTACATTGACCTAAATGAGCCTTAAGAAAATGTTATTACTATATTTTCCCCTTACAATTAGAGAGAGTAACTAAATCAGACTTACACATTACTGCTTTGGGATCTTGGTATGCTTTCTCTGCTTCTGGCCTCCACATAACCAATTGTGCATAAATGGCCACAAATCGTTCCCAGAAAAGCTTTTGTTTTTTTATTAGTTTTTTTTTTCAATATTTCAGAGTGTATTGGAACTTAATTATGCCCCCTCCATCAAGTAGCGGGCTTCATCTAACCCAATGGCAAACTGGATCTCAGTTTAGGTCAGCCTGTACCCTAGATTAGTGACTCTGCCCGTCAGCAGAGGCATAGTTGTGATAAGGCTTAATGGGGAACTAAAGCAAAAATTAAACTTTAATATAAGCTTTATCTCACTCAGTTAAACACTCAAAAAGCAATTATAAATTCTGTACTGTTTAAGACATGGCCAAGTTACTCTTCAGTATCTTACTCTCAACAACCTATCACTCTTCATGCAGGTTTGGGTTAAATCTTGATTGACAGGTAGGTCTAATAAGTCTTTTAGGAGGTATGCCTTTCTTAGCAGATGTTTTAAAGTCAACTCAAATAACCAACCCCAGCACAAACAAATGCTAACAAAATAACAGACTCTGGCACATACCCTGCAAACAGAACAGGAATTTCATCAGAACCAGTTATTTTGGTACAATCCCCCCCCAAAAATATTCGACCTAATTGTCAATCAAAATCTTTCTCCCATGCATGAAGAGAGACAGGTTGCAGAGAGGAAGAGGGTGAAGAGTAAGTTGATTGCTTCAGAAAGGTTTAATTGATTGTATTTAGTAAGTGTATTTTAGTGAGATAAAGTTTATATAATATTTTCCAGCTACACGTCATACAAGGGTATCCTCACATGGTGTATGGTTCCAAACCATCTAAATAAATAAATCCTCAATAATATGTTTTAGATTATATGGACATGAAGATGATTACAGAATTGCTATATTTTTCCCATGCTTCAGAGATTTTTGTTGAGTGTACTATTCATTCTGTTACTCTAAAAAAGAGAAAAGACCAACAAAAAAATTCTCACAAATATGTTATACTGCTTCAATAAGCGGAATATTAGTTACAAGGAAGCGGATACCCGACGTCGGGGTAATTCTCTTTTTTTGCTGGGGTATCCACTGCCTTGTAACGAATATTCCGCTTGTGATCAAATGACTGTGATTTGTATATGCTATATGATATTTTGCTGTTTGCTGTGATTTTTTAAGAAACAAATGTTTAAATTTCATACCACATGGTGTATTCTATTGGTGTGCAGGCCTATATAGAATTGCTTGAAAAAGTATGCAAGAAAAACGTTTACACATTAATGTGATACTATAAAGTGTTTACTTCTAACCTAAGCTTAAAAAAGGTCTACATTATTGTCAAGGGTGTATTGAAACTGTCTGATCCTATAGCAGGTAAGATTTTATATAAACTTCAGGTTAGCAATGTTTACATAGCTATTATAAAAATATTATGGTGGGGCTTTAAAATAAGTGTTCATTACAGAAGTTAAAAATATGCATAAATACACATGCTCTTATATACATGTAAAAAGTCATGAACGTTCCTATGCAAATACAGTTGATATTGGGTACCTTGCCAATAGAAACTACCAGGACCACCAAGAAGAACTCGATCGGCCTAGCAAAGGAGAAAAAAAGCATTACCCAAGTGCATATAAAAAATTATTAAACGCATATTTCTAAAGCATAAACATATTCAACGGTGCTGTACAATGAATAATAAATGTATACAAGGAGTCCCTGCCTGTAAGACACAAATACAGAGATATACACTTACCTCAGTAAAAGCAATACTAAAGCCTCCTTGACAAAATCCTTGTTCTTGAGCATCAGTTTTTGCTATTTAAAAAAACAAAAACAAAAAAAAAGACCTGCGTCTTTATTTTTGGTGCAGGGGCAGTGGTCATTTAATACAATTTTGAGTGTATATAGTGAATAACTTAACCCCTATTGTAAATTATAAGAATAAGCTAGAGAGGAGTTCCACAATGGTCAAGTTCTTTTATAAGGGTCAAGGAACTTTGAGGTGACTTATAATGTCCTCATATTTTACAACAGTGGTTATAATGCTTATTATGATACACAAATATACATGAATATCCTGTAAATTATATTTCACTGTAGATTAGAATGCATAATGTACCCCCTACTGAAATTTATAGATATTAGTAGTCACCTCTGAGTTATTTGACCTGTATAAAAGCACTGTGTTTTTATATGGTCATATGACGCCTCTGTGACTTATAATATCTTTATAAATTACAGTAGGGGGTACATTATCCACTATATACACAGTGCTTAGCGATGTCACCAGTTATAATCAGATCTTAATGATGCCATTTGTTATGTCACATGACTCACTGAAACTTGTGTACCATAATAAATAAAATACCCCCTGTTGCAAAATATGAGGATATTAGAAGTCACCTCAGAATTCCATGACCTGTACAAAAACATGAGGCCAAAGGTCATGGAACTCTTCTGTAAACTTAGATTATCCTTACTTTTTTCAATAGGGGTACTTTACTTACTATATAACTGCTACTACTAATAAACATTATCTGAAAACATTATTTACTCATCTAGGATTTGGGGGGAAAAAACAAAGTTAAAGGGATACGGTCATGCAAAAACATGTTTTTTTTAAAACACATCAGTCAATAGTGCTGCCCCAGTAGACTTCTGCATTGAAATCCATTTCTCAAAAGAGCAAACAAATTTTTTTATATTCAGTTTTGAATTCTGACATGGGGCTAGACTTTTTGTAAATTTCCCAGCTACACCTGGCCATGTGACTTGTGCCAGCACTTTAGGAGGGAACTGCTTTCTGGCAGGCTGTTGTTTTTCCTCCTCCTCAATGTAACTGAATGGAATGCAGTGGGACATGGGTTTTTACTATTGAGAGCTGTTCTTAGATCTACCAGGCAGCCGTTATCTTGTGTTAGGGTGCGCTTATCTGGTTACCTTCCTATTGTTCTGTTGTTAGGCTGTTGGGGGGGGGGCTTGGTATCACTCCAACTTGCAGTGCAGCAGTAAAGAGTGACTGAAGTAATCAGAGCACAAGTCATGTGACTTGGGGCAGCTGGGAAATTGACAATATGTCTAGCCCCATGTTTTCTGCTGGAGCAGCACTATTAACTGATGTATTTTGAAGAAAACATTTTTTCCCATGAAAATATTATATGCATATAATATCAGTAGCATTAAACATCATAGAAATGTAAACAACAGTTGCATAAAAGCACGTAAATAAGAATACATACCACTTGATCTACATGGAGCATATTCTACAACTGTGGTTCCATCATTCAAATAACATGTTCCAACAGGCTCTCGTTCTTGTTTTACTTCAGTCCGCCAGTGGTATAAAGGAGCACAAGCCTGAAATTTTCAAAACAATTTTACAAAAGCAGATCAAAGGACATGCGTGTTTGTTGTATTAATGGCAAACTGAAAATGGTATATACAGTTGTGCTCATAAGTTTACATACCCTGGCAGAATTTATGACCGTTTTTCAGATAATATGAATGATAACACAAAAACTTTTCTTTCACTCATAGTTAGTGGTTGGCTGAAGCCA
>CM044447.1:93378839-93403000 GCA_024363595.1 Xenopus borealis | reverse complement strand
ATGACCCTGATCAAAAGTTTACATACCCGGGTGATTTGGCCTGATAACATGCACACAACTAGACACAAAATGGTTAGAATAGCTATTAAAGGTAACCATCTTCACCTCTGATCTGCTTGTTTGTAATTACTGGGTGTTTATAAAAGATCAATGACTTTCTGGACTCCTGACAGACCCTTGCATCTTTCATCCAAAGCTGCATTGATGTTTTTTGGATTCTAAGTCAGGGGGAAAGCAAAAGAATTGTCAAAGGATCTGCGGGAAAAGGTAGTTGAACTCTATAAAACAGGAAAGGGATATAAAAAAATGTCAAAGGAATTGGGAAAACCAATCAGCAGTGTTCAGACAATTAGGGGTTCTGTTGAAACCAAACCAAATAAAACTAAAATTTCAGCCACAACTGCCAGAAAAATTGTTCAGGATGCAAGGAAAAACCCCCAAATAACTTCAGGTAAAATACAGGACTCTCTGAGAAATGTGGTGTGGCTGTTTCAAGATGTACAATATGGAGGCACTGTAAGAAAGATGGGCTGCATGGTCGAGTTGCCAGAAGAAAGCCATTAGTACGCAAATGCCACACAGTATCCTGCTTACAATATGCCAAACAGCACAGAGACAAGCCTCAAACCTTCTGGCACAAAGTCATTTGGAGTGATGAGACTAAAATGTTACTTTTTGGCCACAAAAAAGTTACATTTGGAGAGGAGTCAACAAGGCCTATGATGAAAGGTACACCATTCCTACTGTGAAACATGGTAGTGGGTCGCTGATGTTTTGGAGATGTGTGAGCTATAAAGGCACATGACATTTGGTCAGAATTAATGGCAAAATTAATGCAGTTAAGTTTTTGAAGTTATCAAAAAATTCTGGAGGAGAAATTGCACTCATCAAACTGCGCATGGGATGTACATGGACATTCCAACATGACAATGATCAAAAACACAAGGCCAAGTCGACCTGTCATTGGCTACTGCAAAATAAAGTGAAGGTTCTAGAGTGGCCATCTCAGTCTCCTGACCTCAATACCATTGAGCCACTCTGTGGATAACTCAAACGTGCAGTTCATGCAAGACAGCCCAAGAATTTACGGAAACTGGAGGCTTTTTGCCAGGAAGAATGGGCAGCTTTACCATCTGAGAAGATAACGAGCCTCATCCACAACTAATACAAAAGACTTCAAGCTGTCATTGATGTTAAAGGGGGCAATACAAGGTATGAAGAACTGGGGTATGTAAATATTTGATCAGGGTCATTTGGATATTTTGTGTAGTGATTATGGTTTGAAAAAAGTAAAAACACAGTTGTTTGACAATAAATGGCTGCAGCCAACCACTAATCATGAGTGAAAGAAGAGTTTTTGTGTTATCATTCATATTCTCTGAAAAATGGTTAAGACATCATAAATTCTGCCAGGGTATGTAAACTTATGAGCAGAATTGCAGATGGCATTCTGTTTATTACAATTTACTACAGTAAACACTAATCTTATGTTCATCTTGCATCCATCCCGCATCCACTTTCCATTTTTTGGTAAGTCTCTCTTGTTTCAAGTCAATTATAATGCATCATGCTAGTAACGTTGTTTATATTTTACATACATACATTGTATTACGCATATCTACAAGCTCATACACATTGGAATTATTGCCAGGTTCAGGGTTTTCTTGAATGCAGTTGCACATAATTTATCAGATGAGGCCGACGGGAAGGCATTCCTTCCCCTTCAAGATTTAAAGGCTCATGTATGGGCCTTCATTTATAGCATCAATAACATGTATTTATTTAGCTAAATTGTGCCCTTTCCACTTGCAATCATGAATTAAGCTTTTTATGTGTATTTATGTTGCAGAAAAAAAAGACATTTAATATTTTCCATTTTTTTTTGTAGTAACACAGAATGTGTATTTACTATGCTGTCATGAGTAACTGAATTGTGGCAATTCTGTCTCTTTTTTTAACTAGAGTTGAGCTTGGGCAAAGTACCAAAATAATCTTGTCAGCATTTAGTGAAATTTGAAACAGCTTCTGGAAATATATGTATCTGAACAGGGGTATAACTATAAAGGAAGCAGGGGCGCCCAGGAAGTAAAGGGGCCACATAGGCCCTAATTCATATACATTTTTATTAAATACTTGTAAAACTATGTGCAAAACATTTGCTGAAAACGAAGTGGAAGATAGGGGCTAAAGTGGAAACATTTATTATTATTTTTTTAAATTTCACCAGCAAAAATGAATTTTGGTCAATTGCTTTCTATTTTCTATCTGTGAAAATGTTCACCTTCTCATGTCTCCCTGGAGCATGTGAGTGTGTGTGGAGGGGTCATACTGTAATCTGTTCTAATTTGATACATTAGGTGGTTTTCTCCTTGTAAGACATGCTTAGAACGATCTGTTTATTGAGACAAAATATGTTCACGTGGAATCCATTATGTGCCCAAAGGCTTATAAAAGTGACCCCAGGCATATAAGCAGTTAGTCCCCTTTCTCCATTGCTACAGTAAAAATTTGTATATATACTGCTAAAGCTAAAGTTTAAGGATAGGTGAAGAAAATTACCATAATTTTATTGTGTTTAGCACGAACTGATGCTCCAAACCACTGATGGGATTTGAATTCTATAGACTCATTTACAGCATAATTCCGGTTTCCTTTAAAAAAAAAAAAAATTTATTCAAGTTTCATTAGTGACTAAAACCTACTACAGTATTATTTATACACTGAAATATAGTTTCATTATTTTAGTTACATTTTTATTTAGTGCCATAACCAACAACATCCTGTCCTCTATTTGATATTATGCTGCATATTTATGAGTAAATTGCAAATATGCCCTTTCGGTTAAACAAAGACTATATTACTTCTGTGGCTCTGCTTTAATACAGCAAAGAAGCCGTTTATCAAATGTTTTTCATTTCATATTTATAGTAAAATAAATAAAATGGAACTATTTTGGATTCGGCCAAATCTCTGAATCCTTTGTGAAAGATTCAGTCGAATACTGAATCAAATCCTAATTTGCATATGAAAGTTATGGGAGGGAAAGGAAAAAGTGTGAACATTTTTTTACTTCCTTGTTTTGTGATGAAAAGTCACGTAATTTCCCTGCCCCACCCCTAATTTACATATGCAAATTAGGATTTGGATTTGGTTTGTTACCAGCTAGTAATTCTCCTTCCCAGCACTTTTATGTGCATACCATCTACATCAGAACTGTTTATATTAAAGCAGTAGTTCTTGACTGCCAGCAACAACACACTTCATCATTATACAAGCAAATGTGCTCACAAGCTATGATTGTCTTTTGGAGCATGAAATGCATAAGGAGATGGACACGCTGTTCTAAATAAGTAATTTTTGGTGAGCTATGTGGTTGATCTCGTATTTTGTATATACACAAAAAAATGTATTTTTATATTTGTAGGCAGCTCACACTCCTCTTTATTAAAAAGACAGCATCATGCAGACAAATTATTATGTATGAAATGTGGTAAATATTACCATTGGGGTCAAACACAACAGATTGACATTCAGACTTTTTCCAGTCACATTTAATCACATCTCCACCTTCGATAATGCCAGGCTGGGAGGTGTTTGCTTTGGGTGCACCAACCAACAAATATGACCTAAAATATTGATGCACAAAAATAAAATAATAATTAACAGATCATTTTGGTAAACACGATAAACACTCCAATCTGCTATTAGATTTTGAATGTATGAGAATAATTTTATTTACTCAATCTAAGCTTAAACTTAACATATGATACAGATAGATATGCAGCCTAATAGTAAACATAATCTTCTGAGTAATGACTGCCCACGATTAAAGGAGAACCAAACCCTTGAAACTAAAAACCCCTCCCCCCACTCTACATAGAACCCCCTCTCTACTCCCCCCCAGCCTAGGTGGTACCTAACGCTTTATTTACCATTCAGATTCAGGGCATCAGAGTTTGAGGCAGCCATCTTCTTCTCTTCGGAAATATTTGGGTCTTCTTCTGGCCACTCAGCAATTTGCATGTGCAGTTGTTTGGCGAACCAGAAGATTGGTCCAACTGCACATGCGCTGATACATTGCTCTATTCCCAAAGATGGCTGCAATGGGGCATTTAGCATAGTTACCACCTAAGCTGAGTGGGGAGCAGCATGTCCATGTCAATGGTCCAAAAATATATATGCTAAAAAAAAGAAGTCTATTTTTATTGTCATCAGACAGATGGAACACCACGCCCACTCCATTTCAAAGCACAATATAAACAACACGTGAATTCAGTACCCATCCCTGTGTAATTTGTACATTCACCTCTTGTCTGTGTGGATTTGCACTTGGTAGTTGGTGGTTTCTCCAACACCTCAAAAACACATAGATTAAAGGGGTTGTCCACCTTCAAACAAGTAGTTGTTTTCAGATCACCAGAAATAACAACTTTTTCCAATTACTGTCTATTTTCTATTTGTAACCGTTTTTCTAAAATTGAAGTGCAAAGTGTAATTTTTCACCTTCTAAAGCAGCTCTGGGAGGGGGCGCTGACCCCCCCCCCAACTGTTCTAAACTGATACATTTAATGGATACATTTCTTATCTTTGTCCCTGCTGAGCAGAATCTCTGGGTTTCATTACAGGCAGCTGTTAGAATTGATACAATAGTTGCTAATACTCCAGAGATGTTGCTGTGAAATGTATCAATTAAATGTTGCAAAATTGTATCAGTTTAGAGTCTGCACCTGAATTACTGAGCTGCCAGACTCAAAACACCAGAGACACCAACATTCAACTTTACACTTAGATTTTGGAAAAACAGTAAAAAATAAATAATTTCTGGTGATCTATCTGAAAACAACAAGTTGTTTGAAGGTGAACAACCCCTTTAACTCCTGCTTGTTACTTTTAAACAATGTTGCAAAAGTCTTCATTCCCCAGCAGAGAGGTCTGTTAATCATATGTCTTACATAGTATCAACAAGTCTGAGCCACCAGGGGGAAGAACAGAAAGGTAAAGACAAACACTGCTTTCAATAGCGATATATACACACAATTTATAAATACACAGAAAACTGCTTTGCTTGTTAGCAAGTGAGGGAATACTGGGTTATGAAAGATAGCTCATAGTACAAGTTGATCCAGGGACTAGTCCACAATTGAAATCACTGGAAGATGCAGAACACTGTCTTAAATACTTGTGATTTTACACGAGCTACATTATTATTAAATCAACACTTAAATTGCCAACCAACGTTAACAATACTCAAGAAACACTGAACAAATTGCTTCCTAAGCGGATGACAGGAACCCCTTATACAACAGTATCAAAAACTTACCCTGAAGAACCACTGCTTAAAAAGTCAACTGCAAAGCCAAAGTAACTTCCTTCTGCCCCAGATTTTACAAACGGATTATCCACGTCCAGATTAAAACAATAGCAGAGTTGCCTTATAAACAAAAAGTGCAACAACAGAACTAAAGCGGCCATTTCCACACCACCCAGAAAGTCCCGTTTTCCTTAACCCAGCCCGCAGCTTTGAATCACTGCTTTAGTACCACAGCGCATCATAAACTCAGCTCTTTCTCTGTTGACGGATGAGTTATCCAGGCGTCACAAGTCACATCTCGCGAGATTGGCTGTAGAACAAGTTAGTCTGCCTTGGCCACTGCAAGCAGCTCATTTTTTTTTTATTTTTCTCAGCTCGCAGCTTTTACTTTTCTCAGGGGAAAAAATGCTTTATTTTCCTGCTAGTTTACCGGAAATACCCGCCATGGATTCCATCAGAACCTTCCAATACAAGAACATTCCCACCCACAGTTCTATCTGCCCTCCCTTTGGCATCTGGATTTTACAAACAGAAAAATACTTCTTGAAAAGTCCAGTTTCCTTTTATTTGTGTCTTTTCTCAGACTCATCTTGTTTGGGGGGGGGTTAGCAACCTGAAAAACGAAAGTTTTTTTTCTTGGTTGCCAACATCTGCCACAACCAGAGTTTCCCAATTTGACCAAAAATGGAAAGAGATTTTGAGCCAACTGAGGTCAGCTGAAATGAGGTCATCATTCGTGTGTTTACTCTGTGATAAACAGAACTCGGATTTATCACAATATAGGGACATGGGCAATTCTTCATTAATTATGGTCCTGGAAACAAAGTGTGCAGCTTCCCTGTGATGTTGGCGAAGACGGCAATGCTTTCTCTGTTTCTGGAGTTAAGGTGGCCATACACTTTGCCAAACGAGCGGATGTCCCCATGCCCCCGATATGCCCACTTTGATAGATCGGGCTGATCCGATAGTGGGCCCTAGGGCCCAACGATCAGATCAGAACGGCGCAGAACAGATGTGGGCGCGATCCGACGGGATCAGCCAGATATTGATAGAAGAGCAGTCGGAGGGCCCCACACACAGGCCGATAAGCTACCAACTCAGTCTGTCAGCAGCTTTTATCGGCCCGTGTATGGCCACCTTTAGACTACACCTAGGGTTACCACCTTTTCTTGAAAATATACCAGCCTTCCTATATATTTATCGTTTTTTCCTATTATTTTACTTTGACTTATTTAATTTACTCCTTGTGCATCTTGCAAAACAAAAATCAGTGTTAACTGATCACTTGTTCTCAAAACTTCACAAAATAATTCAGCCAGTTCAATTTTGATAAAGAATAGAGATTTTAAATGGTTACTTTGCTTCTACCACAGCTGGGAAATAGTTTAGGGCAATATTAAATGCAGGCAAGAAATTGTCCCTCCCACAGGTATTAAAGACCCAATACACCTTTTCAACCAATATATATAAAGCAAAGTTAATGCCTGGGTGCTGTCATATTTAGTGTAGATAATCCTTTTCCAAAGAATGACGCACTCCAGGACTTCATAGTACAATCAAATAAGGTGAAGTTTATTTGTCAACGTTTCGGTCCAGTCTGGACCTTTCGTTATGTCTTGAGAAAGGTCCAGACTGGACCGAAACGTTGACAAATAAACTTCACCTTGGTTGATTCTACTATGAAGTCTTGGAGTGCGTCATTCTTTGGAAAAGGATTACACACACACACACACACACACATTTCTGCACTGAAATCCACTTCATGTGAACACTGGAGGGGATGAACTTGGACAGTTGTAAAATAAGTGGTTAAAAATAATACATCATACGGTTGCCCTGCACTTATAAAACTGGTGTGTGATTCAGAAGCACCACTTACTTATACATAGTGGTATAGAAATAAGGTGCTGTGTGCAGCTGTAGAAGCAGCCATTCAAAAGAGGAAATGGCATAAGTTACATTGCAGATGATCTCTGTAGAATATAATGGTGTTAGACATTGATTATATTTAACTTGTGTTATTTAACCTAAATACATTGCCTGCATTGCTAAAGAACACTTGTTTAACCAGTGATGGCAACAATGTACATTATATTTTAATTACGTTAAAACAACTCTTTGCTGTTCCTTCACAAATAAACAAGAAGAAGAGTATTTTATACATAAAATGTTTATTTCACAAATACACATCTTCAGAGATAATGAATGGCATTGGAATTTGATTTTGGATCAAAAATAGTCAAAGTTTCCTAGTCACTTCTAAGGTTTAACAGGTTACACCAAAAACAGGCTCTCCTAAAAATCATGCTGCTGAACGTTGTGCATTACTAATGTTTCACATAATATTCAGAACAATAAAGTGAACGCGATGCTAAATATTTTACAAAATGTAGTCGAGCTCATAGCGAATGTAGGTGTTCTTTTCATCATTATATATACGAGGATAATGAGCAATGAGGGCATCTTGCGAGCCAATATATATCGAATTGTATATTTTCCAATATACATCCCTCACTTTCCTGGCAGGATGAAAGAGGCCCTAGTGGAAAAACAAAGAGAAAAGTATAAGGTTTGGAGACAACATACAGGTATTCGTTTTAAAAAAAGACCAGCATCATCAATAAGTGTTTTATACCAATGCTGTTATTCTTCCAGGGACTACAAGGTCAGTAAAAAACATTCTGGGCCAATAGAAATAATTTTACAGGCAACACCCACCTCCCCAATCGAACACAAGTAGGATGGCATTTAAATGTGCAGACAATCATGTGTCTTAAAGAAGTATTAAATAAGGACCCTTACAGGGTTCTACACCAAAAACATCTGCTTTTTGTATGGAAAAATAAATTGAAAATGTACAATGTATTTTGAAAAATTGCTTAGGATATCAAATGTGTACACCCTGCTAAAGAATACAGAAAGCAGAGGCAATTTAGTATGGCTCAGGCACAGTGTCCCAATAAGGTTTTATCCACCACTAATAGCAACTACTAAAAATGCACCACCACAATGGATTTCGAATACCATTTGGAACAGCAACACATGTTCTTAGGACAAACAATATGTTTATTTGTAATATAAAAATATATGAATGTAAGAAAAACAGAAATACCTGTAAGCAATACTGCAGCATTCTACAAGGACCAATGGCAACTCGAAGGCCTTCGAGCGCACCCATAACAGCCTGGATTACATGAGGGGAAGTTTCAAATACATTTGGCCAAACATAGTTCAGCAAATGGTTCAAAGAATCTTCACATCCAAATCCATATACACCAAGTGACATATGCTGAACAACTGCACTGGCTGTTTGTCTGTGCACAAGATCTCTAAAAAAGTAAAACAGGGTAGAGGGAAAAAAAGAATTAAAAGACTGTAAAAGAAAAAAAAATCCCCCTTTCCCAATAAAGTATTTATTTACCTGTCCATTAAAGCGTCTTCCAGCAATGGTGTTACTGCATAAATATAATCCTTTCCCATTTCTCCAATGTATTCAAAAAGGAAAGAGAGGGATTTTAACACACCATTTTGAACATTGAGTTCTGGCACTCTGTATTCATTCATTAGTGCTGGTAAAACTGTAAACGGCGAGCAGGTTTCTGCAACTATAGCTATTGCTACTGTGGTGCAAACTCTGTTTTGTCTCTCTTGAACCTTCAAATTATTAAGAAGTGTGGCAAGGACATCATGAGGCCTAAACAAGAAAAACATGTTCCATTAACACAAAGAAACAAAGGCAACCTGAATTTAAAGCCGAATGGGGAATGGATGAGCTATGCCATCCCTAAGCAGCTAAATCAGGACTTAACTTTTTTTAACAATAATGGAAGAGAAAGAACAGAAGATGCAGTTATCTGTGCTCCCGCCTTCCCTTCCGAAGTCGTCAGCTCTGTGACAGCAGGGGAGGCCGGCTAATCGCATAAGTGCAGCACAGCCGGGCCCCCCTTAAGCCCTAAAACCCTCTGGGCCTGGGACATCACCCCCCCCCATGGCAGCCCTGCAAGGGGCTATACACAGGGGCCATTGGTCACATAGCACACAATTTAATCTAGATTTTACACATTTTTAAAGGGGAACCAAGATATTTTACAGTAGTCAATTCACTTTCTTTGGCAATGTGAGAATATTCACTTAAGGTATAAAGATACTGAGCAATGGAGTGGCTCAATACATGAAGCTAAAAGCTAACAAGTTAAATAGATGCCATTTTGTTCAATAGGTTAAATATCTCTGAGAACCAGTTGATACTTACCCAATAGCTTTTGCAATGTAGCCAAAGGTATTGACAGTTGCTCTTCTAATTGCTTTTTTATGTGCTTTTAGCAGTTCCAGTAACTCAAAACAAATCCTCATCCATTCTCTTGCGGACACATATTCTGCACCTCTGAAAATATTAAAAACATAAAAGGTAAAGATAATTTCTCTTGTTTACCTTCTAACAGATAAACTGGCTACCTCAGGATTAAAATGCTATTGTTCGCTTCCTCTTTACCTTGCATGCGATATCACATTAGTCAGCAACTTACACGTTAACTTGTGACTTTCCTGTTGTCCTGCCTACCCAGTTATTTGGTCTGTCTTTGATTTATACTTTAACTTGTCCTTAATATACTCAGCCCCTGTCCTTACTTGTCTGAAGGTGGGCATACACTAGGCACATATATTCCAATCAATAAGTATCTGATTGGGAAGGATGGAAAATACAGGTATGGGATCAGTTATCTGGAAACCAGTTATCCAGAAAGCTCCGAATTACAGAATGGTTGTTTCCATTTTATAGAAATAAACATTTCAAAAACGTTTTCCTTTTTTTCTGCAATAATAAAAAGATACCTTGTACTTGATCCAAGCTAAGATATAATTATTCCCTATTGGAAGCAAAACCAGCCTATTGTGCTTATTTCATGTTTAAATAATTTTCTATCTTACCCACAAAGTCTATTGTGCGGGGGGGGGGGGGGTTATTTGTGTACTAGCAAACGGATTACAATTTAGAAACATGAAGTAGTTTAATTGTGTCTGTTTTCCCTGTTTAGCACAAGAAATAACACCATCATCTTATTAATGAAAACAGTCAAAAGGTAAGTTCATCACAAACCATATTCAAGACATGAACAGGTATACTGCCTCCTAAATATGTTCTACAACACTTGAATGTGATTTATTTTTCATTTGAGATTTTGAATTTATTGCAAGAAATAAAAACCATACATATAGCCCAATAAAAAGGAAACAAGTACAAAATGCTATGCATTCGACTCATGTTAAACAAGGAGGAAACTGCCCATTTCTAGGTTTTCAAATTTGTACACAGCTTCTGACATGCTGCTTATTTGTGGTTTATGTGAAGTTAGTGGCAACAACACAAACACAATTTCAAATTAAAATTGTATTTAAGCACTTTACCTGTCAGCAATACGACCAACAAGATCAATGCAGTTCTCTTGTACTTTCTCGTGCCTATTTTTCAGGATAGGCGTTAACCTTGGAAGAAGATCCTTGATTGGAGGTGTCATCTTGTGCATGCCTAATGTGCCAAAGTTAAAGAGTGAGTAGAACAATCAATGATTCAAATAAGAACAGACAAATAAGGACACATGCATAAGAACAAAACTTACCTATAACATTGACAATTGCTTTAAGTGCTCCTAAAATACTTCCCAGTACTTCAGGGTACTCTTCTCCAAGATATTCATACAAGACAACACCCAAATGTCCCATCAGTTTTTCCTATAATTAAACAGGGAAAGGTTGTTGAGTAAACACCACCAACCCAAAAAATAAAGCACAATAAAAACATATCCAAAAAGTGTACTTAAGATAGGAGCACATACCTCTTGGCAAGTTTTCATGACAACTGCAGTACGTGATATCAAGTCAGCAGCCTGCTGTCTCACTTTAGCAGATTTATTATTCAACCGCCATAGGACTGTTCCACAAATTTGTGGCAGGTATGGTTTTACTCTTTTTCCAAGAGCATTTACTACAGTGCCAAATCCATTTAACATCACAGAATCCTAAGATGAGATGGAAAACATTTTTAGAACAGAGCATACATTGTGCAAGTTAATTATTGTATACAGTGAAACCACTATTTTATATACCTTGATTTTCAGTTTTTACCTTAAAACCTTTTTTGTGGTCCCACAAACAATGCATAGGCCTAATTTAACTTTATCCAAATTTCCCACCATTTTCTTTTCTGGTCCCTTGAAAACTGTAAAATTGGGTTCTACTGTAATTACTCTCCACTCTCTCCAAAAGTCAAAACCTTAGTTAGGAGCAATATTTAATTAGAACAACTCCAACTAAAGGAGCTACAAAACTGAATTATATTTTCTTCAAATATACAAAGACGTTTTTGTTGGGGGGTAGAAGACCCCTTTAAGGGTATCCAGCAAGAATATGAATACTGGTGCTGTTACAAGTCAATACAAATTAATGTAGAACAAAAATAATGTATAACAATTCATTTTGCATACCTCTGTTGTTTGCTCCTGAAATGCATACAGGATGCCATCAATAAGCTGTTCCTCAAGCTTATGATCAATATCTGCAGCTCCGAGATTTCCCATTATTTTCTCAATGGTTTCCATAACCATTTTCCTGTACTGCTCAGCTTCATCCTTTAAGTCGTCTACAATTCTTGATATTATTTCAGCAGCTCCCACTTTGTTTGCAAGTTCAACTGTGGTATCCACCAACTGTATTGTATAAAACAAAGAATGCAATCATTCAAGCTGCCAACTTCCTTTATCCCCAAGATATCATTTTTTTAAATTGCAATAATTAAAATATGGCCTGTCCATTTCTTCCAATCCAAGATATGGTATAAGGCTATCACTAGACATCTGGTCTGGGACACACAGAATCAATAAGGATGAAAAGAGGAGGTTGTGTGGTCATTTCTGTTTACTGGGTGTTAAGACATCTTAAGATTATCTTAGAACTAACCTTCTAGGCTGTGTTTGACCAGCCAGGGGGACAAGACTTTTTAAAATTTTGCAGGGCATCCACTTCGCTTAGCCTAGAGATGTTTTTATAAGGTACGCTGCTTCCTTCAAAACCTTATAGTCGGAGCTGTGTGCCCCTGCCATTTCAATGTAATATACTTTGTCTAGCAAACAGAATGTAAATACTCTTTCAGCTATTGTTGGGGCCAAGTCAGTGACTTCAGGAGCATCCATTCACTGGAACAGGTGTGATCAGCCAGGTCAAATAGGTATTCTGCCAAGTCTAAGCAGGACCAGACCTTTACTTTCTGTTACAGTGTCTGTATTAGCTGTCAGACTTTCAATTCTAAAAACATGCATGGTTTTGTGTATCACTGTGCCTGTGTATTTGGATTCCTCTGCCCACTGCAGACCTTCTCGCAGTTTATATGAAGGAGTACAGATTTTTGTCAATGAATTTTTAAGCTCAAGGTGGTCAGCAGCAAACAGCTATTTGGAGTACAATCTTTAGAGATAAATTAGCCTTAATTAACATAACTATATTGTTCTTTTTCTGTACCCTTTAACTTAATTTTTAAGCTTAAACTGTGATGAAACATTTATTTTTCTTATTTGTAATGTGTGGAAGGTATAATAGCACTCAATTCTGCCAACACAGACCCTAATATGTGTGCTGTCTGAAAGGGATAGAATGATTCAAAGTTCCACCGGACAGAGATTTTACAGTACTATGGATTGTTCTATATCACCTAACAACAGTATACAAGAAATAGCCAGTTTAGGTATTTTGAGGCCACGTTTGCTTGCTAGACAGCCAAACGTAATGCACACAACGATAAATTGTATGCTGTGGTTTATGGAGAGAAATGGCAACAACAACAACAAAAAAAGCTATATTGACATTTGAGTGTTGAGCAATACTGAATACATTTGTAACATGAAACCTACGACTACTTATTTGTTAGTCTGTGCTAGCAACTACATTTTAATGGAGAAGGAAAGGCTACATGTTTTAATGGAGAAGGAAAGGCTAAAATTAAATAAGGCTATAATTATTACATGTATATATACTTACCAGCAGTCAATTTCTTCATGCAATTTTTCAGCAATTACAGGTTATACAATGTTGACAACATATTTAGAAGATTATTTAAACAACAAAAACAACTTTAAGACTGGAGTAGCTTTCCTTCATAATCTATGGGAATTGCATGCCTAATAATAAGTCTGGGGGGTTCATTTTAGAGACTGTAGACATCTGCTTTCTTCTAAAACTGTAAGGAATGTGTTTACTACTAGTCACACGTCATAGTATTTGGGTAAAATTAAACAAAAAAAAAAGGAAAAAAGGCCAATACCTGAATATGACTCACGTGTCTGGAGCACTACAATAAATCTGGGAACACCCCACTTTTGAATGAGGTATTGGCCTTTTTTCCTTGTACTTATACTGGCGGTGGGAGAGGCCAGCACCAATACCTTTTCCCCAGCTTGCATAATTTTTAAAATTAAACAAAAATTTCTGAGATGCATTCAATGGCTAAAAGCCAAACAAGTAAACAAAGCCACAATGAAATTGTCACTGACTGTCTTGTGTATGCTCTTTAACCACTGTTAAAACAGGATTTTTGTACTTACCGTTAAATCTGTTTCTCTGTAGTCGAAAGGGGGACACAGGGACTGATGGGGTTAAGCTCCATCCTCCAGGAGGCAGGACACTTGAAAGAATTGTGTGGGCGTGCTGGGTCAGTCTTAACCCCACCCACAGTACAATCCTATTCAGTTGGTTCCAAAGCTGCTAACGGAACGTTATTATTATTATTATAACACAAAAACCCAAAAAAACAGGCAGAACTGTAAAACAGGGAAGTGTTCACTAAGACCAACATGGTCAACGAACGAAGGCTCGCCAAGGGCGGGAAGCCCTGTGTCCCCCTTTCGACTACAGAGAAACAGATTTAACGGTAAGTACAAAAATCCTGTTTTCTCTGTCGTCTTAGGGGGACACAGGGACTGATGGGGACTTACCAAAGCAGTCCCAACACAGCAGGGTGGGAGCGAGCCTGTAGAGAGTGGTTCAGTTATTTTATCACTGATTACAGCACTCTACGTCCAAGTGAAGCCTCAGCCGAAGCAAAGGTGTCAACATTATAGAATTTTGAAAACGTGTGTGTAGACGACCAGGTACCCGCCTTGCAAATCTGCTCCAAGGGAACAGAGTTCTTCCATGCCCAGGAGGCTCCCACAGCTCTCGTAGAATGCGCCCGAATTCCTTGGGGCGGTGACTTGCCTTTTGCAATATATGCATGCTTGATCGTTTCTCTGATCCATCTGGATATCGACGATTTTGAAGCCGATTGGCCCCTGCGGGGTCCAGACGGAATTACAAACAGCGTCTGAGAAGATCTGAATGACTTGGATCGATCTATGTACCATCGAAGGGCTCTGACCACATCAAGTTTGTGTAATTTCCGTTCCTTATCGTTCTTTGGTTCTGGACACAAGGAAGGCACCACGATGTCTTGGTTAACGTGGAATGAAGATACCACCTTGGGGAGAAATGTGGGCATTGTACGAAGTACTGCTTTATCCTTATGGAATGTTAGATAAGGAGGGTCACAGGACAAGGCCCCGAGTTCTGATACTCTTCTGGTGGAAGAAATGGCCACAAGAAACACAGTCTTCCAGGTCACCCAGGTATCCGACACTGAATGAAGCGGCTCGAATGGCGGTTCCAGTAGTGCTTCCAGCACCAAGTTTAGATCCCATCCTGCCACTGGGGGGCGAAACGGCGGTGCCAAGTGAGCTACCCCTTGGAGAAAGGTGTGTAAGATGTCTTCATTAGCTAACTTGTGCTGTAAGAGTATGGATAGTGCAGAGACCTGTACTTTAAGGGAGCTGAGCTTTAGTCCTAGATCTAATCCGTTCTGAAGAAAGGATAAAACTCTAGGTAGACTGACTTCTGTTGGAGAAGAGTCTGTCTCCTGGCACCAGTTGAGGTAAGAGCGCCACACTCTATAGTAGGACTTCGATGATGAAGCCTTTCGTGCCCTCAGCATAGTCTGAATGACTTCTTCCTCTAGTCCCTTGCTCCGCCAGATGGATGTCTCAACAGCCAACCCGTCAAAGCGAACAGACCTGGGTTGTGATGAACTATTGGACCCCGACGTAGTAGGTCTTTCCTGGATTGCACCTGAATTGGGCTTGCCACTGACATTTCTTGTAGGTCGGAGAACCAGGTTCTTCGGGGCCAGAAGGGTGCTACCACTATCGCCGTGACTGGTGATTGCTTGATCTTCTTTAGCACTCGTGGTAGTAAGGGAAGAGGTGGAAATACGTAGGCTAGGTCGAACTGCCAGCGTTGTGTCATGGCATCTACCCCTGCCGCCAGAGGGTCTTGATGGCGAGCAAAGAACTCTGGAACCTTTCGATTGAGTCTGGACACCATCAGATCTATGTTTGGCCGTCCACAACAGTTGACTAGTCTATCGAATTCGACGGGATGTAGTTCCCACTCTCCTGGGTCTAACTGATTCCGGCTTAGGAAGTCTGCCTTGGTGTTCAATATCCCTGGGATGTGTATGGCCGACAACTTTACCGAGTTGTGTTTCGCCCAGTGGATAATCTGGCTGGCTTCTGTCAATGCTCTTCGACTCCGTGTTCCCCCCATGGCGGTTTATGTACGCCACAGACGTGACGTTGTCGCTTTGTATTCTGACCGGTTTTGCACGAAGAACTTCTGTCCAGTGCCAAAGCGCTAGTTTCACTGCTCTGAGTTCGAGAACGTTTTATGGACTCCTCTAGACACCATTGTCCTTGTGACGAATGGTTGTCCCATCTAGCCCCCTGGAGGCTGGCGTCCGTGGCTATCACATTCCACTACGGAGTTGCCCACGATTGCCCTAGGGCTAGGTTGTTTGGGACCAGCCGTCTTTGTCGTGTTCGACAATCGAAGCGGTTGGTCCAGTGATCCCCCTGTCCAGGAGGAGAGAATGTTGGCTTGAAGTGGGTGGAGATGGATCTGGGCAAACGGGACTGCTTCTATGGCCGACACCATAGTCCCCAGGACTTGCATTGCCTTGCATATTGTCGTCGCTGGTCTGGATATCAGAGATCGGACTTGATTCCTGATTTTTTACTATTTGTCTCTGGGGAGACTCACAGTTTGTGTCACTGTGAAATCGAGACCCAAGAAGGTCATTTGTTGGCTCGGGTGAATGTTGGATTCTTTCCTGTTTATCGTCCAGCCGAATTCCTGAAGAAGTGGGATTGCATTGTTTAGGGTCGTTCTGGCATTCTGCGCTGAACTGGCCTTGATTAGGAGATCGTTGAGGTATGGTGTTACCGAGATACCTTGTAGTCTCAATGTCGCTGCTGACATTAGTTTGGTGAACACCCTGGGTGATGACGACAGGCCGAATGGAAGGGCTACAAATTGGTAATGCTTGTTCTTGAATGCAAATCGAAGATAGCGATGATGAGGAGGCCATATGGGAACATGAAGATAAGCCTCTTTGATATCCAGTGACATCAACCACTGTCCCTGTTCCATTCCTCGTATAACAGACCGTAGTGTCTCCATCTTGAAGCGCACTGATTGGATATATTTGTTCAGACCTTTGAGGTCCAATACTGGTCCGACTGTTCCATCCTTTTTTGGAACAGTCGGACCAGTATTGGACCTCAAGAGATTTGAGTAAAACCCGGAGAATCTCTCTGTGGTCTGAACTGTGGTAATCACCCATAATCTCTCCATCTTCTCTATGCATTCTAGAAAAGGCTTTGCTTTTGTGTGATTTGAAGGTACCCTGGACATGATAAACTTTCTGGGTGGCAGAGTTGTGAAATCCAGATGGTAACCTTCCGACACAATTTCGTTGACCCAAGCGTATGTTGAGTAACAAATCCATGCCTCGTGGAATCGTAAAAGTCTTCCTCCGATTTGCTCGGAGGATCGCCCTCTAGCTTGTGGTAAAAATGTACTTTTTCCACCTGTTGCCTGTTTAATGATCCTTTCAAGCTCGTCGCCGAATAACTTTTGTCCCTTGAATGGGAGAGAAGTTAAGGTATTCTTGGAACTAGTATCTGCTCACCAGTTCTTCAGCCAAAGAGTTCGCGAGCTGCTATGGATAACACGGTGGTGTGTGCAGTCATTTGGGACGCATCTATTGTGGCGTCACAGAGATAACTGGATGACACTGTGATTGCTTGTACAGTTGCCAGCAACTCTTCCCTAGGAGTGCCCTCTTGGATCTCATTGAAGAGTGTTTCGGACTAAGATTGAATTGCCCGGGCCACCCATGCTGACGCCAGACAAGGCCGCAACGTCGACCCTGCCGAGGAGAAAATAGCTTTCAGGAGACATTCTGATCTTCTGTCTGAAGGGTCCTTAAATGCTGCTGTGTCAGTCACTGGTAATGTGGTGGATTTAGACAGGCGTGAGACTGGTGCGTCTACCAGCGGAGGGTTAGACCATTTTTCAGTTGAACCTTTGGGAAAGGGATACAAGCTACAAAAGTTCTTGGTGGCTTGAAATTTACGACACCACTTGGCAAGTAGTTCTTTTCTGAGAGAGGAGACTGTGCTGGAGTGCGAATGATCCGCCAGACAAAATGGCCGCTGGAACGTCACTGCGCATGCGCGGAGAAAGGCCGCGAATCTTCACTAACGAACTTTCGCCGAACTTTTTTGTTCGTGAGCTCTATTTTCGCTAACGAACTTTCTGCGAACTTTTTCTTTGTGCGCTCTAAGGAACACAGATAAAAGTCTTGCGAAAACGAACAATCAACTCTCACCACATGGCTAGGCTAGTGACTACCTATTTCTGAGAGGTAGAATAGCGACCAACAGTCCCATTAAGAGGTATCCTGTGGAACATGAGGACAGTCTGTGTGGGGGGGGGGGGGGGGGGTAGAGAATTAGGGCTACATGCTCCTAAATGCCTAAGGTAAAAGTGGTGACCCACGGGAACGCCGCACCTGAAGTCACTTACCTTAACATACACACACCGGCCAGACCTTCTGCTCCAAGTTCCCAAGGGCAGGAATTTGTCTGGGTGGTCGGTATAGCCAGTTAAGGCCAGTGCAGGGACCCCGGTGGTAATCACCTTGTCGGGGGCTAACACTTTTAAAGACAGGCAACCCTGCTTTAGGTATCACCTCGGTTGTCAGTCTCATCCAAGAGACGAGGTAAATCCTCCCGGTAGCAGGACACTTAAAAAACTGAATAGGATTGTACTGTGGGTGGGGTTAAGCCTGACCCAGCACGCCCACACAATTCTTTCAAGTGTCCTGCCTCCTGGAGGATGGAGCTTAACCCCATCAGTCCCTGTGTCCCCCTAAAACGACAGAGAAAATAAATTGCATTCCATAGCACATAATCAGCAGACACCAACATTTTATAGCCAACGTGATTGGTTACAGCCAACGTGATTGGGGTCAGGACTTCAGCAGTAACATCCTTGGGGTTTCCATTTCAGTCCACATTCATGTTATAATCACACTAGGGTAAAGAAATGCACATAAACTAGTAACAGGGTTAAAATCTTTGTCTACCTGTCTGTAATTTCTTCTATCCAAAGCCATTCGATGCTGCCAGAAATGTTTAAAAAATGGTGGGAGAATTTCTGTCTTGATATAATTTGCTTCTACTCCATCAGTTCCACAGCACTGTTTAACCACCTGAATGGAAAATACAACATTAAAGAGCACGTTATTTTTCAGTAAACACAAGCTGAACTAGCCTTTATTGGTATTAAATAGGTCGGATTTATTTGAAAATAAAGTGTGCATATCAAATAGCAAATCAAAGGGAGTAATATCTAGCTCCTTAGCTTAGCACTTTCATGAAACTATACAAGCACACCTTTGTAGATACGATATACCTTTGCCAGGGAAAACAGTCATTATGAATCAATTTATTAAGTGCAGACAAGTGTCATCACTGGTACTCAGCATTCACTACAATAAAAAACATTTCAGATGCTCTTCCTCTGCACTGTATGTTTACAATAAAATGCTTAATTGATGCTGGTAGTATAGTAGGCTGTATTCAACAAAAATAGAATAAATCCGGTCAGTGAAACCAACAAGTCAACGAGGTGCAAGTCATCATCTTTTTTTTTTTTTAAAGGAGAACTAAACCCCCCCAGGCGCTAAGTCCCAAGTAGGTCCCGTGAGTTCACAAAGTCTTCCGATTTCACGAAGTGAAACTCCGAAGTTCACAAAATTTTCCGATTTCACGAAGAAATCGTAATCGGAAGACTTTGTGTGCTTCAGGCGCATGCGCAGTAGGACAAACCGGCAAATGTGTCCTACTTCGCATGCGCCAGCGACAGTGATCAATCCAGGAAAAGACATTGAAGAAGAAGAAGATGGATGGCGTGTTGGAGGGCACCAAGAAGGAGGGGTAAGTAGGGACTTAGGGGCAATAGAATGGGGGGGGGGGTGTTGAGGGAGTTAGCACCTGGGGGGGGTTTAGTTCTCCTTTAAAGGTAGATTTTTATTTTCAAAACAAACAAAATTATTTTATCAAAAACATCAGTTAAAACAAACAACAAAACAAAAGGGAATATGCATTTTTCAGGTCACACGTATAATTAAATAATTATCCATTACATCTCAAACTTTTATATATATTTCCATTTTCTCTGATAGTGTATCTTGCACTGGGCCTTATCTTATATAACCATATGATAATTCTAATCATTCCAATCTCTCATTGACTATCTCATCGAGTTCACACCTTGTCAAATTTGAATTGAGATCCTCTGTTTTCATAAGTTCATTTGTAAAATGGAATTGCATTGTCAATTAATTGTTTCCAAGCTTTCAGCGTTGAGGTGTAATACCCATCCAATGCATAGCTACTGTTTTTTTGCGTAGAAAAGTAAATCTAAATAACATTCTGTAGTGAGCTAGCGGTATTATGTCATCGATGATCCCCAGAAGACAAGTTGCTGATGCAACCACTCTGGGGAAGGCCAGGTAGTTTGCCAAGTAATCTACCAACTTGGTCCAGAATTGGTAGGATTGTGGGCACGACCAGGTAATATGAAAGAATTCAGCGGAGGCAGAACCACATCTAGGACAGGAGTCAGTGGGTATTCTTCTAATCTGATGGAGTTTCATGGGTGAAATATACAAGTGATAGAAAGTTTTATATTGAACAAGTCTATCTCTGATTGAGATAAGGAATTTATATATGTTGTCAGTTGCTTCTTCCCATTCATCTGAGGTAAGTTCAGGGATATGAGAAGACCACCATTGCTCGGCTGCTTGAAATGGTTTGGGCTTGGAATGCATGTCTCAATTGGAAATATTTGTAAAATGAGAATTGCGTTTCCGGGATCTTGTTCTGCAATTGCATATGTGTTGGGAAGGATGAGTGCTCCATGAAGTCCCTTAAAGGAAAACTATACCCCGAAAATTAATTTTTGAGCAACAGATAGTTTATATCAAATCGAGTGACATATAAAAGAATCTTACCTACCTGGAATATATATTTAAGTAAATATTGCCCTTTTACATCTCTTGCCTTGAACCACCATTTCATGATGGTCTGTGTGCTGCCTCAGAGATCACCTGACCAGAAATATTTCAACTCTAACTGTAACAGGAAGACGTGTTGAAGCAAAAGACAGAACTCTGTCTGTTAATTGGCTCGTGTGACCTAACTTTATAGTTTGTTTGGTATGTTTGTGTGCACCGTTGGATCCTAGGATCCCAGGAGGCTGTCCTTATTTTTTAAAATGGCTATTTTCTATTTATGATTACCCAATGGCACATGCTACTAAAAAGTGTAATATTATGAAAATGGTTTATTTACATGAAGCAGGGTTTTACATACGAGTTGTTTGATGCAATATCTGTTTATAGAGACCTACATTGTTCAGGGGGTATAGTTTTCCTTTAAGATTTTGAGGTTGTTCTTAGGCCAAAAAATAAAATCTTGTAAGTGTTGAAGATGTGGCAAATGTGAGTTTCCCCATAAAGGCAGGTATTGGGATCTCAATGGAGGGGAATGTCCTAAAAGTTTGATCGCTGTGGACCAGGCTTTGTACGGGGTAGAGTGCGTGGATAGTAGTAAGGGAACATCCATGATATGTCGATATGGAAAATTACATAGGCCCTCGATGGATGCTAAAATTGATGCTTGGAGACGAGTATTGGGGTTATAGGCATCGGAAACAAAGCACCAGTGTAAATAATGTATTTGTGAAGCCAAATAGTAGAGTTGGAAGTGTGGCAGTGCTAAGCCTCCTTTGGATAGAGGGGCAGTAAGTTTTTTCCAGGCTACTCTCGGTGGTTTGTTGTTCCAGATAAAGGGGATTATACTTTGATTAATCTGTTTAAATAAGTGATTAGGAACAGGACAGGAAGCATTAGGCTGGGTGCAGACAGGGCGATTCGGGGAGATTCTCTCGCCTGGCGATTAATTGAGGCTGCAATCTCCCGGAACTGCCTTCTCCCTGTCCGCCGCCTGTTTAAATCAAAAAGCGCCAGCGTCAATGCACGCGCGGCGATTTCCGGATCGCACGAAGTTGCTTCGTGAGGAAACTTTGGGCAATTCCGGAAATCACCGCGCGTGCATTGGCGCTTTTTGATTTAAACAGGGGGCGGACAGGGAGAAGGAAGTTCGGGGAGATTGTTACCAGAGATTAATCACCAGGCGACAGAATCTCCCCAAATCACCCTGTCTGCCCCAGCCCTTATGCAGTACATATAGAAATTTAGGGAGAAAGACCATTTTAATAAGGTTTATCCTTCCCCAGAGTGTGAGTGTTAGTTTAGCCTACTGGGAAAGTTTGGTTTTGAGGGAGGTGATGATTGGATCTAGAATGAGTTTAATTAATTTATCAAGATCAGTATGTATTGTTATCCCTAAATATTTGAATCGTTAGGACCACTGCAGGGGAATCCCTGGGGGCAGGATTTGTGACTGATTGGTGCCTAAGGGAAACATTACTGATTTCTCCCAGTTAATCTGTAGCCCAGAAAGCAAGTCATCATCTTTAGCGAGATCACAGTTTGAAGGTCTTTCAGTTAAGAACATACACATTCATTTAGCTCTACCTGTTTGTGTGTTAAGAAACAAAATAATGCTGTCCTTGTTCACCTTCCAAAACATTTTGTAGTTCAGTTGGTTTCACAGTTGACCAGAAATAAATGCTTTTTTCCAATTACTTTCTATTTTCTATGTGTGACTGATTTTCTAATTTTGAAATGTAAAGTTAAATTTTTCACCTTCTAATGTAAAGCAGCTCTGGGAGGGAGGCCCACTCTTTCACTGTTCTAAATTGATACCTTTAGTGGATACATTTATTATCTTTGTCCCAGCTGAGCAGAATCCCTGAATTTCATTACAGACAGCTCTTAGAATTGATACAATAGTTGCTAATAGATGCTGCTGAGAAATGTATCAACTAAATGTTGCAAAATTATAACAGTTTAGAGTCTGCATCTGAATTACGGAGTAACCAGACAAACACCAGAGACTGGAACATTCAACATTAAACTTAGTTTTTGGATAAACAGTAAAATATAAATAATGGAAAGTAATTGAAAAAAAGTCTCTGGTAAACAATCTGAAAACAATTGAACTGAAAAAAGGGTTTGGAAGGTTAACTATGTTTGCTGAGCACAGCATTACCATATTCTATAATTTCCAGGAGTGTGCAGTACAGAAATCTTGCTTGAAAACTCGCCTGGATGCCAGGCAAAACGAAAGTATACTGTTAATACTGCACCAACAAACAGCATCCCGGGCTGATGAACAAATCTCAAATATGAGCTCATAATGTGTGGGTGTAGATGTCCATTTCAAATTTAATGTGTAATTTAAGAATAGCACTAATTAAAAAGACACATTTGTTGAAAACCAATGAGGTTCATAGGCTCAAAACTTCAACTGGCTATTTAAATTATTTTTATTACTATTATCAACAACAGCATGTATTTCTATAGCGCCAACATATTTCGTAGAACTGTAATACACTTTAATAACAAATTGCTCAATTTTACCCACAAATTTATTACCAGAAGATATAACCTACATGTTGTGAAAAGATCGGATCATCAAGCCGGACCTGCAAAAATCTGTCGGACTGGCACCACATAAAGGTCACACATCAGGGCTTAAGTTACTACAGAGCTTAGTCAGGTTGCTGCATGCCTTTACTTAAGGATGCACACAGCAGCCCTACTGCTTACAAAAGTCAGTATACATTTAAGCTTCTGATAGTATGGTCAATCAGGCAAAAATCTTCGTGCATAATGCCTACAGCTTATGGAATTTGTTCAATGTACCTTTAAAAGAAAAGTTTAGAGGAATTCAATTACACTTCCTTACCTTTAACACGATTTTCTTCATTTCTTCATCTGGAGACTGGAATTCTCTTATTAAAATTAACATTACTTCTCGAGTGTAGTAGTTTGCATATTCTGCATCCATAAGTGGAATTAGATAACCAATAGCTTTTAAGAAGGCTGCAAGACCCTGTTGAAAAAGAAAACATTGAGATAATGGTTTTTATTCATCTAGTTAACCTTTAGATAAAATGTCATGTGGCATATAAATCCTAACAACTTTTAATATCCTCAGCAGTGAAGTGCTGAAAATGTAGCACATACATTATGCAGTTAAAGTGATACTGATGCTAAAAAATTAATTTTAACATATGAATGTACATTACATGTTACCTTTTGTACACAAGTATTTTTTGCCGAGATGTTTGTTTTTGTATATAATTGTTAGTTGAAGTTCCTAAGCCTGACTCTCTTGACACTTTGCCAACCTGGCAGTCCCATGTCAGCCTGTTAGTTACAAACAAAGAGGTCGTGTGGGAGCACTCAAAGGCTAAGTCAAAATATATTTAAATATAATGGGTGTGCACAATG
>CM044447.1:93348086-93374096 GCA_024363595.1 Xenopus borealis | reverse complement strand
ACGGACGTATTCATCCATGTTATCAATATCTGGTCGCATAGTTGAAATCATTGTAGCTAATCCAGCAGCCTAAAAAAAGGTACATTTTAAAAGGTACATTTTAAAATCCATATTATATTACCATACCATACAAATCTGCCAAACAACAAACTTTAGACTTTTTCACAATTAAGATTCAGAAGGCAGATTTAACACAAAACAGGATGTTGTTATATTCGCCATTAAATCTCTAATCTAATGGGAGACACAAGGAACAAATGGGGTTAAACTCCACCCTCCAGGAGGCAAGACACTAATAATTAAGGGGGTGTGCTAGGTCCAGCTTAACCCTGCACACATAAATTCATTTTGTCCCAAAGAAGTGCTATAACCAGAACAACAGAGCAACATGCAGAACTGGTAAACCAGGGAATTATCCCAGACTCGACCAACTTGGTCAAATCATCATAAGGACGGAAAGCGCTGAGCCCCGTCGACTACAGAGAAACAGATTTATTAGTATCAAATAACCCTGTTAACTGAAATGACCTCTTCTGCTAGTCCTTGTATCTTTCAAATTGCTGCTTTAACAGCCATCCAATCAAATTGAACAAGCCGGGGTTGGCCTGAGGGTCCCTGTAAAAGGAGATCTGGTCTGACTGGTTGCGCCACTGACATTTCCTGAGAATTCGAGAAGCAGGTACTGTGAGGCCACTGTAGGCTAGGTTGAACCGACTGCGCTGCATTATGGCATCCATCCCAGCTGCCAATATGTCTCGGTAGCGAGCAAGGAATCATGAGACGGCTCTGGATGCCATGAGGTTGATCTGTAGCTGTCTTCAGTGACTCATGACCTCTGAAAGTGCCTCCAGGTAAAGTTCCCATTCTACCAGATCCAGATGGCTTTGACAGAGAAAGTCAGCTTTCGTGTTGTTGAGGCTATCAGTCATTAACATTCTGGGAGTATTTTATCACCCGGGTGTCAGGTGCTTAATCTAGAGGACCTTTTCCAGGCCAACGGGTCCCATATGCAATGCAGAAATAAACCAGTAGCACACTGAATGAAGTGAAGCAAGTGGATTTCTTGTTTATGTAGCCCATGTACATATAAGAAAAGGCAACAAGAGAGGGTCACAGAGTGCACCGATTGAAATATATCAGGAGATGTATAGGATGTACAAACTAAACAATATGGCCATGTGGATTAAACAGAGATTATACCGCTGGGATAATTTGAAGTAAATCGTGAAAACATACAAAAGTTTAGGTAATAATGAAATATTGTAATGAATCTGTTTAAGTTACATTTTTTTTTACTTTTTTCTATTCAAAAGGTTATTAACTGGTCTGTGAGATATATGGAGTGCTGACAAAACGGTCTGCATAGGAACAGAGTACCATGTGCAGAATCAGTAAAAAAAAAAAATACATTCTGTCATTATGTTTATAATCTTTGCACAGGTACATGGTCTTACACTGAACGACTACAATATGGATATTTAGAAATACTTTTTTTCATATTACTCACTAGGATTTCACTATGAAAGGGTCAAAGCATTCCTAATGTGCACTCTATAAAACAGTTTGGTTACTGTCACTAGGCTTGATAAAGGGCACAATGGGGCACGAAACTTTGCCCTTATCTTGTATGTACATGGGCTAAATAAACAAGAAATCCACTTGCTTCACTTTAGACCAATACAAGAGATCCTCTGCACTCAACCCATTATCAATATATGAAGAACATGCAAACATTTTGTGCCGTAAGCAGCTAAAAATGCCTTACCCTTTAAACAAAACAGGGATTGTTTGTCCATATATTGCAAAATATTTAATCACTTTAATCA
Source organism: Xenopus borealis (assembly GCA_024363595.1). Classification (NCBI taxonomy): domain Eukaryota; kingdom Metazoa; phylum Chordata; class Amphibia; order Anura; family Pipidae; genus Xenopus; species Xenopus borealis. The sequence continues at coordinate 93,372,270 of CM044447.1, read as the reverse complement.
GTGTCTCACATTCCAGGAGTGTCAGTTGAGTTCTGCCCAATTCAGAATTTACTGGGCTTCTACTGGTGCTGCTTTACTGCGTATTCCTCCCTGACAATTTCTATATTCTACTGTGGTGGTGTAGTCGCTCTGCACACACAGTTTTGTCTGAAGCAGATTTTCCCAGTTGGAGAATAGTTTAGTCATGCAAAAAGTCTGATTGATCCACAACAAAAATTACCCAGCTGGAAGTCGCAGACTATCTTGCTTGTAGTATGGGAGAGAAAGGTGCTTCCCCCCATCACCCGCGAGATAATCTAGTCCAAATAAATGTTGTTGGGGATTGATGTTAATAATTTCTTTGAACTAAGGTCTGCTGATCAATTTTTGAGCCACAGGGTACTGTGTGCAGATGCGGATATTGCAGAAGTACAAGCAGTGATCTGGGATGTGTCCAATGTGGCATCACACAGGTACACAGATGCCTACATAATTATTTGTGCGAAAGAGGATTAAATTGCTGTTAGGAATCTTTCTAGCCACTGCTCAGAAGGGTCTTTGAAGGCTGCTGCATCTGTGAATGGTAGGGTGGTGGACTTGGATACCCTTGAGACCAGAGCATCTACAGCAGGGGGATTAGACCACTTGTCCACAAGGTTCTTGGAAAAGGATAGGACTTGGAGAATTTTCTTGTAGCTTGGAAATTACATTTTAGAGAGTTCCACTTTTGTACTGTGTTGAGAAGTTGCTCATTAGATGGAAAACAGACCATGGACTTGTGTTTCTTGAACAAGCTGGATTCTCCTTACCACTGTGTGTTTGTATGATGCTTAGTGTCTCGAGCACTGGTTAACGATGCAGTCAACATCATGCTGGCTATCCTGTTACCTGCTCTTATCCTGATTTTCCTTTACTTCCCCGCAGGAGGCATAAGAAGGGGAGGTTTGCCTTCCGATTGGGAGGAAGGTGCCGTCTCCTGCCCCATGGAACAGGAACTGCACAGCGCCCTCCCTGGCCCCCTGATAACAGACTGGCACTTGGTGCAGCATGTATGTGAAATAGATACATATGAAATTTATAAAATAAAAGTGGAAAAAATTACCTTGGCTAAATTAGAGATGATTTCTCTGCCTTCCACTCTGGCATAATAGTCTTCATCAATCAGAAGTGGTTCAATAACAACAAGAATCTAGAAGAACAGATAACAGTATCAACATAAATGACTCATTTCAGTCAAACCATATACTATAAACACATTGCAGGGACTTTGATCATTTTGATTTATCAAGCATAATAAACATTTCTTCTAAATTTAAATTCTTAAAATGTACTGATCTGCTGTGCGACATGTGCCTTTTCTCCTTTTTCCAGTTAGCTGCCACTGTGCTGTAGCTTATTTACTGTATATAAACTATAGCAGACACACCAATGTAGGGCAACAGTAGATTATATCTGAATTACTTTAAAACACTTATTTTTTTGAGGTTACTTTTCCTTTAAGGTATCCAATTAAATATTAGTAAAACAATCCTGAGACTACATACAACTTTTCCTACCTGAAACAAGAGGTACTTCTTAATTACTGAGTTTTAGAGAAGAGAAAAAAACCTCTGTTCAAAAGCAAGTATCACTACAGTGCTAAAGCTTTATAAATATCTAACAAGCACAAGTCTTTTTAACATGTTTATTAACTAAACATAACAGCAAAGTAGTATCTTTTCTAATCAGTAAACTGGCATCTATTAAAGAGATTTTGCTGGTCACTCAACAACTGTACACAAAGTCTTTGTTTTGACCTTTTTTTTAGCCCTAAAAAAAACATTTGTCAAGCATGACTTACACAAAGTTATTTATTACATTTCAATGAAATATTGTACAGGTATGGGACTGGTTATCCCGAAACCTCGGGACCTGTGGTTTTCCGGATAACGGAACCGTAATTTGGATCTTCATACCTTACATCTACTATAAAATCAAGTAAAAATTAAATAAACCAATAGACTTTTTTCTTCCAATAAGGATTAATTATATCTCAGTTTGGATCAAGTACAAGGTACTGTTTTATGACTACAGAGAAAAAAGGAAATTATTTTAAAAAATTGTTATTTGATTATAATGGAGTCTGAGACTGCCTTTTTTGTAATTAGGAGCTTTCTGGATTACGAGTTTCCAGATATTGGATCCCATACCTTTACTTTCAATGCTTTTTAAAAAATTTTTTACATTTTTTGTTTTGCATGTCGATTGACTGCTTCTTTGTGGCTATAATAAAAAACAAAACTTTGAAAACAAGAGTACTGCCAATGAAAAGCTCAAGGTGTGCACTTGGACACAGCCACAAATAGTTTAACTGAAACTGGCCTTACAAATTGAACCTGTTTTTGGATGGTTCCTGGTGCCAATGTTATTCACATGTATACATATGGGGTTATTATTTCACATGGAAAAAGCTTTATTCTTTCACATTGAGATTGCAAAAGTGTTTCAGATAAAAAAAAAAAAGCAAAAAAATTGTTTGTGGAATTTGATTACAGGTATAGGATCAGTTATCCGGAAAGCAGTTGTCTAGAAAGCTCTGAATTACAGAGCTAGACCTCCTAACTAAACAAGACAATTTTTTTCCACCTAACAGGACCTGCAACATCAGAAAAAAACAAAAATAACCAAGTACGGGTCAAGAAACAATGTAGTAGCAGAAGATAAGTAATAAATATAAACCCAGCTAAATAAAATATACCTTGTGTACATATGGGCGGACTAAGTCATCCAGTTTGTACAAAATTCTATCAATAACTTTAACAAGCAAGTGTCTTTCTTGATCTTCAAGTGTTGGTGACATCAACAGAGGCAGGATCTGATTGAATAGTGGACCAGCTCCAAATTCACGAGCTTTATCAGTTATTTGTCGTAAGGCAGCCTAAATAAGATAAAAAAAAAAACTGTGACATGCAGTAACAACAGCTTTAAAGGAGCAATTCAGGGTAAAAATAAAAACTGGGTAAATAGATAGGCTGTGCAAAATAAAAAATGTTTCTAATATAGTTAGTTTGCCAAAAATGTAATGTATAAAGGCTGGAGTGACTGGATGTCGAACATAACAGAATACAACACAACATCCTGCTTTTCAGCTCTCTAAATCTGAGTTAGTCAGCAACTTGAAGGGGGGCCGCATGGGACATAACTGTTCAGTGAGTTTGCAATTGAGCCTCAACATTCAGCTCAGTGTCAAAAGCAACAGTTATGATCCATGTGGCCCTCCCTCAAGTCAGTGATTGGCTACTGCCTGGTAACCAGTCAGTGTAAACAAAAGAGAGCTGAAAAGCAAGAAGTAGTATTCTGTTCTGTTATGTTAGACATCCAGTCACTCCAGTCTTTATACATTACAATTTTGCCTAACTATATTGAAAAAATGTTTTATTTTACACAGCCCATTTACACAGTTTTTACTTTTATAGAAAGAAATTTCACAAGGCACATGCATTAACATTACAAGTTAGAACACGAACACGAAGGGCAAATATATCAAGGGTTGAATTTCGAAGTGAAAACTGCGAAATCCGGCCACTGAATTTTTTTTAAAGTGTTTTTTTTTTTATCGAAAACGGACCATTTTCTTTCGAATAAAAAATCGTTCGATTTTCACCAAAAAAAATTTGATTTTCAAAAACACACCTTAAAGGTTCTAGGAGCCCCCCCATAGGTTAAAACAGCAATTCGGCAGGTTTAAGGTGGCAAAGGATCAAATTTGACATTTTAAAGAGACAGTACTTCGATTTTCGAATGGTCGAATTTTTAAACGCGACTAATTTTTTTCAATTTGAATAGAATTATGGCCTATTCAAAGTACCCAAAAATTACTTAAATTTTTTAATTTGCATTTTCATGCCGACCTTTGATAAATCTGCCCCTTAATAATGATGATCCACAAGTTGATTAATTTCATAAAGTTTGCTAGTATGTATGAAAACATATAGTAGTTATGTGCCCTCCTAACGTCAGTTTTCCACCACAGCTTCCATTAACTTTTATAATATGAACCATTACATCAAATTATGCCCCAAAAATAGTAGGCTACTTCAATCTTTTGACTGGGTATAAACATCCTTACTGGCAACTATAAAATGCAACTTTAACTGCTGGCATTTTGCATAGACCCATTGCCTGCCAAAAACTTAACTTGCTACGTTGTTGGCAGGCTAAGATTTAAGGCTCTCCTCCCAACTACCCTATATTTATGACCTGAAATACGGTGTACATTTCATTTACGGCATGAAAGATGTATTTTTGTCTTACATGTAAACTACTTTTCTCTCTTCATCGAAAGGGGGACACAGGCACTGGAGGATTAACTTTAAGGAAAGGACACTAAAAACAAGAACTCTGAAAGCCCTCCCCCAGGGCAAGCCCACCTATACCAGCAGGCTACACTCCCTCTGGGAGGCTGTCACATCCCAGAACGTTAAAATTTACCATATATAACTGAGAAATTAACTAGAACCTTGGGCTAACTTTTTTCTTGCCAAGCAAGCATATTGTAACCTCTCGATTACTGGGGCTTGGGGGCCCTACCGAAATTGGAGGGGATGCTGGATCTAGGCAGGCACCGCCCTAGGAACATTCCACCTCCTGTCTTGATATCAAGGGATGGGCATGTCTGCGTCCCCCTTTCGATGAAGTGAGAAAAATACTTTACAGGTAAGACAAAAATATATTTTACTCTCTCAGGGGGACACAGGCACTGGAGTGACGTTCAAGAGGAGTCCCCAGAAAGGGTGCGGAGATGAAGCCTGAATCTGTACGGCAGCCTGCAGTACCTTCCTGCCGAAGACTGCCTCTGTAGAGGAGGCCACATGTACCGTAGAATCAGGTGAAAGTATGAATGGAAGACCAGGTGGCAGCCTTGCAGATCTGCTCCACGGACGCCATGTTCCGTGCTGCCCAAGAAGGCGCCAGTGATGAATTGAGTGGGCCATGAGTCTGATATGAGAAGGTTTACCAGCAATCTGGTAGGTCCTGGAGATCGTGGAATGTATCCATCTGGCAAGGGTGGTCTTGGAAGCCCTCAGGCCCTGATGATCCAGCCATGTAGTGCTAGAGTCTGGATAACAAGGGAAAGATCGGACTTGTTCCTTTGGGATGATGAAGCCTTGATGAGATCATCGTCCAGGTAGGGGGTAACTGACACCCCCTGAGATAAAAGAAAAGCTAGTACTGGATCTAGGATCTTGGTGAAGACTCAAGGAGCCGTTGCCAGACCAAAGGGGAGAGTGCGTTTTCCCAGGGTGGCAAAACAAAGGTAGCAGTGATGTGTAACGTGGATGAGGATATGAAGGTATGTGTCCTCGATATCAACTGAAGAAAGAAACACTCCTGGTTCCATTGCTGCAATGATGGATCGGATGGACTCCATCCAGAAGAGAAACATCTGAGACAATGAATAAGCTTTTTGAGATCTAAGATTGGAAGGATTCCTCCTTCCTTCTTTGGGACGGGGAAGAAGATGGAACAGAAACCATGTCTTTCCTCCTCCTTGGGTCCCGGACCCACGACTCCTGCCTGTAGGAAAGAAATATCTCCCGAGGGGGGTGTCGGAACTCTATGGAATAACCGTGGTGGAGAACTTCTTGGACCTAGGCATCTACGAAGGAGTGAGACCAAACCTGCAGAAAGGAGAAGAGACACCAGCCCAACCTCTCTAATCAGGAGGTGGGCAAACCTTCAGGAAGTGGATGTTTTGTCGCTAGAAGGTTTCTGAGTTTTTCTACCCGTGGACCAGGCAGATGCCTTCCACTTTCCGCTAAGGGAAGAAGTCTTTTCAATGGTTGGAGTCTTTGCTTGTCTGGAACTAAATCGAGAGAAACTGCAATTTGATGGCTGCTGCTTTGAGTTGTATTGTGGAAGGAGAGTACTTTTACCCCCTGCAGCCTGGCTGATGATCTTATCCAGCTCAGAGCCAAAGAGAACTTTTCCTGCAAAGGGAATAGAGACCAGTGACTTCTTGGATGTTAAATCCACAGACCAATGTTTAAGCCAGAGGAAACGTCTGGGCACCATGTGAAGTGGTGGAAGCCATTGGAATCATCTTAGCCGAGTCTAAAGGAGGCCATACACAGAGAGATCCGCTCATTTTAGGACTTTTAGGATGCCTGGGGGATCAACTGTAGGAGGAAGGCACCAGAGATCAGTGTCATCCTTGGGCAAAGAAGTGCAAAGTGATGGAAGAGATTAATCTTGTGCTCTAGAGAAGCCTACTAATCCTTGACTACAGAAAAAAAGTTGATCATGTGAAGGGAACAACTTAGCAGTCTTTTTCGGTCTCTTAAAAAGATCCTTGGAAGGATCAGACAAGACAGATGCGGACATCGAGCCTCAAGAACAGATTCAGTCAGGCTGTCTATGTCTGAGATAGCAGTTTCATGATGGGAATCAACCTCAGAATCCCTGTCTGAAATCTGCACATCCTCTGCAAGTTCAGACTCCTCGTTGGAGTCCGGAAGTAAGGGGGTCTCTGATACCTTGCATTTTCCTGCTTCCCCCGAGGGGGGTTGGGAAGTCAGTTGGGCAAGGAACTTGTCTAAGGATTCAGGAAGCCGCGCAAGCCCCTGAAGGAAAGAAATGGAAATGAAGTTCCGTTTCCCAGGGAGGTGCAGGTACTGAAGCTGGTGCACCCTGGCTGTCAGTAGAAGAAGGGGCCTGGGGAAGGTGCGAGCATGTAGTGCATGTAGACTTAGGGTGACCTGGGGGAAGCCTGGTGTGGCAACTGGCGCATGCCAAAAAAAGAAATCCTGAAGGTGGAAGGAGCCCTGGCAGCTGACTGCATAGAACGCAGCTTGGGACCTTCCCTGGTGGGGTATGCCATGGCATCAGAAAAGGAGCTCCTGTCCCAGTAAAAATCGCCGTGTCAACTGGGGCTGAAATGAAATTCCTGCCCGGGGAACCTGTGAAAAAATAAATAAAAATCTCCCCTAAGGGGATTGTCCTCCTCCCATGAGGACACCAAAAGAACCAAGGTGTGACAGCCTCCTGGAGGGGGTGTAGCCTGCTGGGATAGGTGAACTGGCCCCGGGGGAGGGCTGTCAAAGTTCTTGTTTTAGTGTTCTTTCCTCCAGGAAGGTAAAGTTAACCCTCCAGTGCCTGTGTCCCCCTGAGATGAGAGAGTAAATATACTTTGTGCATGATGCACATATAATTGGGCTGGTAGGAGGCTAAATTAATGGTCATCAGGCTACATTGAAAACATTTTTTTTGGTTTGGTGGACTCCCTTTGACATTTCGCTTTCAGCAACATTTAAAAAAATTTCAGGATCGAAATATCGCTTACAAAAACCTTTAATTATCTGGCCCAATTAGAAACTATTTTACTATACTTCCAACATTTCTTTTATGTCTGGCATGAGCTCTACAGAAAGCAAAAAGACCTAACCTTTGATAAAATTGCTTTTATAATTTTACAAAAACCATTTCTGCAACAAGTATATAAAAAATATCCAAAGGTTTGCTAAATTTAACACTTACCTTCCTCATTGGCGGTGTACCATTTTTTATTTTTAACAATAATTTCATTATTTTTCTTTCTTTCTGTTCTTCTGGACTAAGTGTGGATTCATCAACATCAACCTGAAAAAGAGAATGTATAAAATCTAAATTTATCAAAAGCAAACATGATCATCTGTTTATATGTGCAAGTTAGGACAGCAGAAGGATTTATTTTTATATTTATTTATACAGAAAAAGTTCAGTGAGGCAGCCTGCATAATTTACTGAAAATATTAGGGTTTAGGGCTTTATCATATTAAATCTACACCACAAATATTTTCCCCGCTTAAGTAGAATGTACTGGGCCTTAAAAATTTCTACACCCTCATTAAATGCATTCAATGAATTCAACTTTTCCTGAAAGTACTTTTTGTTTACTGTTTTTTAATCAAATCTATATGAAAAATCTATGTTTTTGTCATTTCTTGAGCAAAACAGGCAAACTTAAGTTACCCCATGTCTGGTTCTTGCAAGGTAGAGAGGCTCACTGGTGAAGTGAAAAAATCCTAACAATGGATTATCTGCACACTTGTAATCTAATAATCTATCTCGCTAGAACCATACATACTGTAACGTCAATTTCCCCTTTGTTAAACTCTAGAAATAAAAAAAATTGAATTTTTGTGAATAAAACAGGCAAAAAGTATGTTCAGCACAAGCCCTATTCAATGAAATCATGTTGAAAAGGGGTTATACTGCCCATTTAAATTATAGTAGATAATTCTCCATATCAAAGGTTTAAAGAATAGTTCAGTGTAAAAATAAAAACTGGGTAAACGGATAGGATGTGCAAAATAAAAAATGTTTCTAATATAGCCATAAATGTAATGTATAAATATTGGAGTGACTGGATGTCTAACCTAATAGCCAGAACTTTGTAACTCTGGGTTAGTCAGTGAATTGAAGGAGGGCCACATGGGACATAAATGTTCAGGGAATTTGCAACCGATCCTTAGCATGTAGCTCAGAATCAAAAATTAACAGTTATGACCCATGTGCACCCTAAAGTTTCTGATTGGTTATCACCTAGTAACCAATCCGTGGAAACCAAGAGAACTACAAAGCAGGAAGTGTTATGGCTATTATGTTATACATCCAGTCACTCCAGCCTTACACATAACTTACATTTTAGGCTAACTTTATTAGAAACCATTTTTATTTTGCACAGCCAATCTATTTACCCAGTTTTTAATTTTACACTGCACGATTCCTATATAAGGGCTAGCATTCACACTAACATCCTGACTTGGCAATCACTAAGTTAAGCAACATTTGGTGAAACTTCTGACATGACACTCGGTCTAAATAACAAAGGCCTTAATGGGACACTACTAGCCCTTTATACTTGGAACAGAAAGGAAGCATTGGTTCACTATGTGTGAGAGAAAACAAAAGGGTACAATTTTACTATACAGGGTCCCTATGAAACTACCATTGTGTGTATGGTAAAAGAGTTATAGCGTAGCATGGAATTATTAACATTATACAGATGGGGAAGATGGGGCCACAGCCACATTGAGGAAAGGGGATCCCTACAGCATTTCACTCACCAGCCATGAGCCTACCTTTATAACCCCTTATCCAACTGCACACAAGGAAAGGGTTGAGGATACCATGTCTTCCAGTTAACATCTGAGGCACAGTGTGGCAACCTGGCAAGGAGAGATGGGCTCTCAGAGGTATTATGCATTCCTCCCCTGTATTTATGATTGGTGGATGGTAGTGCAGTTTAATTCCAATAGTAATGTCAAAAGGAAAACAACTCTGTCCCCCCCTTGGGTCATCAACAACTCTAACACAGAATCCCTTTGGCAATAAAGGCTATTGTGACACTAAAATCTACAATTAGTAGAAGTACTGTTTTATAGAGTTTATATGTGTACATGTTTATGAGTGTATAGATAATGTGTGTATAAGTGCACTGGGGTTCATTTGGAGAGATTGAACTTGATGAAATTTGGTCTTTTTCCAATCCATCTTAACAAAGCTGCTCAAAAGCGCTATGATAATTCCATGGCCATTGCATTAATTTCAAAACACTTGAGTATGTTGCACAAAAATATCGAAATCTGCAAGAACCAGAAAGGTCAATAGGAAAGTATACACAAGGGAGTCTGGGGGTTACCTCCCTGTTATGACAAAGGAAAAAAAAACACACACAAGCATGGAGGTTTTTGGCTTTCTTGAGAAAGTATAATAGCACCACAGACTCACCAATAATTTGTCAAAGTACTGAATATCATCAGGTTTCAGGAATGGAAGATTTCCAGAAGGTTGGTCACTAACACTTTTCATGGTTCTATCCTCTGTTGGCATGTGGAACCCAGTCATACCTCCTAACGGTGTTGGAGTTGCAGTTAATTTACGGGCAGGTGTACGAATTGGTACGTATCCAGCAGGAGGAGGAAGGACCTTTTTTTTTTCAGGAGGAATTAAAGAAAAATGTTAATTACTTTTTCATGCAGCTATTCAGAGTATATCTTGGAATAGATTAGCATCTATGGCTATAAAATGCAGTAAATTAACATTATAATCTATGTCTTCATTTATACTGTATATGTTTTTGCATAAATGAAATCCTGGAATGCTCTGTGTGGGAGCCACACTCAAAAATTGGACCTGGAAGTGGTTGTTGAACCCAAAATATCTGCAACTGCTAATTGTGACAGCACTTTTAGTAGTGCTAGTATTCATATCAAATAAAAGAAAAACCACAGCATTAACATGCCTTTTGAGTGCCTTTTTTATTTGTGATATTTTTCAGGCCTTGATAAAGGGCACACAGGCTCGAAACAGGTTGTGTAATAGTAATCGGCAAATAAAAGAACAACGACAGCATTAAAGTGATACGGACACTAAAAAATTACTTTTTAAAATATAAATGTACATTAAATGTTACCTATATTTCATGTTGATAATTTTTTGCCGAGAGGTTTGTTTTTGTATATAATTGTTAGTTGAAGTTCCTAAGCCTGACTCTCTGATTTTGCCAACCTGGCTGTCCAACGGACTCCTGCTGCACAAATATGGCAGCTCCCTCATACAGGAACATGGGGGATCAGACAGGTAATGTAAAAGCATCATGCAAATACTTTATGGCAAAGTTAGAAGTAGCTTTCAAAGCCAATATTATAATAGATGTAAAAAGAAAAAAAAAAAGTTTAATTTCAGGTGTCAGTATCTCTTTAATATCCTTTTTGAGTGATCTCCTCATTTTCAATAATTTAAAGGCCAGATATCAGGATATTGTTGACCTGTTCGGGGAAAGTTGCACTCTTATCCTGAATTGAGTTGGCAGTGCATTTAGGACATCTTATCACTTTGTATTCATATGAATACTGGGGTGACTCATTACAAACTTTTTTGTTTGTTTTATGTGTGACCACTATATTATGAAACATGAACATACAACTGGTTCAACCACCAACATATATTTGTTATCATAGGATGATTAGTTTAATATGAGCAATGGCACAAAAGTGGCTTAAAGGGAAACGGTCATGGGAAAACATGTTTTTTTAAAGGGGTGGTTCACCTTCAAGTTAACTTTTAGTATATTGTAGAAGGGCCATTTCTAAGAAACTTTTCAATTGGTCATCATTATTTATTTTTCATAGTTTTTTAATGATTTGCAATTTTCTTCTATTTCTTTGCAGCTTTCAAATGGGGGTCACTGACACCATCTAAAAACAAATGCTCTGTAAGGCTACAAATGTATTGTTATTGTCACTTTTTAATACTTATCATTCTATTCAGTCCATCCCCTAATCATATTCCATTCTCTTATTCAAATCAATGCAGGGTTTATAGGGTAATTTGTACCCTAGAAACCAAATTGCCGACACTGCAAAATAGAGAGCTGCTGAATAAAAAGCTAAGAATCTAGAAAACCACAAACAATAAAAAATGAAAACCAATTGCAAATTGTCTCAGAATATCACTCTCTACATTATACTACAAGTTCACTCAAAGGTGAACAACCCCTTTAAAAACGCATCAGTTAATAGTGTCGCTCCAGTAGACTTCTGCACTGAAATCCATTTCTCAAAAGAGCAAACAGATTTTTTTTATATTCATATATTTATATTTTGAAATCTGACACGGGGCTAGCCATTTTGTCAATTCCCAGCTGCCCCATGTCATATTACTTGTGCCAGCACTTTAGGAGCTAACTGCTTTCTGGCAGGCTGCTGTTTTTCCTTCTCAATGTAACTGAATAGTATGCTGTGGGACATGGGTTTTACTATTGAGTGCTGTTCTTAGATCTAACAGGCAGCTGTTATCTTGTGTTAGGGAGCGGATATCGGTTTACCTTCCCATTGTTCTTTTGTTAGGCTGCTGGGTGGGGAAAAGGTGATATCACTCCAACTTGCAGTACAGCAGTAAAGAGTGATTGAAGTTTATCAGAGCACACATCACATGACTTGGGGTAGCTGGGAAATTGACAAAATGTCTTGCCCCATGTCAGATTTAAAAATGAAATATAAAAAAAATCTATTGGCTCTTTTGAGAAATTGATTTCAGTGCAGGATTCTATTCTATTAATTGATGCATTTTGAATTTTTTTTTCCCACGACAAGATCCCTTTAATTAAATGAAACCTGCAAGCAGTGTCTGGACTAAACTACACTTTGCCTAACAGATCAGATTTATACCTAAGAACGCAACAATATTATTTCATAAACAGATATTCTGCAGTTCCACATTTAAGAATCCAGACAAAACGAATTTTGAGATCTATGCTCCAAAGCCGCAAAAAGCTTGAATCCAAAGATACTCCAGCTAAAACCGGACTAGTTCATGTAGAAGCCAGTGGCAGAGTACCCTTAAAACATTTAGAGGTATTTAGCATTTGTGATTTATGCAGGGGTTTCCCCCAGTGGTTTGCACTTGAAAACTCCATCAACTAGAGATTTTTTACTCTCTGTTAAATCAATTAATTGTAGTATTTGAGTCCCCCATTCCCCCCATTGCATTGATACAAGGTTTTTTTTTTACATACAGCTTTTTTCCATAAATAAGCAAACATTCGAGTTGTGAGTTAGAAAAGGTAGAAAAACCCTCACAAACTATCTTTGATAAATAACCCCAACCAAGTGTTGCAGTTTTTGCAATTGCCAGTATTTTGCTGCCATGACTTTTTAGCTGTGCAGCACAAGCCTGGGAATTGTCCCTACACTGACTTGTAACTTCAAAGCCACCACAGATGACAATGCAGCAGTGAACAAGCCCTAAATATTAAGTATATAAACACTATAATATTCTGAACAATGACAGTGAAATGAATATAATAGTACAGTGCAGTATATGACTACGAATATACATATTAAGATTTACATATGCAATCTGACTCAAGAATATTTATTAGCAAGATTACCCTAAATCTAGTGGGGAGTTTTCTTCTCACTTGGTGTAAAGTATGCGTAGTAGAAACTAACCTGACTATAACCAAATATGGTTGATCCCATATCAGCTAATTACACTTTAAACCAGTGGTCCTCAAACTTGGCCCTCCAGCTGTTAAGGAACTAAAAGTCCCACAATGCATTTGCCTGACTGTGGCTGTCAGACTCCATCATTGCATTGTGGGACTTGTAGTACCTTAACAGCTGGAGGGCCAAGTTTGAGGACCACTGCTTTAAACTATAAGCCATGTCCATGATAACTGGGGATGGGATGAGATGGTAACATATAGATAATGACAGTTTACTCTATCTGAAGCTTTTGTTCAACTCTACATGGTATTCTATAGTGTTTGGATAATCAAATCACACTTCTGTTTACATACAGGTGCTAGTGTATGGTTAATTGTGCTGGAGCCTATGCCAACTAGTGTACATCACAAGGATCACCTGCAAAATTTAAAATGGAACACCTCACCATCATTGTGTATCAGTAGTCATTTTATTTTAATAAAAAAATAGATGTAAAACATCACAGAATAATAACATAACATACCAACTAAAAGCCTTACCCTGATGAGGCAGTAAGGCTGATAGTCTAACTATTCAAAAATCTGTTCACGGATATCAGGGCATAAAGCAATTAATGTTACAGAAGTGTTGGAGGATGTGACATGTGCACGTGATTGGCATTGCGCACTTCCGCTTTTTCCCTTTATAAAAAGAAAATTACCTTATAACCTTCTGGAAACATAGCATCCAATTCCTCATCAGATAAGGGACGGTTTCTTTCATCAATTTCTCGCTCCCATCGCCAAGCCTGAAGCTGTTCTGGAGTCATACTCATAATGTGTCCTAGCCCACCCAACGAAAAATAAAAAAATAGAAAAAATTATCTTTGACCTAGTATTTCTTATGGAACTTGAAACCTTGTATAAAAAAAATAATGCTTTTTATTTCAAGAACTGGGAAATGAAAATGCAGGTTCAAATTAAAACGCAGAGCACAGTTAAAATGAAAACAATTTGGAAAATCAGATAGAATAGATAAAAGAAAATTCTTTTAGGCCATCACAGGGGCAACTTTAATGAAATTCCATAAAACATTTGAAATGTATATCTAATCAGTTATTAAAACTGTAAAATTGAGGTTTCATAAAAACATAAAAAGTAAATATAAATCTATATAGTTTTATTTTTCTTTAGATCAGTGCGGATATATAGGAAGGAGCTTCATTGTTGGATAGGAAATCATGAGCTGGTGATCTGTATGGAGGAACAACTATGGAGCTATGAGATGAAATCTAGCAGCAGTGTCTAGTCAATTTGAATTTACAACATTAAGTTCCTACTTACCTGGAGTTGGAGTAGCCATGTTCATAGCAGGCGTGCCAATTGGAGTTTTTCCTGGAGTCAAAACTGGAGTACTACCACCCATCTGACTAGCAGGAGTTTCATCCCAGCGAGATTTTCTTTTACTTGCTCCAGGTGTTGGCGTTTCACCAATAGAATCCCCTCCACGATCTGTGCGTGGTGTTTCTGCCCATCCGCTGCCATGGCCAGGAGTATCTATAAAAAGAAATTAAAAAAAACATTGTTTTCTTATTTACTTTTTAGGGCTTGGTAGACTGCTTAGCAAAACACAAGATACTGCATTTCTGGACTGGTAACACTTCAGCTGAATGGATTATGCTATTGTGCACCTTCAAAGGCCATATGAACACTTACCTTCTTTCCTCCCAAAGAAAGTTTTGTTGGAATTGTTTGTTTCTACAACCCTATTTAAACAGGTTCAATAAACCGAGATTTTACCAAAAAAAAAAACCCCCAAAGACCCATGAGTAAACCCCTTCCCACTTGGTTAAGACATAAAAAGGGTCCAAAACACCTCAAAGCCCTTTCGTTACAAGTTCTACATGTTACAAATACAACAAATTGTGGGGCTTCCATCATGATTTTTATGGTGTAGTTTTATTCTTAAATAACATTATTTACACTGCAAACAAGTCACTACCATATAAAATGCCATTCCTAAACCAACAAGTGCATATTTTTTTATTTGTAATATTGCCGTGTAGGCAACCACCTCAGGTCATTTTGCATGGTCATATGCTTTCAGAAAGAGCAAGTGCTGCACTATGGAATTGCTTTCTAACAGGCTATTGTTTCATTTACTCAATGCAACTGAAGGTATTGCAGTGGGACATGGATTTTTACTATGAAGTGCTGTTCTTATATCTACCAGGGAGCTGTTACTGGTCACCTTCCCATTGTTCTGCTGATAGGCTGCTGGGGGGAAGGGAGGAGGTGATATCGCTCCAACTTGCATTGCAGCAGTAAAGAGTGACTGAAGTTTATCAGAGTCCCATGATTTGGGGCACCTGGGAAACTGTCAATATGCTATACCCCGTGTCAGATTTCAAAATTAAATATAAAATAAAATAAAAATTTCAGTGCAGAAGTCTGCAAACATGTTTTCCCAGGACAGTATCCATTTAAGCTCTATCCTCTGCCCAGCAAGTGTTTCCATGCCTTCCATGGTCTGCTTGCTTTCCCCACTGACCTGCATGTGCCTTTCACTGTACACCTTTGCCATCTTCCTAGCGGCAAGTTATTCTCACATTGTAGCAAAGTGCCTACTCTTCATCCTTGTCCAACAGTGCAGTACATGCATAAGTTCAATAACCAGGTTATTGTGATCATCACTTTCACTAACCCAGCTTTACTCACCACGTTCCGTTTTGGGAGTCTCATCCCATCTATTTTTTCTTGCACTTGATGTTGCACCACTGTGGCCTGGTGTTGCATGACCTGGAGTATCCCCTCTACCAGGTGTAGCTGCCCCAGATGGTGTATGACTAGGTGTAGGATCCCAAATTTTTGAACCTGGTGTTGCTCCAGGAGTCTCGCTTCCCTTTGCACGCCCTGGAGTTTCATCCCATCTTAACGAAGGGGTGTGTCCAGGTGTCTTACGAAAAGAAAAAAGTACACCAGTAAGCAATGTCTCAAAATGTTCCCATGTCAGTTACTTGTGGAGTTCAGCAATCATATGAATGTGTAACATCAGCTGATAATGTTTAAATTGATTATGCAATTCTGTCAATTTTTAGGTCTCTTACACGCTGGCGTTTGTGATCTGCGTTCCGTTTGGCTGCGTTCAGTCGCAGGGGAGCGCAGGTCTTGATGCACCTCATTCTTTTCAATGAGGTTGTACCCACGAGACACGTGTAAGAGCAGAACGCAGGTTCAAATGCAACAGGAAAAGAATGATTTGCGTCTAGACCTGCGCTCCCCTGCGGCTGATGCAGCCAAACGGAACATAGGTCACAAACTCCCTAAAAGCTTTTCTTTTTAAAAGGTGTCACATTCTCTGATATTATACTGTGTAATTTATCAGTACAGAGAATTGCCCTTTAAAGGGTACCATGCACCCTTACATTGAGTAAAAAGGCAAGAGGCAGCTTTTTGAAATTGTGAAGGATGTCACTAATGTCATTAAAAACTTTTAAAATTGTAATGCAAATGTTTGCTGTCGGCAGTTTATGGTGCAACCATTGGGAGTTGCAACCACTTAAGGGGTTACACAACATGAGCCCTCAGAGAGCAGAAAAAAAGCTTTTGCATCAGATAATATTTTCTTAAAGGGGTTGTCCAACTTCCAAACACTTTTTCTTGTTCAGTGGTTTTCAGATTGTTCTCCATAAATAAAGATTTTTATCAATTACTTTCCATTATTTCTTTTTTACCGTTTGACCAAAATCTAAGTGTAAAGTTGAATGTTGGTGTCTGTGGTGTTTGAGTCTGGCAGCTCAGTATTTCAGGTGCAGACTCTAAACTGTTACAATTTTGCAACATTTAATTGATACATTTCACAGCAACATCTCTGGAGTATTAGCAACTATTGTATCAAGTCTAACTACTACCTGTAATGAAACCCAGAGATTCTGCTCAGCAGGGACAAAGATAAGAAATGTATCCATTAAATGTATCAGTTGGGGGGGTCGGTGATCAATAAACTAAAGGTCACTGTAAATTATACAACAGTTTCGAAAACCTCAGTAACTACTTTAGCCCAAAATGTTGCCATTTAGCATTCAGTGTGATGCACACAGATAATTCTAATTGGTTGAACATGTGCTTCTTATATCGCAGGCACTTGCAACTTATCACCGGTAAGTTTAAGAGTTAGTACACCTTTACATTCATTAAGTTATTAATAAAATATAGCCATTTTGAATAATATAGAATATAGAATTTCGTGTGGTAGATTGAATTATTTGACTTCCTCTTCTTCTTGTTGATAGGGGTTATCGAAACCAGCAAAAAAAACCCTGTTCTTTTGATGCTCTAATGTTAGTTACTTTTATTTACTCATCTCCCTTTTTACACCCTTTCAATCTTTCAGTGAAATCACACTTCCAATTTACTCTAAAACTGGCCATAGATACAAAGTTACCATCAGACGAAACAAAGCTTTGTATGCTTTTCGGACTGTGTGTGGATCATCCAGTCATTTCGATAGGTTGATGGGCCAGGCTAAAAAAAACCTGTATATCAGATCTCTGAATGAATTGCCTCATAATTAATTGTCGGACATAACTTTAGTAAAATTGCTGCCAGCCAATTAAAGGGGTGGTTCACCTTTAAGGTAACTTTTAATATATTATAGAATGGCCAGTTCTAATCAGCTTTTCAATTGGTATTCATTTTTATTTTTTTATAGTTTTATAATTATTTGCAGTTTTTTTCTGACTCTTTGCAGCTTTCAAATGACGTCGCTGAGCCCTTCTAAAAAGCAACAGCTCTGTAAGGCTACAAATGTATTGCTCATTTGTATTACTCATCTTTCTATCCAGGCCTCTCCTAATTATATTCCAGTCTCTTATTAAAATCAATGTATGGTTGCTAGGGTAATTTGGACCCTAGCTATCAGACTGCTTGAAATGCAAATTGAAGAGCTGCTGAATTACAAGATAAATAAAAACCCACAAATAAAAAAATTTAGACCAATTGTAAATAGGCTCATAGTATCACTCAACATCATACTAAAAGTTATCTCAAAGGTGAACAACCCCTTTAATGGCTAGAACAGCATCTTATTTTTAGTACTTTATATTAATTTGAATGGTCCAAAGATTGGCATAGACGATCGTTCGTCTGACATAGGCTATAATCGCCATCTTAAAACCAGATAGGTGCTGAAATTCCAAACTGGAGAGTTAAAAACTAATGGCAAATGGTTTTAGAATATCACTATGTATATCATATGAAAAGGAAATCTAATGTTGAACTTTAAATTAGGGGGCGGTATACCACTTTTAAACAAGTACAACAAATAGAGCTTGTGTCGAACTTCCTTTTGGTTTAAATCAAGAAAATTGTAGGTTTCTTTTAAGTTCATGAACTAATCAGAGAGAATAAAGTTACTCCATGTATGATCCTTGGGAGGTAATCTGTTTGGTGAAAGACATAAAATTTATATATTTCTGTGATTAACACAATAGGCAAAAAGTATGTTTGGCACAATCACTATAAAAGATACAATGAATTAAGTACAACGACCTCCGCTTGATCCCAGCTGGATAATTTCTTTGGAGTCGAACCAGGTGTTTGATCTTTTTGATCTGTCTGATCCCATCTACGTTTGCGTTTGGAAGGTGGCTGCGATGCGGAAGATGCAGACGATCCATTAACCACTTTAAGATCTCCAGATTTAGCCTTTTCTGCTATTTGCTGTCTTATTTCACGCTGTGTAAAAGAATAACATCAATTAATCAAGAGTACAGCAATAATTAATTACATTTTACTTTACTTTTTTTTTTTACTGTGACAAATGTATTCATGTGAACTAGTTAAGATTTATGCTTTTTTACATTTCTTAATGGCTGGTAGGGCAGTTATTTATACTTTACATTCAGTATTGAATAAATGTTACTGCAAAACATATTACAGTATTTAGAAAATCTTCTGTAACCACTTCAGTCAATATATAGTCAACTTTTTTTGTCCGCTTTATTCAGGCACCAACCTGTTTGTAAGCCATCACTAAGTCCAGTTTTAATATTATGAATATTAAAGACAATAAAAACAGACGCATTGGCCAGGAATACTGGGAAGTTTTAAGCCTTGGAATCATGCCTGCAGTTTTCAAAAAGAAAACAACTAAAAGATTAAAATCCAACAGTGTAAAACTTGGAATAGTGAAAAGCAATAAACAGGGCAAAGGAAGAAATAGAAGGAAATAGAGATGTGAGAACAGTAGGATTATAGAAGAGCAATCAAAAAAATAGTGTAGTAGAAGAGAATGTCAAAATTAAAACAGGGGGTTGGAGAGAAAGGGCCAAGAGAAAAATGGATAAATGCAAAAGTTGTAAAAAAACAAAAAACATACAAAATAGGTATATAAGGCGCATGCTCCTTCACAGGTCACTGTTGCTAAATTGACCCATGTCAGAGCATTTATTAAAGGGATACTCTCATGGGAAACCATGTCCCTGGTCATGGGACTTGTGCCAGCACTTTAGGAGGGAACTGCTTTCTGG
Source organism: Xenopus borealis (assembly GCA_024363595.1). Taxonomy (NCBI): domain Eukaryota; kingdom Metazoa; phylum Chordata; class Amphibia; order Anura; family Pipidae; genus Xenopus; species Xenopus borealis. Next base: position 93,352,812 of record CM044447.1, on the reverse strand, counting down.
CAGGTTGTTGTTTTTATTTCTTAATGTAACTGAATGAAATGCAGTGGGACATGGGTTTTTACGAATGACCGCTGTTCTTAGATTTACCAGGCAGCTGTTATCTTGTGTTAGGGAGTGGTTATCTTGTTACCTTCCCATGTCAGATTTAAAAATAAAATATAAAAAAAAAAAAAAAAAATAATTTTCAAGATGCATCAGTTAACAAGGAGAGTCAGACCAAGGTAGGGAAAAAAAAAAAAAAAAGATTAGCATCCACCCACAGAATTAGCATTTGCTTAACCTCTCAATAAAATAATTATCAACACAAGTAAAAAGAAAACCTACCTCTTCCTTTGTTAAATACTGTTCCTGCATAACATCTTTGAAGGTTCTTGCATTTAATTTAGGATCTGGTGTTTTGCCACCTGAAAAAATAAAGCGATAGTAAAATACCTGTACCTTTAGTATGTCTTTAAAGCAAACATTTTATACTGAAAGGAATACTGCAACACCACCTCTTTGTTGCAAAAGTGAGAAGTTGTATTTATTAGGTCAGAAAACCTGGCAACATTTCGTGCTTGACGAGACTAAGCCAAAAACATTGCCTGATTTTATCATCTATTAAATTGTGTAAAAATGTGTGATGTAAGATGAATTACCATCTGCAAAAGGATCAAGCCTCTCAGGCGAAATAATCATCTTTCTTCTTTGCTGTTTATATTCATCTTCACGATTTGCAATCTTCTGTGGTCTGTGTTCTGCAAACGGATCATACTATAAAAAAAAAAAAAAAAGCTAAACTGCATTTTTTTCTGTTAAATTTTAAGATTTTTCTAGAATTATACAGTGGTATACATCAATTAACAAACACGTATAAATTTTATAGCAGCAATGTAAACACTGAAGACAATAATTTGCAGACTCACACAAACGCACAGCTTGAAAGAATGTGTATCATATTCCCATTTTTATTAACAAAGGATTAGTTAAAGATTTATTTTGATTTATGAACTTACATCTATGGTAGTGAGAGTATGGGTTACAAATAAGCTGGGCAAATAATCAGGTCTTGTATATTACCCAAATCTTTTAGGATTAGAAACATGCAAATGACTCTTAATTAATGTGGAATTTTATAATAAATTGTATGCATTTTAAAATCAAATGGGCAATTAGAATAAGACTTTGCCTTAAATTTCTTTCGGGTGAATTATTCAAATTTTTTCCAAACTTCCCTTCAATCTTTCCACTTTTTGCTGGATGCTTTCTCAGGCTCAACCGGAGTTAACAGCACTTAGCACTGAATGATAGGAACCAATCAGCAGCTAGGCAGACCTAATAGAGAAGTGAAGCTTGTGTTTGCATGTGTGAATGTGGGGTTGATTGGCTATCCCCCTATCACTCACTTACTATGCATCTTACAGAGACCAATAGGATACACTCACCTAACATCTGAAACAAGGAGGACTGTAGCAGATCTATGGGAGCTACAATAACATGGCCATTTTTACAGATAATTTTAAGTACACAAAATCAGGGGAAATTTCAGTTATGCTAAACGTCTCCTTTATAAACAGTAGAGAACACTGGTAGAGAAAATATTGAAACCACTTTCATCTAACACCTCTTTGTGGGTTTGATTGTGGGAGAAGAATCAAAAACCCACAGTAGAACAAACCTTCCTTTATCTTTAAGCTAAAGACACTTGAAATGACTAGGAGCGTAGAAAAAATAAAAATACATTTAGTGCTTTATATTTAGAAATAAAAGAAAATAGTTTTTTTTTTGTAAAAACAAGATATATTTAGAGAGAGCACTTGATCCCTATGCAGTCATAAGTAGGATGGAGGAAAAAAAGATAAAAACTCCCGCCCCTACGCCTTTAAAAAAAAAAAAAAAAAAAAAAAAAGCTATAGAACTACAACACAGTGTGACCAGTGGACTGCTGTATATAATGTAAAAACCACCAGCTACTTTTTCTTCTCTTCCATTTTCTGTTTCAGAAAACTGACAATGATTTGAATATTATTATTTCATAATTTCTGAAAACCAGTGTTTCACACGCATTTACCTGTTCAGTGGACTGAGGGATATCATTTAATAATGCAACTGGAGCATGATAACCTGGTTTCTTCTGTTCAAAAGTTGCTGATGAAACATCATCATCATCCTGTTAAAAAAATTAAAAAAAAATATATAGATCATAAAGCAAAATCACAATCAAACACCCGGTCAGCCTTTCCTTTTGGGATTGTGAAGAAGTGGATGAGTAAGCAAGTAAAAAAACTCATACATTAACAGCAACTTTGTCACATCATTGAGTCAAGACATAACATAAATATCTTAAACTAACAATCCCAATCTATGGGTAGTGGCAACTTAAAGGAACAGTAACACCAAAAAATGAAAGTGTTTTAAAGTAAAGAAAAGATCATGTAGTTTTGCCCTGCTCTGTTAAAACTGATCTGTTTGCTTCAGAAACACTACTATAGTTCATATAAACAAGCAGCTGTAGAGCAATGGTGGGAATTGAAAAACGGCTATATGGCACAGGATAAGTAATGGATAACAGATAACATTATGTTCTACAGAGCTTATCTGCTATCTGCTGTGTAACTTGAGCATTTCTCCTTTGACTAGTTGCCCCCATGGCTACACAACAGCTTTTTTATATAAACAATTGTATTGTTTCTGAAGCAAACACTGCAGTTTTACCAGCACAGGGCAACACTGCATTATATTTTTATGACTTTAAAACAATTTCATTTTTTGATGTTACTGGTCCTTTAAGTGGTGTACTATACTAGTCAGTACAAATACGTTTGGTAAATTAATATGAAAATTTCAAATAGCACACATAAGCAGACTCTTCTGTTTTATAAATTCATAGCACACAGTGACTCATTTAATCATTTCTACTATAGTGTGGGATCAGTTATTCGGAAACCAGTTATCCATAAAGCTCCACATTTAAGGAAGGGAGTCTCCCATAGACTCCATTTTAATCTAATAATTAAAATGTGAAAACATTTTTTTCTCTGTAATATTACAAAGGTACCTTGTACTTGATACCATCTAAGATAGAATTGTTACTGGAGGCATAACAATACTATTGTTTAATTGACGTTTAGTAGAAAAGGTATGTAAATTACAGAAAGACCCCTTATCGAGAAAACCCTAGGTCCCAAGAATTCTGGATAATAGTTTCCATATGTTGCTTTCACTAATTCCAGAAAAGAAAAAGGAATTAACAGCAATGGGACCAGTTCCTTTGTACTAAGTATATTAATACCAGTAGCCTTTTAATTCCTTACCTGCCAAGGGCTCTTACACACGAGCGTTTTTACCTGCGCTCCCCTGCGTTCCGCTTTGCTGTGTTCAGCCGCAGGGGAGCGCAGGTATAGACACACTCAATGCTTTTCAATGGGGCTGTACTCACAAGAAAGCATGTAGGCCCCGACACAGGTTCAGACGCAACATGCTGCATTTTTCCTGCGTTCGGCACCTACATGCGTTCGTGTGAGCCCAGCCCCATTGAAAAGCATTGAGTGCATCTATAGACAAAAAACAAAAAAAAACGCTCTAGCTCACCGTGCTTCCCTTATTCCTGATCCAGGTGCTCAATCAATCAGTGTCCCCACTGCAGCACATGAAAAAACTCCACAAAAATGACGAAAAATCGCTGCAAAATTGCCTCAGGGGAACGCAGATAAAAACACTTGTGTGTAAGAGCCCTAAGACCAAGTTTTGCTCTATTGCCCATTAAAACAGGCTTTCCTTTAATAAATGGGAAACGCCTTTGTTTTTGAAAGGGTTCTAAAGTAAAATATAAACTGAATTATCAAATATAATTCCATTTACAATTTTGCAGTGTTTCTGTAATATAAGCTATGTTATCTGCTTTCCCCAGAGATTTCATTCTCCAAGTTGTTTGCAAAGATTAGTGACACTTGTCAAATTCTTTAAACAAAAAAATTATTCAAACTCACATCTTCTTGTTCATTTGCTGCTATAGATGTGACATATCCAGTAAATCTGCTATCACTTCCACCATAAATTTCTTGATCAAAATATCCAGTAGAATCAAGTCCAACTCCTTCCTCCTCATCGAGGGCTGCCTTCTTCCCTTGAATTTCACGTATTTGTGCTTCAATGTCTGATTGGAGAAAATAAATATAACAATATAAATAGTACAATAAAGAGAAAAAGTTTAAAATGTGTCAAGCCTTGACCATCTGACAGCAACTACAAGCCACAGAGAAGTAGGTCACTTGAGCTAAAGTAACACACAAAAGAAGCTTGCAAAGAGCTCAGTTATAATGCTAGATGAATATTATGATAAGTATTCAATAAGAGGAATTCTAGGGGCAGCTCAGGACAATTCTTACTTTAAGTCCCTAAATCTGACTGTTCTGCCAACCTGACTGTCCCTTCCAACGAAGACGGACTCAGGTGTGCTTCGGGCATAGACACCCCCTGAGGCAGTGTTTGCAACATCGCCCCCCACCCGCCCATCGTTCTTACCTTAAGGTTGCCGACAGGGGTCTGGTGGGGGGTGCATCTCTAGCGCAGAATGCAAAATATCGCTCTCTGCGCTAGAAAAGCTAAATTTCCGGAAATTTGGCTCTTAAAGTTACCACCCTGGTAACTTCTGGGGAGCTGCCGCATGGCAGAAACGCCCCTGGACGGACTACTGCTGCACAAGTATGACAGCCCCCCTCACAGAGAAACATGGGGGGGGGGGGGG
>CM044447.1:93335444-93348070 GCA_024363595.1 Xenopus borealis | reverse complement strand
AAACATGGGGGGGGGGGGAGGATAAGATAAGTAATGTAAAAACATCAGGCAAATACTTTTAAGGCAATATTCTAAATGGCATGCAAAGACAATGCTTTCTAGATAGATATGAAAAAAGGTTTCATTCCCAGTGTACTTGTCAATTTCTTTTTTTATCTCTAAAGCGCGGATGGCCCATACAGCATATGGATTTTATAGGAACCCCATTCTAAACATACAGCATCCTTGGATTGTTGTCTCAGACATTTTCGGTCACAACACCTACACTATGAATACGCTGGTACTGCCCAGTATGAAAATTCTGGTGTACGAAGATAAAAGTAGCTACATAAATAAAGCTTAATTAAAGTTAATACGATTCATTAGGATTTTTTTTCCAAGTTTATTATTTAGACATTTTTAACAGAGAAAAAAATTATTTATCTCTTAGTGATACTGACACTAAAAAATTAATTTTACCATAGGAATGTACATTAAATGTTACTTATATGTCATGTTGACCATTTGTTGCTGAGAGGTTTGTTTTTGTATTTAACGGTTAGCTAAGCCTGGCTGTCTGACACTCTGACACTGCCAACCTAACAGTCCCATCTCAGTCTGTTGGTTACAGTTTCTAATGATAACAAATGCCTGCTGCACAAATATGGCAGCTCCCTCATACAGGAACATGGGGGATCAGACAGGTAATGTAAAAGCATTGTGCAAATACTTCATGGCAATGTTAGAAGTAGCTTTCAAAGCCAATATTATAATAAATGTAAAAAAAAGAGTTTAATTTCAGGTGTCAGTATCTCTAAGAAACACAAATGTGTCACCATTTGACAGTGTTTACAGAGGTTTGAGTATAAGGAAGTTGGAAAATGTACTGAGCTGCACAGATGGAAGTCTAGGATGTCAGATGCATAAGAGATCCCAGGTACATAAAGCCAAGATGGTGGTGCTTTGATATAAATAACCTCAAACACTGTACTTAATCAAAGGGGAAATATTCTGTCAAATAATCACAGCACATTTTTTTCTTAAAGGGCTACTGTCATAGGAAAACATGTTTATAAGTTAATAGTGTTGCTCCAGCAGACTTCAGCACTGAAATCCATTGCTCAAAAGACCAAACAGATTTTTTTATACAGTTTTGAAATCTGACATGGGGCTAGACATTGTCAATTTCCCAGCTGCCCCTGGTTATGTGACTTGTTCCAGCACTTTAGGAGGGAACAGCTTTCTAGCAGGCTGTTTTTCCTTCTCAGTGTAACTGAATGGAATGCAGTGAGACATGGATTTTTACTATTGAGTGATGTTGTTATGTCTACCAGGCAGGTGTAATCTTGTGTTAGGGAGCTTTTATCTGGTTACCTCTCCATTTGTCTGTAATGCTGGCCATAGAGGCAAAGATCCGATCGTTCGAATCATCGAAGGATCAGACTTCCACATCTCCCGACCTGCCACTAACCTTCAGATCAAATAAAGTAGCAAAAGCACAAATCAGCTGACGTTCTGCCCCTGACAGGGATCGTACAAAAGTTGCACGATTCAAAACCTAGTGACGGTCTCCCACTGAAAATCTTACGATCTGCAATAGACGCAAAGATATGATCGCCAGCCGACAGAAATTTTCTAACCTGGCCGATCGACCAAACGACCGATCAGCATGGCATGACAAATGTCCGAACACTCCACACACAACCCGAAAATCGTACGAGTCGAGGATTCGTACGATCAGATCGTTGTGTCTATGGCCAGCTTTAGGCTGCTGGGGGGAAAAGGGGAGGGGGTGATATCACTCCAACTTGCAGCACAGCAGTAAAGAGTGATGTAAGTTTTTCAGAGCACAAGTCACATGACTTGGGGCAGCTGGGAAATTGACAAAATGTCTAGCCCTACATCAGATTTCAAAATGAAACATAAAAAAGTCTGTTTGCTCTTTTGAGAAATGGATTTCCGTGTAGAATTCTGCTGGAACAGCACTATTAACTGATGTGTTTTGAAAAAAAAAAAAACACGACAGTATTCCTTTAAGGAACAATAATCATGGATGTACATACATCTGCCAACATAAGTTGTTGACTCTGGCTCATTGCGCACTTCTGGCGAGTTAGTCCAGTATAGTAGTATGGCATGACGAGTGACATACCGAGACATATTTACAATAGGTTTTCATATTTTGTTAGTGTTTTTTTTTTTTTTTTGTGATCTAGCTTTTTTCAGCAGCTTCTCAGTCTGCAATTTCAGCAATCTGTTGCAAGGCTCCCAATTATCCTAGCAACCATGTATTGCTTTGAATAATGAGATGAAATTAATTGAATAATTGAATAATTAATTGAATAATAAGATGACATTTAGCACAATATATTATTTATTGTTGCCTACACGATTAGAAGGGTTTTTTTAGTTATGCTATACGTCTCCTTCAAATACTTAGGAATTATCATTCATATAGACTGTGCACAATAAATACAAAGAAATGGAGACCCCCATAATCGCAAAGCTTCAGATCTGGGCAAATGCCCTCCTCCCTCATAGTTATAACCGTTTAACTTCAGATGACTGACCTCTCCCCTACACAATGCTAAAATTATGCCAAAAAATGGTTACCTTCCTTTAACATGGTATCAAAATCATGCTGATTGCCTAGGCAGAAACTAACATCTGAAAAGGAGGATGGAGAACTAGCCCCCCCCCCCCAAGCATACTTCCTTTATTATTCGCATCATCCAGATCTGTATAACCCCAACATGACCTTGAAAGCCCTTCTAGTAGGAGGGCCTAAGGAACCTTCCAAACTGTAATCTATCAGATAAAGGAAACCTTCTGAACACCCCACAAGGTTTGGACCAAGATGCAGAAGGCATCTGCCACGTGCCACCCCAGCTAACCATAATTCAATCTAGCCCCAACTTTGGTAACCTGGAGGAGAGCATATACTGGCCATCTCAGGGCATTAATTAACTGGAGGACCTTATACAAAACTCAGCCTTTAGGCAAGTGATCCACAACCAGTGGCGAATTGCTGCTCACCAAACCCTTGGATGTTGTTCCCAGGAAGTGTTGTTTATTCTTGAATTCCAGGCTTGAGACATCTTTTGGTTGCATAAAAACTAGCTTTGTGGCCAAACAGAGCCTCTTTTAGGCTGTCAGTACACATAGGAGCTACTAATTGCTCAATCAAGCACTTAAGAGTTTAACAAAGTTTAATGTTTAAAGCAGTAGTCCTAAATTTTGGGTCATTGTTTTGCTGCATGACCCACTTTCTCTTAAGCTATGGATAGATAGCTGGACAGTTCTCTGGAGAATTTGCTGGTACAATGAGATCAAAGCAGGCCCAAACCATACTACCACCACCATGTTTTACAGATAAGCTTGTAGTCGGCAAAATGCAAACACTGCATTCCAGCACAATTTTTATTAAAGTGGAAATATTTTTAGCTCAACCATCCATAGAACACTTCTGGACTATAAATGTGCAGGTGGGAAGAACTGGACAACCATTTCATGAACACCATTTTTCTCCAATGTTCTCCTGACGATGAAGAACAAATTCACCAATGCAAGAGATCATTTTAAATTCTTTAGAATTTAGCCTAGTGTTCTTGGAGAGCTCCAGGTGTATTATAGGACTTAACCATAATGTGATCTTTTTTGGCTGACCACTCCTGGGAAGGGTAACAATATTGTTACATTGGCTCAATTGATATTCATATAAGAACTAGTTTTGTAAAATCTTATTGTCTGGTAAGCTTTAGTAACTTTTTCAGAGGCCCTCAGAAATCTCCTTTGTTCTTGCTATGAAACACTATGTATTTAACATGAGACTTGGATAATGAGCACCCACATTTTTGTTCTTTAAACAAGACAGGGCCTACCACACTTGATTAGCATATGTTCCTTTTTAAATTAACTGAAAATCCTAGAGGTTCATATACGTTTTCCACATACAAAAATGGTTACAATGGATACAATAAATGAATTAACATGTATAATATTTATGCAGAATATATATATAATTAAAAATGGTTCACAATTTATTAAGCACTACTGTATCTAGCTCTTGGTCCAGAACCTACAAACATAGCATTCATTCAAGATGTTCTAGGGAATGGTTTTAAAAGTAGTGATCAGCATTTATGAAGTGCATTTCAATGTTAACAAATAGAGGGCAGCATAAAAGACAGTTTAAAATTAAGGTCCATTGGTCTTAATGTATACAACTGTAAATGTAAATACATTCTCTGCTTGGAGTAGTGTTCTTGGACAAGTGCTGCAGGGTTCTGTATTGGGTACAATTACATTCATTATTTAATGACTAGGGGGTGAGCATGGTAAACAAGGTATCAGTATTTGCAAATTATAACATTATGCAGGCCAATCAATTCCATTCAGTATGCACAATCCTTACCTGATCTGGACAAACTACCAATATGGGACACTAAGGGGCAGAGGAGATTCAAACATAGATAAATATAAGGTTATGCAACTGGTATTCGGGAATATGCAAGCCACTTTTTCCCTTAATTTGACTAGGCCAGACAAAAACTTGATGGAGAAGGACCTGGAGTACTGGTTCATAATAAACGTGGCTGTAGCAAGGAATGACAGTAAGCAGCAGCAAGGCCATCAATATTTTGATTTGTATTAAAAAGGGTAAAGGGAGGAAATAGTGGTTATTCATCATCCATGTCAATTCTTACCCTTTAAGGCAGGGATCCCCAACCTTTATCACCCACGAGCAACATTCATATGTAAAAAGAGTTTGGCAGCAACACAAGCATGAAAAATGTTCCTGGCTGGAACCAATTAAAGGCTCTGATTGGCTATTGGTAGCCCCCATGTGGACTGGCAGCCTACAAGTGGCTCTGTTTAGTAGTACATCTGTTTTTTTATGCAATCAAAACTTGCCTACAAGGCAGGAATTAAAAAGTAAGCACCTACTTTGAGGCCACTGATAGCAACATCCAAGGGTTTGGGGGAACAACATGTTGCTGAGGAGGTACTGGTTGGGGATCAGTGCTTTAAAGTGGCCCTGTCACCCAGACAAAAATCTGTATAATAAATGTCCTTTTCAAATTAAACATGAAATCCAATTTAAATTTTTTATTAAAATATTCATAGCAGCTGTACGCTCATTTAAAAATATCAGCAGTCAATCAAATATTGTATGCTCCTCCTCTATGCCAATGGCATAGAGGGGTGGCATACAATTACTTTCACTTTCTATTCAGCACTTCCTAGATGTCACTGCTCCCCCCACAGTCCTCCCATTCTCTGGTGCTCAAACAAGATTTTGAAATGATGCAAAGCTTGCCTTAATAACAGTGTCCACAAAATGGCTTCTGCCTGTTTGCTATAATTATGAATTCCCAGACTGAAGGAAACAAGATACAAATTATTTATATAGTGTAATTAAAGTTGATCTGGCTTGACTAATGTGATAAAATATGATTTTGAATATTTTTTTGGGGTGCGAGTCCCCTTTAAGGGCTAGCAAGGCCTTATCTTGAATGCAAAGTGCCATTTAGATCTCCATGCTCAAATAAATATGATTGAAAGTCCAAAGAGCGATGTCGCCAAACAACCGGATCTCTCCCCAATATGCCCACCTTAAGGTGGGTCATGGGCCCAACAATTGGATCAGAACGGCACAAATACCGGTGGTCGGATCGCGGGACCGCATCAACGAACAAATGCAGCCGCGATCCGACGGGATTCTTAATCCTGCCTGATTAACATCTGCCCGACTTTTGGCCAGATATCGATCTGGGAAGCCCGTCCGAGGGCCTCCCACACGGGCCGATAAGCCACTGACAAAGTCTGTCGGCAGCTTTTATGGGCCCGTGTATGGCCACCTTTAGCTAGTGTAGCATAGGATAGGTCTTTGTTAAGAAGAAAAGATGGCCAGATTGGTATTGTTTACACTAGAGAAGAGGTGTTTACTTTTTATTGTTGGTACAGTATTTAAAGTTTATAAGTACATCCAGCGACTGCAAATAACATTTCTTTGCAACCATTTTATTTAAAGGGGTTGTTCACCTTCCAAAAACTTTTTTCTGTTCAGTAGTTTTCAAATTGTTCCCTAGAAATAATTACATTTTTCAATTACTTTCCATTATGTATGTTTTACGGTTTTTCCAAAATCTAAGTGTAAAGTTGAATGTTAGGGTCTCTGGTGTTTGAGTCTGACAGCTCAGTAATTCAGTTGCAGACTCTAGTCTAAACTGATACAATTTTGCAACAGTTAATTGATACATTTCACAGCACTATCTCTGGAGTATTAGCAACTATTGTATCAATTCTAAGGCTTGGGACAAACAGGGAGATTCGGGGCGATTCTGTCGCCTGGCGTTTAATAGCAGGCGACAATCTCCCCGAACTTCCTTCTCCCTGTCCGTCGCTAGTTTAAATGACAAAGCGCTTTGTCATTTAAACTAGCGACGGACAGGGAGAAGGAAGTTCGGGGAGATTGTCGCCTGCTATTAAACGCCAGGCGACAGAATCGCCCCGAATCTCCCTGTCTGTCCCCAGCCTAACAGCTGCCTGTAATGAAACCCAGAGATTCTGCTCAGCAGGGACAAAGATAAGAAATGTATACATTAAATGAGCTGCTTTAGAAGGTGAAAAATGACACTTTACACAATATTAGAAAACAGTTAATAATAGAAAATAGACAGTAATTGGAAAAAGTCGTTCTTTCTGCTGATCTATCTTAAAACAACCAGTTGTTTGAAGGTGAACAGCTTCTTGATCTATAGTCCTGTACAATGCCATGAATTGTATTCTACACATCATATACTGTTATGTTAAAGGCTTCACGGTGGACAGGTCAAAGAAATACGTTAAATATATTTTACTAGGGACATACAGAGCCTGCACCCATGTGTAAATGCACAGGTCAGGCTATCCTTCCTTGCAAATGCTATTTTTGCCAGACCAAATAGGCAGGGGTCCCCTACCTTTTTCACCCGTGAGCAACATTTAGATGTAAAAAGAGCTGGGGAGCAAAACAAGCATGGCATTTTTTCCTGGGTGATGCCAAATAAGGGTTTTATTTGGTTATTGGTGGCCCCTATGTGGACTGCCAGCCTACAGGAGACTGGCAGTGCGCCAGGTCTTTATGCACCCAAAACGTGCCTTCAAGCCAGGAATTAAAAAATAAGCACCTGCCTTGAGACCACTGGGAGCAACATCCAAGGGGTTGGGGAGGAACATGTAGCTCCACACGAAACTTACACATTTTTTATCTGGCCAATTTCACTGCCTGAATTTCCTAGCACACCTTTGCCCTTTCCTACACAAGCAAAATAAACTATTTGCCTCTGAAAACAATGAAGTAGATTTCAAGTTCTACATGACCTCTGTCGGGTGTTTAAAATGAAACCATACACGTACAAAAGTGCAGCGAGCAACTGCAATTCTGTTTGTTTCTATCGAACAGCGTTATTATTCTGTTCTTAGGGAAATGATGGCACAACACGACTATCCCCGTGAGCACAGGCAGCACTAACAGCCACTGAGGCCTTCTCACGTCTCCCGAAAGTTTACACGATTCCTCAATTACCGTATACAACGCGGATTTCCTAGTTTTCCCCATAAATGACCCCTTTCACGGAAATGTCATTATGCAAGGCTTACCTTCGTGTGTTTTCGCAATTTTCGCCATTTTGTTTTAACGTAAGAAGAGACAACACACCACCAAAGCTTCCGCTAACAGCACCTCCGCAGGCGCATGCTCTGTTAATACGTAAACTAATAGGCGGTCTGTAGTAATAGCCGCCCAAATGCGTCATGAAACGCCTTGGTGTTTCAGACTAGAGTTCCTGCATAGCAGAGTTGCTGCCAAATTGGGCTACTAATAAAACCCAGGCGGGGTTTGAAACTACAAACTAACCAAGCTACGGATATGGGCTACTTTTTTGGGCCTTTGGCTTTTACTTTGGAAACCAGCCAAAGTTATTTTTTGCAATAATGTGCCAAGCCTGGGTCTCCCAGTGCGTGTTGGGTAATGTAGTTTTTGTTTAACAATTTGGCGACTCCCAAGTTAAATGTAAGACTACAATAACCAGCATGCAATGGGACTGACTTGTGTAGAATTCAAGCGTTACCAGATTTTGGGCTCTGTACCCGAGTCTCCCTTAAAGGGCACCTAAGGGGCTAAAAAGATTCCCCAAACCAAAGGTGTGGGCTGAAAGAGCCCGCATTCCAGTTTGGGGTTCTAGTAGTTTAAAAAAAAAAATTCCCCTTGCCTGCGCTGGCTTACTCGCACCGGGAGGGAGCTCCTGGTGCGAGTCGCCATGACAGCCCATGCACATGCGCAGAATGAAAAGCTGCCTGAACTTGTGGCAACTTTTCATTCGGCTTATGCGCATGACGTCACGTACTGCACATGCGCATGGGCTGTCATGGCGGCTCACACTAGGAGCTCCCTCCCGGTGCGAGTAAGCCAGCTGGGGGAATTTTTTTTTTTTTTTTTAAACTACTAGAACTAGAAGGCATTCTCATATTTTCAGGTGACTCCTCAATTTCAGGGGGCAAAAATCTGCTGGCCAACAAAATGTCAAGGGGTTGAACTCTTTTACCAATATTTATTGAAATTGTATATGTATTAGGGCCTCATGGGGCCTCTTTACCTCCAGAGCCCCCCTCTGTAGTTCACCCCCAGTAAAGGGGCAAATCTTTGCAATTTTGCTTCATGGAAAAAAGTGCAAATCAGTGAAAAAGGTGTTTTTTTTACATCTAATTTATTTTTTAAGACTTTTTTTTCACTACACATATTGTGCTTTTTTTGGGGCTACTTGTGAAGTTCCTTTTGGCTGATCTTGTAGTTGACATTGGCTGGTTTTGAAAATTAGACCTGGCAAACCTGCTGCACAGTGGTGAGTGAGGTCATAAAGGGATCCTGTCATGGGAAAAATTTTTTTTCAAAATGCATCAATTAAAAGTGCTGCTCCAGTAGAATTATGCATTGAAATTTCTCAAAAGTGCAAACAGATTTTTTTTATATTTCATTTTTAAATCTGACATGGGGCTAGACATATTGTCAATTTCCCAGCTGGTCATGTGCTCTGATAAACTTCAATCACTCTTTACTGCTGTATTGCAAGTTGGACTGATATCACCCCTCCCTTTCTCCCCCTTTCTTCAGTAAGATGAAGCATATTTAAAATTTTTATTTTCACAAGTTTCCCTTTAATGGAAAATACATAAAGTCTGCCACAACTATCTCTGTTGAGTTAATTTACAACCACAAGCTGGCCACAGTCGTTCGGCAAAAAAGCCAATTTATTAAAGGTACTTGTATCAACCTATGCTCTGTATAGTTGCTTCAGCACCATTCAGTGTGATGTAGTTGCATTGGTCAAAATATAATGGAACTGATAAAATAATCTGATGAGTAAGCTACATGGAAGTGTTGCCATCCAACATGTCATTCGGAACAGAAAGCTGCATGCTGCATTTGGACAAGATAACATCTGATGGTGTCTAAGGGCTGGTGCAGACAGGATGATTCGGGGAGTTTCTGTCGCCTGGCGATTCTGTGAGGCGACAATCTCCCCGAACTGCCTTCTCTCTGTCCACCGCCTGTTTAAATCAAAAAGCGCCAGCGCCAATGCACGCGCGGCGCGGCAATTTCCGGAATCGCACAAAGTTGCTTCATGAGGAAACTTCGGGCGATTCCGAAAATCGCGGCGGACAGGGAGAAGGCAGTTCGGGGAGATTGTCGCCTCGCAGAAGAGGCGATTAATCGCCAGGCGACAGAATCTCCCCGAATCTCCCTGTCTGCACCAGCCCTAAAGTTGAATTAGGAGAGGCTTTTCTCATCAAGTTGGATCTGGATCATTGTCTTCTCAGATGAAGCTCCTGCCAACACTGGTCTTCATCCTCACCAATACCCTTTTGGAGCACCAGAACCTTCTGAGTTAGGACCAGAGTAAACAAAGAAACAAAAAATTAATTTTATGTTTTCTGACAAAAATAGAAGCTGCAAGCAGAGGGAAAAAATGTTAATGAGCATTCGCTAAGGATGCACCGAATACAGGATTCGGTTAGGGAATCAACCTTTTTCAGCAGGATTCGGATTCGGCCAAATCCTTCGGCCAAGCTGAACCGAATCCGAACCCTAATTTGCATATGCAAATTAGGGGCGGGAAATCATGTGACTTTTTGTCACAAAACAAGGAAGTAAAAAAAAATTCCCCCTTCGCACCCCTAATTTACATATGCAAATTAGAGTTCGGATTCGGTTCGGTATTCGGCCAAATCTTTCGCAAAGGATTTGGGGGTTCGGCCGAATCCAAAATAGTGTATTCAGTGCATCCCTAGCATTCGCAGCAGACTGCCGAGCATTACCTGCTGCTTATGCTTCTTTAACACTCCATCCTTGCTTGTCACTATATACTTGTATTGGTGACATCACCATCTCACAATATTATACTAAAAGTTAACTCAAACGTGAACAACCCCTTTAATAGGGAAAAAGAGAAATATCTAGGAAGGCTGGTATTTTTTTTCCAAAAAAGGTGGCAACCCTAGTGGCCAACCAGCTGGTATTTGACAGGCCTTGCCCATAAATTACCAGCTACGTTGGCATTAAAAATGTGTAATACCCTATAAATCACCCCCTTCTGTGTTGCCTATTTCTCTACACCACTGAACCAAAGGATGGTATAATGCAGGGCCTTCCCTGTTTGTTTATAGGTTTATAATTCACTGTATCACATTTATGTGAGCAACAACTGTTTTAAAAACTTAAGCTAGGAGTACCCTGAAGGGTTGCTTAGTTTATGTACAATGCTGAGCACCTGTAAAGCAGATCATTCCTGTGCCAGCTTACTATTTAGCATTTGTCCAACATTGGCTCAGTGATATGGCAGTGAAAAAAAAATAAGGCTTGCATACCTCCCAACTGTCTCTTTTTCAGATGGACAGTCCCTAGGGTTGCCACCTAACCGGTATTTTACCTGCCTGGCCGGTATTTTTGATGGTTGAACCCAATGTTATTAATAGGGAATAAAGCTAAATGTATAGGAAGGCCGGTATTTTTTTCAAAAAAAGGTGGCAACCCTAACAGTCCCTCTTTTAAAAGCTCAACATGCCGTCCCTCATTTGTACTGGAAAGTCCCTATTTTCTCTGCACTGAACAGCCAGAAAAAGAAACAAAGCTTCTAACTTAATTGGCTTTTGGCAAAGAGCCCAGAACAGCTACCAGCTGCAAATAAGATACTTTGTAACAATTTTGAGATAAGAAAATAAGTGTAACAGTTTAGATAAGGAGAAATATTTTCAAACTCTAATAACCTGCCATATTTTGTAAAATGAACATTGTTGTAACATGGTAATTAGGAGGCGTGGTCACAAAATGCAAAAAAAAATTTGCAGCATTATGTGTGAAAAAAAATGTTGTCCCTCTTTTTACTTCCAAAATGTTGTGAGGTATCTTGCTATGTAGCATTTTCCCACTGGAAAAACAGCTACTTTAAAAACTCTGACTGGAAATAGGCTCCTATGAACTCTTACATTTTCATTTAATGAACTGATTAATTGTGACTTGTGATTGTGAAGTCAACGACACACTATACGCCAGGTCTCTGGCAGTTTAGATTCATTCATCTGAACACAGAAAACTGACAGAAACAGAACGTGCACGCATTATAAGCGTTACAAACTGAACCCCAAACTCGAAGTCATCCACATTATGTTACAAATGTAACGTTATTTTTATTTATCAACAATAAGTACAAGGCAACCAACTGCGAATTAATTTGGTAAACGTAAGATTGTAAGTACGTAAACGGAACACACGCAATAGATGCCTGTCTCCACGCCGAGCGGAATCTCGCGATAAGTAGACGGATGATTACGTCAATTCAGCACTGGATTGTGCCGTAAAGCAAATGGTTTTTTCCACGAGTAACAGTGGGTAACAGCTGCGTGTCTTATAATGCCGCCTAAGAAAGCGCCGGCAGCACCGCAAGGTGGTAAGAAAACAGAACAAAAGAAGAAGGAGAAAATTATCGAGGTAATAATATGTTCATAGCACCTGAAATAAAAGCATACATGCTATGCTTTTTGGAAATCACATGGCCTTGCTCGCCGGAAGAGTCTTTCAGTGTGAAATAATATTAATAATAAAAAAAACCTTTCCCTAACATTATAACATAAGAAAGGTAGGATTTTTGTTGTCTTTATTTCCTAAACTGATAATAGTTTCTTTAAATTCCAAAAGCTAGAGAGGAAGGGAAAGTTATTGGCCTACATTGAATATCTATCTATCAATCTATCTACTGTATATATTATGGTCCTCGGTATTGCTATTGCTTTTTGTAATTTGTATATACATATAATCATTACCACCACTATGTAATCAGAAGAACAGGCACCCACAGTGAGTTGTATTTTCCTTCTCCATTAAAGTTGAACAGTAGATGCTGCCTCAGACACCAGTACAGCCTTTACCTCTTGATTACAGACAGAATAGCACAGTTGGGTTGACAATTGTCATGTCTGGCTGCTTGACGTTCTCTTCCTAGCCTAGATCATGGGCATCCAGAAGCACACAGGTAAAAACCAAGACTAGATCAGATTGAGCTAGGCATGCCACTGATTGGCCCTTTGTCAGCGGGTATGAGGGGGGGGGG
>CM044447.1:93202302-93313419 GCA_024363595.1 Xenopus borealis | reverse complement strand
GTTCATGTTTATGTTTAGTATACAAAATACAGCATTTCTAGCTTTATTCTATTTTAGACTCGCCTTGCCCTTTAATATTCTCTCTACTCTGTTGTCAAAACAAAGTCAAGAACAATATTACAGTGCATCAGAATTAACCTTCTGTATGTCTCTTGCAGTGAAAAACAAAGTTTTAGTCATTCCAGATGGCAATTTCTGTTATAAACTTGACCATCCGACTTATCTCTTGTTCCTATCAGTGGAAAAGGAAGCTTCGTATGAATGTGCTTTATGTTCAATAGTGAGGCGTTGGCATATTTGTAAAAAATTCAGGCAAAGTAAATTTATTTTTGTTTTCTTGTTAGCGTGCTGGACTCGGACCTAATGTTACTAGAATTACGTTAGAATCCTTTCTTCAGTGGAAGAAAAGAAAAAGACAAGATAGAATTCTAAAATTGGAAGAAGAAATGGAAAAAAGAAAAGCAGATTTCAAAGCTGGAAAATCTTTGGGGGTAATTATTTTTCATAAAATATTTGATCTTAAAAAAACTGTGATCATAAATGTTTATTACTGCTATTATTACTATTTCTCTTATTACTGCTGTTATTTACTGAAACAGGTAAGAAATAGGATGTTTATACCTGGTATTTAATGAACGCAAACTGCACAGGTCATCATAAATATTTTTGGTCCCTGCAGTACAATATTGCTGGTGGGTTTTGTTGAATTAAAAATTTACTGAAGCTTTTGGGGTGCTTTTATATATTCACTAATGCTAATGAAATTTGAATAGTTAAGCTTCTGTTAAGAACACACAGATAAGTACATTAAACAAGGAAGAACACAACCAGCAACCAGGAAACATGAAGTAAATGTAACTTGTATTCTACCCATATATTTTACTTAAAATTAACCACTTATTCTATGTAACCCTCTCCTGTTGCTATTTTGTTACTATTTTTTTCTATCAAATTTCTTTTCAGATAAGTGGTCGTGAAGTCTTTGAGTTCCGACCTGAGCTTATTGATGACGACGATGAAGAAGCAGATGATACAAGTTATACATTTGACATAGAAGACAGTGAGGTAAGTGCAACCTTTAAAGGGATACTGTCATGGGAAAACATGTTTTTTTCAAAATGCATCAGTTAATAGGGCTGCTCCATAGACTTCTGCACTGAAATCTATTTATCAAAAGAGCAAACAGATTTTTTTTTTATGTTCAGTTTTGAAATCTGACATGGGGCTAGCCATTTTGTAAATTTCCCAGCTGCCCCAGTCATGTGATTTGTGCGAGCACATTAGGAGGGAACTGCTTTCTGGCAGGTTGTTGTTTTTCCTTCTCAATGTAACTGAATAGTACGAAGTGGGACATGGGTTTTACTATTGAGTGCTGTTCTTAGATCTACCAGGCAGCTGTTATCTTGTGTTAGGGAGCTGTTATCTGGTTACCTTTCCATTGTTCTTTTGTTAGGCTGCTGGTCGGGGGAAAGGGAGGGGTGATATCACTCCAACTTGCAGTACAGCAGTAAAGAGTGATTGAAGTTTATCAGAGCACAAGTCAAATGACTTGGGGCAGCTGGGAAATTGACAATATGTCTAGCCCCATGTAAGATTTCAAAATGAAATATAAAAAAAATCTGTTCTTTTCTCTTTTGAGAAATGGATTTCAGTGCAGAATTCTTTTGGAGATGATGCATTTTGAAAAAAAATTTTTTTTTCCCATGACAGGATCCCTTTAATGTATTGTTTCTATTATTATTAGTTATTATAATACAGATATAGGATCCGTTATCTGGAAAGCAGTTATCCCGACAGCTATGAATTATGGGAGACCTTTCTCCCATACACTCCATTTTATCTAAATTATCCAAAAGTCTTTTCCCTTTCTCTGTAATAATAAACAGTGCCTTGTACTTACTCCAAACTAATATATTAATCCTTATTGAATGCAAAACGATCCTACTGGGTTTAATTAAAATTTTACACCATATTATGTTTCTGGCTTCTCTGTTGCCCTAGGCCCTGGTCTAGTTTTGTGAAGTGTGACATAAAAAGTGGTGTATACATAAAGTAATGATCCAACTGAATTCTGTAAAAACAAAAAACAACCAAGGCTGAAACAAATGATTACTGGAAGCAACCATTAGATATCCCATTGTATTTAATACACCTTGTGCACCTGGAATAAACCACGCAAAACAGGGAACCCTGTTGATAAATTCACATAAATCCTATGTAATCCATTCAGCATCCAGGGCTTTCTGTAAAAAAAAACACTCCGTTTGAGCTTAAAATCCTCAACAGGATCCCTTAATATTGTCTTAATATTTCAGGTCTGTAATCTGATCAGCTAGCCCACCCACTCTGCAAAGTTATTGCGTGGTTAAAATCCCAATCTGCCTGTGAAATTAAAGGTTTCCAAGCAAGAAATTAGCCATTAACAAACAAAATAGTAGAACTGAAAACACTGTCTACTTGTGTATTTTTCTTCATGTGGAAAACAGTAACAGAAGAAGACTGTGTGGGTATCATGCTGATAATAAAGTAAGTTTGTTTAAATATTGTAGGATGATATAACTGTGTAAAAATTGTCATGGTTTTTTCTTATTTGTTCTACATAGGCTGAAAGTTTTGATGACGTTCAAGATATTGATCTAAGTCGGTATGTTCTTAAAGACGTAGATGAAACTGGTATTACGGTGGCAAGTTGTGAACGATTTAGCTCATATGTTGCTTCGACAGAAAAAGATGGTAGGTCTTTGATCAATAACTTGTAACAATCTATGCTGTGTAATGTATATATTTAGTGTATCTCTATTCTAGACCTGTTCATGTGACTGGTAAAGATAAAAGATCATTCATTAGCATAAAGTTTGAGATACTTGAATATTATTAAATAATCCCCCCCCCTCCCCAATATAGCTTTTCCAAGATGACTAAAATAGGTCAAAACTATGAAAACCACAAGCTCCTTGAACTCCTATCAAACAAGAGATATTCTGCCCCTTTAAGGGAGACTAGAAGTGCTCCATAACCAGTAAGTTAAATTATTTTCCAGCATATCCAAGCTTGATATAGTGTATTCATTTGTGATGAGAATTTATAGAAATGCCATTTGTTAACTACAAATAAGAGGTATGTACTTGGATATGGACACTTGATTCACCACAGGACAGGACACCACTGAACTTTAACCAGCTTTGGTCCCTGATGTTTTTCACCCAGACCTCGGGTCTATAATTGAGAAACCACTTACATTTTTCTTTGATGTCTAGCTTGGTGCCAAGAGACTGGCTAATTAGTGATCCTGAAAACTAAATGCTGATTACTTTTAACATTGATGGAAGGAAAGCTTTTAGATGGTATTATAAGGGATAAGATACTGGAATATGTTTCATGTCACAATGCTGTGGGGCACATTTATTATTTGGAATTATTTCTGGATTGATTGTATTGACAGATAAATTGGGTATCTTCGTAACGGGTTTGGATAATCTGCTGTGTAGCAATGAGGCAGCCATTCAAAGGTTACACAGCAGATAAGCTCTGTACAACATAATGGTGTTCTCTGTTATCCACTATTTAACCTGTGCCATATAGGCTTTTTCCAATTTCCACTATTGCTACACAAGCCGTTTGTTTATATGAACTATAGTAGTGTTTCTGAAGCAAACATATTTTTTTTACCAGTGCAGGGCAACAGTGTATGATATTTTCAGTACTATAAAACACTTTCATTTTTTTGTTTTGGGTTTTTTTTTTGCCTTCCCATAGATCAGCAGTTGGGGCTGGGTTAATTTTCATCCAGTTAGTATGTTGCACATTCTGATGAATCCTAAAAGATTTCAAATTACAGAACGACCCCTTGTTTGGAAAACCCCAGGCCCCAAACCGTCTGGATAACAGGTCATATCCCTGTGTACAGACTGATCTAGCAACATGGGAGCTAGGGTGACTATTTAGTTGCAAGATATAGTAGTCCTGGCAGAACTGGATGAAGGCAAGGAAAAGTTTTAGATATCCTTGTAGAGAAAGGTATGACTTTTGCCAATATTGCAAAAAGGGGGGCTTGTCAAGGGCATCTGCAATAAATTTTGACCTAAGCATCCCCACATGAGCAGACCCCACATTTTTAGCAGATGGACACACTATCCACACGTTTTTCACTTTAGAAATGCCACAACACTATAAACCTATCTTTGTTTCTCAAACTGGTATTAAAATAGAATACATTTTGTATATGTTCTGATGACCTTTTCTTTATATTCTTTCATGAACCTGGGAGGAAATGTCAGACATGACGCGTGAGCGTAGTACCTTGAACTGTTTATTTAAGTAATCGCAAATTTTCAGACGTATTTAAAATGCTTAAAGAAATTTCATTAATTTTCAAAATCATTCTTGGCATTTCATCCACAGAAAACAAGTTGTGTGTGGCATCAGGAGGCGTAATGGAAAATGAAACTGAAACCCAGAGTGAAGAGGAGCAACAGAGTGATCTGGAAAATGGTTTTGTGGATGCCGTTCCTGTCGATGAAAACCTTTTTACAGGAGAGGATATGGATGAACTTGAGGAAGAACTGTACACACTTGATTTAGATAAATAATGTTTTTTCAATTGGGGAGAAAAAAAACCAAAACTTTAACAGTGTCCTAAGGATCAATTTTCTTTAATGTATATAACATCATATTTTAAGGGTTTTATGGGATTCCAAAATTAAAAATCCAGTGAGACAAGCTCATTCAGTCAAATTATTGGTGATACATTTCTCAGAATTCCGGGCATTTAAATTATCTATTTCTTTGCATTAATAATAGTATGGATTCCTGTAAGTTCTGCTGTTTTGGAAAGGTTTTTTTACTTTCAACATGATCTGCCTTGTTGCTGCCATTTTTTTTTTAACTGCCTAACTGCTAGTTGATCCAGAGGAAGGCAAAAAACCCCATCCTAAGCCTCTCCAATTTGCCTCAGAGGGGGAAAAAAATCCTTCCTGACTCCAAAAAGGCTATCTGACTAGTCCCTGGATCAACTTGTATAATGAGCTATCTCCCATAACCCTGTATTCCCTCACTTGCTAAAAAGCCATCCAACCCCTTCTTAAAGCTATCTAATGTATCAGCCAGTACAACAGTTTCAGGGAGAGAATTCCACATCTTCACAGCTCTCACTGTAAAAAACCCCTTCCAAATATTTAGGCGGAACCTCTTTTTTTCGAAAAGGAATGGGTGACCTCGTGTCATCTGGAAAGACCTACTTGTGAATAAAGCAGAGAGATTATTATATGACCCCCTTATATATTTATACATAGTTATATCACCCCTTAAGCGCCTCTTTTCCAGCGTGAACATCCCCAATTTGGCCAGTCTTTCCTCATAGCTAAGATTTTCCATACCTTTTACCAGCTTAGTTGCCCTTCTCTGTACCATCTCTAATACAATAATGTCCTGTTTGAGTGAGGGAGACCAAAACTGTACGGCGTATTCTAGATGTGGCCTTACAAGTGCTCTATAAAGTGGAAGAATGACCCCCTCCTCCCGTGACTCTATGCCCCTTTTAATACAGCTCAAGACCTTATTGGCCCTTGATGCTGCTGACTGGCACTGCTTGCTACAGCCAAGTTTATCATCTACAAGGACTCCAAGGTCCTTTTCCATAATGGATTTGCCTAGTGCAGTCCCATTAAGGGTATAAGTGGCTTGAATATTTTTACATCCCAGGTGCATGACTTTACATTTATCAATATTGAATCTCATTTGCCACTTATCTGCCCAGATTGCCAGTTTGTCAAGATCCTGTTGCAAGGATGCCACATCCTGGATGGAATTAATTGGGCTGGATAGTTTTGTGTCATCCGCAAACACTGATACATTACTTACAACACCCTCCCCTAAGTCATTAATGAACAAGTTAAATAAAAGTGGACCCAAAACCGAGCCCTGAGGGACCCCACTAAGAATCTTACTCCAAGTAGAGAATGTACCATTAACAACCACCCTCTGTATCCTGTAGCCAGTTCCCTATCCATGTGCAAACGACTTCATTAAGCCCAACAGACCTTAGTTTAGAAAGCAGTCGTTTGTGGGGCACGGTATCAAACGCTTTGGCAAAATCCAAATATATCACATCTACTGCCCCCCCACTATCCAGCATCTTACTTACCTCTTCATAAAAAGCAATCAAATTTGTCTGGCATGACCTATCCTTCATAAAGCCAATGCTGATTGCTGCTCATAATGCCAATCCCTAGGACAAAATTTTGAATGTGATCCCTTAACAAGCCTTCAAATAATTTGCCCACCACAGATGTCAAATTTACTGGCCTATAATTGCCAGGCTGAGATCGTAATCCCTTTTTAAATATTGGGATGACATCAGCTTTCCTCCAATCCATAGGCACCATACCAGATGAAAGTGAATCTGAGAAAATCAGAAATAGGGGATGGTCTAAAACTGAACTAAGCTCTCTTAGAACCCGTGGATGTATACCATCAGGCCCTGGCGCCTGTATAGCGTTATGCATAGCAGTTTCCTTTCTGGAGAAATTTCAGATCCCCTTCAGTTTATTTTATCAGAGTGAAATAAAGGCCATCTGTTTTATCCATCTTTGAATAATAAATGCCCAATTTGTAATTATTAATTCACCTTATTTATTGCAAATGTTAATGGTGATTAACCTATGCATATTTCTATGAATGTTTGGTTGGTCATTCACTTCTTTTGTATATATTTGGTCGCTGTTGGGATGATTGAATCAAATGCCACTTGTTGCATAGCAACTTTATCACCATGTATATTCTCCATTTCACCGTTTGTCTTGAACGTCTAGTTATTTATGACAGATAAATGTAATTTCATGTGGCCAACATTTTTGAGCATTTCTTTAAGTTTGTTTTTGCCAGCTTTTCTACAACGGTGGCCAAAAAATATGTAATGTGTAAGCGACTGTAAAATGTACTGTAACATAATCTTGAGACCTTAACATATCCTTTAAAGGGGTTGTCCACCTTCAAACAACTAGTTGTTTACAAATAGATCACCAGAAATAATGACTTTTTCCACTTACTGTCTATTTTCTATTTGTAACCGTTTTTCTAATATTGAAGTTTAAAGTGTCATTTTTCACCTTCTAAGGCAGCTCTGGGAGGGGGGGGGTCGCCAACCCCCCCATAACTGTTCTAAACTGATACATTTAATGTATACATTTCTTATCTTTGTCCCTGCTGAGCAGAATCTCTGGGTTTCATTACAGGCAGCTGTTAGAATTGATACAATAGTTGCTAATACTCCAGAGATGTTGCTGTGAAATGTATCAATTAAATGTTGCAAAACTGTAACAGTTTAGAGTCTGCACCTGAATTACTGAGCTGCCAGACTCAAACACCAGAGACACCAACATTCAACTTTACACTTAGATTTTGGAAAAATAGTAAAAGATGCATAATGGCAAGTAATTAAAAAAAAGTATTTTTTTATGGAGAACAATCTAAGAACCACTGAACAGAAAAAAGTGTTTGGAAGGTGAACAACCCCTTTAAAATCTGCAAAAAAGCGATCAAACACCTTTGACTTTGTTTGGTCACATGCACTTTAGAAAGAATAACTGTAATCAATCCATTCTATATCTGACTGTTTGGTCCACTCTTCTTTTACAAACCTCTCCAGGTTTCCCAGAATTGAAGGTTGCCTTGTGTCTGCAGTTTTCTACAAGTATTCAATGAGATGTAGAGCTGGATTTATTACTCGACACTTCTGAGTGGTCCAGATTTTTTTTGTCGTTCATTTCTGGGTGCTTTTTGAACTGTGATATGGGTCATTGTCCATTGTGATGTGCCTTCACCCATTTACTCTTTTCTTACTTTTGCTCGGTTTCTACTTTCCCATGAATTCAGTGGCGTAACTACTCCCCGGTACAGGATGGGCACCTGGGCCCCCCCCTGTCGATGCCCTTACCTCTTTGAATCGCATGCTGGAGTGTTGATGGCATGTGTGCTGTAAAATCTTCCCCTAGATAACCGCCTGCCATAACCATTTTTTATGGCTCAGATGGGCCCCAAGGGGGTCGGGCCCTGGTGCAATTGCACCCTCTGCACCCCTGGTAGTTACGCCTCTGCATGAATTCCAGCGCTGAACAGTGCAATCTCAAAAAAGGTACTGCAAAGCAATAAGTGAAGCTTGAGTGGTGATTACATCTTCTGCCCCCTTTACTTTTCTTGAATTACAGCGGTACAGTTCAACACTGCTCTTTTTAGACTAGCAGTATACAAATAACTTCAGAAGTAGGTCTGTCTCAACAAAATATGGGGCCAGGGCAAGTCAGAAATGTGGGGCTTGTGAAGAGACAGCTAATTTTGCCCAGCTTCTCTAGTTATGCTATTCCATATGAGAATGTTATAAAGGGATGAGGTGGAAGTATACATGAGCCATGCACTTACACCACTGTTATGGACAAATTCAAATGCTAGAGATGTTGCTGAATTAGCATATCTAAACAACGCTCGTACCCGGCCCTGTTGTGGCAGCTGCGTGTCCCTGCACCTGAACAGATTCTGGTTAGTGTTTGCATTCTCACCCTGAAATCTGCAGTGAATTTTGCAGCTGAGCTGATGCAATGGTTCTGGGTGGAAGCCGGAGAAGGGCTGATTTTCTCTTCAGTTTAGCCTTATCAACAGAGCATCAATTGAGTGTACAGTTGTGTACTGCACCGTATACCAAGGGGCATGGACTGACTCTTCCATTAACGTGGGAACGCTAAATATGTGTGCTGTACAGAACTGTTGGCATATTACTGGTCAGACATCATGGATGGGGGGGTGAACTTATAGTGATCAGTGCAGCCAATAAAGTAGATCCAACTTGATAGGGAATATTATTGCATGGAAATTGTTACAGCTGTCTCCCTAATTTTGAAAGCATTACAGTGTGTCCCAGGTTGGAATTTAAGACATGAATGTTTTGATTATGCACATTCCAATCATTGGCTTAAAGGAATTGTCCAGTATAAAAGTAAAAATTTCTCCATTTGCTTGTGGGTAATACACTGAAGATTTCCTATGCACAATATTCCTCTCTCTCAGAAAGGATTCAAACTTATATGATACAAACTGTGGTCCATTGTCGGATATTAACTCCTTTGGATTTCCCTCTCTGCTGAAGACTGTAGACAGAAATATTATTACTGTAGCTGATGTTACATGAGAAACAAATGCGATTTTAGGCCATTTACTGTAATAGTCAAGGTTATAGCAAATCTGCAGTCTATAGGAGCATCTGCAAAAGGGCAGACAATATCAATAGCAAGTTTTTCCCATGCTGAATCAGGGAATGGTACTGGCTGAAGTGGTGGTGTATGTGTGATAGTTGTTTTGTCATGATTCTGACAAGTAACACAAGAATGAATGGCAGTTACCACATCAGCATCCATTGCTGGCCACCAGTACAGTTCTCGCAGTCTTTGTTTTGTACGTACAATTCCTTGATGACTCTCATGTGCAAGTTGTATGAGCTTTTCTCGCAAGATCTCTGGTACCAATAAACGGTGAGCTCCAAGGACAACATAGTTCTCTACTAAGGACAGTTCGTGTCTAATCCTGTAGTAAGGTTGAAGATCAGGACTGAGTTTCTTCTCAGCATTTGGCCATTTGTTTTGTAAGATATCCCGTAGTTTTACTTGAATTGGACAAGTGAGGCAAGCTTGCTTAAAATCAGCAGCTGTAACTGTAGATGATAATATATCAGTCAGTGCTACAACTTCTATGTCTCATCCAGCGTGTCAGAAGCTACAGGTAAAGGTAAACGTGACAAACAATCGGCAGTAACATTTTTCAAACCTGGTTTGTATTGCATTTTGTAGTTGAAATTCAGTAGCCTTGCTGACCATCTAGCTATATGCATTCCAGCTCTTCCTAGTCCCTTTGTTGTAAGTAATGTAGTTAAAGGGCTATGATCAGTGCATAAGGTAAATTCTCTACCCCATAGGTAGGTTCTCCATTTTTCTGTTGCCCAAACACACGAATACTTGCGCTCTGTCTCTGAAAGTGTTCTTGATGCAAATGCAACAGTTTTCTCTGTATGGTCCACACGGATCTGTGTGAGAACTGCACCAACTCCATAGTCTGAAGCGTCTGTAGTAACCACAGTGGGTAGTGCAGGATCAAATAAAGCGCTAGTGCTGGACTGTTCACAATTAGAATCTGCTCAACATAGCTTCAAAATAGTGAAACAGCTGACCAAACCAGACTTAAAGTTCCAGATAGTAATGCTCTGAGTGGCTCCACAACTGAAGCATAGTTGGGAATAAACTTAGAATACCAAGAAGTAAGAGATGGAGTAAGTGCTTGTGTGACTGCGTTTACATGGTCAGGGTCAGGCTGTAATCCATCTTGTGAAATTATATGACCCATAAGTGACAGCTGAGTTTGTCTGAAGTGCCATTTGGAAAGGTTCAGTTTGAGTCCTGCAGAATCAATGCATTTCAGAACCTTTTCCAGGTACTTGTCATGAAGATCCACAGTTGGAGCATAGACAATTATGTCATCAAAGTAGCATTGTACACCAGGTATGTCATGGTGTATAGAAGACATCAGTCTTTGAAATAACTCGGTGCTGAAGCCAGTCCATAACGTACACGCTTGAACTGAACAAACCATCATGGGTGATAAATGCAGGGAGGTCTCTGCTTTCCTCGTGCAGTAATACTCAATAAGCACTCTGAAAATCCAGAGCAGAAAAGAATTTTGCTCCTCGAAGTTCAGAAAATATTTCCTCTATGTGTGTGTGCTTTATTAGGTTCAAGTAGATCAACACACAATCGAATACCTCCAGTTTTCTTCTTTGTTACAAAAATTGGTGACACCCATTCAGAGGATTCTGATTTTTCAATCACATCTTGCTCTTCCAGTTTCTTTAGTTCCTGTGAGACAGTCTCCCTTATAGAGTAGGGCAATCGCCTCAATTTCTGGCGTACTGGTTTTACATCTGCTCTCAACTTAGCTTTGTGTACAAAGTTCTTTGCACAACCCAGTGATGTGTTGCTTTGTGGTGAAATTTTAGACACTGGCTGTGTGGCAGCCACGGGTGCTGTAATAATGAGACCATCCACTAATTGTAGGTTTAATGCAGCAAAGAGATCCCTTCCAAGTATAGCAGTACCCTTATTCACAATGTAAAAGTCACATTTTGCAGAATTTGATTCAAATTGTACAATCACTGGCAAGCAACCAATCACTGGGATTGGATCCTTTAAGTAACTGACCAGTCTCAGGGCAGGTGCAACAAGTGTCTCTTTGGCAAAGTATTTCAAGAAAATATCCTTTGGCAGTATAGAAACAGCTGAACCTGTATCAAGCATCAGGTTAATGGAGTGACCCTTGTCAGCAGAAGCAGTACTGACACTGACAGTGCATATAAACTTGTCTGGAATAAATGTACCAGCTTTATCCACACTTAATACTGTGAAATGTGTAGTAGTGACTTCATGAACATCTTTAGCAGAACTATGGCAGACCGTAGCAAAGTGACCGGACTTTAAACATTTGCGGCACTGTATAGCTTTTCCGGGACATTAGTTTGCAAGGTGTTGTGTTGAGCCACAGCGGAAGCAGTATTTTTCATTTGTATTTGCTGCATGGTTTTGCAGTGAATCTCTTTCCTTAGCACTGTATTTTTCCTGTGACTGTGCATTATTAGGCCAGTTTTGAATTCACAATCTGTACATTCCCAGCAGTTCCCTGACAGAGTTTTCGCCTCTGCTACAGCTGTTTCAATTTGGCTAGCAACTGTAATAGCCTTTGCAAGGGTTAATTCTTTCTCTAGGAGCAGTCTCTAATGCGTGGTGAGTTTGTTTTTTCCACTATTTGGTCTCTTAGCATTTCATCTGTTAGATTCCAAAACTCACAGGTAACAACCAGTTCTCTCAAAGCTGCTACAAATTGTGCTGTGGATTCGCCATTACGTTGTCCACATTGGCGAAATTTATATCTTTCAGCAACCACATTTACTCTTGGCACAAAAAAGTTCTTTATAGCAGTAAGAGCAGTTTCATAAGTCTCATCAGGTAATGGTAATGTATAGAATATACACTGTCCCTCTGCTCCCAGGCAGTGAATAAGTAAAGCACGCTTTCTAGCTGCAGAAATCTCCCCCTGGTCAGCAGCAATAAAGTAATTATCAAACATACGGATCCAAGCAGTAAAAGGTACGGTAGGCTCACCAGGGTTTGGTAGAAAAGGTGCAGGCTGCTGCAGAGGTAGAAAAGACATCCCTGTCGCCATTTGTTAAGGTTTTGGTAGCCGAGGATGAGGAGGGTATAACAGTGCTTAATTAATAGGTTCATGTAGCCATTACACAACTGCCTTACTGCCTACTCCAAGCTGTACAGAATGTCCTGTGTTTCTGCATAGTACAAGTAATGTGCACAGTGACACCCACAGGCCATTTGTATAAACCCAACATTAAGAGTGCACTGAATCCACTATTCTGGATTTGGCTGAATCCATCTCGAAAGATTAGTTTGAATCTGAACCCTAATTTGCATATTCAAATTAGTGAGAGGAAGGGTAATGCAGAGCCATGCAGCAAAACATTTTTTTACTTCCTTGTTTTGTGACAAAATGTCACATGATTTAAAGGATTCTGCTAGGCCAGGCAAAAGGATTCGTCCGAATCCTGGATTCGGTGCATCCCTAATTATGGTAGAAGCCAAATTCCCCCTTCCAACATTTCCCTCACTCAGAACCTGCCTATCTATGTTGGGAATGGGTGGGAGCTACTCACACCACTGTCCACCTATGCCGGCCTACACATTTAGCTGATTATGCGGCTTCCTCAGAGACATAGGTGTAAGCGTAACTATGAAATTTCACTAGGCAGAAATGACTAGTGACAGAAATCTAAAAAATACTCACGCTGTTGAAATAACACTAGAAAAACTTCGCCAATATTGGGCTGCTGAGACGCAACTTTGCATTTTAGTGAATTAGCATAGCGGTAACAAATTTACACCTGGCAAAGTGGTGCAAAGCAACCCTTTAGCAAATTGGCCCCATTGCTATAGTTGCTACACTGGCAAATTGTTATTAATTTGGAATGACAATTAATCAGGATTAATTAAACCAGTAGGTGGATTCCTTAAATTAATTTTTGTGTATTAGCCAATCTGTTGATTTTGTAAATCTATTTACTGGACTGGCACCTCCCTTGATATATCTTACAAAGATAGGAAAACCTGCAAGGACAAGAAGAATAACATAATAATTTATATTGATTGTGACACAGATGTGTTGTGTACCTTGCCACACAAAAATATAGAAAACAGTATCTTTGCACCTCTGGATAGCTTAAAACGTGATGCTTGAACAGCAAAGAATTTTTGAATGTATGGAATTTCAACGGATTTAATATAAGAAAAGAGCCTAGAGGGGATAAGCTTAAAGGAACAGTAACAATACAAAATGAAAGTGCTTTAAAGTAATGAAAATATCATGTACCGCTTCCCTGCACCGGTAAAACGGATGTGTTTGCTTCAGAAACACTACTATAGTTCATATAAACAAGCTGCTATGTAGCTCTATATAGCACAGGTTAAAGGGATCAAGTCATGGGAAAACATTTTATTTTTCAAAATGCATCAGTTAATAGTGCTGTTCCAGAAGAATTCTGCATTGAAATCCATTTCTCAAAAGAGCAGACAGATTTTTTAATATTTCATTTTGAAATCTGACATGGGGCTAGACATATTGTCAATTTCCCAGCTGCCCCAAGTCATGTGACTTGTGCTCTGATAAACTTCAATCACTCTTTACTGCTGTGCTGGAAGTTGGAGTGATATCACCCCCTCCCTTTCCCCCCACCCAGCAGCCTAACAAAACAACAATGAGAAGGTAACCAGATAACAGCTGCCTGGTACATGTAAGAACGGCACTCAGTAGTAAAACCCCCTGTCCCACTGCATACTATTCAGTTACAGTACATCGAGAAGGAAAAACAACAGCCTGCCAGAAAGCAGTTCCCTGCTAAAGTGCTGGCACAAGTCACATGATTGGGGCAGCTGGGAAATTGACAAAATTGCTAGCCCCATGTAATATTTCAAAACTGAATATAAAAAAATCTGTTTGCTCTTTTGAGAAATGGATTTCAGTGCAGAAGTCTACTGGAGTAGCACTACTAACTGATGCATTAAAAAAAATGCTTTCCCATAACAGTTTCCCTTTAAATAGCGGATAACAGAGAACACCATTATGTTGTACAGAATTTATCTGATGCGTAACCTGAGCCTTTTCTCCTTTGAATGGCTGTCCCCATTGCTACACAGCAGCTAATTTATATAAACAATCAATACAACAATAACAAATTAAACAAAACAAATAGACTCATATAGTATGGAATGTGACAATAAAATACAGTAAATCTTGTCCAATTAATAAATATAAGCATGAATGAAAGCCTGAAGAGAAAATAAACTATTGTTCCCTAAAAGGGCAATATCCTTATAGTTTTGGAACAGGCATAAGAAATCCATTAAATAACAACCCCAGTTTACAACTGAACCTTAAAAATTTGATTTCTGTTATTTAAGGTAACAACTTGAAATAGAATGACCATCTCTTTTTGAAAAATAGCTTTGATTATCCTCCTGACAAATGAATTGGTCAAGGTAAGTTATAAAAGGAACTTCGCATTTTAACCAAAAACAAATAAAAAGAAATCAATAAATATTGTATCTTTAGGGAATGAGTGGCTCTCAGTGGAATTGAGATAGAACAATGTTATTTTAAAGTGGAGAGAATGATATTCTGAGAAAATCTGCAATTAGTTTTCAGTTTCTATTATTTATGCTTTTTGAGTTATTTAGCTTGATATTTAGCAGCTCTCCAGTTTGCACTTTCAGCAGTCTGGTTGCAATGCTCAAAATTACCCTAAAAACTATACACTGATTGAAAAAAAGAGACTGGAATATGAATAGCAAGGGCATGAATAGAAATACAAGTATTAAAAAGTAGCAATAACTATAAATGTGCATCCTTACAGTGCATTTGTTATTAGATGGGGTCAGTGACAACTGAAAGCTGGAAAGAATCTGAAGGAGAAGGCAAATACATAAAAAATTATGAAAAGTGGCCAAGATTTAGATTAGCAATTCAATAATATATTAAAAGTTTACTTAAAGGTGACCCACCCCTTTAAGTCTATGGGGCACATTTACTAAGGGTCGAAGAGTATATTCGAATAAAGTTCAAATTTAAAAAACTTTAAGTCATTTTGGCTACTTCAAATATCAAATAGCCCAAAATCGAGTTGAAAATTTTGAATATTCAAATTTCTAAGTACTGGCCCTTTAAAAAGCCTTTGACTTCAACTATTCGCCAGCTTAAATGAAATTGTTTTAAAGTAATAAAAATAAAATGCAATGTTGTCCTGCACTAGTAAAACTCCTGCGTTTGCTTCAGAAACACGACTATTGTTTATATAAATAAGCTGTTGTGTAGCCATGGGGGTAGCCATTCAAAGGAGAAAAGGCTCAAGTTACACAGCAGATAGCAGATAAGCTCTGTAGAACATAATGTTATCTGTTATCCATTACTTATCCTGTGCCATATAGTCGTTTTTCAATTTCCACCATTGCTACTCAGCAGCTTGTTTATATGAACTATAGTAGTGTTTCTGAAGCAAACAGATCAGTTTTAACAGCGCAGGGCAACACTTCTCCCTCCAAAAAATTTGATGGTCGAATTTCGAAGTATTTTCACTTCGAAAATCGACAATTAGTAAATCTGCCCCTATGAATCAGAAAACTCTACACCTTACTCAAAAAACTTCAAATTTTAGGACAAGCCCAAACATAATGAAATAGGTTCACATCATCCACCTCAGATTTAGGGAAGTAGAATTTCAGTACAGAAGCCTTACGTCAACAAACAATTTTCTGTATTCTAAGTGAGCTAAAGTGTCAATTTGTAGCGAGTCAGTTTATTGCAGTCATGTATAGACTAGGAATGCACCAAATCCACTATTTTGGAATTGGCCAAACCCCCGAATCCTTCTCAAAAGATTCTGCTGAATACAGAAGCAAATCTTCATTTGCATATGCAAATTGGGGTGGGAAAGGGAAAACATTTTTTACGTTCTTGTTTTGTGACAAAAAAAAAGTGTCATGCCATTTCCCTTCCTGTCCCTAATTTGCACATGCAAATTCAGATTCGGTGGAATCCTGCTGAAAAAGTCAATATCCCAAACCAAATACAGTATTAGTTGTATCCCTAGTATAGACCGAACCAACTGAGAAAGGGACATTCTGTGTTGTAAATAAATTAGACCATTTAGAAGATGTAGCATAAAGTGGATCTTGTTGATATGTATACAAGTAGTTACTAGAAATGATATCTAGGGGAACTAAGTCGATCCAAGTCCATCAATAGTTTGACTGGCATAAAAGGATTTTGACCACAGGCATCAAAATGTTCTGTGTGCCATTGCCATTTATTAGATCTTCCTTTTGTTCACCAATTTTACAGTGAAAGTTAATATTTCAGATATTGGCAGCAACACACTGGGTTATAGTGTTACATTGGTTGGCACCTGCTAACATCACTGCTGAAAATTGCGGCACTTTATAAACAGAGGTAATACAAATAACATCATAAGACTATCTGGTCTGCAGAGGAAGATTTCCTTTCCCATAAATATTCAACATCTGCCTTTAATGCCCTCTACGATTTGTTACCCGCTAATTTCATTGTCACCTAATGTACCTGGTCGGTTCATATTTTTTGATAATCTTTTCTATTTTTCTTTTTTTACCTTTGTATGTTATATATATTTTTTTTGTTATGCAACATAATTCCACATGATTGTAACATCTGATGATTGTGCATATTATTCGGACAACTTTATTTTTCATTAAACAGTTATTTTTAAAAAAAACATTCAACAAAAATGAATCAACGCCTGGTCGCTGCACTTGCAATCTATTGAATAGAAGAACAATATACATGCTCCATAATTAAGGTAAACGTAGGAAGTCCATTTTATGGGAATTGTAATATTGGATGTGTAAAATGATTTTGTCCATGAAACAGGTATATGCTCATTTCACGTTCTTCGTTTCTACTTACATGATGCCTCCTCCTTCCCTCTTTTCTTCATTGTTTTTCAGCTTTGGAAAGCTGAAAAAAAAAATTAAAGAATATTTTAAAACATTATGCAACAGTGATATTTTGTGATGACGTAGAATGATTCTGATTTAAAGGCAAAGGAACAATTTTTTTATTGGCTAAAAGACTACAGAAATGAGGCTAGCCAGCAAATGTATAAACGCTTGCTGCATTTCTGATTTGTCTATCAGTTGCACATTTTTCTTTTGTTTGGAAATGAACTACTTCCCTATTTAAAATGCCTGATGTTATGAATTGGAGGATAATTCTACAGGTAAAGCGCATTTAAATCTTTCACAAACTTGTACATTTTAGCAGTTCATATGGGGCTCATTTATGAATGCACATGCTAAGCTAAAATCATGCAAATTGTCATGTGCATTACCCAGAAAGCCAGCATATAAATGTGCATCCTCTGCACAGCACTACAACTTTTGCACAGCTTACTAATGTGGAAGCTCATTTGCATCTGCTTTGTAAAAAGCACACAAGTTGCATTTTGCCTTTGTCAGCGCAGTGAGAATTACACCATTTATCACGTGCCAGTCATTAGCATGGTATTCCTTTACTGCCAGTGAATAAGGTGTATAGGCACACATGAAAGCAGCACTGAATGTAACAATATGCATAATATGCTAAGCTACAGATAAAACATCATCTGGGTTTCTGCTAGGTCATTTTAGAGAGAAATTTGTTTAAATGCCAAAACAAACGATACTAGAAAGTAATGGTTCATGCTTGCAAAATAAAGAACAAAACATTTTTATGAATAAAACTACAGAGTACTCAAAATAAGATCACAAATTTCCTTTAATGCAAAAGGTTTACATATTTTGACATTTTAATTAGAAATGTATAGATTTATTCAGTTAAATGTAAAATATACTTTCAGGTTTAAATAATTATATTTTTGTCTGCTAACTAGGCAGCTTTTCAAACATCGGATCAGGAAACAAGGCTATCCAACTGGTGTCTATTTTCTGTCTTTGTAAGCCATTCGTTAAATTTCATTTCCACGACTGCTTGAAACTGTTTTCTCTGCTCCCTGCAGGATAAAAAAACAAAAACATTTGAAATAGAACCATTGTATGCCTTTCTTGTTTTCAAAATGTCAGGGAAGTCCCAAATGTGGATATCTGTCTGCATCCATATAATCTTGGGATAGAAAATAAGTTATAACCCAAAAGTTGGAGAAGAGCAGCTACATCTCCACATGACTTCAACTATAAAGGGATGAAGAAAGTTGTTCAATAGTTCAAGTCTCTTAAATTACATGCACTCCTCCTGTATAAAACAAATAACTGGGTGTTTCCCTAATGCAGTATTAACCAACACGTTGGTACCAGTATTAACTGAAAGATTACAAACGCAAGGATTCTGACTGGTAAAATGGTAGTATTGGTACTGAAAGAGAAATATGACTTAACTGGCATTGTTGAAACACAGCTGAATGAGTCACGAGACAGAAAATACAGTTGTGCTCATAAGTTTACATACCCTGGCAGAATTTATGATTTCTTAACCATTTTTCAGAGAATATGAATGATAACACAAACACTTTTCTTTCACTCATGGTTAGTGATAGGCTGAAGCCATTCATTGTCAAACAACTGTGTTTACTCTTTTTAAATCATTACACTACACAAACTACCCAGATTTCCCTGATCAAAAGTTTACATACCCCAGTTCTTAATACCTTGAACATCAACGACAGCTTGAAGTCTTTTGTGGATGAGGCTCTATATATCTTCTTAGATGGCAAAGCTGCCCATTCTTCCTGGAAAAATCCTCCAGTTCCTATAAATTCTTGGGCTGTCTTGCATGAAATGCACGTTTGAGGTCTCCCCAGAGTGGCTCAATGTTCAGAAGATTGAGATGGCCCCTCCAGAACCTTCACTTTATTTTGCTGTAGCCAATGACAAGTTGACGTGACCTTGTGTTTTGGATCATTGTCATGTTGGAATGTCCAAGTACATCCCATTCACAGCTTCTGGGCTGACGAATGCAAATTTTCCTCCACTAATTTTTGATAACTTACTGCTTCATTTTCCATCAATTCTGACCAAATTTCCTGTGCCTTTGTAGCTCACCTCACAGATCCCCAAAACATCAGACCCACCACCATGTTTCACAATGGGAATCGTGTACCTTTCATCATAGACCTTGTTGCGTTTATGGTTGTGGCCAAAAAGTAAGATTTTAGTCTCATCACTCCAAATGACTGTGTGCCAGAAGGTTTGAGGCTGGTCTCTGTGCTGTTTGGCATATTGTAAGTGGTATACTTTGTGGTATTTGTGTAGTAATGACTTGCCTCTTCTGGCAACTCAACCATGCAGCCCATCTTTCTTCAAGTGTCTCCTTATTGTACATCTTGAAAAAGCACACCACAATTTCTTCAGAGTTTTTTCCTTGCATCCCGAACAATTTTTCTGGCAGTTGTAGCTGAAATGTTAGTTTTACTTGGTTTGGTTTCAACAGAACCCCTAATTTTCCACTTCTTAATTAGAGTTTGAACACTGCTTATTGGCATTATCAAATCATTTGATATTTTCTTATATCCCTTTCCTGTTTTTCGCGTTCAACTACCTTTTCCCACAGATCCTTTGACAATTCTTTTGCTTTCCCCATGACTTAGAATCCAAAAAACATCAGTGCAGCACTGGATGAAAGATGCAAGGGTTTCTGTCAGGAGTCCAGAAAGTCATTGACCTTTTATAAACACCCACTAATTACAAGTAAACAGATCAGAGGTAAAGATGGTTACCTTTAATAGCCATTCTATCCCTTTTGTGTCAAGTTGTGTGCGTGTTATCAGGCCAAATCACCCTGGTATGTAAACTTTTGATCAGGGTCATTTGGGTAGTTTGTATAGAGATTATGATTTAAAAAGGAAACACAGTTGTTTGACAACAAATGGCTTCCAACCACTAACTATGAGTGAAAGAAAAGTTTTGGTGCTATCATTCACATTCTCTAAAAAAATGTTTAAGAAATCATAAATTCTGCTAGGGCACATTTTGGAGGGATAGGGGAGATAGAAAAGGAGAAGGGGTAAGTCTGTTGGGATTTAAAAGCCAACATAAAGGAAGAAGAGTGCAAAAAAATGTTTTACATGCTGTAAAGATTCCAGCAAATTAATTTTAAGGGTATACTAAAGAACCCCCTAAAGTTAGTGACTAATCAGCTACTGTTTCACCTTAAAAAAATATAATAATTTGGAGTTTTTAAATTACCCAGGCCCTGACTGCAACAGTAATGCCAGGACAGGTAATGCAAATAAATTTATAAACTTGTAGAACTTGTATGAAAGTTCTATAAAAGTAGAATCCATGGGTAATATAGTGATCGTGATTTTATCTAGTTTAAGGTTTGTTGCATAAAACAACACATAACACATAAAAACAGCACAGAACAGAAATGGTTGGCATTTAAAATGATCCTAAATGATTACTGTGCTTGATCTATTGTGATAGATCTCCATATCTGTCTTAATTCAGAATTAAATATGAAACAAAAGAGGAAGGCATTTAAAAACTACAAGTTAGAGTTTAATGTCTACACATATATGTGTCATAAAATCACAATCAGAAATACAATAGAATATGAGGAACTAATTGAGTGACAGGCTAAGACTAACCCCTTAAAATGATTTAAAGTATATTTATAGAATAAAGATGCAGTTTGAGAGTGTAGCTCTATTAAACAATGGAAACTATTTGGTTATAAAGGATACAGAAAAGGCAACTGGGCTTTTTTTTTTTTTTTGCACACTTGCATCTGGTAGGGTACTTATGTATTATATTTACTGTACTTTTACTGGGCAATGTAAATTTGTGCCTGCAGTGGTGGTAGTAGAGCACTTCTACTATCACAGGGTAATATATATGTTACATTTTTGTTGTAAACACAAATATTTCAAAGTTTACTCACCTTGTTAAACCAGCATCTTTGACAGTTTTCTGCCATGTGTGTATCTTTTGTTGTCTTTGCTGCACAGAATTTGAGTAGGCTGGAGGAAGGCCTCCAGGAATTTCAGTTGTGTCGCCTTCCATTTCAAAAGGTACAACAAAAGTAAAAAAATCTTCAGGTGGCATAAGTCTCCAAATATTGGAGTTATTGCTTTCTGTTGAAAAAAGGAAAGGTCTGTCCCACGAGTTTGGTACCGTAGCTAGTCCGGTCTGTGCCATGTGATCTTCTAGCATTGAATAACGAATATGAAAAGGAGCAAGTACAACACCTTGATTCCCACAATAAAAAAGAGGTCTGGTAGGAGTCAGAATATGAAAAGTACAGTTGGTTGTAGACAAAAGAGACAAACGTTGACAAACAGCAATGATCTTTACATTGTAACACATCTGAATATGAAGAACAGTCTGCACTGGTCCAAGGATGATTGTGCAATTTTGGCATTTCTCAACAGTCACAGATCTGCAAAGAAACAATTATATAACAAAAAACAGAAAATGTAAATTATTTCTCTCCCCCCCCCAGAAATAAGAGAAATTAATTTTTTTTACACAGAGAAGAATATGAAAGTCAGTAACACACAGGGCTGGACTGGGAGTCGAAATAGGCCCTGGCATTTCAGGTACACAGAGGCCCAATCAGCTCCCCACCAGCCCACTAAATAGTGACTTTCTATGGCATCTTATGGCAGCCCCTTTGGCATTTGCCAGAACTCACAGATGGCCAGTCTGGGCCTGGTAACACACAAAACTGAATTAACATGAAAACGTGTTTTCAGTTTTATTTACGGAGTCTCTCAATTTTCTGCCATTTTTAGTTGTTTTAGTGTTAAATGTAGTCCAATATAATACATTATAAATTGACCCCAAAAGCCCTGTCAAAGGAACTAAAGATATTCTGTAACAAAGATTTGTAGAGTAAATGAACATTATGAGTACATGCATCTCAAGTCATTTTATTCCATGGTGCTGTTGTCAATTTAAATTGTCATGGGAAAACATGTTTTTTTTCAAAACACATCAGTTAATAGTGCTGCTCCAGTAGACTTCTTCACTGAAATCTATTTCTCAAAAGAGCAAACAAATTTTTCCGTTTTGAAATCTGACATGGGGTTAGACATTTTGTCAATTTCCCAGCTGCCCCAGTCATGTGACTTGTGCCAGCACTTTAAGAGGGAACGGCTTTCTGGCAGGCTGTTGTTTTTCCTTCTCAATGTAACTGAATAGTACGCAGTGGGACATGGGTTTTTACTATTGACTGCTGTTCTTAGATATACCAGGCAGCTGTTATCTGGTTACCTTCTCATTATTCTGTTGTTCGGCTGCTGGGTGGGGGAAAGGGAGGGGTGATATCACTCCAACTTACAGTACAGCAGTAAAAAGTCACATGACTTGGGGCAGCTGGGAAAATGACAATATGTCTAGCCCCATTTCAGATTTCAAAATGAAATATAAAAAAATCTGTTTTCTCTTTTGAGAAATGGATTTCAATACAGAATTTGTCTGGAACAGCACTATTAACTGATGCATTTTGTAAAAAAAAAATGTTTCCCATGACAGTATGCCTTTAAGGGACAAAGGACCAGATTCAAGTTGGGGACAAAACCTCCAAAATTACTTTCACATAGATCTGAATGGAGAAGAATGATAAACCATGAGAATTTTTTTTCTTATTTTTTTTTTGTCCTATAATATTATGTTAATTTAAAAAATGAATATCCCTATTTCAATGCTAACCTATCATCTCTTTATACAGTTCAAACCGTCTTACCGATTCCGACCGCAGGCAATAGAATAAATATATTCATCAATATAGGAACTGGTACTAATTATTCAGGTACCCTACTGGTTCCCTTGCTTTATAGACAAAATATTTGCAAATGTTGATGCACAGTTACATTTTATTTCACAAACGTTATAATATAGGAACAAGGAAAATATGAATTGTGGCATGTGCAAAAGTTTGGATACCCATAAACTTTATCAAGCGATAAACACTGTTTTTGCAAGTTTCTTAACCACATTTACTGTATTAGGCCTGAATTGCAGATCTTAATAAAATGTCTGACATCACAAACTTTGGAGCACATCTAAGTTTTGACTGAGTGGTGTTGCACTGTTCTAGAATGCAGCACTGCTTGTACAAACATGATCTGCACGAGTCATCAGAAGGAAGCCTTGCCTGTAACATCATCACAAAAGTCAGCTTTTGAGGTATGCTAAACAGCATTTAGACTAGTCAAAGGGCCTTGGAAATAAGTGCCATGGACATTTAACTCTTGGCCAGAATCACCAAAGGGGTATTTAGAAAAAAAAGAAGCAGGTCCATTATGCTTTTGTGTTGTGTGGCAGCTAGTGGCACAGTTATCATTGAACAAATATGGCATCCCTTATTCAGAAACCAAGTTATCCAGAAAGCTCAGAATTATTGGAAGGCCATTTCCCCTCCACTCCATTTTAGGCAAATGGATAGGACAATCTGGATAACAG
Organism: Xenopus borealis; assembly: GCA_024363595.1. Lineage (NCBI taxonomy): Eukaryota > Metazoa > Chordata > Amphibia > Anura > Pipidae > Xenopus > Xenopus borealis. The sequence goes on along the minus strand of CM044447.1, from coordinate 93,289,834 downwards.
ATTTATAATTGTACATGTAGAAGGGGTTCCAATAAATATCAGCAATGGTCAGCCAAGAAGGTGAAAATGGGGCAATAATCATGAACATACCTCAAAAGCCACCATGCGGGTTTGGGAATTGCCCTCACAGTCCCCTGACTTAAACAACATCATTTACGCCGTAAAGGTAAATGTGGAGGGGTGAAAGGAGCGGCATTGCTGTGGCTGCCTCAGGGTGGCACAAGGGTCTGAAACGCCCCTGATAATTCCGATTTCTGCAGTAGTTGTTTACCCATTTTCACATAAATAAAATATGTAATTTGGCAAGTGTCCAAATATTTGCTTTTCTTCCATGCTAAAAATGCATCCAACAACCATTTCTTGATGTAAGATATGTACAAATGTTTCAGTTAGAGAATTCCACAGCTTCACAGATCTGACTTCCTTTCTTCTAATTTCATTGGATAAGGCCTTTGTTGGAAAGACATAGGGGCAGATTTACTAAATTCACATGTACTCACATGAATGACTTGAAATTAGATCGAATTTTCAAAAAGATTCGATTTTCTAATATGCAAATTAGGAATATTCGATCGTTCGACCAATCGAATTGCGGTAAAAATCCTTCGAATTCGAAGGATTTTAATTCCCTAAGTATTCCCATGGTCGAATTTCGAATTTTTTTCAATTCGAAATTCGACCAATAGTAAATCTCTGCCCCTTAGTGACTGAAAATCCATTGTTTATTTTAAAGTCCCCTGATTTATTTATACAGTACATAGTTATCATATTCCCCCATAAACACATAGTTTCCAGTTTAAACAATCCTAACTGGTCAACCTTTCTTCATAATGGAGACCTTCTATAACCTTAATAACGCTTTGTATATGACAAAAAAAGATAGTCTCCTTCCACAGTATCTATTATCTTGGCCCTTCCTCCTACAGATAAGGTTGTCACCGGGCCAGTAAAAATAATGCTTAATCATAACATATCTGTGTTGGATCTCATTCATCCAGGTCATGATATATCTATAGTAAATAAAATCAACTGGAATTGCTGTAGTTTATTTTTCCAGGAAGACTTTTCACTAGTCATCCAATCCCAATGTTATTAATAAGGAAGAAAGGTAAAAATATACCATGGCTGGTATTTTTTCAGAAAGGATGGCAACCCTAGCGACAGCTGCGTTTATTATCCACAAGTTCCTCTACGTCTCTCTCTATGAAAGATTTGCCTAGTTCTATTAAGGGTATAATTGGCAGATGCGTAATCCCATATTTATCCAGATTACCAGCTTCTTCGGATCCAAGTCATTAATGAAGGAAATCTGTAGTAGGTTAGGGCAGTCAGATTATGGAATAGTCTAACAAGAAATTGCTTATTATTTGATTATTTCTATATAAAAGGCATTCATTTATGATGTGTTAAAGAAATTACAGTTTTTGGTGCAAATAGTAATCTAATTATGGGGTCACTATATGTAGTTTCCTAACCTAATTTACCAGGTTACACACAATTGTATTTAGTTTCTCGATTACAAGCAGGCATGCACAGTACCATCTTCACAGTCAAAGAGAAAAGGACAGATAAGAAAAGGTCCAAAGACTAACTCTAGCTAGTTTTATGGGGTTTTAAAACAAAAAGCTTACTTATATTATACATGAATCACAGATTAAAAATATAATGTGGTCATTAAACAAAATAGCAAAAGAATGAAATGTAAAAGTATGACAAATTGTACCTTAATGGAGATAAAAGATATATGTAGCAATCACTGCAACGGTGAATTTTAACTCGTGCATCAACCAGAGTTTTAGAGCTCTTAGCCAAAGTCTGCTTAGAGATCTGACTCATAACAACCATGCGATGAGTATGAGGAACCTTGTACGTGTTGCAGGCAACTTTTGCTCTTTTGTTTAATCCATCAACTGAAAACAAAACAAGAAAATATTGCATAAGTAATAACCCGTTACAGAAATATTACCACTGCATATAAAATGGCATCTGTACTGTATATTTAAAGTACAAAGTGAAACCCCATTATTGCATAGTTGGGGAAAATATGTATTTTAAGTTGACAGCAGTGGTCCAGTACAGTCTATACAATCAGAGTAAAACTGCATATGTACCATACTGTTTGCATTAGTTCAACATGGGCACTGGAAAGGGTCAGTGAAGTGGAGAGGGGGGTGTGTGCAGAAAAGTTAAGGTAAATCAGGCAGACAGATCTGTTACAGTTAAAAGGGGGAGTCGAGGAAAAAAGGGCAGGGTGGCTGATTCACATCTTCTGGTCCATTCCAACAGATTTTGCCAATTTTGGTTGGTTAGATGCTGGGGAGAACAGCTCTGAACTTGCAGCAAGCTGACTCTGAGAGGACACAGGCTCTAGTACAACAGGGAGGATGAATGACATGAAGGAAAAGTGGGTTGTGTTAATAGGGGATTTTAATTATTAGGTGAATAGGGAATAGGGTAATCTGTTGAACCCTACAAACTGGATTGTCTGCTGCTTGCCTGGTGCGACATGTGGTGGAGCAAGTGGACAGATTATTGGAAGGGGCTGGCATTCAAAAAACCCTTTGTTACTGCTTTCTAAAGTAAAAGGTGCTGCCTAAAGGTGGGAGTTACACAAGCCAACTCCCACTGTACTGCGACTGACTGGACAGATATAGTACTAGGAGTCACGTGTGTATGGCCACCTATGTTTGGCCCTATTTGTCCGTGTCAACCACCTGAATGATTAAAACATATAAAGAGAAAACACAGGGCTACGGCCTCTCTTTACTCCCTTTTGACTAACCAAGAGACATTTTCTATCAGAACTGATAATGCTAAAGGATAACATCAAGAGAGTTTAGAACAAGAGCAACACAAAGTGCATCTTGTCACAAAAATATTTACAGCTGCTAAAAGGATGTCAACAAAAGTTTGGCAAATCCCAAGTGTCAACAAAATTAATGGTAAATTAAAAATTAACAAGTATGGCTACAAAGTAAATTTGAGAGAACATGAAGACTGGCTCAGAAATCCCTACCTGTTTGGTAGAAACCAATCATACTTTCAAATGGAAAATGATTTCTAAATTTTAAAACTAGATGTATCTGACTTAAGTTGGCCGTAGACGCAAAGATCAAATCCCTGAACGATCTACCAACCTGCCACTAACCTTCAGATGAAATAAAAGCACAGCTGATCACAGGGATCAAACGAAAGTTGTGTCCGACAAAACAGTGACAATCTCCCATGGAAAATGGTACAATTAGCAATACACACAGAAATGTCATCGGCAGCTGACAGAAACTTTCTAACCTGTCTGATCGACCAAACGACTGATCTTCGCCAGACAAAAAATGACAGAACTCTCCACATATGGTCCGAAAATCGTACGAATCCTTGATTCGTATGATCGGATTGTTGCATCTATGGCCATCTTTAGGCTGCCATGGTGGGAAGATGTCCAAGATTTACGACTGCTGAACAGCAATGCCATCGGGATTACTTAAAAGTTTATGAATCTCAACATAACACTCCCTTTATACATTACATTAAACACTACTGAATATGAACCTTGGGATTGTATCTACTATAAGTGATGAGAATAAAATAGAGAATTGAGGGAGAGGGGGACCCAGATGCTATATATTTGCTATATGAATTCAATTTTCAATATGACCACATAGAAATGCAATTGACAAACCTTTACTGAAAGCCTAACTGGGCCCCTGAGGCTGAAAGGGTTCCCAGCTCCTACATCACCCAAATTTTACCCTAGCAGGATTATTCCTTTCCTTAGCATTCTCTAACCTCTTCACAAAACCAAACAAGTGACAACAGTTCAAGAAACATTTTCATTCTCTCTGCATGCGCTACTCTTCTGAAATGGCGATATGGCAACAATCCATTGTGCAGTGCTTGATTTCTCGTCCTTGCCTATCTCCTATAGCCCGATTTCTCCTCCCTGTCTATCTCCTTAGCGAATTTAAAGTTTAAACTGTGTTGTCGGGTTTTTTTTTCGTTATAAAGAAACAAATTAAAAAAAAACCTGTTGCTGTTCTTTTAAACTGCCAGAATAAAGGGCTTTAAATAATACAATGAGTGCTGTCCTTGAACAAGTTGTGTTATATATTCCATGTGATTTTCACCCATTTGAATGCGAAGGGTGAATTTGTGCATTTTGTTTCTGAAATAAAAACAGTAAAATTGCAAAACCACAGTGATACCAAGAGCAATGGAATTCAACAGTCATAGGAATACAAGATTAGCCATTATAACCAAGATTCCCTGACCACAGGTTTTACAAGGGATGGTTCATCATTACGCTGACTTAGAAAAGCTAACAGAAAGGCTAATTCTAGGCAACTTCTTAATTAGCCTTCAGTTTTTCTTTTTTATAGTTTATGATTTATTTGCCTTCTTCTGGATCATTCCAGCTTAAAAATGGGGGTCACTGTCCCTATCTAAAAAATGCTTGACAAGGCTACACATTTAATATTATTTCTTCTTTTTATTAATCATATTCAGGCCCTTTCCTGTTCATATTCCAGTCTCTTATTCAAATCAATCCATGGTTGCTAACATTGCACCCTGGTAGCCACATTGCTGAGTTTGCAAACTGTAGAGCTGCTGAATAAAAAGCTAAATAACCTCAAAAACCACAAGTAATTAAAAAATGAAAAACAAATGCAAATTGTCTCAGACTATCACTCTCTACATCATACTAAACCCCTTTTATAAATGTAGATCAAGATACAAGATCAGTGCCACAGGCTACAGAAAAAAACAAATAACAGAACCTAGTGCAATATTGTTAATATTCAGTGCAGTCACCAAAGTGTTACAACGCCAAATTGTGTGTCTTGAACCATAGAAAGTCTATGCACAGATTTTTCGTGTGTGTTTTAAAGTACTATAGTAATTTCTACAAGGTGCTATCTCCAAAATAAAATTATAATTTTAGTGCTTGCTTCAAATGGTAAAATGATTTAAAATAAGTGCAATGGCGTTTTCTTCAATCAGTAAAAATCAGCACGTGGCTTTTCCGCTCTCTCATGCGATTGGAAACTTAAAAGATTCCTGATTTCAAAACAGCATATCAATATCAACTCCAGGGAGTTCTTTTCTGTAAAGACATTAAAATGTATTTATAGAATATTAACAATATTGCAGTAGGTTCTGTTATTATTTTTTACATAGCCTGTAGCGCTGATCTTTAATTGTATCCTGATTTGATGATCCAGGGGAGGAACAGTGAAAATGAATGGCAAAGGAAAAAATTCTGAGGGTTTACTTTTCCTTTAAATCTTGGAAATATTTGTTGTTTTTTTGCAATTTTTATTCTTAAACTCTTATAAATGTGTCCCAAAGTATCAGTCAGAAAAATGTATATGTAAATTTTTCCATTAATACATGACAGATCACATGGGACAGTAGTGTAACTACTGCAGTGGGGGCCCTATTTCCTCAGTAGTCAAGTTCCTGAATTATGCCCCCTATTTTGGATAGAAAGAAATTCAGATTTTTAAATGTATAGCCTTATCCCATCACAATCTGCACTTATAGATGAGTTACTAAAACACTAATGCATACACATATTTAAAAATGTATACTCTTACTCATTTGGAATATTCACTCAGCATAGACTTATTTATTCATAAAACCACAGTATAAAACACAATATTTTCTTGTTATGGTGGACTTGGATATGGGTAGCCATAATTACCTTGCTGAGCCCATGACAACTTTGTTCCCGATTTGATACATGCTGTTATTCCAAATGGGTTGATAACAAGGCATTCCTTTATCCATGCTTGTAACTTTTGAAAGGAAAATGCACCTGAGGTTTCAACGAATCCACTTTTGATTTGCACAGGCTGCCACACAGCCAAATCCAAAAAATGATTAACTGCCCTATTCTTGTCCACTGTTCCCTCAATAAGAAATCCTAGGGCATTAACAACTTCAGCAGATATCAGGATGCAGTGAGAGGATTGAGTAGAGAGTTTATTAGGTTCCATTAACAACTCCAGGATATATGTTAAGTGATTGTGTATGAAGTTATAATGACTATAATCATCCCAGACCTGTATAGAGAGAAATATACAGAAAATAACATAGAAAGCATTACTTACACATTTATAAATAGACATTATTGCCAGAAAACAACCTTGTTTTCTAATATAACTGGCAATTCTCCTTTTCTCTATAGACCCTACTGTACAATTACCCTTTTCCTAACTTTAGCATTTGTGAATTCTCCCCTGCCTTAAAATATATTTGACACACAGGGTTGCCATCATGATGGGGCATGGCCCCATCACAAGTTAATGGGCCCAAATTACTAGCCAGATGGTAACCTGGGTCCCTTGGGCAGTGGGCCCTGATAGCAAGTAGAGGGTGGATCTGCACAGCTTGCTCCAGATCCACCTTGTTCATGCCCCATTATGTGAAAACCCTGCCCACAATGCAACCAAACTTTCCCACTCCCCCTCATATTTGCTCCTTGACGGCCCACATTTAGGATACTTGTGTCCCTAGGGCCCCCCCCCCTGCTACAGGCTCCTGGCTGAGTACAGACACATTAACAATTTGAGGTCTGCAGATTGGCTGATTCTAAGCCTGAGTATAATCAGCCCTGTGTGGTACAACCCTAAATGCAAACATTGTTATTGGCTTTACAAAACTAAAATTTTCATTGTTGTTTTTGTGCCACTGGTAAATTCCAAATTGTGATCAGCATTTTCCTCTTTTTTATAAACAAATAAAAAAGCAGGTTATGAGCCAATTTGTTTACAATTATAGATATAAGTTTTGCAACTGTCAATTATCCTACTGGCAGTATTAGTATCAGTAATCTCTGATGCCTGATCTGCTGGATTTTGCCATAATAAGCTGTCATACTACAGAAACTGATCCTGTATCATCAGATTCCTCCAGGCCCTCAAACATTGGTAACAAAAGGTTCTTTAATCCATTGATGAAATATATACCCTTGAAAAACAGTAAAAGCTTTTAATCAGAGCATTCTTTCTAGCATTATAGTTCCAAACAGTTGGATGAACAAATAATGCATTCAGGACTTTGCCTTTTAACCCTGGTAAGTACTTGACACTCTGTGCAGAACTGCTAAAAAAAGTATCCATCAGCGCTACAAAATATGTTGGCGCTATAGAAATACATGTTAATAATAATATTTTATTTCCAGAGGTTATGGAAATGAACTGTGAAATGTAATGTAAATTTCCAGCTAGAGTTTTAAGACCCCTGTATACATATTGACTATTATATAGGAAATAAAAATCTGTATAGCTACATAGTTAGTTAGTTTGAAAAAAAAAAAAAAAAACACACACGTCCATCAAGTTCAACTCTTCAACTATTTTAACCTGCCTAACTGCTAGGTGATCGAGAGGAAGGCAAAAAAAAAACAAATAAAACATTTGAAGCTTCTCCCATTTGCCTCAGAGGGGGAAAAATTCCTTCCTGGCTCCAAAATGGCAATCAGACTAGTCCTGGATGAACTATGAGGTATCTTTCATAGCCCTGTATTCCCTCACTTGCTGAAAAGCCATCCAAACCCTTCTTAAAGGAGAATTCAATTCAAATGTTAAAAAAACCCTACCCCCCAACTATATACAAGACTCCCCCCTTCTCCCCCCCAAGTCTACCTGCTACCCCAGGCAAATGCCCCTAACTTTTTACCTACCCCTCCAGCAGATTCTGTCCATTGGTGTTCACGGCAGTGTTTCGGAGCAGTAAGAGCAAATTTCCGGTCTTGAAAAACTGCACAGGTGCCGGAATTTATGTATATTTCCGAAATTTTTGGCATTGTAAGTAAAAAGTTAGTGCCATTTGCCCAGGGTAGCAGGTAGGCTGGGGGAGAGGAGGGAAGGTGGTCTATATAGGGTTGGGGGTAAGGGTTTTTTTTAACATTGGGGTTGAACTTTCCTTTAAAGGGAAACTGTCATGGGAAAACATTTTTTTTTAAATGCATCAGTTAATAGTGCTGCTCCAGTAGACATCTGCACTGAAATCCATTTATCAAAAGAGCAAACAGATTTTTTAATATTCAGTTTTGAAATCTGACATGGGGCTAGACATATTGTCAATTTCCCAGCTGCCCCAAGTCATGCGACTTGTGCCAGCACTTCAGGAGGGAACTGCTTTCTGGCAGGCTGTTGTTTTTCCTTCTCAATGTAACTGAATAGTACGCAGTGGGACATTGTTTTTTACTATTGAGTGCTGTTCTTAGATCTATCAGGCAGCTGTTATCTTGTGTTAGAGAGCGGTTATCTGGTTACCTTCCCATTGTTCTTTTGTTAGGCTGCTGGGTGGGGGAAAGGGAGGGGTGATATCACTCCAACTTGCAGTACAGCAGTAAAGAGTGATTGAAGTTTATTAGAGCACAAGTCACAAGAGCAGGGGCAGTTGGGAAATTGACAATATGTCTAGCCCCATGTCAGATTTCAAAATGAAATATTAAAAAATCTGTTTGCTCTTTTGAGAAATGTATTTCAGTGCAGAATTCTTCTGGAACAGCACTATTAACTGATGCATTTTGAAAAAAAAAAAGTTTTCCCATGACAGGATCCCTTTAAAGCTATCTAATGTATCAGCCTGTACAATCAATTTAGGGAGAGAATTCCACACCTTCACAACTATCACTGTAAAAAAAAACCCTCTGAATATTTAGGCAGAACCTCCTTTCTCTAATCTTACAATAATGCAACAAAATCTTTATCTGAGCATCATAGAGCAATTACAATATGTTCAGCTTTCAAACTGTTATGCTGGTTTCAAAAACAGTTGTGTGCAACCTTCTCTTCTCCACATATGCATTTCTGGTATCAAACGTATGAATTTAGTGGTGATTCAATAGGTTTCATTTTATGATTGGCATGTCATCCATTGAATGGTAGGGCTTCCTTATAAACTGTGCCTACTGGTGCTAGGTGAATCCAAAAGGGCTGAAGGTGGCCGTACAAGCCTAGGCTTGGTTGGGTAGTTTGGTCATATTGATCATACTGACCAACCATCTGTGTTTGTATGGCAAGCTAAGAGCTGTTTTGAGAGATAATCCAGATAATTATTTGTCCGGATGGAAAATGTCAGTTGGTCTACTAAAAGGAAGTGAAGAGGAGTGCAGCTATTTGCTAATTTAGACTTTGATGTGATAGTCGATGGGGTGTGATGTCCAATATAACAAGGTCTGATTATCTTACATTCCAACCATATTAAAGAAAAACTAAGGGGTTTATTAACTAAACCACAATTTTTTCTTGGTTGGGTTTTCTTGGGCAAAAACACAATTTTTTTCATGGAAAAAAAACTTGCATTTTTTTTAAGAGATGCTGCAAAAAAAAAAAAAATCTGAATCTGAAAATCCCCCATCTCAGACCTTTTGAGGTCATGTATAAACCAATTGGAGATGCCCCTATCCCAATTGGAAGATATTATGGTCTGTGCTGAGTGTAGCATGATAAATTTGGGATTTTCGGGCAAAAAAAACAAAAAAAACAAGCAATTTTGGAAAAAGAAAAGCAGAAATAAAATCACAGGTTTTCGCTCTATTTTATTGATAAATGAGGCAAAAATGAGGATGGTCAAGCTTTTTTAATTTAAATTATGAGATAAATACGGATTTTAGCAATTAGCCCCCTAAATAGCAGCAATTTTCCTGCACCACCAAACTCCACAAAAATATCTATCAAAGTTGCAATGAAATACAATAAACACATTTTCATGTAAGTCAACTGCAATGTTACCTTATTATAGATGTTTGACTGTGTAGCAAAATCAGGAGTAGGAGATCTGCCTCTTGGACTGGGCCACTCACTCTCAATCATAGGTGACCGCAAAGAAATTTTATTTATTTGCGGAATGTAGAGGAAAAGGATGAACTTCAGGGTATCCACAGAAAGCTAACAAGAAAAGAGAAATTGCAAAAAATATATTAATCCTAATCGAAAAAAACAACAAAGCATGTATTTTTGGGAAATGCAGCATATCCTGTGTAAGTGTTTTAGAGCTATTAACATTCAGGGCATGCATGAGTGTGTTAGATTATAATAGCCTTTAAAACCAGATTCCAATAACATTTGTAATATGTTGCATAATTATATATATATATATATACACATATATACACACACACACACACACACACATACATATATGTATACACATACACACACACATAAGTGTGTGTGTGTATTTTTTCAGCATACTCATTCCTAAAAACCATTCAGACCACGTAGGCAGCATATCTGCCTTCGTATGGGGTCCTCCAATTGGTCTGCCTTACTAATGCATGACCAAGAATCAGTCAGATTTCCATTGGCCAAGTTTAAAAATCCCATCAGGGCAAGGACCACATCCTGACGGCCTGTATCCGATCTCTTGTGCCTAGAACCAGATGACTGGATCAGCCCGATATCACCCACAGGGAAAGATCCGCTTATTTGGCAATCTTTCCAAGTATGACGCTCTATAAACAATTTTCAAAGTTTAATTTCTTTTATTGTAGGAGTTATTTAGATTACATAGCAAAATTATACATATTTTTTTAGGACAACATCAACTTTATAAATGTGCCTGGGTTTGTGTATAATTCTATTTCTCTTATATAGCATATTGATAGATGTCTCTAAATACATAAACACTTAAAATTATAAACTTTTTACATACATAGGCTGAGGTCAGCCCAAATATGCAGGCTGAAAACAGCTGCTGACAACAGCCTGTGTGTCCATAGCCTTTATTCAGTATATTGTGAATGGGTCCCTAAGCACAGTAAGTGACAGCAGCACAGAGCATGTGAATCAGTGAAAAGAAAAGAAGATGGGGAGCTACTGGGGCATCTTTGGAGACACAAATCTTTACGGCTAAAGGGCTGTGGTTGCCTTGGGCTGGTACAGAAGCCCAGCACTTAATGTACAACATTTATGTCCCACTTCTTTAGTCATTTAGACTGTAAGCCCCAGGGGGTAGGGTCCTCCATCCTTTTGTCTCCTTGACACTGTGTAATTATATTTTATTTTTATGTGAATTGTATTTATAATAATACACGTATTGTTACTTATTAATGCAGTGATCCCTTGTTTGTTACTACTAATTTATTGTTGCTGTACAGTGTTTTGCCCTCAAGGAGCGCTATACAAATAAAAATATACATACATACATACATACATACAAAGGAGACAAATAGGATAAATGAAAACAAAATTGTAGGCAGTTATGATGGTGTTGCTTTGACATAGTGCTAAAAATGAATATTGTCTTTAAAAATAGCCCCTTTATTAGAGCTCCCTATGGTCTCTGGCCCCTGTTTCAAATGAGGTGTGGGTGTGTCCTAACGGTCCCTGCCAGAAGCATAGTAGGAGGGGGGACAGCCAATCAAAGCCCTACAGTCACACAAGAAAAGACTATCTTCAGTTCCCTATCAGGTCCTGCTAGCTGCTGAGCCTGGGAATTCAGGGATCAGGAAGTGGAAGAGAGGGATTATTATGGTTTTTGCAGAAATATTTAATAAATCAGCCTGAAACACTACGTTTTATTATAAATGATTATAATGCACTGGTATGTTCCTTTTTTTAACACAAAATTTCTCCTTTAGGGCTCCTACACACGGGCGTTTTGGACCTGCGCTCCCCTGCGTTGCGTTTGTCTGCGTTCAGCCGCAGGGGAGCGCAGGTCTAGACGCACCTCATTTTGTTCAATGAGGTTGTACCCACGAGACGCGTGTAAGCGCCGAACGCAGATTCAGACTCAACATGCTGCATTTTTCCTGCGTTCGGCGCTCACATGCGTTCGTGTGAGTACAGCCCCATTGAAAATAATTGAGTGCGTCTATACCTGCGTTTGAACGCAGCAAAACGCAACGCAGGAGAGCGCAGGTAAAAACGCCTGTGTGTAGGAGCCCTATAGCTGTAGTTCTCCTTTAGGTTTTGACATTAACAATTCTGGAGGTCCTAGCTGTGCACTAAAAATGCAGCAATATTCCCCTCTCCTGTAGATATACATATAAAAAAGGGGCAATATAAAAAAGGGGCAATTCCACACAAGCAAAAAACATGTGCAAATACATTATTGTAGAATCACTACACAGACATTTCCATCCGTATGACACGAGTATGACCCCAGAAAGAATACTAGCTAAAGAGCTGAATGCTTTCTGAGGTGTCCCTGGTGCATGCAATTGCAGCTGTATTGCAGTTAATGCAGTTGAAGGGAGTGCTTGCTTACTGTACCTGACTCTTTATCTCCTCATACTTCTCTGACGACGGACACGTAGAAACAACTTCAGCCCAATCCAAGCTCTGAGCTACACTGCGCTCAAAAACACTGAGGAACGTTTCAAAGTACAGCCAGGCAGTCTCCTCCAGGATCTGCAGTTTGCCACAGGCGATGTGCCGCCACATACCCCAATAGAGCCTTGGATAGCAGCCTTCACTGGCACGGCTTCTCACGTATGAAGCCATCTTCCGCAAATAATGCATGCTAAACTTTGCAGGTGGAGGCATCTGCAAAGCGCCCAGCAGAAAAGGATCGGTTTTCGCCCATAGCTGGACCCTACTACCATCCATCAGCCTGTCTGCAGATGTTAACCAACCAAAAAAGTTTTATATTCAGATTTCAGTCCCTTTCGACCCGTCCCCACTCCTGTAACCTAGGCAGCGACTACTTCCGATAACTGGAACGGATCAAGCAACCTTGCCCGTGACATCACTAGTACCACGTGACCTCGCAGCCAACAAGAAATGTGAAGCCTGCGGTAATACTCGCAATGGCATAATGAGCGGCACATTTGAATGCGAGCGCAAGACTTTCATTTAGTTTTCCGTGTAGATTTACGAATTAGTAGTGGCAAGGCTTGGATTTCTAGGCGCTCGTGGTCGGGTGCCTCTATTGCCATACAAACTCTAATTGCCACCTTTTCCTGAAAAAAATACCGGCCTTCCTATATATTTACCTTTTTTTCCTATTAATAACATTGGGATCAACCATCAAAAATACCGGCCAGGTGGCAACTGGCCTGGAATATTTTCTATAAAAAATGACTTGTGCATAATGTTATTTAGAAATATAGGATTGTCTCTAGATGGGTTACCTCAGACTTGCCCAGTCACAACTCCCTGGTCTGCAACTTCTGATAGATCACAAATGACAGGATTTCTAGTCCTGTCCAATTGATGTAGCTTACTTTTGGCCAGATATTGATTGGGGAAGCCTGTCGGAGGGCCCCATACATAGGCCAACAAGTTACCAACTCGGTCTGTCAGCAGCTTTTATCGGCCCACTTATGGCTTAAGTCCATTTGAATGCTAATTAGCCAGTTCACTGCTGGCAGAAACAAAGTGTTTTTAAAGCTGGCCATAGATGCAAATATCCGCTCGTTTGGTGATGTCCCCGATATGCCACTAACTGGCAGGGCTATATCGGGGTAATCCGAACGTTCGGCCCAATAGAAGAATATGGCACCAGTGAACTTAACTGGAGGGGACTTACACAGAGGGGTAAGTGGCAACTTAGGGGCAATAGCCCGGGGGGAGAGGTAGGTCGGGAGGGGGGGAGTTTGGATTCCCGTTTAAATGTGATTTATCCGTTTGCTAAGAATTCTTCTGCTTCTATCACAAGATATAGGCTAAATACCTAATCATATATCATTTTTATGTATCAAAAATACAACTTATTGGGAAAGTCCCATGTTGTCTTCCACATGTGCTGATATTAACTATACATACAGTGTCTTGCAAAAGTATTCACCTCCCTCCCTTAGCCATTTTGTTGATTCACAACTTAGAATTAAAATGGATAGTTTGAGAGTTTGCACCATTTCATTTACAGAACATGCCTACAACGCTGATTTTTTTTTTATTGTGAAGCAAACAAGTAGGACAAAATAACAAATCTTCAGCATGCATAACTAGTCACCCTGCCTAAAGTCAGTGCTTTGTAGAGTCACTTTTTGTGGCAATTACAGCTGCAAGTCACTTCATGTTGGATGGTTTTCGCTTGTGAACAACAATCTTCAAATCTGACCACAGATTCTGAATCGGATGGACTTTGACTAGGCCATTCCAACACATTTTAATGTTTCCCCTTAAACCACTCGAGTGTTGCTTTAGCAGTATGCTTCGGGTCATTGTCCTGCTGGAAGGTGAACCTCTGTCCCAGTCTCAAATCACAGGCAGACTGACACAGGTTTTGCTCAAGAATATCCCTGTATTTAGCACCATCTTTCCACCATGTTTCACTGTGGTGATGGTGTTCTTAGGGTGATGGGATGTGTTGGGTTTGCACCAGATATAGCATTTTCCTTGGTGGGTAAAATGTTTGTCTCATCTGACAGAGCACCTTCCTCCATACATTTGGGGGAGTTATTTTTAACTTTATGTATTGGCTTTTTTCTAGTCACTCTTCCATAAAGGCCACCTCTATGGAGTGTACGGCTTATTATGGTCCTATGGACAGATACTCCAGTCTCTACAGTGGAACTTCTTCAGGGTTACCTTTGGTCTCTGTGCTGCCTCTCTGATTAAAGCCCTCCTTGCCTGGTCTGTGAGTTTTGGTGGGCGGACCTCTCTTGGCAGGTTTGTTGCGGTACCATATTCTTTCCATTTGAAGATGATGGATTTCATGGTGCTACGGGAAATCAAAGATTTTGATATTTTTTTATAACCCAACACTGACTTCTCAACAACTTTGTCCCTGTTTGTTTGGAGAGCTCATTGCTCTTCATGGCGTGATGCCTCTTGCTTAGTGGTGTTACCGCCGCCTCTGGGGCCTTTCATAAAAGGTGTGTTTATACTCATAGTTCATTTGACCCTTAGATTGCACACAGGTGGACTTCATTTCACTAATTATGTGACTGAAGGTAATTAGTTGAACAGAATTTTTTAGGGGCTTCACAACAAAGGGGGTGAATACATATGCACAGTCTTTTATTTATTTTGTATTTTTTTTTATACATATTTTTCTCATTTCACTTCACCAACTTAGACTATTTTGTGCAGATCCATTGCATGAAATAAGATAAAGAAACATTTAATTACAGGTTGGAATGTAACAAAATAGGTAAAAAGCCAAGGGGGAAACTTTTGCAAGGCACTGTAGTTCTAGGGAGAGTAATGGCTTGTATAGGTAAACAAAGCAGTACTCCATTATTTAGCATGCTTTATATTTAAAAGCAAAACAATCCACTAACAGTAGGTTTATTCCCCAGGAAACTATACATTTTTTAAAAAATGACATCCTGACAAATCCAAAATTGGTAAAGCTTTGGTTCTGCAGCTCATATCTCCCTTGTGCCATTAGGTACCAAGATAAAACACCCTAAATATGAATGCTAGGGATCTACTGAACACTGTGATGACCAATGTGCATAGGATTAATAACATAAGTGGCAAGTATGTGCAGCTGATGTGGTGGCATACTTAAAGGGATACTGTCATGGAAAAAACATTATTTTCAAATTGCATCAGTTAATAGATTTCTTCACTGAAATCCATTTCTCAAAAGAGCAAACAGATTTTTTTTTTTTAAATCGGACATGGGGCTAGCCATTTTGTCAATTTCCCAGCTGCACCGGTCATGTGCCAGCACTTTAGGAGGGAACTGCTTTCTGGCAGGCTGTTGTTTTTCCTTCTCAATGTAACTGAAAATAACGCAGTGGGACATGGGTTTTTACTATTGAGTGCTGTTCTTAGATCTACCAGACAGCTGTTATCTTGTGTTAGAGAGCGGTTATCTGGTTACCTTCCCATTGTTCTTTTGTTAGGCTGCTGGGTGAGGGAAAGGGAGGGGTGATAGCACTCCAACTTGCAGTACAGCAGTAAAGAGTGATTGAAGTTTATCAGAGCACAAGTCACATGACTTGGGGCAGCTGGGAAATTCACAATATGTCTAGCCCCATGTCAGATTTTTCAAAAACGGGTTGAATTCTCCATTAAAGACAGTTTTAGCAGCAATTATGTAGATAATTCTATATCATAATGGCTGACAGAGAAATTGTCCTCGATCATTGGTATAATGCAACTTGCTACCACAGGACCAGGAGAATTGCATACTTCTTTAAAATCCTCTATGAAAACAAAAGCAGAGTGGACTGTCATTTTACCCAATTCTAGGGCCAAGGTTTGATGGTAGAAACATCCTCAAGTATTTAGAGAATTTAGTTTAGCTTTAGCCACTTTATCTGATTTTATTAGATTTCCTGAAATCTGGTACGTACCAGTGGCCTGGAGGAAAGCTGATATAATTTCAATATTTAAAAAGGGATTCTGTTCTTAACCTGTAAATTATTGTTATATTGGCATGTCTGGAGTTGATATGCTTATTGTTCCTTTTTTGTAGTGATTATACTGGCATATGCAGTACACCAAATAAAATGGCTAATGAAAAGTTAAGTTTATTAGATTAAAGCATATGATTACAGTTAAACAACCCCAGAAGGGGTTAAAGTAACAAGGGATGACGTGTTCTTTTCTCCTATTTTATTTTAATCTGTGCCTGGGAAGCAAAAATGTGACCTTGAATTCCTGCTCTGCTCATGAGAACTTTGCAGCTGGTAATTTTCCTACTTTTAGTCTGCTGTCTTTAGAGCGCTTTTGCCCCACAAAAAGCATATAAAACCTTTTGTGGATGTACTGTTTGATTTAAGTTTGTTAGTATGCAATTTACTATATAATACCACTCCATTGTTATTTTAACTTTGTTTTTTTGGAAAATGGTGCATTTGAAAAAAAGTGCAAATGTGCCAATATATTTTGGTAAAAATAATAAAATCATATAGCTGTATATATCAATATAAATAGTGTTACAAAATCACTTGAAATGTGTCTGTTTGTTCTGTCACATGACAACTTGTGTATAAGAATAAATAAGTCATCTTGGAGTTCAATGACCTGCATAAAATCACATGGAACTCTTAGGTGACTTATAATATCATTATAATTTGCAATAGGGGCATACCTCCTAACTGTCCCTTTTTTGGAGGGACAGTCCCTATATTGGCAGCTCAACCTGCAGTCTCTCATTAGTACTGGAAAGTCCCTCTTTTCTCTGCACTGAAGAGCCAGAAAAAGAATCAAAGTTTCTAACTTAATTGGCTTTTGGCAGAGAGCCCAGAACAGCTAACAGGTGCAACTAAGATACTTTGTAACAATTTTGAGATAAGAAAATAAGTAATTGTAACAGTTTAGATAAGGTGAAATCTTTTCAAACTTTCATAACCTGCCAAATGTTGTAAAATGAACATGGTAATTAGGGTGTGTGGTCACAAACATGGCCATGGTCAAAAAAATTGCCAAATGTTTTGTCCCTCTTTTTACTTCCAAAATGCTGGGAGGTATGTAGGGGGTACATTACTTACTATATTATATAAATATGTTATATAGACAAAGACTTCAACTGCCAGTGGGTGATTATCAGAAAAATTTAAAACTGTGACAATTAATGTGACATCACTAAATGTGCACACACGCGTCTTACATGCGCATGCGCCATACCTTCCAACATTTGAAATGCTGCATGTAGCATGGAAATTTTGTTTTTTTTTGGTCAAACCAATTTTCTGGGAACACCACTAAATACCATGTTCAGCTTAAAAAAATGGCAGGTTAATGTTTTATGTGTTATTACAGCTTTGCTAATGAAGGTGAATTGCACTTTAAGCTGAAAGGTTAATTTCTACCAAGAGACTAGCGTATCTTAAATAGTTACAATTGTCTCTTTGCTTATTGTAAATAGTTACAAATGTATCCAAGTGCAGATACTGTGTGTTTTGGGCTCTGACAAAAAGACTTATGTAATTAAGTAGAAACACTGTATCTTTTTCTGGAGTCAGTGCAGGAGATCAAAGCAAAACGTATGACATTTCACTAAGAAATCTAGCCTGATTTATGGCATAGGCCCAGAATTGTGGGCAAGCCACATAAGACTTGACCTGGGGCAGCAAAAATTGGGGCCAGCATGCTGCCCACTGACCACGTCGCCACTGCGGACTAGACGGGAGATTTTGACAATAGAAGAGATTGCAATGGACAGGAAAAAGCAGAGCTGGTGTGGTAACCAGGTTGGTACAAGGAATGTGAGTCATTGGAGCAGGACTGTATTTTGGTTGGATGCTGACCTAGACATTGGACCTAAATACGGCCCCTACGATGTGTGTGTGATGTCACTATCACAAACCAGCCCCACCCCCTACCCCTCACCCCCCCACAGCTCTTTCACCAAATTTCCTATTCAAAAAATAAATGTATAGGCACTCAAGGGCCACCCTCAAAATCTGCGACCTTAGGCACAGGCCCTCAGGTGCCTTAATATAAATACGGCCCTGCATGAGAGGAAGGTTGGGAGGTAAGCTGGGTTTGGTCAGGTGCGAGTGTTGGTGAGGCCTAGGGGCACATTCAGGGAAACTTAAAAACTTTGGGGGAATGGCATATAGTTACAGGAGGCAGGGGGCTAAAATTGGAATACTCCCACAAAACCCAAGGGAGTCAAAGGCTATATGTGTGTGTGTGCAGCTGCAGATTTACACTTTTATTATGATGTTTATGCTGAGATGTGTTACTGCACTGTTATTGCATAAATAGATTTTTAAAGGAACAGTAACACCAAAAAAAATTTAAGAGTTTTAAAATAATGAAAATATAATGTAGTGTTGCCTTGCTCTGGTAAAAATGATCTGTTTGCTTCAGAAAAACTATAGTTCATATAAACAAGCTGCTGAGTAGCAATGGCAGAAATTGAAAAAAGGCTATATGGCACAGGTTAGTAGATAACATTATGTTCTACAGAGCTTATCTGATATCTGCTGTGTAAGCTGAGCCTTTTCTCCTTTGAATGGCTGCCCCCATTGCTACACAACAGTTTATTTATATAAACAATAGTAGTGTTTCTGAAGCAAACACAGCAGTTTTACTAGGTCAGGGCAACACTGCGTTATATGTGTATTAAGCTGGCCATAGACGTAACAATTACGATCTTTCTCGGGAAAGATCTTTCCAAGAAAGATCGTTCGTTTCAACACACACGTGTAGAGCTGAATCGTCAGATATACAGGTAGAAACAATAGAATTCTACCTGTATCTGACGATTCAGCACTAACAATGGCCGATGTTCAGGGTGCTTTCAAAGGCATCCGATCAAAATTTTCCGTCCAGTCCGATCAACCAGCCGACCGATATCTTAATCCTCTGACGATGTCGGTCGGCTCATTTCCCACCATACACGCACCGAATATCGTACGAAAATTCGTTTCGTACGATATTATCTGTGCGTCTATGGCCACCTTTACTTTAAAACAATTAAATTTTTTTGATGTTGCTGGTCCTTTAAATGTCACCTATTATTAGGATCTTGAGGGGTGTGATGGCGACATCTATTGGTGAAATGATAGCTTCAATGATAGTAGTAATGTGCACTACTGAATTGACATGTAACATAGTAACATAGTAAGTTAGACTGAAAAAAGACTCACATCCATCAAGTTCAACTTTTTTTTTTTTTAAACTGCCTAACTGCTAGTTGATCCAGAGGAAGGCAAAAAAAACCATCCTAAGCCTCTCCAATTTGCCTCAGAGGGGGAGAAAATTCCTTCCCTACTCCAAAAAGGCAATCAGACTAGTCCCTGGATCAACTTGTATAATGAGCTATCTTCCATAACCCTTTATTCCCTCACTTACTAAAAAGCCATCCAACCCCTTCCGAACATTTAGGTGGAGCCTCTTTTTTTCTAAATGGAATGGGTGACCTCGTGTCATCTGGAAAGACCTACTTGTGAATAAAGCATTAGAGAGATTATTATATGACCCCCTTATATATTTATACATAGTTATCATATCACCCCTTAAGCGCCTCTTCTCCAGCGTGAACATCCCCAATTTGGCCAGTCTTTCCTCATAGCTAAGATTTTCAATACCTTTTACCAGCTTAGTTGCCCTTCTCTGTACCCTCTCTAATACAATAATGTCCTGTTTGAGTGAGGGAGACCAAAACTGTACAGTATATTCTAGATGTGGCCTTACAAGTGCTCTATAAAGTGGAAGAATGACCCCCTCCTCCCGTGACTCTATGCCCCTTTTAATGCAGCTCAAGACCTTATTGGCCCTTGATGCTGCTGACTGGCATTGCTTGCTACAGCCAAGTTTATCATCTACAAGGACTCCAAGGTCCTTTTCCATAATGGATTTGCCTAGTGCAGTCCCATTAAGGGTATAAGTGGCTTGAATATTTTTACATCCCAGGTGCATGACTTTACATTTATCAATATTGAATCTCATTTGCCACTTAGCTGCCCAGATTGCCAGTTTGTCAAGATCCTGTTGCAAGGATGCCACATCCTGGATGGAATTAATTGGGCTGGATAGTTTTGTGTCATCTGCAAACATTGATACATTACTTACAACACCCTCCCCTAAGTCATTAATGAACAAGACTCTATTCTGATTGAATAATCACAAATTAGCACAATGATTATATGATATTATTTTGTCATCTTTTTGTATGGTTATGGGTATTTAAAGGAGACATATAGGATAAATGAAAAAAACCTAATTGTGTAGGCAATTATAAGTAATATATGTTATGGCTTCAACATGGTGCTAAACATTAATATTCTCTTTAAAAAAAAAAAAAAAAAAACCTTTATTGGAGTTCCCTAAAGATGTTCCCTGGTCCCTGTCTGTGAGTCAAATGAGGGGTGGGTGTGTCCTAATGGTCCCTGCCAGGGGGACAGCCAATAACAACTGTGCAGTCACACAAGCAGACAGGATTCAGTTCCCTATCAGGTCCTGCAAGCTGCTGATTGGTGCAGTGAGCTGAGAGACACCACCTCCCCTGCACAGCCTGGGAATTCATGGAGCAGGAAGTGGAAGAGAAGGCAGGGATTATAATGGTTTTTGCAGAAATATTCAATAAATCAGCCTGAAACACTACTTTTTAAGCTCAATTGCACATAATGCACTGCTGTTTATATTCTTGAGAATTCTGCTAATGATGACCAAACCCATGCACTTGCACATTGTATTACAGATAAACACATTTCTATCGGGGAATGAGGTATTTAAATATATATTTAATTCTGTCTTTCTTCTATTTCAAGAACACTGGCATTAAGAATCATATTTCCCGAGCGGCTGGGTTATCACAGTCATGAGCATGACAACTTACGTGCTACTATTGGCTGTGTCACTAAGCTTGTACATGTGCCATGTCTTTCAACGCCATTGGGCAGAATAACGCGGAAGCGACACAGCGAAATCCTCTCATTGGCAGTTTCGATACGCCTTTCTGCTGACGTCCTCGACCGTCATTGGCTGCGGCGCTATAGCGTTACGTTTCCTTCCGTGAGAGTTTTAGTCAGCTCTTTCTAATCGGAACGTAGAGACATTTATCTGTATATATGATCTGAAACATGAAGTTCGCCTGTAAGTCAGCTACCGGCCTTTGCTTCTTAATATGTTACCTGATGGTGGTTGTGAGTGGAGGGTAAGAGTCTTATTTACACTGGTTTCCCATTCATTTAACAGGATTGCACAGTTGCATTTATAACATCTTACATTTCCTTGAGTGATGTTTTTCGTTTTCAATTCCGCTTATATTGTCAACCCATCGTGTCGCTTTTGGCTTTTCTTGTGTACTACAGTTTCTAGTGTTTTACCCTATGTTTCCCCAGTGGCTTCCCATCTTAAAGGAGAACTAAATGCTCCACAGTCAAAAGTCACCACTGACCCCCCCCCCTTGGCCCGCCACCCCCTGCACACTGTTACCCTAGAATTGTGTCCCTTAGAAATTCAGTGTAGAACAGCGCAGCAGAGCACAGGGATGCCATGTTTGTCAGCCTCGGCTTCTTCTGGATCCTCTTCTTGCATTCGGTAATTATGGGGCTCTCCGGCTCCAACTGCGCATGCGCCATTTATGGATATGGATCAGCACTTGCTCATCGAAGAAGCCGAGGTTGACGAACATGGCACGCCTGTGCTCCGCTGAGCTGTTCTGCATTGTGCGGGTCAGAATTTCTGCTGTGTTTCGTGGCTATTGTCACTTATGAGGATGTGATGATAGCCACGAAAAGCATCAAGCATGGTCTGTGTGCATTTCATGTTATTTTAAGATGATGAAATAACGAAATATTTTTAACAGCGCCGCTGGTGCTCCTTGTGAAGAAAATGACGTGCATCAAAAACATTTTGATGCCCATAGAATTTTAAGGGAAACTGTCATGGCAAAACATGTTTTTTTTTTTTTTAAATGCATCAGTTAATAGTGCTGCTCCAGTAGACTTCTGCACTGAAATCCATTTCTCAAAAGAGCAAACAGATTTTTTTATATTCGGTTTTGAAATCTGACATGGGGCTAGCCATTTTGTCAATTTCCCAGCTGCCCTGGTCATGTGACTTGCCAGCACTTTAGGAGGGAACTGCTTTCTGGCAGGCTGTTGTTTTTCCTTTTCAATGTAACTGAATAGTACGCAGTGGGACATGGGTCTTACTATTGAGTGCTGTTCTTGGATCTACCAGTCAGCTGTTATTTGGTGTTAGGGAGCTGTTATCTGGTTACCTTCCCATTGTTCTTTTGTTAAGGTGGCCATACACGGGCCGATAAAAGCGGCCGACAGCGGGCCCTCTGACGGGCTACTCCGATCGATATCTGGCCAAAAGTCGGCCAGATGTTGATCGGGCAGGATTAAAAATCCCCTCGGATCGCGGCTGCGTCTGTCCGTTGATGCGGTCCTGCGATCCGACCGCCCATATGCCCTGCATTGTGATCTGATCGTTGGGCCCTAGGGCCCATGATCGGATCAGCCCGATATCGCCCACCTCAAGGTGGGCATAGGGGGGAGAGATCAACTCGTTTGGCGACATTGCCAAACGAGCGGATCTCTCAGTGTATGGCCACCTGTAGGCTGCTGGGTGGGGGAAAGGGAGGGTGTGATATCACTCCAATTTGCAGTACAGCAGTAATGAGTGATTGAAGTTTATTAGAGCACAAGTCACGTGACTTGGGGCAGCTGGGAAATTGACAATATGTCTAGCCCCATGCTCTTTTGAGAAATGGATTTCAATGCAGAATTCTTCTGGAGTAGCACTATTAACATGCATTTTTACAATTTTTTGGCACATTTTTAATGAAGCAAGTCAAATTCTCCCATCCCTGATTGTGAATTAATATTAAGTGCCCCCAAACTCTACACCAGGGGTGCCCAACCTGCTTCTCGAGTGCATATGAATGCAACCCAACATGTTGCAAAGGATATAGGAGTAGAACCCATTGCCCAATTAGTAGTAATAATAATAAAATAATATGTCTATTTAATTTCCAGGTGTATTGTAGTACTTTACTGTGCATTTTCTTTACTTTTAAAAATCAAAAGTGTTTGTGTCTCAAGTGTGGCCCCAGACAATTTTTCCTTTTCCAATGTGGCCCAGGGAAGCAAAAAGGTTGGACACCCCTGCTCTACACAAAAAACGACAATATATTAAAAAACAAATCTGCTTTCTAGAAAGATTGATTAACTTCCAAAAGTACAAACTATATGAATATTATGTGTAAATGCTGTAAGGGCTTTTTATGTTCCCTCCTGCAGTTAACCCCTTTAAAGAGAATGCAAAGGCAACAAAATAAAATCCAATTTTTACTTTATTTAGTGAAATTTATAAGAAACCTGACTGTATTCAGTGAAATTCCCCCATCATTTACTTGCTCTCACTGCTGCAGATGGGAAACTTCAGATGATTTCTGATAAAAGAGCTTTATGCACTGGCAATTTTTCACATAATATTTCTCCTTTAATTTGCTACCAAAAGATCTTCCACAATGTATTTTAATATAGGTAGGGTACCTGTTCTCTTGTAGCCTGCTATCTTGAAACCCATTATCCAGAGAGCACCGAACTACAGGAACTGCATTTTAATCAAATAATATAGATCTTTAAAAATGATTTCCTTGTCTCTGTAATAATAAAGCAATATCTTGTTTTGTATCCTAGCAGCTTAGAATTGGTCATTCCATAACATACTAAAAGTTAAGTTAAAGATCCAAACTATGGAAAGATCCCTTATCTGGAAAATTCTATATACCAGTGCATTCTATATACTGTTTTTCAGCAGCTATTTACATATTAGGGCAGAGACACATGGTCCGATTTGGGGAGATTAGTCACCTGGCAAGAAATTTCCTCTTCTTTGTGGCAACTAATCTCACTGAACTGGGATGACTTGTGACATTTATGTATAAAAAAGTTACAAGATGACAGCCCCCTGTGGCCAACTTTGAAATCATAAATCATTTGTTTGATTAGGCTTGTGGTGTGGTAAGTTCATGTTTATGTTTAGTATACAAAATACAGCATTTCTAGCCTTATTCTATTTTACACTTTAGTTTCCCTTTAAGTAATTAACACTTTTATTTTACACACAAATTATTTACTATTTGCATGTCATTTATTTTGTATGAGTTTCATTTTTCCCATCTTCTCTGATCTAATTGGCCACTCCCTATTATTCTTCTAGGCGTGATTTTTATAAAATCTTGGGCGTATCACGAGGAGCTAATGTAAAGGAGATAAAGAAGGCTTATAGAAAGCTTGCTTTGCAGCTTCATCCAGACAGAAACCCTGATGATCCTAATGCGCAAGACAAATTTCAAGACTTGGGAGCTGCCTATGAGGTTTGTAAGCATTTATCCCCTCCCACACACAAATTACAGCTATTTCCATGATATAGAACTAATTCTAATTAAAGTCTATTATCCGAACGTAGAAAAATCTCCCCCTTAATATATGTACCCCCTGAAATCTGGGCTATTTTTTTTCTCCTTTGACAAAATGCTGGGCAGTTACACAAGTTACTAAACTACTAGTTAAAGGCCTAGATAAGAGCAGGAACTCATTATTAGAACTATTCAACTAGGTCAGAGCTCAGCCATTTCATTATGAAACCAATAGCACAGGAGTAGGCTGATGTATTTAGTCCCTTGATTTGGGGAGAGCCTATAACTCAAAGGGGTAAATTTATCAAAGAGTGAAGTTCTGCCACTAGAGTGAAATTCCTCTGCCCTCCATTCATTTCTATGGGATATTGCAAGGCGTATTTATCAATGGGTGAAGTGAAAGTTCACCCTTTAATCGCCTTTAAAAATTCCATAGAAATGAATGGAGAGCAAAGGCGTTTCACTCTAGTGGCGGAACTTCACTCTTCACTTCACTCTTTGATAAATATACCCCAAAGCCGTGTTTAAATGTCATGCATAACTCCTTAAAGACACAGTATACCTTTTCAACAAAAGTTCAATGATTGTTGCTTGTGTTGAATACATATGAAAATGCATGAAAAAATGTATGTCATTTGTTATTTCTTAAAGGGGTTGTTCACCTTTAAAGTAACTTTAGAGAGTGATATTCTGAGACAATTTGCAATGGGTTTTCTTTTTTGTTATTTGTGGTCTTTGAGTTCTTTCAACTTTTTTGTTTTTCAGCAACTCTTCAGTTTTCAATTTCAGCAGTCAGGTTACCTGGGTCAGATTTACCCTAGCAAGCATGCATTGATATGAATATGAAAGATGAGTAATTTATAAGCATCAGTAACAAGACATTTGTAGCCTTACAGAGCATTTGTGTTTTTTTAAATGGGATCAGTGACACCCCCCCCCCCTTTTGAAATCTAGAAAGTGTTAGCAGAAGAAGGCAAATATGAAGGCCAATTAAAAAGTTATCCATTCTCTAACATTCTTAAAGTGAACTTAAAAGTGAACCACACTTTTAAACTAAAAGGTAAATTGAAACTTCTTTCAAACCAGACATAGGGGCAAATTCACTAAGCGGTGAAAATGCGCTAGCGATGGCTTTGCCACAATTCGCCACACTTTTCGCCAGCCCGACTAAAATGTGAATTTGTGCTCAGGGCGGTGAACGTTAGCGAAGCTGCGCTACCGTTGCTTCACCATGCAAAGCACATTTACGCTCGAGATGCCTAATTTGCATATGGCACGAAGTTAAACGTATAATAGAAGTATATGTTACAGTCACCACATTACACTACACAAGCCCAGGAAACCTTTGATAAATAAAATAAAGTTGTCCTATTGCCCTACATGTGCCCCCTGTATAGTTGTGTTGCCATATGTTAGGAAATGTAGGTGGGGAAGGAGGGTATCAACCCAAAAAATTACAATATTTTTCAGACTATCATCCTAAAAAAAAAAAGTAAAAGACGCCAGCGGTTTTTTTGGGAATGTTAAGTTTTTTTTCTGACCTGGCGAAGTAAGTCTAGCGCAAGAGGTCATCTTAGTGAATTAGCGTAGTTATGTCCCTTCGTCAATGGCGTTAGCATGCAAAGTTGTGCTAGTCTATCTACTTCGCTAGTGATTTTTCGCCAGGGACACTGTTAGTAAATTGGCGAAGTTACTAAATTACGTCATGCTGGTGAATTAGTACTAGCATTAGACGCTTCGAGCTTTAGTGAATTTGCCCCATAGAGTAGATAATTCTATATGACCAAAGCTCAGACAATCACCTTGCATAATTTTTTTTTTTTTTTGCACTTGCAGGTCCTAACAAGTAAAAAAAAACTTTTCCTATACATTGTCTATCTTTTTATAAAAAGATTTATTTAAAATGGTCTGTGCATGTTTGGCTTTTCATAAAAACCATTGGTATATAATGTGTGTTATGGGACCGGTTACCCAGAAACCTGTTACACATTTTTAAAAATGCTTTCCTTTTTTTCTGTAATAATAAAACAGTACCATGTACCCAATCCCAATCAAAGGGGTGGGTCACCTTTAGATCAACTTTTAGTTCAATGTTATAGAATGTCCATTTCATTATTTAATTTTTATGGTTTTATAATTTTGCCTTTTTCTTATGACTCTTTCCAGCTCTCAAATGGGCATCACTGATTTCATCTAAAAAAAAACAAATGCTCTGTAAGGCTACAAATGTGTTGTTATTTCTATTTTCTATTTCTCCTCTTTCTATTCAGGTCTGTCCTATTCATATTCTGATCTCTAATTCAAATCAATGCATGATTGCTAGGGTAATTTCACCTTAGCGACCAGATTTCTTAAAATACAAAATGGAGAGGTGCTGAATAAAAAGCTGAATAAGTCAAAAACCACAAATTGCAAATTGTCCCAGAATATCACTTTCTGCATAATAATAAAAGTTAACTCAAAGGTGAACAACCCATATAAAACATAGGTAATTCTTACTGGAAAAAAAACTGCCTATTGGGTTGCTTTAATACATTCTGGATAACAGGTTCCATACTTGTATTTGCCAGTGTTCTAAGATACTATGGTGAGGCCTTCCTGCTGCCAGCAACAACAAGCTTGAATGGCGTTGTACATTTACGTACAGTGTTTTTGTCCAAGGGTTGTTGGGGGTGTTCTTGACTACATGACTAGTGGGGATGCACGAAAAATCACTTTAGCAGTTATTTCTTAAATGGAGCAAAAATTTTAATGCAAGTCATTGGCGATATGCCCAGGCCCAAAATAACTTTTTGTCTTTTGACACTTCTCTTCTTTATTATTAAAATTGTTAGATTCCTTTTACATTGCAAGTTGTATTGAGTAGAGACCCCTTTACCTTTTGTATCGGTTGTAGTTTTGAATATAATCTGTATGTTTAGTATATACATCCATTTATTGCACAGAGCTGTGGAATATGTTGATAATACTATGTTTGAAATTGAAGTTGGAGGAACAAATCTGAACTCCCCTTTAATCACCGTGTATGTTCTAGTATTTTAAAGGGATCCTGTCATGGGAAAAATGCATCAGTTAATAGTGCTGTTCCAGAAGAATTCTGCATTGAAATCCATTTCTCAAAATTGCAAACAGATTTTTTTATATTTCATTTTGAAATCTGACATGGGGCTAGCCATTTTGTCAATTTCCCAGCTGCCCCAAGTAATGTGACTTGTGCTCTGATAAACTTCAATCACTCTTTACTGCTGTACTACAAGTTGGAGTGATATCACCCCCTTCCTTTCCCCCACCCAGCAGCCTAATAACAGAACAATGGGAAGGTAACCAGATAACAGCTCCCTAACACAAGATAACAGCTGCCTGATAGATCTAAGAACAGCACTCAATAGTAAAAACCCATGTCCTACTGCGTACTATTCAGTTACACTGAGAAAGAAAACCAGCCTGCCAGAAAGCAGCTCCCGCCTAATGTGCTGGCACAAGTCACATGACCGGGGCAGCTGGGAAATTGACAAAATGGCTACCCCCATGTAAGATTTCAAAACTGAATATAAAAAAATCTATTTGCTCTTTTGAGAAATGGATTTCAGCGCAGAAGTCTGCTGGAGAAGCACTATTAACTGATGCGTTTTGAAAAAAACATGTTGTCCCATGACAGTTTCCCTTTAAAGATTCTGTTGGCCTATGAAACTCGCATATGCTGATGTTATGATTTTCTCAAATAGGTGCTTTCAGATGAAGAAAAAAGAAAGCAATACGATACATATGGTGAAGAGGGTTTAAAGGATGGGCATCAAGGCTCTCATGGTGATATATTTTCTCAGTAAGTAAAAATCGCCTTTGGCTCTAAATTAATGTATCCTGAATGGGAATTGCCAAATTACACTCACTTTTGTATTGGTTATTTTTCTTTGTAGTTTTTTTTACATAGATATTGCATACTGTAAAAAGCTGGAGCATGCAGAAATAATATTCTGTTAAAAGGATTAAAAATTCTTATAAAGTACAGTACCCCCTGTTGGAAAATATGGGGATATTAGAACTCACCTTGGAGTTCCATGACATGTATAAAAACACTCGGCCTTGTGCTTTTATATGGTCATGGAACTCCACAGTAACTTATAATATCCTTATATTTTACAATGGGGGGGGGGAGTACATCATTCAAAATATAATCTGCAGCACAGTATCTTCACAAATCCTGAAATGCCAGAAGGAATACTTGTGAAATGCTTGAAGATGGCAGCGATGGATAGATGGAACCCTGAGAAAGAAAAGGTTAATCACTGGAGGAGTGACAAAGGTATCCCAGTGAATATACAGTCTAATCTCAAACACTAGGCCTGTGCTCCTGTTTTGCTAATACATTTACCACCCTCAGAAACCAATCTGATGGATTATATTTATAGAAAATGAGTGTCAGTTCAGGGCCCAAGGTTAGGGACTTTACTCACTGTGGGGTGGCAGTGTGTTGTATAGATTTTTCTTTGTCTGAATTGAGATTACATTCATTGCATATCAACCTTGATTTTATTTCCCTTAAAATTTAGTCCATAAACTACAAGACCTAGTTTTACTGTTTTGTTCGCTTAATGCAGTGATTGTAGTCATTGTTTAAAAAAGGTATGATGACATTCTATGAAGATCATTTGTACATGACATCAGTTTACTCTGTCTATAATTTAATGACGTGTATATATAACTAATGGTATTCTTGCATATATTTCTTTTCTTAGCTTCTTTGGTGATTTTGGGTTCATGTTTGGAGGCAATCCACGTCAACAAGACAGAAATATACCTCGGGGTAGTGATATCATTGTTGACTTAGAAGTGACATTGGAAGAAGTATACTCTGGAAACTTTGTAGAAGTAAGTCAAATATTAATTGTTTTCCTTGTGAAAATGACCAAGTAACATATGGTATAAGACACTGTGCAAAATGTTTTGTAGTTCCTCTGGGATGGGATATATTTTTGTTTAATTTAGTAGCAAAGTCAGCAAAGAAAGTTTGTTAAAGTGAAAACCCTAGCCTAATCTAGATCCTAGCGGCCCTTGTGACCGACCCTGGGACCAGATCTTTCCAGGATTGGACACAAACTACATGGCATGTGAGAAGACCGTGTCTGCTGTTGGAGCATTCCTGAAGTCCCTCTGCTTGGGAAATTCAGAATTGCAATTCTCCAGCCTTCCAATCGGTAACACATTAATACATATTCAACACTCACTTAACCAAACCTGTTTTTAACTTTTTTTTTATTTTGCATGTTACACACACAAAAACAGACTTTAGTGATTTGGATCTAGGATCTTTCAGCAATCTGGGTCACCATACCTTCAATCTAATATTTTTTTTTTTTTTTTTACTTTTTAAATTTTTAGTATGGCTAGTTGTACAGTTGCTGTACTATTATGTTATAAACCTAAAATAACTAGAACAAAAATACAGGCTTGTAGAGGCACTATAGTAGTTTAAACAATGAATCCCTGAATCAGTTGATGATCTTTGTCAGGAAAGCAGTAACTCCAATTAATCCTACTAAAAACTTTTAAACATTACATAAACTGCAGATGTTTTGAGTCAACTAACCACTATCTGACTTGTCACTTTCCATAGGCATCATATTTTGTTATAATTCCCCTACAAGAAGCTAATCCCATGAGTGGTCCTGTGATACAGGGTGATAGAGTATACCAAAGTAGAATATCAAAAAGGGGGATTGTGGGAGCACTCTAAAGGCTAAGTGAAAGTATATTTAAGTATAATGGAAGTGCTACTTGCAAAGCACATTCCCTGGGCCCCTGTCTCATAAGTAAATCAGTATAAATGCCAGTGTATATTGTTTAAAAACAGGGGTTATTTTGTACAAAGTTATGATCATAAAGTTGATAAGCCACCATACCACGTCAAGGTAAACCCCATATGGCGGTCCCTAACTTGTTTACATAGTATATAAAGTCTTATTTCTTTGCATAGTAGCATTACCTGTAGTCAGTGTGTTGAGCCTTGGTTTCAATTTGAGGGCTAAATCCTCCCCCGCCAGTGTGCGGCTTTTAAGAGAGAGAGAGATTCCCAAACCAACGCCCATTTTTTAAAAGCACAGGACCACCATTAGTTAAAAGGGGGGGTATGGGGTGCTACAACCACTGAAGCTCAGCCACAGCTTCCGGCTATATTACAATATCAAATGCACAAAGTAGACTTGTGCATCATGGACATTTGTTACATGGACATTATAATTTATAGTAGCCTAGATATTCCCTTGTACTTATAATAATTCAGTAGAAACATCTATGTATAATGGAGTCCTTCAAACTGTAGGCATTTTTGAATGAATTATGGAAGCTCTTTTCATGCTGTATTCTCCTCTGCATGAATCGTTTGCTACCAACCTAAATTTGTTACATTTCCTGTATTTTTCCCTTCTTTTGCAGCTTGGCCTTTAGTGATGATGGAGTTGTAGTTGGTTATGCAACCAATTTCAATATTAAATACTCTATAAATATTTTTATTTCTACTACTACAACATCTCGATTGCATATGTGGAAAAGAGGAATTGGAATATGTCTTGTATATTTAATTGCACAAGGTTTCTTTAATATGTTTTCCTTTTTTGTTTTTTCTGAGGCTTCTCTTCATGATTAACTCTTTCGAGAGTCTAGATTTGACTGGTTATCATGTAAATGATTGATGCTGTTTTTTTTACATATATATGACCTAGTAATTTCTTTATTTGTAACCTAAAAGTGACATTTCATTATTATAAGACCTGATCTGATATACAGAGAATATTTATCGTCAAATTGTAGGTTGTAAGGAACAAACCTGTAGCTAGACAGGCGCCAGGCAAAAGGAAATGTAATTGCCGCCAAGAGATGAGAACTACACAGCTGGGGCCTGGACGCTTTCAGATGACACAAGAGGTTGTGTGTGACGAGTGCCCCAATGTAAAGTAAGTGCAAATATATAAAGATATATATTCTTGGGATATATCTTCTACTTAATAAAACATTATTGAATGTATATTTATATAGTGTAAGCACAAATGGGCATAACAGTGAATTTTTGCCAGGGACACTGTTAGTAAATTGGCGAAGTTGCGACGTCACGCTGGCGAATAAGCACTAGATGCTTCGCTCTTTAGTGAATTTGACCCATTGTCTGTTTCCCCGCTGCCCCCCTGTCATGTGACTTGTGCTCTGATAAACTTCAGTCACTCTTTACTGCTGTACTGCAAGTTGGAGTGATATCATCCCCGCCTTTCCCCCCAGCATCCTATCAACAGAACAATGGGAAGGTAACTAGATAACAGCTCCGTAACACAAGATAACAGCTGTAGAACAGCACTCAATAGTAAAATCCAGGTCCCACTGCGACACATTCAGTTACATTGAGCAGGAGAAACAACAGCCTGCCAGAAAGCACATGACCAGGCAAAATGACCTGAGATGGCTGCCTACACACCAATATTACAAGTAAAATATATACAGTTTCTGCTTCAGAAATGACATTTTATATTGTACAGTTAATAATTTGTAGTGTAAACCGTGTAATTTAGAAATAAAAACATAATAAAAATCCCTTTAAAGGGGGTGTTCACCTTCCAAACACTTTTTTTTGTTCAGTGGTTTTCAGATTGTGCTCCATAAATAAAGACTTTTTTCAATTACTTTCCATTATTTATTTTTTACTGTTTTTCCAAAACTTCCAAAAAGTTAAATGTTGGTGTCTGGTGTTTTGAGTCTGGCAGCTCAGTAATTCAGGTGCAGACTCTAAACTGATCCAATTTTGCAACATATAGTTGATACATTTCTCAGCAGCATCTCTGGAGTATTAAAGGGGTGGTTCACCTTTACGGTAACTTTTATTATGTTATAGAATGGCCAATTCTAAGCAACTTTTCAATTGGTTTTTATTATTTATTTGTTATAGTTTTATAGTTATTTGTCTTTTCATCTGATTCTTTGCAACTTTCAAATGGGCGTCGCCGTCCCCTTCTAAAAAAACAAATGCTCTGTAAGGCTACAAATGTTTTGTTATTGCTACTTTTTATTGCTGATCCTTCTATTCAGACTCTCTCCTATTCATATTCCAGTCTCTTATTCAAATCAATGCATGGTTGCT
The DNA here is from genome assembly GCA_024363595.1 of Xenopus borealis. Classification (NCBI taxonomy): domain Eukaryota; kingdom Metazoa; phylum Chordata; class Amphibia; order Anura; family Pipidae; genus Xenopus; species Xenopus borealis. The sequence continues at coordinate 93,257,022 of CM044447.1, read as the reverse complement.
AGGGTAATTTGGGCCCTAGTTACAAGACTGCTTAAAATGCAAATTGAAGAGCTGCTGATTAAAAAGCGAAATAACTCAAAAACCGTAAATAATAAAAAATGAAAACAAATTGCAAATTATCTCAGAATGTCGTTCTCTACATCATACTAAAAGTTATCTCAAAGGTGAACAACCCCTTTAACAACTATTGTATCAAGTCTAACAGCTGCCTGTAATGAAACCCAGAGATTCTGCTCAGCAGGGACAAAGATAAGAAATGTATCCATTAAATGTATCCGTTTAGAACAGTTGGGGGGGGGGGGGGTCGGCGACACCCCCTCCCAGAGCTGCTTAAGAAAGTGAAAAAGGACACTTTACACTTCAATATTAGAAAAAGTTACAAATAGAAAATAGACAGTAATTGGAAAAAGTCGTTATTTCTGGTGATCTATCTGAAAACACCTAGTTGTTTGAAGGCAACCCCTTTAAGATGCCTGCTATTTTTGAGGCTTGCTTTGTTCATTGTAGTTAAAGTTTACTTATGATGCACCTTTTCCCTAGTCAGGCCTTGGGAATTAAATTGAATTTTAGGGGAATTTACAGCAAAAGGGGAATATTCCTACAGTGTCAGTGCGCATAGTGCAGCAACATTGATTTTCCTGGGACCTGCCAAGAAGTTTGGGATCACTCACTGAAGATCAGAGGAATACAAATGCTGCACATCTGAAGGAAAAGGCTTGCACCAGACTAACTGGAAGGCCAGAAAGGCTAAACATAACAAAATCAGAAATGATTTGTCTTAAATTTAAGGAGGCAAACCTAAAACATGCATTTGGTGTACCCCAGTATGTTTATTTCATAGTATGAAACGTTTTTTAATATAATTTGTATTTAAAACAAAATCTCAAGTTAAAAACTGGAGTGCCTGCATCTGCATTATCTTTACTCTAGGCTTGTAAATGAGGAAAGAACATTAGAAGTGGAGATTGAGCCAGGAGTTCGAGATGGTATGGAGTACCCCTTCATTGGAGAAGGTAATATTCTTTCTCTCTTTATCTTAACCAAAATCATTGCTGTAGCTATTGAATGACTCTTGGTCAGTGCACTGCCATGTACCCTTCAAAGGTACCTTGGCCCAGACAGGAAGACTAGAAAAGCACTTTACTTCACAACTACATAACTAATTAAACACAATACTGACTGAGTTTATGAGAATCCATGTTTGGTACATGATGATACAATCTGTGAATGTGAGATTCTGGTTAGTAGCTGTCCCTATGTCTTTGGGTTTCCTGTGTGTTGTCTGTGCAATTGTCTGTGCATTCCAATCCAAACTGAGAAAGGCTGGTGTAATACCAGAAATGTATAAATTACTTTTCTTCGTGTATTAATTATTTTTTAGGAGAACCCCATATTGATGGAGAACCAGGAGACTTGCGTTTTCGGATTAAAGTTCTCAAGTAAGTACATGAAACATTGTTGTGCTTTTTGGACTCCCTTTCCTTACTTACATCTGGTTCCTTAGTTAGGAGATTCTGTTGGCTGTCATTATTATGTTCCCCCTAGGGCCCTTAATTACCCAGGCAGGAGGGCAGAATTGGATTTTGGTGAATACCCCTATGCCTGGGTGATGCATTGCCTTCCAGTAGGTCCACATATATGGTCTTCTTCCTTATTTGAGAGTTTTAAATAGATCTTAATTCTGTTACATCTAAATGATGAAGTTTATTCACTTGGTATGTGAAAATATGTAAATATATTTAGCAGACTTGGAGTCACGTTAATCAAAAGTCAAATTTTGAATTCTTGTGAGTTTTTTTTAAATTCCCATGAACTCGAAATTCGACCAATTGAAATTTATTTTTAAAAAGAAATCGCATTTCTAAAGCTCAAATGAATAGAATCAACCCTAAAACCCATAACTCCCTAGTCAAATTTGACCGTTTTGACTATAAAAAAACCTTGAAATTCAAGGTTAAATTCAAATTTTAAATTCGACCCTTGATAAATCTGCCCCTTAGGTTATGGTGATCTAAATAACAGAATGATCACTTATCCGTAGTGATGGCCGACTAAATTTGTCAGGCACAAATTCACAGCAAATTTCTGCATTTGGCTAGCAGCAAATAAATTTGTGAAACTGTGGCGAAAATTTGCCAGCGAAGAATCTGGCGTGACAAAAAAATTGTTGCGTCAAGAGTAGTCGCGTACATAAAATTGTTGCGTGCCAAAATTATTCGGAGGCCAATTGACTTTAATGCATTTTGACAAAATAGTTGTGCGTATCAAAATTGACCCTTGCGTGAAAATTGTTGAGCATTAAAATTTTGACACCCATTGTTTTCCTTGCATACAAGAATTTTTCTGCTAAACTGCACAGATTCGCCCATCGCTACTTATCAGGATAAACCTAGATCCAAAGTATTCTGGATAATAGATCTTGTAACTGTACATTTTTTTTAAATGAACTGCAATATGTACATTAAATGCACATTTTTGGCACCTTTGTTTTAATAGGCACCCAATATTTGAAAGAAGAGGAGATGATCTTTATACAAATGTTTCCATCTCATTGGTTGAAGCTCTTATAGGCTTTGAAATGGATATCACTCATTTGGATGGCCATAAGGTAAAATACTGGACCAGTAACATAAAAAAAAAAAAAAAATTTGTTTGTACACAAAAAAAAAAAACACCAAGGCACATTTACCTTTTAAGTTTTTATTAAGGAATAACTTGCCATTACTCCGCTCTTATTTAAGAAGACACAGCTGCCATGACCAGTCTCTAAATGGTCACGGGCTCTTCAGAGCACAAGCCCCCAGTCCACAAGGGCACATGCACAAATTTCAAAAAGATTAAGCTTCAAAGAGTCCCATTTTAGAAAGTTCAAAAAATTTCAATATTTATTCATCATATAAATCAGTAAAAAAAAAATTCATATACAGACCCCTTGATCCTTCGCCTTACGCGTTTCGTACCCCCTGGTACTTAATCATAGGCTATTACTCCGCTCTTCCTCAGAAAAGGCGACAGGGTGACGATCCATTGTGCGCTGCTTGATTTCTCCTCCCTGCCTTCTATAGGAGATAGCCAGGGAGGTGAAATCTCTGGATCGTCGCCTTTTCTGAAGAGGAGGTGAAATTGGTCATTTTGGCTTGCTCATTATTTGTTGTAATGTATTTTTTGTTTCCTAAATCCGCAAACATATTCATTGTTCAATATGAAGTCAAACCCAGTGCTCTCTAGTTCCAAACATTTAAGGGGGTACTTTAGCATAGTTTTGCCATTCTGAATTTTCATAAAACTATATACATATTTGGAATTCACTTGCTTTGGCACTTTATAACTCTGTTCTATTATAAACATTCATTATGTGAATTAAAATATTTACATTTGTTTTATGTCTATTTAAATGGAATTGAGAAAGCCAGTTGGATGACTGGTGAAATGTCTTCAAGGAAAAAAAAAAAGTCCAGTTTATTTGACTTATTTCTACAGATATATATTTAGAGTCATCTGTCTTGCTGCAGAAGTGCAATATCACAAAAAATCTGCCGTCTTCCTCTGGACATTTCCAGGAAATACTTCTAAAGTTTGAGCACACAAAAGCAGTTGGCATTTATTGCATATATCTGAAAACCAGCTGGCAATGAAACACTTGTTTACTACAGAAATACTTTGACACTTTCTACCCCAAAAGAGTGGCTTTTTTTAGGTTTAATCTATTTTTTTTTCCAGCTTTTTTTTTTGTTTTTTTAGTGGGCCTTTTGTATCTTTTAGAAACAGCAATAAAAAGCTGAAAACTATTACACCAATAAGGTTTAGTGCAATTCAGAAATCATTCATATCTTAGTTTTCAGGAAATATATATAATAAATAAATGACTTATTTGAATTACAGGTTCACATCATGCGGGATAAAATTACTAAGCCAGGAGCAAAATTGTGGAAAAAAGGGGAAGGCCTTCCAAACTTTGACAATAACAACATAAAAGGATCTTTAATTATAACATTCGATGTTGAATTCCCAAAAGAACAACTAACAGAGGAGCAACAACAAGGTATTTAAAAACAAAAAAATGTTCTTTAAATCACTTTAAAGGTTCCAGGAGGTCCCCCGTAGGCTAAAATAGCAATTCGGCATCTTTAAGGTGGCGAAGTGTCAAATTAGAATTTATTTAAAGAGACAGTACTTTGAAATTCTAATCGAATTTTGGGCTATTCGATAGTCGTAGCCAAAAATTACTTTGAAATTTGAATTCAAATAAAATTTTAACTTCGACCCTAAAGCTGGCCATAGACGTACGACTTTCGGATCGTGTGTGGAGTGCTCCGACATTTGTCGTGCCATGCCGATCGGTCGTTTGGTCGATCGGCCAGGTTAGAAAATTTTTGTCGGCTGGCGATAATATCTTTGCGTCTATTGCAGATCGTACGATTTTCAGTGGGAGACCGTCACTAGGTTTTTAATCGTACAACTTTCGTACGATCCTTGTCAGGGGCAGAACGTCAGCTGTCTGTGCTTTTTACTACTTATAGTTGATCTGAAGGTTAGTGACAGGTCGGGAGCAGGTCGGGAGCAGGTTGGGAGATGCAAAGATCCGATCGTGGAATCATCTTACGATCGGATCTTTGCGTCTATGGCCAGCTTAAGGGGCAGATTTAGTAATGGTCGAAATTCGACCAACTAATTTTTTGGGGGTCATTTTCCATTGAATATGGCAGATTTTGTTTGAAAACGGGCATATTCGATTGAATGAAAAATCGTTCGAATCATTTGATTCGATCAAACGATTTTCACAAAAACCTTTCGATTTCTCAGAACTTAGAAAAATTTTCAGGACAAGTTGTAGCAGGTCCCCCATAGGCTAAAATGTCAATTCGGCAGCATTAAACTGGAGAATAGTAGAAGTCGAAGGATTCTTAAAGGGCCAGTACTTTGAAATTCGAATTTTTGGATAGTTTTTACTTCGAAAAATTCAAATTTTAAAAATTCGAATTTTATTCGAATTTTCACGTTGACACTTAGTAAATCAGCCTCTTAGTAAATGTGCCCTCAAGTATTATACTGGAGATTCTAAAAGACTAGAGGAAACATGGGCAGGACTTGGATACATAAATTGGCTAAATTATGCTAGTTGGAAAGAACTGCAATGATATCTACCTTGACCCAACCTAAAAACACAAGTTTAGGATCGGGCCCCAACCACTGTTCTGCAGCCCAGAACCGGGCCAGAGACGGTCCTGAACTGGGCCGCCGAAATTAATCTGGTGCATCCGAACTGGACACTGGCCACCACAATTGGACGATGACGATGAATCTCAGCCCAGACCTGTGTATAACTCAGCATATGGCCCTGATGATCTGCTTTCTGGTCTTGACACGTGCCGAGTCCATCTTGGTGTTGCAGGAATAAGACCATTACTCCTTACCCATGTTTGTTTCACTTTATTTACCACAATCTTTTAATCTGTTTCAGGTGTGAAACAATTAATGAAGCAAAAATCAATACAAAGGATTTACAACGGGTTGCAAGGATATTGACGAAAGAGCCATTGGGAAAGAATGGGCATATTTGTTTGTGCTGCTTTATTTTATAATAAATGTTACAACTCTCTACTCTACTAAATTCACTTTGTTTTTTTTTTTTTAAATGCACCAAGAAGATGACGGACAGGTTGAGTTAAACCCAATAAGCAGGAGTTGTGTAATAGTGCATACAATACATTTTGGATTCATTTCTACTCCTTTCTGCAATACCCTTTCCATCTCTATTTTCGCCTGTCTGATTTGTTTTTGAATGCCTTAAAGGAACAGTAACACCCAAAAATTAAAGTGTTTTAAAGTAAAGAAAATATCATGTCATGTTGCCCTGTGCTGTTAAAACTGACTTGTTTGCTTCAGAAACACTATTATAGTTCATATAAACAAGCTGCTAAGTAGCAATGGCGGAAATTTAAAAAACTGCTATATGGCACAGGATGACTAATCGATAACATAACATTATGTTGTACAGAGCTCTTCTGCTGTGTAACTTGAACCTTTTCTCCTTTGACTAGTTGCCCCCATGGCTACACAACAGCTTATTTATATAAATAGTAGTGTTTTTGAAGCAAACACTGCAGTTTTACCAGTGCAGGGCAACACTGCATTATATTTGTATTACTTTAAAACAATAAAATTTTTTGATGTTACTGGTCCTTTAAATGCAAGTTTTTTTTTCTTCTTGTGACAAGTCTTTCCCAGTTCACCTATGATGCTGCTACATGGGAGGTGAATAAGTCTTGCAGACATATAGTGTTTGGTAATAAAGCAATCACTTGTATGAACCTTAGACCTTTCAAGTCCTAAATAAATTGCTTTGGAACACTTCACTTGACAGAGGAATAACATTTGCAGAAAAAGCAGGTCACATTCAGGTTTTTTTTAATTTTATTTATTAAATGGTCCATGAATACACAAGATACAGGAAAGTTTCCCACACTTGGCCTACCTTCTTTTAACATCGAAGAAAACAGTCATTTGAGCTTAATGCCTCATCCTAAACTTATTTTAAAATCTGTTCTCTTCTTTTGTATATGTTGTACACAGATTGGTACAGATTACACATGGAAAGAAATATACACACATCAACTGTTTAAAAGAAGGACCCAAAGTCAGATACCTTTAGCAGTTTTGTATCTTTTTATGTATGAATTGCAAACGATGCCATGCAACGCAAGATGCAAGTACAATTTGGCAACAAAAAGCAAAGCTGTTAAAACAGAAAGGACTTAGAAGCCACTGAAATTGAAGACAATTGCTTGAGTTGATAACCCCTCCTCTTCCTACAATGGAGACTATAGATACTGCGGATGTCATAATCTTAGTGCTCTTCATTTCTTCTTCAAGTCTATAGCAGCAAACAAGGGGGAACAAGAGTGTCAGTTCTGTGAAATAAAAGGCTCACGCAAATTCCCTCACTCCGTTTGTAGAATCATAGGTGGATTTTCATTATCCTCATCTAGCCGAAGATTGCCGATTTCATCTTCCTCACTGGCTCCTCCAACAGCCCCCAGATCATCGGCATAGGCTAGTGGAAATGGATTTAGTTCAGTTTAAATAAGGAAATAAACAATAGACATACAATATGATTGTTAAAGTGACAGACCTCCAATTTATAAGAAAATTAGTGTTTGCATATTAAATTGTATATTACAGCTCACAGGAGCTCTCAGAAATGTTTTCTAACGAAAGGTACTTAAAGGAGAACTAAACCCCTAGGTGCAAAAATTCCTCCCCCTACGGGCAAATGCCCCTAACTTGTTACTTCTAGGTCCTCTCCAGTGGAGTTCATGGCAGCCATCTTCTCCCGAGCACTCTTCTTTCTGGATGCATCAGCGTTTGGTGGCGCATGCGCAGTAGGAGGCAGTTGCCGGTTCGGATCTACTGCGCATGCGCCGAAAATCATGAAGTTTGTGAAGAAAGAAAGGATGGAAACTTTGTCTTTCGAACACATGCACAGTAGCTCTGTACCGGCAAATGCCTCCTACTGCACATGCGCCAAAATTCACAAAGTTTCCGATTTTCTAGCGTCAGACCTGGTGAAGCAGAGTTTAGCTCATTTAACTGGTCTAAGCTCTCCTTTGCCGTCATGTATTATGTGATTACCAACTCCAGCTACATCTTGCTATTATAATAGATCAAATGGGGTTTGCCCACTACAATCTTGTATTTTATGAACATGTCTCACAAACTGAAAAGATGGAAATCAGGCTCTTGCTTACCATGTCTTGTTGGAGATGGCGGTGGATACGTTTTTGTTACTGTAGCGCTATACGTCTGCGGCCCTACTTGCCTGTCGTGGGATGAAGACTCAAGAATTTCACTTGAAGGTTCCATGCTCCCATCAAGCCTTAAAATGGAAAACATGCAGGAAGAATATTTTAAAACTCCAAATGAAAGACAGAGCTTTGGCACAGTATAAATATACATCAGGGAATTAGAGAGGCAACGGATAGACTAAATATTACAATTAAAAGATGAACAGTAAGACTGAGAAATCTCCTGAGTAGCACCTGAATGAATCCTACACCCCCCATTACATATAAGTACTTCAGTTCTCTTTCCTCAATGATTAGACAACTAAGTATTTGGTGTTGATCTTCAGCTTGTGCGTATGGCATAAGAAATACAAACCACATGTAGGAAACAATTCCAGATTAAACACTTCCTGTTAAAAGGAATAAGAGCAAGAGTACACACGAAGGGCACATTCTGGGGACAATAGACAGAGGAAAACTAGAAAACTTTGAGACAATGTGGCACAACTAGAAAATTGGCCAAGAAGCTCCCTCCAGCTCAATCACTCACACATTCATATCACACACCTCACCTGAAATCTGCTGCCCCCTCTTTGGTCCACCTCCCACATCTCTCCTATATAAGCTGCTCTGTCCACATGGCCCCACAGGTACATTTTATAAATATATCAGTTATATCAGAATTGCTAATGACAGTAGGGTTGCCACCTGCCCAGTATTTTACCGGCCTGGTCAGTATTTGATCCCAAAGATATTAATAGGAAAAAAAACAAATAGGCCGGTATTTTTTTCAAGAAAAGGTGGCAACCCTAAATGACAGACAGAACAGGCACCTACATCTCCTCAGCACGGCCCAGTCCTATAAATGTAACTAAAACTGTTGTGTTTTTGGGTGTGCAAGGAAAAAGCCCCTGAGATGTCATTACTGACATGAGGGGAACTTACAAAAAAGTTATTACCAAGCATTTGTGCAGTCACGCTCCTGTCTTACTTCCAGAGCTACAGTATTTACAAATGTCAGGTGTGGCCCCAGCTTTAGTCTGATGTGTAAGAGAAGAGACAGAGCTCCACAAAGCTTTATTTATATATATATATATATATATATATATATATATATATATATATTCCAACGCTATAAAATTAGAACTCTTTGCCAACAAACAGAAATGATGACACGTGACTGCTCTGATAAACAAATGAAGTGGAAGGCATGACAATAAATGTGCAGATAGACACCCAGTGTATATAAGCTAAAAGATACCCACGAGTATAGGATTGAGCATCTGTAATGCTTGGGAAATTTCCAAATAAGGGATCCTTTTGTAATTTGCATCACCACACTTTAGGGGTCATTTACTGAACCCTGGGGCGAAAGTGCTACAGCACTAATGGGAGCAATAGCCATAATCAAAAGTCTGGAGCTTTGTACAGAGAGCAGCATCAAGAGGCACAGCAGCCATGTCCTTACCTTAAAGGGGTTGTTCACCTTCAAAACTTTTTTTCAGCTCAGCTGGTTGAGGATTCACCAGAAAACTTTTACTAATTACTTTCTATTTCAGGCTATTTTTCTAATATTGAAGTGCAGTTGTTGCCAGGTGACTAATCTCCCTGAATTGCAGCGTGTCTTTGCACTTAAGGGCCAAACCTAAATAGTTAGAACTATGCAACACATGGAAATGAACAAAAACAGAAATACTCTTACTTGTGTTGTTTCATCAAGGTGCACTCCCCTCCCTCCTGGGGATCAAAGTTGTAAATGTATAAATAACCATCTGCTGCGCCAACCAGAAGACGGGAGACCTTCTGAATCCTAAAACCAGCAATAGGTAAGTATGCAACCACCAAAAATATTTATTTAATTACCAATATGATCATGTATTGTAACCTCAGAGCTGATCAGAAGCCGTGTTTACTAAAAAAATGGGCAAGATACAAAAATAATTGGTGCATAATGTTAAAGCAACATGTCCTTTAACATTTTATTTTCTCACTTGCTAAAAAGATCTCACCCAAAACTGTAAATCTTTGAATTTTACCCAACACCCTTGTATTTATTAATCAGATGATTTGGGAGCAGATGGACTCAGCATAAATCTCCTTAGGGCTGATTGGCTGGTTCTGAACAATTCACATGTGGCCAGATATCAAAAAATGGACAGGATTGTCCCATGAAGCAATTAATCAGCTAGCAAAACATCAGGCCATGATATTGGTGTTCTGTTAAAGGGGTAGTTCACCTTTAAAAGGATACGGTCATGGGGAAAAATATTTTTTTCAAAATGCATCAGTTAATAGTGCTGCTCCAGCAGAATTCTGCATTGAAATCCATTTCTCAAAAGAGCAAACAGATTTTTTATATTTAATTTTGAAATCCGACATGGGGCTAGACATATTGTCAATTTCCCAGCTGCCCCAAGTCATGTGATAAACTTCAGTCACTCTTTACTGCTGTACTGCAAGCTGGAGTGATATCACCTCCTCCCCCCCCAGCAGCCTAACAACAGAACAATGGGAAGGTAACCAGATAACAGCTCCCTAACACAAGATAACAGCTGCCTGGTAGATCTAAGAACAGCACTCAATAGTAAAAACCCTTGTCCCACTGCATTCCATACAGTTACATTGAGAAGGAAAAACAACAGCCTGCATGAAAGCAATTCCCCCCTAAAGTGCTGGCACAAGTCACATGACCAGGGGCAGCTGGGAAACTGACAAAATGTCTAGCCCCATGTCAGATTTCAAAACTGAATACAATAACATTTGTTTGCTCTTTTGAGAAATGAATTTCAGTGCAGAAGTCTACTGGAGCAGCACTATTAACTGATGCGTTTTGAAAAAAACGTGTTTTTCTATGACAGTATGCCTTCAAATTAATTATGATGCAGATTTGCAATTAGACTTCATTTTTTAATTTTTACTGCTTTTTAGTTACTTAGCTTTTTGTTCAGCAGCAGCAGTTTCTCATTGCAGGAACTATCTAAGATTCAATACACCCCAATAACCAGACTGTGGCATGAATGAATGAAAGACCAGAAAATTATTAGTAGAGGGAACAAGTAGAGTTTCCTCAAGAGGTATCTTCGGGCGATTCCGGAAATCGCCGCGTCTGCACAGGCGCTGGCGCTTTGTCCCAGGAACGATCGGCAGACAGGGAGAAGGAAATTCGGGGAGATTGTCGCCTGCTAAAAACGCCAGGCGACAAAATCTCCCCGAATCTCCCTGTCTGTCCCTACCCTTAAAGGTGAACCACGCCTTTAACTCAAAAAGAAAGAGACTTACGTAGCTAAAGCACAGATGTTCTTGTGTCCACAGAAAGGTAACCGTACAGTTGCAAATGCCCTGCCCTGGTTAAACATCTCTGTGACTTGGGAAGGTAAATAGCTTGTAGATGCCATGATGACTCTTCCAAAATATCCAGTCCAGCTTGTAGGTTCTTCAGGAGGTCTTGAGGAAATAAACACAAGTATTACATTGTGATTGATAACTGTGGTACCTTTACAAAGACTGCAACACACAATTACCCACTTTCACACTGCTTCTCCAACAGGTCAACCTGGTCACTGGCTAGAGCAGGGGTGTCCAAACTTGGCCCTCCAGCTGTTAAGGAACTACAAGTCCCACAATGCATAGGGGTGTCCAAACTTGGCCCTCCAGCTGTTAAGGAACTACAAGTCCCACAATGCATTTGCCTGACTGTGGCTGTCAGACTCCTTCATTGCATTGTGGGACTTGTAGTTCCTTAACATCTGGAGGGCCAAGTTTGGACACCCCTGGGAGAGATCGGCCACTCTCCAAAATACAGGAACAATGTATAAACCAGGACTCAGAAGGCCAGTTCAAGCGGGGCGAACCCCTGCAACTTTATTTGTCAGATGTAACATTTCAGGGGCAACCCACTTAGTCAGGTCTGATGTCAGGTTTGACAAAGGGGGTTGCCCCCGAAACGTTACATCTGATGAATAAAATTGCAGGGGTTCACCCTGAGTCCTGGTGTCTACATTGTACCTTTACAAAGACAACATATACAGCAATCTGCACAGTCACTGGAGCTTTTACCCATTCGTAGTAGTGTCAAGGTCTTTGTGCTTTCATTGCATTGTACTCTTTTCAATCTCTTGCTATTACACGTGAGATATAGAATGTGGGATGTGTATGACTCATTTGCATCATTGCTCAACTCATTTAGTGCTTGGCTTGCCTCCAAACTGATGTCTCTACTGCAGCAACTACTGTTTAAATGTGTCACTGCCCATCACTGATAGTACGAAGGTGGGGGCTGACAAGAGACAAGGAGTTTGTTTTAACAGATTAGTAGATTAGAACATCTTTGTGAAGATTCTCATTCATCCAGGTCATGGTTTATCTGTGTAGAATAAATCAAATCAACTGGACTTGATGTGTTTTTCTTGAAGACGTTTCACCAGTCATCCAACTGGCTTTCTCAAACGTCTCAACTTATTTGGCTTTATAAATGGACATTCTTGAAACAGAACAGTATCTCTTCAAAAAAGGTATATGTCGGTGGTCTGGCCACAACCAAAGATGCTACTAGGCCACCAATGGCCCACCAGAGGAATGGCTGCAGGCAGCTGCAGCAGTACTGAACCATAATGAATGTATGAAGGAATGTATGTCAAGTAAATTTAATGAACAGGATTTTTTGCCCAACTGTGCTTGCAGTCATAAACAACCTCTATAGTATATTATCTGTTAGCCTTTCTGTAATTTTGATCTTTCTGGATGTCTCTACTAGACTTAATTTTAACCAAATAATCCACATTAATCCACATTTTTAGAAATGGTTTCCTTAAAGTGGCCATAGACAGGAACATCTGCTCATATCCTCGATATGCCCACATTGGGCAGATATCGGGCAGATCATAATGGAGGCGATACGGGTGGTCGGATAGCGGGACCACATACACGCAGAGATGCGCCCGAGATCCAACGTTTTTTTTTTAACCGTGCACGAACAGGCGGCTTCGGCCGCGCACAAAGAGGCGGCTTAGGCCGCACTTTTCTTTGGAAGGCAGCAATGTTGGAACACGTTTTGTACAATGATATAACAATAAAAGACTGATTTAAACACAGAAGTGTTAATATTGTAGCAATTTCTCGGATGGGTTTTTTCTGTTTTGCAGTTTAAGGATGGTGGCTTGTTTCACCTGCATGGAGAGCTCCTTTGATTGCATGTTGTCTGTCTTCCACATTCAAGCACCCCCCCCCCCCCATATCAACACCAGGGCTTTTATCTGCTTAAAGGAACAGTAACATCAAAAATTTTTACAAAAACGTTCATTAGAATAGAACGGAAAAAAAACACCAACACAAATTTAAAATTTCAAAGCCTTTATTAAGAAATAACTTACAGAATCTTCACTTCCTGTCCTATACAGAAAAGGCAAAAAGGCGACCATCCATGCTGTGGTGCTCCATTTCTTCTCCCTGGCTATTCATGGACAGTGTGTCCTCTGCCCAAATCTCCTTCTCCAGCTAGAAAGGCGATGACTGCGGACTCCCTGTTGAAGTGAACCAGCCGACCCGACGAAGTCTGTACTGATCTGCGCTCCTTTCCACCCAGCAGGCACCCGACATTGATCCCTTTCCCCTAGGGTCCCACATAGTTGTAAAATGTGCCTCCCCCACTGTGACATACTTTACATGGGCCCAGAAATGATGTGGCTCCGTGTCACTGTTGGAACAAATCAGCCTGCGCCGTATATGTGCATGAAAGGGATCAATGTCGGGTGCCCGCTGGGTGGAAAGCAGCGCAGATTAGTAAGAAACTTGGTTGGGTCGGTGCTTGGACTCCCATCTTCCCGTGCTCTCTGCCTGAATCCTCGGCATTAGCCATTTAATTGGAGTCGGCTCGGATCAAAAAGGAATTTGCGAGTGGTGCCCTGCGCGTTGGAAAGTACTGTTCCTCTCCTTGCGGTTCCGGGCCATGCTGAGCGTGGGGTGCAGACTGTAGGCAGCTACAAGGAGTCGGTGAGCTGGAGAGGAAGATGGCTTTGGCTCTGCAGGAGGAGGGATGCTGTGCTGAGGCAGAGGCAGTACGGATGGCGCATATCCATACACAGTGGGGGAGGCACATTTTGCGGGACCCTAGGGGAAAGGGATCAGTGTCGGGTGCCTGCTGGGTGGAAAGGAGCGCAGATTAGTACAGACTTCGTCGGGTCGGCTGGTTCACTTCAACAGGGAGCCTGCAGTAATCGCCTTTCTAGCTGGAGAAGGAGATTTGGGCAGAGGACACGCTGTCCATGAATAGCCAGGGAGAAGAAATGGAGCACAGCAGCATGGATGGTCGCCTTTTCTGTAGAGGACAGGAAGTGGAGTTTCTGTAAGTTATTTCTTAATAGAGGCTTTGCTATTTTAAATTTTAATTTGTGTTGGTGTTTTTTTTCCGTTCTATTCTAACGAATTTTTGTGTAAAAAATGTTTGATGTTACTGTTCCTTTAATTGATAATGGCATAATGAAGGAATTGCCCACACCTGCACATGAAATAGCCTTTGAGTCAATTTTCAAATTACTTTTGAGCTGCTGAAATGAAGTTATTGTGTTAAAAAAGGCTTTAGTTCCTCATATTTTTATGCAATCTTTTTGTTCAACCCACTGAATTAAAGCTGAAAGTCTGCAGTACAACTGCATCGGAGTTGTTTCATTTAAAATTCATTGTGATATTGTACAGACCCAAAATTAGAAAAAGTTGTCTCTGTCCAAATATTTATAGACCTAGCTATATTCCAGGTTAAAAATCCATGTTTATTAAATACAAAAAGAACCAGCCAATGTTTTGGTCTAACGCGAAGACCAAATATATATATGTATATATAAATAACAGGCCGTCTATTAAACATACACTAATGTTCCCGACCCTTAGCCTCCTGTGCTTTGCTTATGTGAGCCAGATTCTCACAACAATTAGAGAAGGAAAGAGTCAAGCAGAGTCAGGCTGGACAGGGACCTGGGGGCAGATTTATCAAATTCCCATGAATGATTCGACATTCGATCGAATTTTCAAAAAGATTAGAATTTTCGAATATTTTTGAAGACCACTTCGAGCACCGAATGTTGAAAATTCAATCGAATGATTTGAATAAAATTTTATTTGAATATTCCAATATTAGTCAGTCGAATTACTTGCCCTTAAAATTTTTATTCGACTGCCTAGTTCGCCAGATTAAACCTATTGAATTGCTATTAAGCCCTATGGGAAGCTCCCACAGGGTTTTTTTGAGATTTTAAGATCGAATTAAAAAAATCTGTTCAAATGGTTAAAATCGTTCAGTTGAACGATTTAATCGTTCGATGGGAATTTTTTTCTTTGTTCGATCAATCGAATTGTGGTAGAAACCTTCAAATTCGATATTCGAATCGGAAGGTTTCAAATTCGACCACAATTCGATTGGTCGAATTCGAGGGTAAATTCACCCTCGAATTCGACCAATAATAAATCTGCCCCTTAGAGTTAAAGCCGTGCCCGACAGTGCACCAATAAGGATCCAATTAAAGTGATTGTGTAAAAAAAAAAACACACAGAGGTGTAGAAAAGTCAGTGTGAGCTATTAGCAGAAGGGCCTTCAATCCATCACATTCAACCATAGCAACAGAATTTCTTGATATTTGCAGGTGTGCCAACCGTAAACCTGGAGTAAATGATCGAACACAAATATCTACATATAGATTTTTTTTTTAATTAAAAAAAAAAGTTGTGAACTTACTACTAGTTTTTTCTTATAGTACAGTCCATTTATATTTATTTCCCCATCACCTCATGTAACATGGTTATCTGGTTAGTGTACTGCTGTTTTTCTTTATACTCTCATATACTGCACTGTTGAATATTTATATTTTTTATACAATGTTCCCTCACTGTCACTTATGTAAATAACATGGTTCATCTTGCATTACATCTGCTCTGCTGTTATACTTTAAAATTGTTCTTAGAAATCTATTTAACTAGTATTTTTTTTCTAAAAAAGTGTATGCATTTCACTGCATGTTGTACCTGTATAACTATGCATTCGACTAGTAAAGAATCATTTGGTGTTTCTAGTATCAGAAGTTAAAGGGAAAACATGTTTTTTCAAAATGCATCAATTAATTCCTCAAAAGAGCGCACAGATTTTTTTATATTCAATTCTGAAATCTGACATGGGACTAGACATTTTCTAAATTTCCCAGCTGCCCCTGGTGATGTGACTTGTGCCAGCACTTTAGGAGGGAACTGCTTTCTGGCAGGCTGCTGTTTTTCCTTCTCAATGTAACTGAATGGAACGCAGTGGGACATTGGTTTATAATACTGAGTGAGCTGTTATCTGGTTACCTTCCCATTGTTCTGTTAGGCTGCTGGGGGAGGGGGGGTGTTGTGATATCACTCCAACTTGCAGTACAGCGTGACTGAAGTTTATCAGTCACATGACCGGGTCAGCTGGGAAATTGACAGTATGTCGAGCCCCATGTCAGATTTCAAAATGAAATATTAAAAAATCTTTTTGCTCTTTTGAGAAATGATTTCAATGCAGAATTCTGCTGGAGCAGCACTATTAAGATTGAGAGTGAAACTATGTAGCTATATATTGTGAATGAACTCTTTTCAATATGTGTATCTGACCCTGTTGTGAATACTGTAAATTAATTAATTAATTAATTAATTAATTATCAAGACCCCTTTATGTAACTTTCTCTGTATACTGCGGAAGTTTGGGCTTTGTTTATTCTGTTTCTTTACTGGATTCATATCTCCTGATCTGCTCTGTGGTTTCTAGAGTTTCCTTTTTTTATTTATTCCAGATGTTTATTATACGGATGTGAAATTTAAAAGGGTTCGAAAGAGGAATGAGATTTTGAGCAACTTCTATATATCCCTTAATGCTTAAAAAGTTATTTGTAAATGCAATTGCTGTTAAAAACAGTATCTGTCCTATGGTTTACATTATCTGCACTACTGTCACTGACTGGTGAAACAGATAGCTGCTGATTAAAAGACCTGCAAAAGAAGTGACCTGCTACATTCAAACAAATGTGTATTGGAACATTGCTTATCATAACATATTCTTTCAATATGTTTTAAACATTATTGGGTGGAGGACCCCTTTAAAGAGCCAGAAAGTCAGTCATGTAATCTAGGTTTAACTTCAGAAATACAGATCAAGTGAATGGAGACAGAAAAAAATATTAAAGGTTGAAATGAAAGTAAAAAAATATGTTTTAACAATTAAAAATACCCATATCATACTTTTCTTTGATTGTCTCCAACTTGAAGATGTGCACAGTCTCTGTGTTACTTGAAGCAGAAAGGAAGATGCTGTCCATGCTGAAAGCCAGCGAGCAAATGCTCACACACCTGGGTGAAAACATTCATTTTCAATTCAGGTTATTACATTTTGGTCTACATGAAACATCAAAGTAGGAATTGCTGGTTTCAGTGTCTATTTCAAATGTTGTCTTGCTGTAGATTCAAAGGAGCCTGTGTCACACTCCAAGTAGTCAGGATAACGATTAAAGTAGGAATAAACAGCATTAAAGCAGTAATTTTAATGGCAAGTGTTTCATTTATTAGCAATGTATAAACACACACTCAATGTGTTTATACACTGCTAATAAATGAAACACAGTTAAAACTACAGCTTTAATGCTGTTTCTTCCTACTTTAATCATTTTACATGAAACATCAACAAGCATATGAAAAAATAATTACCTTTTGACGCCCCTTCGAAACTCAAAAAGTTTCTGCCCTTCTGGGATAGAAAACACACGAATTACTGTGCCCTAAAGAAGAGAGGAAAGAAGACCAGTGAGGCAAGCATATAGGAACACCACTAGTAAACTGAATTGTTCTAAAAAAACACGAATAAAAGACATAACGTAAGAACCCTGCCTTTATGTATTTTATATGGATAACAGTTGACATGACCTAACCAATACCGATGAGCAAAAACTGTATTTTATTACTGAAGTCCACACTATAGCAACAATGGCAGTTTTTCTGTATGGTATTATTCACTGGCATATTCTACTAAAAAGGCTGGATATAAAACAGTTTTTAATATGCTGTTTTATGTGATTGATTTTATTTATATTTTATGATTTGTTTTTAATCTTAGTTTTTTTTTTTAAAGGAGAAAGAAGGGGCTAATCACTGAGGAGTGCCAAAATATTAGGCACCCAGTGATTATAATCACTTAACCGATACCCCGGGTGCTACTGTAGGAGTACCATGCTGCCATCACCACATCTTCTGGATCTTCTAAATTCTGTCCAGCCACACTTCACATAGAGCAAAAGTGCATATATCAGGCAGGCTGTGTTGCTGCAGAGGAGACTAGAAAAGTGCTTCCTCTAGAAGATTAGTATGGGAGCTCTCCTGATATAAGGTGGTAGAGCATTCTAGAGGTGTGATGCAATAAGTGAACAAGGTTTTATGCACGACTCTGTTCTGGTCAAATGCATCATCAAGGATGCCCTGAGCAGAGTGGAGACCTGGGAGAGATTGTAAACAAGAGAAGAGCAGATTTATATAGAGAGGAGATGAAGAATGCAGGGCTCTGAAGGATGGTACAAGAATCTATATATGCTATTTGACTAGAAGCCAAAACAGATTCTAGAAGCGAGGTTGTAAGAAGAAATTTATAAGCGGGTGAGCAGCAGCAGGGAGGATGGAATACAGTGGGTGTAGAGGTGACCCTATGAGACCAGCTAGTAATATGTTCCTCATACTCATACTGAAAAGTAGGAGGCCCTGGACTAGTGTTTAGCCGAAAAGGAGCAAAGAAAGTGATGTATACTTGCAATCAGGGATCCAGTGTGGGCTGAGACAGTGAGAGAGGGGTCTAAAGTGACAGCTATTTACAACTCCCTTGGAGAACCAGATGCATGGCTATGTTGTCAACGTTTAAATAATAGCACAGGGCTGGTGAGAATAGGGGTAGTTCAGGTTTGAATATGTTGGATATATAGGAATATGTTAAGTTTCAGTTGGTGAACAACCATCCAAGATGCTATGATAGGAAGGCAAAGCTCGATTTTTACCTAAATAGAAGTATTGAAATCATAGCAGAAAAGGAATATCTATGTGTCATCGTAAATGTGATAGGAAGGACTGAGCGATGTGATGAGGTCACCAAGAGAGAATGTAAAAAGAGAATAGGCCGTAAGATAGATAATTGGGGCACATCAACAGAAATATCAACAAGGAAGTCCTGTTAGAAACTGCTACCCTGGTGGGAGGAAAGTAGCTGTGACACATCCTCTTCATTGACAGGGAAGAACGAGTCAATGGATGTTCTAGGAAGCTTAGTGTTGATGGGCAGAGAAATAAGAGGAGTGAGGGTGATGCTTTCACAGGTCAATTTATGGATTTTTATTTATAAATTGTTGGGGTGAGAGTACAGAAAGTGATTGTGCTATGGTCTGGGATTTGAGCAGGAAACTGAACAGAGAGAAAAAGGTGCTGTTGGCTAGAGTTAGGCTTTTCACTCTGCTGCACATGTGCATCTGGTCTGGGGCCAGGGTAAGTTGCTTTAATGAGCTTCACACTTTGAATGATGGTTCTGTCTCTAAGGACAACATCATGTTTATGTTCCACACTAGAATAATCTGAAAAGTGTATTTTGCTGTATTTAGAGTCCATATGGCAACTGACAAATTTGGTAGCCTGGGGGGGTTGTTACAGGTTGCATTCTGCTTTAAAGGGGTGGTTCACCTTCAAGTTAACTTTTAGTATATTGTAGAAGAGCCAATTCTAAGAAACTTTTCAATTGGTCTTCATTATTTTTCATAGTTTTTTTAATGATTTGCAATTCTCTTCTGTTTCTTTGCAGCTTTCAAATGGGGGTCACTGACACCATCTAAAAACAAATTCTCTGTAAGGCTACAAATGTATTGTTATTGCCACTTTTTATTACTTATTCTATTCAGTACCGCTCCTATTCAGATTCCAGTCTCTCACTGGAATCAATGCAGGGTTGCTAGGGTAATTTGTACCCTAGAAACCAATTTGCTGACACTGCAAACTAGAGAGCTGCTGGATAAAAAGCTAAATAACTATAAAACCACAAACAATAAAAAATGAAAACTAATTGCAAATTGTCTCAGAATGTCACTCTCTACATTATACTAAAAGTTAACTCAAAGGTGAACAACCCCTTTAAACGGATACTGTCATGGGAAAAAAATTTTTTTTTTCAAATGCATCAGTTAATAGTGCTGCTCCATCAGAATTCTGCATTGAAATCCATTTCTCAAAAGAGCAAACAGATTTTTTTAAATTTCATTTTGAAATCTGACATGGGGCTGGAAATATTGTCAATTTCCCAGCTGCCCCAAGTCATGTGACTTGTGCTCTGACAAACTTCAATCACTCTTTACTGCTGTACTGCAAGTTGGAGAGATATCATCCACTCCCTTTTCCCCCCCAGCAGCTTAACAGAACAGAACAGTGAGACATAACAGCTGCCTGGTAGATCAGTACAAACAGTTATAAAAACCCATGTTCTGCAAAGTGGCAGCATCCTGCATGGATTTTACACAATTTAGTATTATTAGCAAAAATAGAGACATTACTTACAATGCCCACCTCAATAAACAAGTTAGAAGGCAATTGGCCAAGGCCACATCCCTGCAGTACACAAGAAACCAGAGTCCATTTAGGACAGTGATCCCCAACCAGTAGCTCTTGAGCAACATGTTGCTCTCCAACCCCTTGGATGTTGCTCCCAGTGGCCTCAAAGCAGGTGCTTATTTTTGAATTCCAGGCTTGCAGGCAAGTTTTGGTCTCCTAAAAACCAGGTGCACTGTCAAACAGAGCCTAAATGTAGGTTGACAATTCACATAGAGGCTACCAAATGGCCAATCACAGCACTTATTTGGCACCCCAAGAATATTTTTCATGTTAGTGTTGCTCCCCAACTCCTTTTACTTCTTAATGTTGCTCATGGGTTCAAAAGGTTGGGGATCCCAGATTTAGAAAATGCTCCATTTACCACAGCTCTTTATTTTTCAGCCAGTTCTTTATCAAAGCACAAATATAATGTTCCAGGCTATATTCATTTCATCAGTAAGCTTTTGTGTGGTACTGTATAAAATGCTTTAGCAAAATCTAAGTAGATCACACCCACTGCCATCCCAGAGTCTAAGGTGACTGCTCAACTCCGCACAGAAGGCAATTAGGTTAGTCTGGCAAGATCAAGTATGCATTCAACCATGCTGGCACAAATCCAGAGTATTGTGATTTGCAATTTTTCTTATTCCTTTTTACCTTCCAAAAACAAGTTTGGCAATCACAGAGCCAAGCTCAATTATTACTCTGGGATGAATACCATCCAGTCCTGGATCTTTGTTTACCTTTACTTATTTCCAAATATTTACATAGCTCTTTTGAATTTCCTCCTGGGTCATCCAGGCATCAATAGTTACAATATCAGAGTTGGGTCTATTAAAAATGAATCCTTCATTAGCTAGTTCCTTAGTTGTGAAGACAGATGAATAATATTTCATAATCTATGTTTTATCCCTGCTTTTATCAGGAACTTTACCTCGCTCCAATAATAAGGGACCTTGCTTATTATTGCTTACAAGGGGAGTACATTGACATTAGTATTTTTACTAAGCAGCATTTTAAAGACATTCAATTTTCCATCTGTGGTTCACTAGGGGTCCCTTTTTTTATTTCTGCACTCAGATTTTTAGTGTTAGCATTTACGATCTTATGTTACCATCTAAATTGGCTCTGCTATAGCTATAAGGGTATTACATATGGTAATATTTTGTTGTGCATATAGAGGTTTTAGATTTAGAAACAAGAAAGAATAAATGTAATAATTATTTTTACATTATCCCTGCCTAAATGTGGTGGGACCAGGCCTGGATTTGTGGTAAGGCTACAAAGGCCCTTTCCTAAGGCGGCAAATTTTCAGTGGAGGCATGCTGTCCATAATTAGCACTGGGGAGCCGCAGCTCCCTAGTAACTAGCCACGTGAGCGCACACACATCGGGAGAGGGGCGCACATAAAAGCAGCAGGCACTAGGGGCACCAAGTACGGAGATCTGGGACCATGCATAACTGCATTTCCTTGGCAGCTTTTACTTAATTTCCTCCTTTTATAAGGACATCAAATAAGTATTAATTTAAATTTAAGTTCATTTCTACATATTACCAGAAAGCAAAAAGTAAAATTTTGTTGTTTTAAAATGCAATTTATTGTCATGAAAAAAATGATTCTTACCTTTTCTGATGCTGTAGCAAGTTTAGTACCACTAGCATCAAAAGCTAAAGCTGCCAGAGGACTGTCATGTGCAGGGATCATGTTGGCAGCTCTCTGAAACCAGAAGATAAGATTAATAGAAATTTATACCCTATATATCCACAGTCAAAGGGCAGAGCCTTACAATACTGGTTAAAAAAGCAAGCAGTAGTTAAAACGAATAGATTGTACAGGGCCTTTGAAGTGTGTTAATGTGTACTCTAAAGCATAATGATGACCACCACTCTGGTGATCGGTTTGGTTAACCTATTTTCATTACTATTTCTTATGTTTCATTTTCATTTTATTAAAATTTAAAATCTTCCAGAATACATACACAAAACCACAAACCGATTTACTGGCCATCCATAGGTTTTGCTAAACTCCAAAAAATATTTATCATACAAGATATCCTTTAAGTCTAAACTATGGAGCAATTGAGATCAAATTACAGTTTGCGAAAATCATGGGGGAAAAAAAAACATTGTGTAATTTGTTTTAAGCTTTCAAGGTATATTATCCATTATCTGGAAAACCATTATCCAGAAAGATCCAAATTACAGGAAGGTCATCTCCCATAGACTCAATTTTAAACAAATAATTCCAATTTTTAAAAATGACCAATTTCTCTGTAATAATAAAATTGAGTTTATTTATTGTTTCCGTTATTTTTTTAAGAGACTTCATGCATGGAGATCCATTTACAGGAAGTTCCCTAATCCGGAAAACTCCATGTCCCGAGCATTCTGCATAACAGGTCTCATACCTCAAATTCATTAACTAAAACATGGTTAGCTTCTATAAATTACTAAAAGCTCTATTTTCAAGATATTTAATTTTCTGAGTTTTACTAGAGTCCCATTTGTAAATGGGTGGGACAATGCAATGTATTTCTTGTGGCAAAGGTTTTGTTCTGCAACCTAATGATATCCTAAATCAGTTTGCCTTGTTACTAAGTAGTCATGGTTAAAAAGACATTCATCAAGTCCAGCTTTGCTCACAGTGTCACAAGGGTCCACCAGAAAGCATGATATCAAGGACCCACCAGTTGGAGCTATGCCGAGACAACCAAGGATATCTCCAGATTGAGACATTCATTGTTCAATTGTAAGTAATTAATGTAACCAAGTAGGCAAGGTTTTTCAGAATACTTGTTCCACTGAAGTGAAGTCTATGGGAAGCATTTTACACAGAGAAATCATAGCAAACAGGTTAGCAGTTTCCAAAAAAAGGCACGTTGAAGTGCAATTCCGAGGGCGGCTTCATATTCGGTTTGTTGCATTATAGCTAGTACAAACTGTATAACAGCAAAGAACAATACATTGGATACACACAGGCTGATAGAAAGCACAGAAAGACAGTGTGCTGAACCTCCATCCAGTTAACAGCCCAGAATATACAGCTGTTTTAGGGAATCTATAATCTATATCGCTCTCCAATATACATTGTAGAATTTCTTTGCAAGCCCAGTATAACAGACAGTCTCAAGAGATTTTTCTGCTTATCTGTAGCAATACATTTGTCTTTTCCCTGTTCCCATACAGGAAACCTTTCCTAGATTTCTTACGGCTGGGAATAAATGAAAATACCAACAGAACAACCAACAGAAAAGGTGGAAATGAGTTAATACTCTGGGCTCCAGTTCAACACGATTTGACCAAATAAGTAAACATTGCTGACCGTAACCAGTTTGTGTTGTGAGCAAATCTAAGGCCACATTCACTATTTGAGCATAAAGAACAATGCCGGCAATCATAATTCAATACCCATATTTTTCAATTTAGACCATTATTTTAATATATGTCTATACAGGCTTTGCCAATAACATGGGAGAGAGCAGAAGAAATTGAATGAATGTTTTTTTAATGTTGTAAGAGCTAACTTTACACCTTATCCTTGCAAACACTTTGTACTATTAGTACTGAACCTGGGATGGGTTTTGTTTTGAATATGACTCCATCTCTTGTAGTGCATCTGGGGTGGGGTTATATTGAACATATATGTATTAAATGTTTGCATTATGGGTTGGACATGTATCGCTCTAATAGTATTACAGAAGTCAGCCCCCTCAAAGACTTCAGTTCCCCAATGCCATGCATGTTCTGTGTTCAACAGACATATGGAAAGGAAATATTGCAGAAGTGTGCATGGCATTTAAAGGAAATATGGGGAATGTAATATACGTCGCCAACGCAAAAATTATTCGCAATGCAAAAAATGAAGCCTTTGTGCGAAGAAATTTTGCTTTGCACAAATACAATATAATTTTTGCGAACCCAGAAACTGTTTAGCGACCACTTGCGCCAGTGGAAGGCCGTTCGCAAATTTTACACTTTGCGCTAATGCGCTGTCAATGACTGAAAAAGTGACAATGTTTGCTCCAAAACATTACGACACCTTCAAGCACTTCTTAAGAGTGCACAATTACAATTCGCACTGGGCAATAACGATTCGCAATGCAATAACCGTTTAAGGAACAATATTACATTGCAAGATGTGGATTTTTACTCTTATTGGAGCTCAATGTTTTGCTCTTAGCAACTAATTACATTCCCCCGATAAGAGTCTTGGCTAGAGAAGAAATGAATACTGCAACACTGTGTCACTGATACATTATACTCAAAACCACAATTCCATAGAACAGTAAAGGACTAATTGACGTGTCTCTTACCCAAACTCTGCCCTCTAAACCTCCTCCCCTAGTCAATTATACCCATAAGAATGATCAAGAATTGGCCCTTATTGCTAGTCTAAGCAAAGCCCCATTCAACCGACTGCATTCTATGGAGTCCTGTGTAATACATAATCATGACCTGTTCCAGCAAGGTAAATTTTAGTATATTTAAAAATCATGTGGAAATTTCAAAAGTGTATACTAGAAGAATAAAACATGTATAAGTCAACTGCAATCTGCATCCTTTTAATTGAGTTTACAATTCCAGCTCATTTTCAACAATCATCTCCCCAACTTGCTTTGTCTCTTCAATGCTACTCTGACCTTAGTCTGCTTTATGAATTTATGTATGCGCCTTGATGTTTCTGCCCCTTCTAATTACTTAATTTGTGTTTAGCCGTTGCTGCTACTAGACACAGGGGATTTGTACTATGTACAACACCTACCAGATTAACAGTGTCAAACACCTGGACTTCTCCAATGGATGCACTTCCAGGATATGCTAGGTAGCAATTTTCTCCATTAATTGACAAGGAACAGAGCCCTGCAAAATACAAAATCATTTGAAGCAAATACCAGCCACTTCCTTTTCATAACAATGCTTTAATTAGATACAATCAGATATGAAATAATGTATTAAATTAACCATTTAAATAAATTTTAGCATATTATTGAATTACCTGTTCCCAACAACTTTTCAATTGGTCTTACACATTTTTTAAATGATGTGCTTTCTTCATTTGCCTATTTTCAGCTTTCAAATAGAAGACCTCAGCATGCAAAACAATTGCTCTATGGGGCTTATTAAACTTTTTATTACATATATTCAGGCCTTCCCCTATCTTCCAGTCTCCAGTTTAAACCACTACCAGATAGCTGCTGATATTCCAAACTGGAGTGCTGCTAAACAAAAAGCTAAATCATGAATGAAAAGAAAAAATAAATAGAATATCACTTTTTGAATCAATTTGCAGTTTAACTAACCCTATACATGCCAGCAGAATGTAGTGTTTAATTTGTACTTGGTGACTGACTTTTTGAACATTTTGTACTCTCTCACATTAAGAGGACTTCCTGGGACGGGATCTTAGATTATGAATTTTTTCCAGGACAATCATTCTAAGCTTTTTTCAATCCATTTATCCACATCTTTAACAATATATAGAGCTACAAATAAAGAAATACAACCAATTCAGTTTTCAAAGCACCACCAAGGCTAAAAAAATCCTAACTTGGTATACCCTAGGAAACCATATATTGCTGGAAAGTAATCTCTGATGTATCAAAATGAGTACATTTATCTTTTTATTCCAAAAAACCAAACTGCAATGGTTTACTGTATCTGTGGAAAGTCTAAAAAAAATCACCTTAAAGCTTTTAGTTTGCAGCATCTTATCTCCCAAATGACAGTTGTCACAGAAAACATGTATTATTGGAAAGTACACATTCCTTGCAATCCAAAATTGAGAAACATATCTCTTCCTATTTCAAATAACCAAGCAGCAAAGCTTTGCTAAATTTAGTTTTTTTTAACAATTCTCTTTTTATTAAGCAACATCAGTACAAGCATTTTGTGTTCCTGTAGTTACATTACGTTGCATTTTTTTTTTTCATAATAAAACATAACTTTAAACAATTGTGGTGTCTTCATTTATACATATTATTTCAGAAGAACTGTACAAGTTGCGTTCCTATCTTTAAAGGAAAACTATACCCCGAACATATTAAAGAATCTTATCAAACTGGAATATATATTTAAGTAAATATTGCCCTTTTACATCTCTTGCCTTGAACCACCATTTCGTGATGGTCTGTGTGCTGCCTCAGAGATCACCTGACCAGAAATATTTCAACTTTAACTGTAACAGGAAGAAGTGTTGAAGCAAATGACAGAACTCTGTCTGTTAATTGGCTCACGTGACCTAACTTTATAGTTTGTTTGGTATGTTTGTGTGCACCGTTGGATCCTAGGATTCCAGGAAGCTGGCCTTATTTTTTTAAATGGCTATTTTCTATTTATGATTACCCAATGGCACATGCTAC
Organism: Xenopus borealis; assembly: GCA_024363595.1. Lineage (NCBI taxonomy): Eukaryota > Metazoa > Chordata > Amphibia > Anura > Pipidae > Xenopus > Xenopus borealis. Next base: position 93,230,276 of record CM044447.1, on the reverse strand, counting down.
TAAAAAAGTGTATTATTATGAAAATGGTTTATTTATATAAAACAGGGTTTTACATATGAGTTGTTTTATGCAATATCTGTTTATAGAGACCTACATTGTTCGGGGGGTATAGTTTTCCTTTAACTTTGCTATTGTCTCTGGTTTGGTCTCACAGTTATTTTACCCTATTTATTTTAGTGTTTAGTGGCCTAAGCGAGGTCTAGCTGGGCCTGTGTCTGGGACTTGATCTGTCCATATTGCCCAGATTTTGTTAAACTTTTCCGGACAACCTCTTCGCATAAGTAAGCTTGTAGAGTGGTAAGGATTTTTCAATTAACTGTTCCCAAACTTGTGTTGGTGCCCCCCCCCCATCTTCCATTTTAGAGCTATTGCCATCTTACATACATAAAAGAGATAGCCACAACCTCTGTGTCCTTATTGGGGATATATCTTCCATTTAGTTAAGTAGTAAAGCTTTGGCGTCCTTTAGAAATGGTAAGTTTGAGCTTTGCTTAATTTAGTGGTTTTGATGAAATGTCAGAAAATGTCCTTAAATGCTTGCAATTTACAGCACTGTATCTACAACATGACATTAGTAAACTAGGTAAAACACAATGTGAATGCCAGAGGTCTACTGATCAGTTTGATGCCCATTATGCACAGATCAAAAAGGTATCTGGCATGTTAAGACTCAAAAATCAAAATAGTGTATACATATTAAAATGGAGGTTCTTCAGATACTGCATTATCAACACAACTTCTGCAGTTTATGTGGGGTCTGCCCTTGGTTCATTGCTTTTAAAACTTGTTTATTAATGACGTTGAGGTGGACATTGTAAGTACTGTTTCTATTTTGCTGGTGATGCTAAATTGTGCAAAACTATACGTTTCATGGAGTTTGCTGCCATTTTGTAGAGGAACTTTATGATGTTGGAGATCTGGGCAACTTATGGTTTTTGTCACAACTGATACTTTCCATACCCCTTACCAGTTTAGTTAGTCTCTAGACTCAAATATAAGAATATCCTCTTTAAACTCTGGAGAGCAAAACTGGATTGCCTGGGGCCTTAGAGTGCTTTGTAAAGAGGATTAACGACATTCTGCTCCTGTGAATAATACACCCCTTTCAATACAGCTCAAATATTTGTCTTTGCAGTTGCTGAATTGCATTGCTTGCAATTTTCAAGCTTATTATCTACAAGATCCCAAATGTCCTTCTCCATTATGCATTTGCCTAAAGCAGTATCACTAGCGGTCTGAGTGGCTTGCATATTTTTACATCCTAGGTGCATAACCTTACATTTATCTATACTGAATCTCATGTGCCACTTAGCCTCTCAGTTTGCCTTAAATTGCATTAAATTAATGCTCAAAAAAAGCACACACAAAAGCGTGTCAATATACAAATGTCATTTTTACACAGCATTTTCCAGCAGCCACTGCTTTTTGTACAAGGAGTTTCTAAAGTCAATACACCGTTTAATAATGGATTTGAAGTGAAACATTTGGTCAGGCTTCATTAGCTCATATCAGGGTCAAAACCCAAAAACAAGGTCAGAACATTCATTAGCTATAGGGGATCCAACAATTAGGGAACCAATGACCAAATTAGTCTTGGGTTTGCAGGTTTTAAGAATTAAATGAGAAAAGTGTGGGGGAGGGGTAAGAAACTGAACATTGCAAGGAGAAGGGGAAAACACAGTTGCAGCGTTTGGCATTCAATCTTTCAGAAAAGAGTAAAAAGAAAAAAGTAAGGAACATTACACAAAAGTGAAAGGATGAAAAAAGGGAAGAGCAAGAAAAAGACACAGGGAAAAAGAAACCGAACAGACGAAATAACTACATATGTAGTTAAAGGAGTGGTTAACCTTTAAATTCATTTTTTATTTGATGTAGATATTCATATTCTAAGATTATATGCAATGGGCCTCATTTTTTAACTTTGTGCTTTTTGAAATATCTAGCTGTTTGTTCAGCAGCTCTCCAGTGTAAAATTGAAGAAGCTATCTGGTTGCTATTGTCCAGTTTACCCTCACAACCAAGAAGTCATTTAAATGAAAATGACAAAGGGGACACCTGGAATAGAAAGAGAAGTGAGAAAAAGGAACAACAAGAAGTAAATATAACATTGTAGCCTCTCAGAGCAATAGTTCTCAGCTCCTGGGGTCAGTGATCCCTATCTGAAAGAGGTAGCAGACTGACAAAACTACATAAAAATAAAAAATGAAGACCTGTTTAGAATAGGAGATTCCATAACATACCAAAAGTGAATTTAACTGAACAACTCCGTTTGTAACACTAACATTTTACAGTTATGACTATTTCCCTCCCTGCATTTTGTATTCTTTTCCTCATTTTTTACTTCTGAAACACAAGTACATCACCTGTTCAGGGGGAATCTTATAAACTGCACTGTGCCTTACGTGCTTTCAGAATGATAGCAGATGTAAAGTATTTGGCCATGCTTGAAACATACCTGAAGGGTTGGGTGGTGTTTCTCGAATAGTGTGCAAGACCTTCATATCCCTTATATTGTGAATGTAGAGTGATTCCTCCAGACAAACAATCAGTCTCTAGCAAAAAAACAAGGGTAAATTAGAGATGACCTTCTCCCTTTCAATAACCAAAAATATTGATAATAGGAATACATTTGCAGATAATCCATCTAACTTCATTTTAAAGGTATCCCTAGCGCAGATTTAGACTTTTGCATGCAATAAAGTAAGAACAGAAATGTTTACTCTATTGCACATGGATACGTCTAAATATTATGAGGGGTGTCTGGGCAAAGATAAAGAACATGGCAGCATGGAACTTCTCTTTTTTCTCCTAGACCAGTATTTTTTTCCGGAAACGAGCACAAGCCTCAGATAAAACTGGAACCACTGGGTGTTGCCTAATGTACTTGCACCCTCTTTGAATTTTTCTTTAATCTTACTGTACCTAAAGGCATGCCCTGCACATTACACATTCTACTGAAAAGGAAGAACAACTATTGCAAAGATATACAAGGCTGTTTGCATTCTATATGCAGTACCTCACTTAATTATACCTACATTCATAATAGCCAGTGATAACACAGTTGCCATTGGGTTACCATCAGCCAGAGGAACTAACATGACAAGCTTTCTAAGCCCTGGTAGGATGCTCTGTGATTAATGATTCATTAATGAACTGGCCTGTACTGTGATTACCTACTTGCAAAATCCCTGGCACTCCAACGGGCTGCCGATTCTATGCATAACCCAGCTACCTGCTGTTCTCCCTCATCTCTTAGAGAAACTACACACTTAGGGCAGGACTACAAGGACGAATGACGCTCGGTGCAAAAACTGCTGTGACGAGTCGGATGCGACAGGAACAAGGTAAGTAAAAGAAAAGTCGGATGGTGTCACTGGGTTGATGCAATGCGACACGACTGTCGGATGAAAATGCTGCAAGCTGCATCTTCATCTGACAGTCGTGTCCCGCCTCATCAACCCTGCGACACCATCCGACTTTCCTATTACTTACCTTGTTCGTGTTGAATCCGACTTGCCGCATCTGTTTTTCGCTAGGGATGCACCGAATTCAAGGTTTCAGTTCGGGATTCAGCCTTTTTCAGCAGGATTCGGCCAAATTCTTCTGCCCAGCCAAACCGAATCCGAACCGGGGAGGAAAAGAGCATAAGTTTTTGTAACAAAAGTAAAAAATGTTTTCCCCTTCCCACACCTAATTTGTGTATGCAAATAAGGGTTTGGTTCGGTATTCGGCGGAATCTTTCTCGAAGGATTCAAGGGTTTGGCCGAATCCAAAATAGCGTATTCGGTGCATCCCTGGTTTTCAGGCCAAGCGTCGCTTCTGCCGAAAACGGAGGTCAAGCGTCCGTGTAGTCCTGCCCTAACTGTGTCACCTCTTTTCGGCTGCAGAAGATAAGCGATCAGTGTCAATTCCCTGAAGCCACTATTCCAGATAAGTATTGGTTCTGTCCAGTTCTGTATTTTGGTACCAGTGCATCAAAGGGATGGTGTTTTCTGAGCCATCTCTGACAAGACCTCCTTTACTGAATAGATGCAACTTTTTTTATCAATTAGGTAGTGTGCAGGAGGGGATTCTTTGTGATTAGACACAACGATTAAATATGCAAGATGCATTGCCAGCACCTGTGTAGTAACGTACAAGGAAAGCGTTATCAATACAGCTTGCATATTTAATAAAAATAGCAACAGAAAATACATTTACATTTAGCATGTCTGTTGAATAAATCCAAAGCTATAATGAGGAAACATGAAGGTTTGCTAGCGTTTTAATAACAGAAGCAATTGTAATCACTATTGTTAAAAAATTACTTTTCTGAATGAGCAGTTGTTGCTGTATTTAAAGGAAATTTTGTAAAAATCCCATTTATAAGCCAAGAAGATATCTAGTACTCACTTGACGGTTCAGTTTCACAGCAAGAATTGTGTTGGAGTAGCTGTAGTTGCATATCTCAGTCCCTTTCTTAAAATGACAGACTTTAAGCTTTCGAGGTGCTTTGAGACTCACAATAGCAACCAGACTACTTGAAAATAGCCTCTCAACAATGCAGACATCCTCTGTGTCAGCTGGAAAAAAACATCCAGAGTAAGTTAAATATGAAACACTGACAAAATATTTTCAAGCTCTTTTATTTCACAAAGCTAATAAATTCTGTTTATTTATACACTATAAACAAGACCTAAAGAATATGACAAACAGCTAACTGAGATATAAACAGTTTCCCCTGAGATGTTTGGCAAGAGGCATGGAAATCTGTGATTTTTTATAGAAAAATGCCAAGAAGAGCAAAATTTGAAGGGGAATCAAACCACAAAATATCAATCCCTGCAAATGTATTTGATATCAGAGATCAGACATTAGAATGGATCACTTACTGCATTCATATATCTGCTCAAGTTTATCCACTGAAGACAGAGAGAAGAACTTGTATCCGGATTTGCTACCAACAGCCAATGATCTGTAAAAAGAACATACAGTAAACATTTTACCAAAATATCTATTGGAACCCATATCATAAAAGCAATAACTTAAACTTTAAAAAATGAAGATGTATTTGATTTGATCCCTTTTGTAAAAATCCGGTGTAAACGGAAGCATCTGTTTGAAAAAGTTAAGTGAAAATATAGTGTTTATTCATAAAGTTTCTTTTCCACAGGAAAAGGCGGCGTAAAATATAACACCACCTCGATAAATTTCTTTAAACAGCATTTATTGTCTTAAAGGGCACCTATGGGGTTCTAGTAGTTAAAAAAAAAAAATTCCCCCTGCCTGCGCTGGCTTACTCGCACCGGGAGGGAGCTCCCGGTGAGAGCCGCCATGACAGCCCATGCGCAGTATGCGCATGTGACGTCATGCGGATAAGCCATATGAAAAGTTCAGGCAGCTTTTCATTCTGCGCATGGGCTGTCATGGCGGCTCGCACCGCCATGACGCTATATATAAAAAAAAAAAAAAACAGTAAAATTTTGTGCTATTTCATTTTAGTAGCTTTTCTAGGGGGGACTTATATATATATAAGAATTAAGGTGCAATTTATTTAAGCACTAACAACTTGATAAAGGCTACTGGAGTAGCCAAAACTTTAGTGCTTAAATAAATTGCGCCTTAATTCTTTGATAAGTCCTGAGAGTGCTTGCTTTTTTTGAAGATTTGTATTTTCTATATTTTTCACTGTTTAGCACCCAGGCATCCAACACAGCTATACGAGTAGTGCCGGCCCTGTATGGACTGATATATATATATATATATATATATATATATATATTTATGGTATATTTCAGGGTCTTTGTATTGTTAGGTGGTCTTACAACACAAAGGTGTGCTGTGTTTGGCTGTGTTTGCGGAAGCTGTTTTGCCAGGCAAAAAAAATTGATTAACTTTAGGGTTCCAACATGCAAAATACCATGTTTTATATACACATTATGATATGCAGGAGATAAGATGACATTTTTACAACAAACATTAGGAAACCATGGCAGGTTGGTAGTTTGCACAGCTGTATGGAATTTTTGACATTGATATCTAAATTATGCAGATTTCTAGAGAAGTGCTTTGGAAATTTGGCAGTGAACTGCTGTGAGTTTTTGACCTATATAAAGTCAGAAACTTTACATAAAAATACATATTTTGACTTGGTACATTTGGGAGACATGGGGCTTTTCAAATCAGTGGTATTTTCGTGCATCAAATAAATTATATTGTAGATGCATCTGTTTATATCAAGGACATTTTTTCTTCGTTTTGTAGACATTTAGAAACTTGTATCTTATTACAAAAATTAAAATACACAATATTTATAGCAAAAGCTACTAAAATGAAATAGCACAAAATTTTACTGTTTTTTTTTTTTTTAAATACACAAGTTAATCCCTATAATGCTACTTCAGCAGAATTCTTTTAAAAACCATTTGATACAAGAGCAAACATTTTCTTATATTATATTTATCATTTTGAAATGTATTCTTAGTTTCCTGGGTGCCTTCAGTCATGTTACTTATGGTCTGATAAACTTCAGTCACTCTCTACTGTTGCGCTGCAAGTTGAAGCAAAATCAACTCTTTCCCTCCAAGCAGTTAATAGAACAATGGTCAGGTAACAAGACAACGGCACCCCAATACCTCTGCCGATGGCCTGAACATTAGAAGTTCTATGGGATAATGGTACTGCTGCCACTGTCCTGAATTTTAGCGAGTGGGCAAACAAGCAAAATTGCCAACACTGCCTCAATAATTTAGGGTGGCTTCAGGGATTTCAGCTAAAATAAACTGGGAAAACTGACCCATGATCTATATAACAAACAATGCATTTGTGAATAATGGTACATTTACTTATATGGTAGATTTACTTATATGAAGAGCAACTCCAAATGCTAAATATATTATACAGTGAGGGCAGTAGAGGCACAACAAATACTTTAAATACATTGAGACGTAGTGGGAACTTTAGCCCCAAATGCATTAAATAAAATAAGAGGCAATGATTTCTGACACCCCAGACCACCCTTTCCTTCATAAAAGCAGGTTTACTGAAAGCTGGACTGTAGGGAGCAAACAAATTTAGAAATCATTTGCATTGCTAAACATGCTACCATAAAGGCCACACACTGTTGCAACCACCTCAGGAGAAACCCTGATTTACTATTATATGACTTGGGTTGCATTCAGAAAAACAATGGCTTATCTCAATGCAGTTCTATTGTGCAGTTCTGGCTCAGAATCAGACAGAGTGCATGGAGATGTCTCCTATACACCAATATGACAGCTAAAAATACATGTTCAAAAATAACATTTTAAATGATTGAGAAATAAAAAGCAATGCATACAAATAATGACAGAATTACTTTTAAAACTAGCAATAGCAGCACCAAAAGCTTAAATTTTTCTAGCACACAAAGAGGATAGACTCATTTGTTGGCAGGTCCTGGACTATTCCATTAGCCCAGTTAACATATTGAAGATCACTTTCCACAGGCTGTCTGGTGGAAAATAATTTAACTGTAATGAGGTCAGGAAGGTCACTATGAGAAGGATAAAGGGCAGGAAGGCTACTTGTCTGTCCAAGAAACTCCTGTGGGTGCTGTCTGGCACAGTAAAGAGCAGAGGGAGTCTGTAGTCAAGAATGCTCCGAATTACAGAATAGCTGTCTCCCAGACTCCATTTTATCTAAATAATCCATTTTTTTTTTTAAATGATTTCCTTTTCCTCAATAATAATAATAAAACAGTACCTTGTACTTGATCCAAACTAAGATTTACTGGAAGCAAAATCAGCCCATTAGGTTTATTTAATGTTTACATGATTTTCTAGTAGAATTAAAGGAGAAACAAAACCGAAAGTTAAAAAACCCTACCCCTTTCATTTACTCTCAGCTGTTTTACTATCAAAAATGTAGTTTTCTAAAATTAATTTAATTGTTGTTCAGGATTCTCTGTGTCTTTTTGTGATCAAATAATTGCCACAATATTTTTTGCAATATATTTTAACACTGTTTATTTGCTCAGGTTTTGTGTTCTCTTCACCCTTAATTGAGGCATTTGCTATAAAATTACCACAAAAGATAACAAAAAAATATAGTAAGATTGTGCAGACTTACAACCTTTCAGGTATGATTCTGGCAGAGTTAAAGGAGGTTGTTCACCTTCCAAATACTTTTTTGTTCAGTTGTTTTCAGAAAAATACTTTTTTCCAAATAATATTTTCTAATTGTGGCTGTTTTTCTAATATTGAAGTGTGAAGTTAAATTTTTAACCTTTCTAAAGCAGTTCTAGCGGGTGGGGGGGGGGGGGGGGTCACACACTGTGTAAACTATTCTAAATTATGTATTAATTGATACATTTCTTATCTTTATCTCTGCTGAGCAGAATGCTTGAGTTTCATTAAAGAAGACTGTGTGAAAAACAAGAAAGTCCCAGTGCATTGAACTATCTTATATATTGAATTCTTCTGCAAAAGCCCTTCTAGTCCCAGCCATCTCTTCCACTTCCTGCCTGCTGAATTCTCTGGCTGTGCAGGGGAACAGGCTGCACTCAGCCAACTGCACGTGTAGAATTGGAACCAATCAGCTGCTAGGCTGAACTGATAGGGAACTGAAACCTGTCCCTGCTTTGTGACTTCAGGGCTTTGATTGGCTGTCCCCCTCCTACTGTTCCTCTGGCAGGGACCCTTATGACACCTCTCTCTCTCATTTGAAGGATCCAAGTCAACAGTTCCTTTAGGTTCCAGTTCTGGGGTTCCTTAAAGCAGTCTCTTGGATCACAAATCTCCAAAGGCTTCTTCTGGTCACTTGTCACAGCAACAAAATGTGTATTCTACATAAAATATTTCACATAAAACCCTGCTGCAAACGAGTCCCCCGCCCTTTAAAGCAGCATATCAGAAATGGCTTATTGACATTCCAGATCTCGAAGGTGAGGAATGGGAGGAAGCAATAGACAATGGTTATAACCACCTCTATTCCATACGTGACAAACTAGTGCAATTTAAATGGCTTCACCGATTCTATATCACCCCTGTGAGGTTAAAGGCCATGGGAAGTAACCCAACTGCAAGATGTCATAGATGTGGGAAAGAAGGAGCAAACTTCTTCCACATGGCTTTGTCATGTCCACCGGTCTCCAAGTTTTGGGCCGAAGTCATGAATGTTTTGGCAGATAAGCTAAATTTGCCTAAGATACTGACGCCACAAGTGTGCATTTTAGGAGTTAGGGTCCTTACACACGGGCGTTTTTTCCTGCGCTAGGTAGGTAGGTATAGACACACTCATGTTTCGATGGGGCTGTACTCACACGAACGCATGTAGGCGCTGAACGCGGCAAAAATGCAGCATGTTGCGTCTGAACCTGCGTTTGGCCCCTACATGCGTTTGTGTGCGTACAGCCCCATTGAAAAGCATTGAGTGCGTCTATACCTGCGCTCCCCTGCGGCTGAACGCAGCAAAACGGAACGAAGGGGAGCGCAGGTAAAAACGCTTGTGTGTAAGAGCCCTGATAGACAAAATTATATATACTAATCACGCCAGATACCGCAAACTGCTATATTATGCTAAAAAAATTATTGCTATGGCATGGATGGGTCCTCAACCACCCACAGTACAAAAATGGATAACATTGGTAAATCAGAATTTGTGTCTCGTCAAAATCACTTTACTAGCCAGAGGCTCACTAAAAAGATTCGAAAAAACATGGAGTCAGGGCTCTCTAACATGAAAAGAAACATTCATAATATAAAGGCCGAAAGCTCACAATTTAAGTGGAGCATGCGGTCACTGTTCAAGGGTTATGATAGGTACTTGGGAAGTAAAATTCCCATCCCAATATATGATTAGTTGAACTATATTTTAGATGTTGAATGTGTCAATCAATCCACTAAACAAATATGTATGTAAATACTCTGCTCAAAGCTCTGTAATAGCAACTTATCCGTACATATGTCATATGTCTTGTTTCAGGTTTGATGTGTACAAAACTATAAAACTTTACCTTTAAAAAAAATATATGTATTTCACAATTTACCACTGCCAGCTAAATTGTTAACAGGCCCATACGTTGTAATGTATAGGGCAGTGCCTTCAGAAGACTTTTCCCTTAAAAGACACATGCCAAAATAAAAAAAAACTATCAGAAAATGTGCCTCATTGTTTTTACCATTTCCTTCTTACTGACCGAATAAATTGGGGAAGAGTTCTGATTGGCTCACAAATTTACCAAGCATCCTATTCTTGTTGTTTCAGGTGATCATTTACTTTCTATTGATGTTGTTTTGATCAAAGCAGCTGCTCAAAGACTGGCGACATCACCTAACAAGCGGGCATGCATGACCAGTTTTAGTTAAAGGGACACTGTCATGCGAAAAAATTTTTTTTCAAAACGCAAATTAATAGTGCTGGTCCAGCATTCTGCACTGAAATCAGTTCCTTAAAAGAGCAAATTGATTTGTTTAATATTTAATTTTGAAATCTATATTGTAGAGTGTATTATTTGCAGTGTAAACAGTGTAATTTAGAAATAAAAACTATATCATAAAAATCATGACAGAATCCCTTTAACAATTGAAACAGAGGACACTTACTGTTCAGGTAAGTGTGTAAATAAGTCCACATAAGTGATACCAGTATTCATGCAATCATTTATATCCATGCATGGCTGCACATGCCCCATACATAACTACACACACTCTATAATCATTTGGGTTTCATGTTTAATTTGAAAAGGGCTTTTATTATACAGCTGTTAATTTCTGGGTGACAAGTCCCCCTTTATAACAGCAACAAGCTGTTGGATACAGGGCCAGGTAGTAAAGTGTTTCGATCCCAATCCGTGTCACATTAAAGGAGAACTAAACCTCCCACTGTCCCCACTGGCCCCCTCCCTGCCTCTTGAAATATTGACCACAAATGCAAAATGAGCACAGCCGAGCTCACAAGCTCCATCTTCTTCTCTTCGGTAATCTACGTGCCTTCTTCCTCCTCTTTGGAAATTTCTCTCTTTGAGAGCATGCACAGTTGTCATGAACCAAAAGATTGCTCAACTGTGCATGCACCAATAGGCTGCTCCCTTCACGAAGATTAACAAAGGGAAGAAGATTGCCCCCGTGAGCTCCACTGCCCTCACACTGCATGTACGGTCACTTTTTCAAGAGGGGACAGAATTCAGGGGTAAGACTGTGGATGGGGGAGGCAGGGACAAAAGGAGGGGGCCAGTGGGGACTTAACATTGCAGGGGGTTTACTTTTAAAGAGCACACACAAATGCCAAACGTTGTTGAGAGGGCCTTGATTCACACTGGTGCTCCGTCACTGGCAACCACAGGATTACTTCCAAAATACAAGATGAGTAAATTGGGACACAGGCGAAAAGCAAGGTACCGGCTACTTAGTGTTTATTGTGCATCCACACATGTTTCAGGCAGCAAGGGCCCTTTTTCAAGTTTGACTTGAAAAAGGGCCCTTGCTGCCCGAAACAAGTCGCAATAAACACGAAGTAGCAGGTACCCTGCATTTCGCCTGTGTCCCGATTCACTCATCTTGTATATTGCAGGGGGTTTAGTTCTCCTTTAAAGGACAAGGAAAATAAACTAAAGAAGTAGCCTAAAATTGCCATGTCTGCGACACTCACATGCTCAGGGAGCTCTGAGCAGCTGTTGAGAAGCTAAACTTAGGGTTCGCCACAAATTATTAAGCAGAACATGAGGTTTGTCTGTAATATAAGCTGATTCTACAGAGCTGATTATTAAATTCTGATGCTAATTGCACTGGTTTCTGTGCTGCCATGTAGTAATTATCTGTATTAATTACTAATCAGTGAATCAGCAGAAATGAAGATGGGGAGCTACTGGGACATCTTTGGAGACACAGATCTTTACTGCTAAAAGGCTGTGGTTGCCTTGGGCTGGTACACAAGCACAAAACATAATGTACAACATTTCCAGCCACATCTTTAGTTTGAAGGGGTGGTTCACCTTCAAGTTAACTTTTAGTATATTGTAGAAGGGCCAATTTTAAGAAACTTTTCAATTGATGTTCATTATTTATTTTTCATAGTTTTTTAATGATTTGCAATTTTCTTCTGTTTCTTTGCAGCTTTCAAATGGGGGTCACTGACACCATCTAAAAACAAATGCTCTGTAAGGCTACAAATGTATTGTTATTGCAACTTTGTATTACTTATCATTCTATCCAGACCATCTCCTATTCATATTCCAGTCTCTTATTCAAATCAATGCAGGGTTGCTAGGGTAATTTGTACCTTAGAAACCAAATTGCTGACACTGCAAACTAGAGAGCTGCTGATTAAAAAGCTAAATAACTATAAAACCACAAACAATAAAAAATGAAAGCCAATTGCAAATTGTCTCAGAATATCACTCTCTACATTATACCAAAAGTTAACTCAAAGGTAAACAACCCCTTTAACTTTCCTTGTCCTTTAAAAATGAACTTGCTAATCACAAATAGAAACCTTGAATTTGAGAAGCTTTTTATTTTTAATAGCAAAAGTTATGATCACAGACTGTAGTGTAAACTGTGCAGCTGTTGCAGAACATGCAGATAACTGACAGCTACTGTTTAGCAAAACATCAGGGCTGCTTTGTGGCATCATCATACATCAGTCCTAAGCTCAGCATAACAAAATCACCTTGTTAAATGTGTTGCTCGTCTTTTGTTCCAATCAATTGTTTTCAGATTGTTCCCCAGAAAGATTTTTTTCAATTACTTTCAGTTTTTTTTTTTTAACTGTTTTTACAAAATCTAAGTTTAAAGTCCCCATCTCTGGTGTTCGAGTCTGGCAGCTCAGTAATCCAGGTACTGATTAAGTTGATACATTTCTCGGCAGCATCCGTGCACTATTAGCAACTATTGTATCATTTCTAAGGGTAGAACTACATGGGTGATTTAGGTCTGTTCCGAAGCGACTAAACACTGGCATCACGTTGGATGTGATGAATATAAGGTAAGAAATAGAAACGTCAGATGTTATCGCAGAGTGCATCCAATATGACACACAGTCGTGTGACAGTGGCGTCGGAAGCCTGCATCCGACAGTGGCGTCGGAAGCCTGCATCCGACAGTGGCGTCGGAAGCCTGCATCCGACAGTGGCGTCGGATGCACGCTACGACAGTCGTGTTGCATGCAGGCCACAGCGACAATATCCAACATTCCTATAACTTACCTTATATTCTTTGCATCCGACATGACAACTGTGATTAGTCTCAGCGCGACGGTGTTGAGTGTTGCTTAACAAGGAAATATCGGGCAACTTCAGAAAACAAAGCGCTCCAAGTGCCATCCCGCCGGCAATTTAGATTGTAGCTGGCAGGAAGGCAGTTTGGAGAAATTAGCCGCCCGAAGAAGAGGCAATTTGTTGCGAGATGTCTAAACTCCCTGAATCTCCACATGTTTTTCTGCCCTTAGAAGGTGATAAATGACACTTTACACTTCAATATTAGAAAAATAGTCACAGAGAAAATTGAAAGTAATTGGAAAAATGCTTTTATTTCTTGGAGAACTACCTGAAACCAACTGAACCGAAGAAGAAAAAAAAAGAATTGTAAGTTGAACAACCCCTTTAAATGCCATACAGCTAAACAGTATCTCTAGAAGTATCTATCAAGCCCCAATATTCAGCATTGGTCAAGCTTATTAACTGGCTTAAACATAAAGAAAGTAGCACATATCCAACAACATGGGCCTGTTTAGCTGCCAATGCTTACACCTTGTTAACACAATCTATTGTTCAAAAACACCTTTGACTTTTACACGAGCATTGCTTAATAACATATACATCCTATACCAGCAGCTATCCCATTGCTTTCTAGCAGCCTCGAGTCTCCCATGTTTAAACGTGTGTTCTTCCTTAACTGTTCCATTACCCCTTTATTATCAGTTACACAGGAGCACTACCGGCACATTACATACGTGTTATCCTGGTTGAAGTTCGCGAAAAGAAGCTGTACGGCCCCTGCCTCCACGCTCTGACTTGCCAGGTTCATGACGCTTTCCCAGTGCCAACCTGTTTAATATCCGGGTCAGTCACCGACTAAAAACACAGCAGAGCCTCCACATACCATCTTGTTTACGCGTATGAAGAACCTGGAAGTAAGCATGCGCCGTCATTACGTCGTATACGTGAGGCGGCACAATAGGATTTTGTTTTTATTTCGGCAGTCATTAGGTCCGACCGCTACTTCTTGTTTCTGTTCCTCGACCTCAACGTAAAAAAAAAATGGATTATAGAAATGCGCCGAAATATTTCATTGTTTGCGGGTCAGAAAGGAATGTTTGTAGCTGAGGGAAAGATGTGTCAATTGCAATGAAAATATCCTGTACTTTCTGCAGTCATGAACAGTTGTCTTCATTATTATGGTAAAAGGAGCTTTTAGTTGGGACATTATGATATTGGCAGATATTGAATTGTTTAGATAAGACAGACATTATACAAAACAATGTGAGACCCCCCTCAGTTTGCAGTAGTTGCGCCTTTGTCACAGGGTTGCCAGGTCTAATTTTCAAAGACCAAAGTGAAAATAGCCAAGAAGCAGGACTGGACTGAGAATTAAAATAGGCCCTGGCATTTCAGGTACACAGAGGCCCAATCAGCCCACATAGAGGCCCAAACAGTCCCCACCAGCCCACTAAACACTGACTTTCTATGGGACCTTATAGCAGCCCCTCTGGCATTTGCCCTAACCCACAAATGGCCAGTCCGGGCCTGCCAAGAAGCCATACCTCGCAACATTTTGGAAGTAAAAAGAGGGACAAAAATAACGGCAAAATTATTTGACCACGCCTCTTTTGTGGCCACACCCCCTAACCATCATGTACATTTTACAAAATTTGGCAGGTTACGAAAGTTTGAAAATATTTCTCTTTATCAAAACTGTTACGATGACGTAGTTTCTTATCTCAATTGTTACAAAGTATCTTATTTGCACCTAAGGTTGCCACCTGGCCGTTTTTTTTACCATCCTTAGACACAACGATATTTCCCTGCCGAACGACCGATCTTAGCAAAGTCCGACCAATCTGTCAAATTATCGTGCGGTTAGTGGGATACAAACGATCGTACATCTTACGATTTTTCGTCCGACATTGGTCTGATGATTGATCAGCCAGGTTAGAAAATCTTTATCAATCCCCATGCAATCTACCTATGTTTGCAGGGCCAAGCAGGCAGCGACCCTTCAGTTTTGCAGGCAATATCGTCTGAAATGGTCTTTTTAGTTGATGGACACATCAGGCATTTAAACGATCGTTTTGAGACAATCGTGGTCTCACGATAACAATTGGATCTTTCAAAAATCTTTACGTCTATGGCCAGCTTTACTGGTAATTTTGATGGCTGATCCCAATGTTATTAATAGGAAAAAAAGCTAAATATATAGGAAGGCCGGTATATTTTTTAAGAAAAGGTGGCAACCCTATTTGCACCTGATAGCTTTCTTTGGCTTTCTGCCAAAGGCCAGAAAATTTGTTTTTTCATCCGGCTGTTCAGTACAGAGAAAAGAGGGACTTTCCAGTACAAATGAGGGACTGCAGGTTGAGTTGTCAAAAGAGGGACTGTCCCTCCAAAAAAGGGATAGTTGAGAGGCATTCAAGAGGCAATTCTAGAGTTGCACAAGAATAGCACACTATAAGCAGTGAAAAAAAGTCATGAATCTATGTGTATATACACCTTTTTGACATGTTCACTGTTTCATAAATGTTTCCATTAAAGGAGAACTAAAGTCTAACTAAAGAAGTAGCTACATGATATTTTGTGCTTCTGTACCAGCCCAAGGCAACCACAGCCCTTTAGCAATAAATATATGTCTCCAAAGATGCCCCAGTAGCTCCCCATCTTCTTTTCTACTGATTCACATGCTCTGTGCTGTTGTCACTTACTGAGCTTAGGGACCCACTCAAAACACACAGTACACATAGAATAGAAATGTCACAATATGAGGCTGATTAGTAATTAATACAGATAATTACTACATGGCAGCACAGAAACCAGTGCAATTGCACCAGAATTTAATAATCAGCCCTGTAGCATCAGCTTATATTACAGACAAACCTCATTTTCTGCTTGATAATGTGTGACAACCCCTAAGTTTAGCTTCTCAACAGCTGCTCAGAGACCACTGAGCATGTGAGTGAGACACTTTGCAAGATGGTGACCCCCTGTGACAAGTTTGAAAACCTGGATCATTTGCCGATATTGACAAGCTAAAACTTTAGGCGTGTGCAATAAGTTCAGTATATAAAACATGGAATTTTTAGCCACATTAATTTTTAGGGTTTAGTTCTGCTTTAAGCAAAGTGGGACAGATTCACCTGTCATAGGGCTACCACCTAGCCAGTATTTAATCAGCCTAGCCAGTAAAACACCTGCCAAGACTGGTATTACAAATTTACCGGCAATGTAGCTGCCTGTAAACTTGTAATACCCTTAACAAAGACCTTGGCCACCCCAATCCAATCCAAAATTTTTATTATTATTATTATTATTAACAAGTATTTCTATAGCGCCAACATATTTTGTAGCATTGTAAAGTAAATGTGAATCATACAACTAAATCACATGCATTACATACATAGAACATATGGAGTTGCAAACATCACAATCAATGCCGGTACAAAAGGTGAGGAAGGCCCTGTGCAGAAAGAGATTACAATATAAACAGAAGGGAATGATACACAAGGTGTGGGAGTGGACAAGATCACAGTTAAGTGGGTGAGAGATGTGGTACTATATGTGGAATTGCACTTGGTAGTTAAGAGTGAGGGTAGGCTTCTTTAGATAAGTGCACTTTAAGAGATTTCTTGAAAGCAGAAATGTTTGGAGAAAGTCAGACAGATCGGGGAGAGAATTCCAGAGGAGGGGTGCAGCCCATGCAAAGTTTGAATGCGAGCATGTGAGGAGGTAATGAGAGAAGAGTTAAGTAGCAGGTCAGTAGAGGAGTGTAGTAAGCGGTTGGGTGAGTATATAGAGATGAGTTCAGAGATGTAGGGAGGGGCAGAGTTATGAAGTGCTTTGAATGTCAGGTGACAAAGGTGAATCAGAGGTGACAATTTCTGGCAGGGAAGGCCAATTAAAAGAGAATTACAATAGTCTAGACAATAGTCTAGACGTGATATGATGAGAGAGTGAATAAGAATCTTGGGTGATAAATGATCTAATTTTGTAAATGTTCCTTAGGTGGAAGTGACTGGATGCGAGGAGTGAATGACAGGGCAGAAATAATAAGGGCTCCAGGACAGAGCCTTGAGGAACCCCAACAGAAAGATGTAGGGGAGAAGATGCTACTCTGTTGTAGGAGACACTGAAGGAATGATTGGTGAGGTAAGAACAGAACCAGGACAGGGCTGTGTCACAAACGCCAAACGAATGGAGGGACTGGAGGAGGAGAGGGTGCTCTACGGTGTCAAATGCAACTGAGAGATCAAGCAGTATTAGTAGTGAGAAATTTTGTTGGCTTTAGCTGTTAAACAGTCATTAGTTAGCCAGGTCAGAGCAGTTTCAGTGGAGTGTTATGCTTTAAAACCAGCAGGTTATTGTCAGAGAGGAATGAGATTAGTCGGTTGTAGACTAGGCGCTCAAGTAGTTTAGATATAAAAGGTAGCAGAGAGATAGGTTGGAGGTTGTTAAAGAGATCCTGTCATGGGAAAAAAAAAATTAAAAATGTAGAATTCTGCACTGAAATCCATTTCTCAGAAGTTCAAACAGTTTTTTTTATATTTCATTTTGAAATCTGACATGGGTCTAGACATTTGTCAATTTCCCAGCTACCCCAAGTCATGTGACTTGTGCTCTGATAAACTTCAATCACTCTTTACTACTGTACTGCAAGTTGGAGTGATATCACCCCCTTCCTTTCCACCCACCCAGCAGCCTAACAAAAGAACAATGGGAAGGTAACAAGAGAACAGTTGCCTGGTAGATCTAAGAACAGCACTCAGTAGTAAAAACCATGTCCCACTGTGTACTACTCAGTTATATTGAGAAGGAAAAACAACAGCCTGCCAGAAAGTGCTGGCACAAGTCACATGACTGGAGTAG
The DNA here is from genome assembly GCA_024363595.1 of Xenopus borealis. NCBI lineage: Eukaryota > Metazoa > Chordata > Amphibia > Anura > Pipidae > Xenopus > Xenopus borealis. Next base: position 93,212,245 of record CM044447.1, on the reverse strand, counting down.
CTGGGAAATTGACAAAATGTCTAGCCACATGTCAGATTTCAAAACTGAATATAAAAAATCTGTTTTCTCTTTTGAGAAATGGATTTCAGTGCAAAAGTCTGCTGGAGCATCACTATTGACGGATCCATTAAAAAAAAAAAAACATGTTTTCCCATGACAGTATCCCTTTAAGATTGGAGGAGTCAAGAGAGGTTTTTTTCAGAATGGGGGTGACAAGAGCATGTTTTGGTTGAGAAGGAAACAGTCCAGTTGAGAGTGAGAGATTAAATAGATGAGTTAAGGCTTTGATTAGACAAGGATTGGTATTATGGAGAAGTTTTGATGGCATAGGATCAAGCAGGCAGGTGGTAAGGTGAGAAGAGGCCAAAAGTTTTGAGATTTCCTCATTAGGGGTGACAGGGGCGATGGAGCACAGGAGAGACTGGGGAGTGTGGAGGGAAGGTGGTGGAAGTCTAGGGGGGTTGAGTAGTGTAATGTCCCTTCTGTCAATCTTGTTTTTGAAGTGCTCAGCAATAGCTTGAGCAGAAATCGATGTGCACAGAGGGGGTGGAGAAGGGGAAAGGAGAGTGTTAAAGGTGGAGAAAAGTTGTGCCAGTTTTTAAAAAAAGGAAGTTATTGAGTGAAGTAAAGTATGTTTGTCTTGGGAAAGGGTGGTGTTATAGGAGCGCAGGGCATATTTGTAGCTCCAAAAGTCTGATTTTGAGAGGGATTTACGCCAGCGATGCTCAAGTGCACAAATCAAGTGCACGTGAGTGTCTTTGGACGCTTTAGTATGAGCGGTTTGCCAAGTTTGAAGTGGTTTGGGTCTAGCACGTTTAGTTTTTACTTGTTGGACTTTTGTTCGGATATAATAACCATAAAAAAACTGGATAGGCATACCTCCCAACATTCTGTAAATGGAAAGCAGACAGCCACACCCCCTAATTACCATGCCTGTTTTACAAAATTTGCCAGGTTATGAAAGTTTGAACATATTTCTGTAGTTTTTATGTTTAATTACAGTTTTACCAATGAGATTAATTTCCCTGTAAACTGTCTAGTTTCTCCCAAGTGACAAAATTATTATAAAAGTATCTATTCTGGGCTCTCACCCAAGAGCCAATTTAGGGGCATGTTTACCAAGATTGGAGATAAATATCTGGAGAAATTTCTGGACATGTTGCCCATGGCAACCAATCAGATCTTTCCTAACTTATAGGTGGCTTTTAAATCTAATTGCTGATTGGTTGCTATGGGCAACATCTCCAGAAATCTCTCCAGATATTTATCTCCAATATTAGTAAACATGCCCCCAAGTTAGAATCATTGTATCTTTTTTGGCTGTTCAGTGCAGAGAAATCTGGACTTTCCAGTACAGTTTGGGAGGTATGCTGGATAGGTCCCATAAAAACAGGACAGGGGGCAACACTATTTTATAGGTTCTCTGAACAAAGTACATGTAACTGCTGATATAGTATATGGAGTACGTAAAAATAAATATGCTATATACTGTGTGCAAGAGGTTTTTGGACTTGGTGTTACCTAAAATCTCAAGTACCCCTTTGTATACCTTATATTCCTCCCTAATTTGTGCCAACTCCCGACAGCATACCTCCCAACAACAAGAAGGTGAATATTTTTTAATTTATGGCCACATCTCTGTATACCATGTCCATTTTACAAAATTTGGCAGGTAATGGAAAGTTTAAACACATTTCTGTGAGTTTGAGGGTCTTGTTTTATGTGTTGTAACAGATTTGCTAATAAAGGTGAATTACCCTAAATTGTGACAATTGCATCGTTGCTTATCTTAAATTGTTGCAGATGTATCTAAGTGCAGGTGCTGAGTATTCTGTGCGCTCTGCCAAGAGCCTCTTATTTAATTAAGCTACAGCTGTTACTTCAAATTCCAGTAACAGCTGAGGACTGAGCTGTCAAAATCGGACGTGAAAAACGGGACAGTTGGGAGGTATACGACTGGGCATGTCTTACATTCAACTGATCTCTCCGATATGATGTGATATTCATAGCCTGCTACAGGAAACAATTCAATAAACAAAACAAAAGCTTGAGGAGGCAATTTGGAATTTTGGCTATTCAACCCTTCGTGGGGATAGCCTAAAGGGCTGCCCTTCTTCTACCCAGAATGTACTAGCCTCAGTGTAGGCAAAAGCCCTCAGGTGTATTTGGAAAAGCCCTCAGTTTTCCCAAATACACCCCAAACTAAGATATTTCCAAACAGTGTTGGGTCCAGTGCTATGGGCACATCACAAAATGAAGTACATTCGCCACTTATATGATGATTAAGGGTTTAAATTGTTTCAGAAGATAACCTCCCTAGGAATATGTGGTACAAGTATCTTTAGCTCAGGCACTCAGCGCTAGTTTAGTTTCCCACTCCCCCAAAATCTCTGTCTCTATACTTGATGTAATTTTGAGATCCTGGCAAACTGTTTTTAAAGAGATGGAGTGGCCCCAAAACATTTGTGGGATCTAAAATAAAAACTATATGTTGTTTGCACATTGCTTAGTCCAGTGAGTACCATTTGTGATTGGCTTTGGTGCATATCTTAAAGGACAGTGGTGTTCAAGACAATGGCTACTAACATGGTACTATGAGAGGCAGAGCTGTTTTCGATAATTGTAGCCCTCTAACTAGCTGACACAAAGTTGTATGTCTTCTTTATGCCAGCCCCAGAAGCCTGAAAATTAGGGATTAAGTATCCCATATACATTTGGCAGCTGCTTTCCCTGTCTTAGATTAATTCATTGGGGGGTCGCTGGGCTCTAGGATGCCTACAAACATGCTTGAAAAAGTTGGCTAGATTTTCAAATAGCTCTTAATGTAAGTCCTCTATGTTGCAAGAAATAACCCCTATTGGCTTTCAGCGAACAAATGAGAGTTCAGGGTGCAACCTGACAGCACTGTTGGCAGGGATCTTTTTCTTTTATAAAATAATAGAATTAACAAACTGTTGTGGTATGAACTAGAATATGCAGCTAACACCAGCAGTAGGCACTACAAGAAGAATACAGATGAAGGAGCATTCCAGCCACTACCCTACCAGTAAAGAGTAGCAAAGCAGGGATGTATAATGACGGTGGATTATGCTTCTGGCAAGTGGAAATGGGAACAGTACTTTGACAAACATCGAGAGAGCAGACTAGGCTGGGCCATAGGGTTAAATCCTGACGGAATTGAGTGGTTTGTCAGCATAAGACCCTGAGTATAGGCCATGGATTTGGTGATCGGAACACTGAAAAATGTTTTTTATAACTATGCTAATGCAAAATGCATGACTGTATATAAACTTGAACCTGTGATTGTGAAACTAATATATTGCTTGGAAATTGCAAAGAAGACTTTTCAATGAGCAAAAATGTACCCTTATTATTAGTGATTTACTGCACATACTCTGTGCTGCTGTTACGTGAGCTTAGGGACCAACTCACAATAAACAGTATATGGATATATAATATATACAGCTGATTAGTATTAAGTCAGATTTTAGTACATGGTAGCAGTTAGCATAATAATGTATTCAGTATTATCCTGTAGCATTATTTTATATGAAAGGCCAACGTTATTTCCTGCTTTATAATTTGCTTTTCAACAGCTGCCCAGAACACACTGAGCATGTGAGTATGACCGACACTTTTACCAAAATCCAAAATTGGGAGCTTCTGTGACAAGTTTGAAGGGCTGGATAAATCTGTAGCATTTGCTGCACTCCTTGTTGTGTTATACCTGTATCTCCATTATCTGGACTCTGTCTGTCATAGGCAGAAAGAGGCAATTTGGACACTACAGCACCCTGGTAGTCAAATACCATGCAGGCCATAGCTCTTAAACCATTTTTAACTACAGAATAGAATTAATCAACTAAAGGACTCATAAAATATTGATGAAAATTGGGTATTAACATATATACAATGTAAAAACAAACATTTTAATCAGTTTTGCCATTTCTAACACTATTTTGAATGGCTATAGACATGCAAACGTTTTAGTAACACATTTATTTGAACTATATTAATTCATGAAAATAAAATGCTAAAGTGTTAAAGGGGCCCATCACAGAAAAAATCAGAGTCAATGTAATGGTTTGTCTAAAATTACAGTATATAAGGTTCTTCTATCCATATTGTTTTTCTCTGTTCCTCTGAGATTTTCTCTTTAATTATTCTTATTAGGTCATCAATGCTGCTCCAAGTATCTGCCTCTATTGTTGCGTAAAGACAAGGCAGACTTTCAACTTCCTTCTCATTTTGGCGAATTTTACGCAGAAGCTCTTCATCATTTTCCTGCCTTGGTAGCATTCTCCTGGAAATAAAAAAAAATGTATCTCACCTAAAATAACTTAAGAAGTGATGGTAAGATGTAGCCAGAGTATGAAACAGTTCTTATAAAACGTTCTTGCAAAATAAGGATTATAAGAGGGAGATTTCTCTATGTTTTCATTTTGACATATTTGCCACTTCCAGTTGAAATTTACATCCAAAGGTTTTTAAGTGTCAGACTTTCCCCAATAACTTTTAGGCAGGTAAAAATAAAGTTATTAACTGTATATATTGCTCATTCTAGCTATTTTGCTGGATCCTCCAAAATAGTAGTATATCATCTGTGTATAAGGTCATCCATGTATATGTATTTCTCAGGCTAAAGGTCAGTGCAAATATATGCCATACCCTTGTCTAGTACCACATCCCGGCCGTAAAGACTGGGGCTTTATATAAAATTTTATCTCAAGCCAATGCTCACAAAGCCAAAAGTACAGCCCAAATATAGGACCAATTTATAGTATCATATGCTTTGGCTTAATTCAATGACACAGTAACTCTTTGGCCTATGTCATGCTGAGTTTGCTTATTTGTATATATGCATCCTGATATGTTATTGGCATTAAGCCCGCCTTATCTAAACTGACTATAATACTGCTCACTTTGGCAAGACTCATGGCTATAACTTTAGCCAGTATTTTCGCATCAATACTAAGGGGCACATTTACTGTTATTATTATTAACATGTATTTCTATAGCGCCAACATATTTCGTAGTGCTATGGGTTGAAGTGAAAATTTGAATGTAAAAAATTCAAATTTCAGTATAATTTTTAGCTGCTTCAACTATCGAATATTGGAATTCAAAGGATTTTGGAAAAAATCCTTCAAATGCATCTAGGCTTTTATGTTCTAAATAAAAGCATGGTTTTGCACATACTTTGCATTGCAATTGCTTGTGTACATTTTATATGATGTAACTGTTATATAAATGACACTTTCTTAAAACTCTCACAGAAGCCACTTCCCAAAGAGGTGGGCCACATTTATAGGTCAGATGTGACCACCTGGTGGCAGCATAGAGCAGTCTGGAGACTTTGAAAGGTTTGTTGTGGTATTCTGTTGCAGGAAAAAAACATTTCTTTTTTTTTCAAAATGTATCAGTTAATAGTGCTACTCCAGCAGAATCCTGCACTGAAATCCATTTTTTAAGAGCAAACTGATTTCTTTATATTTAATTTTGAAATCTGGCATGGGGCTAGACATAATGTCAGTTTCCCAGGTGCCCTCAACTATGTGACTTATGCTCTAAAACTTCAGTCACTCTTTACTGCTTTACTGCAATATGGAGTGATATCACCCCCTACTTTCCCTCCCCAGCAGCCAATCAACGGCCGATCAAGAGAACAATGGGATGATAACCAGATAGCAGTTACCCATTTTAGCAAATGGATGAACATGCAAACCTGCCTATGCTGATGAATGTTTTTATCATGTGAAGATCAATAAACTTGGATTTTTTTTAAGGACCATAAGACTGCCTGGTGCTCCCATGTTTTGATATATTTTGAAAGAGGCTCAAGTGTGTCTCCAGGCTCGTATACAATGAGAGTAGATGTAGTGGCACCCAAAATGCATTAAATAAGATGAGAAGCAGTGGGAACTTTAGCCGCATGCACTATTAATACAATGAGAGGCAGTGGAAACTGTAGGTCCAAATACATTAAATACATTAAGAGACAAGGATTTCTGACACCCTAGACCCCTTTACCCTTCAATACAGCAGGTTTCTAGAAGAGAAGATTTGAGCATTGTAGAGATCAAAATTAAGCCAAAAATAGTTTGCAATGCTAGCCCTGAGAATAGAACCCAATCAAGAAAAACCCTGCATTGCTATTATATGACCGAGGTTGTATTGAAGTACAATTTGAAGGAAAGAAACAAAAGCTGCCTCAAAGCAGTTCCATCCTGAAGTGCTCCTTCTCAAATCTCAGAGACAAAGCACTGAGATAGCTGCCTCCACACCAGTGTTACAGCTTAAAAAAAAGATATATATATATATATATATATATATATATATATATATATATGGAAGAGTGCATTATTTGCAATGCACAGAGTGTAATTTAGAAATAAAAAGTAAACCATAAAAATCATGACAGAATCCCTTTAAGCTTTTTTAATCGGCATTACTAGATTTACTAGAATACAGTCCTTGCAGGTTTGTGGTTGCTGGTGAAAATGTGTACTGCACCTTTGCAAATACATTGTGAGCTTATTTTTTTGCATTTGCTAAAATAAAAAAAATAAAAAAAGACATTTCCACTGAAGATTTTGTCAGTGAGTTGTGAGATTATAAATTGAAAATTAAAGTCCATTAGTTAGCCATCCACTGGAATTTGTTGGAAAGATAATTCCTTCCTAAAATTCACTGATCAGAATGGTACTTTTCATTAAATTAATTTTTACTGAGATATAATTATATTATATTTTATTTATTTCCTGTAGAAGTACAACATTGTTAGGCCCACACAGCAGAAATTCCTTTTCCTTGCATTATAGATACCTGGAAAAATGAAGAGATCACTGTCCATTATCATTAGGGAATATTTAATTTCAGGGTACATAACACATTCTGCCATGGACTAATGGCTGTGAAATGCTTCCTATCAATGGAAAGTACTGAGAATAAGAAACAACTTTTTACTAGATGTATTGCATTTTGTTCTTCATTATAATTACTTTACCTTTGAGAGGTATTGTTTGCAAACATCTGGAACAGCCATGGGGGCAAAATGCATGCCATAATATGCCAATTTTATTGTTAGGATGGTGTGAAAGAGATTTTGTTTCCTGAGGATCTTTTATTTGATACAGCATATATAGACAAATAACACAGCTTTGTAGACCATATCCTGTATACTTGGAATAGCCTGGTTACATTATATTGTGATTTCTTAGAAATCTCTTAGAAATTCTAGCTAACATCCTCTGGACACTAACCATCAAAAAGGTGACCTTCTAAGATTTGCTAATCTCAGTCAGTGAACACTACATTTTGAATAAGATATATTTAGGTTAGGTTTCAGATGGACTAAAGAGTTCTATAAATTATCATTGGTATATTCTAAAGATCTTCCAGTATAAGTAAGAATAATTAGCATTGGGCAGTCTGCAGAAGCTCTATTGTAATGGTTTCAGATGGACTAAGAATTACTATAAATTATTATTAGTGTATTCTACAAACCTCCCAGTATAAATAAGGATAAAATAATACCTATTACTTTTACATATGGAAAAGTCTTCACAATTAGGTCATGTTGATATTATGGGTTACTTAAATTATGCAAACATTGATGGAGTAATGGGTTGTCAATATAGAAAAACGAATTTGTGAATATGCGGATATTATATGCTTGAAAATAAACTATAAACTATCTGTCTCAGCCTTTTGCCTTTTGGATCTTGTAATACATAATACCAAATTTAGTTTGGGTGAGCATTTAGGGTAAAGTGATCATAACATGAACTCTTACTATAATGTTGCAGAGACTCTATAAGTAAATACTAAAATACTAAATTTTAGACATGCAAACTTTAGCAATATAAGGACATCTCTGCAATATTTTAACCAAAACAGTTTACAGGGTTAAACACAAAACTGGAATATCTTTAAAATGGTACTCAAAAAAGGCATAGCAAATCAAAACCATTATGACTATTAAACATGAACATTTCGTCATGAGTTCCTGCACAGGATCATTTTTTATGCAACCACCACAAGGAAAGGCATGAATTAACATTTTTTACAGTTTTTGCAGCAACACATTAGCAATTAGAAAAAAAAAAAGAAAACTAAAATTAAATTACCTGATCCTCTTGATGCTCTTCTCAGAAATTTTAATAAAAATGATGATGGGGAAGATCTTTGTCTTGATTAGCTCCTTTGAGGAAGACAGCCCAACATCCAGTAAACAATGTTTATTCTGAAAACATTAAAATATAGATTATTTTCTCAAGCTGTGCGTTGATTTTATTTGCAGTATATAATATTTACATATATATTTATTTTTGTTTAATATTAAAGCAAAGTAGCAAGTTCTCTTCACATTTGGGGGAACATTTATTAAGGGTCATAATGTAAAATTCTAATTTTTTTTTATGGTCAGAACTGTCAAATTCAGCTAGGGCATCATCCAAACTCAACTGGAGTTTTTTTAAAAAAAGTTTGAATTTAATTTTTCAAGATTTATACAAATTTGGATTTGACTATTTGCCACCTAAACGGGGAGGTGAATTTGGAGATGCTTGCAGCTTTCCTGAAATTCAAGTTTTTTTCGGAGAAAAAAACTCAAATTGCGTTTGATCAAATTTAAATCTAATTCTATTCGAGTTTTCGGGTCGATTAAATTTGTCAGAGTTTTTTTTTTTAATTTTTTTTATTTATGAAGTTTGACAAATAAACAGTTGTACAAGGCTGGCAAACGTGGAGACAAAATCACTTGTACTTTACAGGTGATATGGTACAACATTCAGATTCATAAATCAGACATTTGCAGGAAATACCGAGATCACGGAGTGTGTATATGCCTAGTATTTTATAAACAGTTCCATTTCTGGAGAGAGCTTAGGCAGTTGTAGGAGTGTTATTAGAACTTTGCAAAAACTAAATTAACAATGTTATTGTAAACATCAAAAAGAAAAAAAAAAAGGAAAAAACTGAGTACATGGTACGGGTGAAGTACATGGAGGCAAAATTAGATCATGTCAGGAAATCCACTTACCTGGGTCCTCGGCTCCGGTCCTCCCAAGATGGCGGCTTCCACGAGGATGGTCGCGCCGGAAGTGCGCGCCAGAATAGCCTCCCACGTCGGAAGCGACGCACCTGCGCCAGAAGCGACGCGCCGGCGTCGGAAATGACGCGTCGGCGTCAGAAGCGACGCGCCGGCAATGACGCGCTGATGCAGGAAATTGACGCCTACGGATGACCACCATTTTGGCGCCAATTACAGCCTATTTAAGGAACATTTGGACACTTAATCCTTGCCCAATTATAGGTTTTTGCTTCTGCATTCCTGGGTGTGATTCTTGAACTCTACTATTGCTTTCTGTGTTTGACTTCGGCCTGTTTCCTCGTTTTTGACCCGCATCTGATTGGACTGACCCGCTTGCCTGGACGACTACTCTTTTGCCTCAACCCCTGGTACCTCGACCTCGAACTTGCTGGCTCGTGCTGCTTCCTCCTTGGTTCGCACTCCAAACTACGCCTTCGGGCCCTGACATTATAATTGGGCCATGGACCCATCTGAGGAAGCTCCTTCGGATTTCGGCCGAGCTTTTCGTGCTATGATGGACCGTATGGATTCATATGAGGCTCAACAGGCGAATATTGGTCTAGCTCTTACGACCATTCTGGATAAGCTGTCTGTATCCTCTCCAGCATCTCCGGCCTCTCCTACTCCTTCTGCCTCGTCTCCTGTGGTTCCAGCTCTCACTTCTGAACCTCGAATTCCAGCCCCCCCTCTCTATGGCGGTGACCCCCAAACATGTCGTGGGTTCGTAAATCAATGCCACATCCAATTTGCCTTACAACCCTCACATTTCGGGTCCGAGAGAGCCGAAGAGGTTTTGTGATTTCACGTCTGGCAGGAAAAGCGCTTGAATGGGCGTCTCCATTTTGGGAA
>CM044447.1:93184781-93200706 GCA_024363595.1 Xenopus borealis | reverse complement strand
TGGCTCGTGCTGCTTCCTCCTTGGTCCGCACTCCAAACTACGCCTTCGGGCCCTGACAGATCAAACATTTGTTCTGGTGGACCGTTGTACTGTTTCGGAGGCAGGTATCTCAATTTGAAGGGGTGGAGGGCTAAGGGTTGTCTGTTATTCCAGGGTTACTATTATGTCTATATCGTAACCAAGGGTGCCAGATTTTTAAAATCCCTTGGGTGTTTTCGGTGGTTAGCCTTTCATTTATAAATATCCAGTCCAATTTGTTTTTAAATTCTACAAAATTGATGGTAGGGGATTTCCAAGCTTTTGCTATGGTTTGCTTGGCGGCAAGAAATATGTGGTTAAGCAGTTTTAGCATTGGTTTCTGGATTTCTTTAGGGGGTACCCCTAATAGGGCTTCCTGGGGGGCCTTTGCTAGATTTAGGTGTAGAACAGAAAATATGAGGTTATATACTCGTACCCAGAATCGGGCAACTCTCGGCATGTCCCCCAAATGTGGGTCATTGTCCCTGGGGATGTGCAGCCACGGAGACATTGGTCGTTGGTGCTATGGTGTATTTTGGCAATTCTGACTGGGAAATTTGTCAGAGTTTTAACAATTCGATTTTATTAATACATTTCGGCGGGTCAAATTTCAAATTAATTGAATTTAAGGGAGTCAAAAAAAAAAACTCACAAGAATTTGAAATTTGACCATTGATAAATGTGCTTCCCAGTTGTAGATATGAAGAGGTTTCAGGGAGGTGGTAACTTGTAACTATGCCTTTAACGCACGGTAGAATTGCATTATACTGATGCACAATGTTTCAGAGATGTATGCCTTTTCTTATAACCTTCATTTTAGTTATAACCATTTTTGTATATATACCCAAATATACCACTTGCTTTAACAAACAAGTAATATAAGAAATATATTTTATGACTTATTTTAATGCAATAAAGAAATAATGCTCAAGGATTCTCTAATTGATGCACAAAATGATAAAAGATGATCAATGAAATTTAAAGGAGAACGATAGAGCCAAACAATGTAGGTCTTTATAAAAAGATATTGCATAAAACAGCTCATATGTAAATATACCATTAATATACTTTTTTTAGTAATATGTACCATTGGGTAATCATAAATAGAACCCCTTGGGATCCTTAAGTCACGAGCCAATTAACAGTTATGTTGTTTGCCCCCACACTTTTTCCTGTTACAACTAGAGCTATAGTATTTTTGGTCTGGTGATCTCTAAGGCAGCACAGAGAACATCACAAAATGGTGGCAAGAGATGCAAGAGATGCAAAAGAGCCTGGTCTCCCCAAACCACCGGTGCCCTTAGAGAAAGCAAGGAAAAAAATGGCTAATGGATATCCTTGTGTTAGATGAGGAGATGTAGAAGGATGCTCATAAGTTGGTCCCAGAAACAGGGTCAGACTGGCCCTCATGGGCCCCCCCGGCCGGGCCAGATCTATCTCACGACCCTTAAAAAAAAAACAGTTTCAGTGACACGCAACCCTATTGCCCACTACAGTTTAGCAAAAATCTGAGATATGTGTTGAAGCAATGTCCTAAATGTAGACTGTAGATTGTCACTATTTCATGTATTTTGGATATGCCAATACAGATATTCTGGAGTAATGTTCTCCAGTACATAATGCAGAGTAGGACTGGAGGGCCCAGGGCCCATTGGGACTGCTGTCCAGGGCCCCCCGCCGACCCCCCTCACCTATTACAGCGCCGCTGGGCACACACGTGCTAACGGCATCGTGCACCACTGCGCATGCAAGCCCGGCGCATGTCAGGGCTTTTTATTTTCAAATTAGATTGGGAGAGGGGGTTTGGCCCAGACAGTCTGACACTACATAAATGAAAAACTCACTCTCCTGAATATCCATTCCCCAGAGCTCTGTCTGCTGGGTTTATCAGGGGAATTACCACTCCAGGCCTACTCCAGAACATGCTACCTACAGCTGTTCTACTCTACAAAAAAGCAATCTTAATGTCTTGGAAGTCGCTAGATCCCCCTTCTTTGTAGTTCTGGCCGAAATTGGTAAATGACTCCCTTCCACAACAAAAACTTACTTACTTAGCGAGGGGTCACCCAAGAAAATATATGCCATATGGGAAACCTGGCTGGATCTACAAAATATTTGATGCTGAGTGCTACACTGGTAAGAAATAATAGATACCCTTGCCTCCTCTTAACCTTTCCTTCCTTCATTTTGGGGGTTAAGTTTTCCTTTAATGCTAAAACAGTTTTTTTTCTCAGGCTAATCTGATAGATCAACCCTACAACCAAATAATCAGATTACAATGACAGGCATACCACCCCATCGGACTAGGTCCAAATCAACTAGCCGATGTGGCCCTCAGGAAGGAAAATCAAACCTGCCGATCAAGATTTGGCTAATTTTTGGTCAGATAATGGTCTGGTATGCCCATTGGAGAGCCCCATACACTGGCAGATAATCTGACAAATTGGCTAATCAACTTGTATAATGAGCTATCTTCCATAACCCTGTATTCCCTCACTTGCTAAAAAGCCATCCAACCCCTTCTTAAAGCTATCTAATGTATCAGCCTGTACAACAGTTTCAGGGAGAGAATTCCACATCTTCACAGCTCTCACTGTAAAAAACCCCTTCCGAATATTTCATGTAAGTAAAATGATTGTAGCTGCTTTTAAAAGGATTGTAGTGGCTGTTATTACTCATTGAACGAAGGCAGTAGGTCATGAAGATTTGGCCTCCAGACGTCTGTGTCATTGGCAAACACTAATATTTTGTGAAAGTGAAATTTAGGTAAATGTGCATGTGTGGTTTTCTGATCACCCATGTAATTTATATTTATATTTTTTAGTTTAGACAAAAACACATGGGAGATAAGATGCTGTAAAGTTTGTAAATTGGTAAATAAATGTTGTTGAAAACGTTGTTGTTTGAAGAAGAAAGACATCTGTGGTTTTGGTGTAACACATTTATTTGTAACCAAAGTTTTGAAGGTCTCTTCTAGCTACATGTTTTTTTGTAACCTATAATTTAAGGGCATATTTATCAAAGGTCGAATTTTAGAGTTATGTGAATTTTTTTAAACTCTAATAAACTTGAATTTAACTTGACTGGAAGCTTATTTAAAGGACATGTCAGCCTCTGCAACAACATTTTTATCAGTGAAATGCTTAATTACATTGTTCACATACTGAGTATTCCAGTCCTTGAAAAGCAATCCACTAAGGAGATTTGTTGATTTAAGAATCCTGCATCTTTCCTCCACCATCTGACTCTCTCCCCCCTACCTTCAGAATGAGCGATGTAGCTTGGCAATCTGCACATGCACACTTCCTCTAAAATAATCTAGCACATGCGCAGTAGAGGGGAATCAACCTCGGCTAAAACTTTCAGCTGCATCATCAGTGACCTCTGAAGACACGCCTATCCGTTCAAACCGCCAATTGAAAAATAGCATTGGTGGTTGCTATAGAGCAGTGGATGTCCAAACTTTTGGCTTCGAGGGGCCACATTGGAAAAAACACAGAAAATACACAGAAAAGAACTACAGTAACAGTTGGATAATGAGATGGAACTATACACTGGAATATGGGACATATGGATATTAAATAGACTTATTATTATATTATTATTACTAACTGGGCAATGGGCAGGGTCCCCCTCCTCCTATATACTTTGCAACATGACGTTTTCTCGGGAACTGAGCGTTTCAAGCTGGGCAGCATTCATATCCATCCTGGGCCACATTTGGCCCTCGGGCAGACCCCTGCTATAGAGACTTTATACTTATAAGCTTTAGCTCTCCGCTCTCTCTGTACAACTAGGAAGTGTGCAACCCAGAAAAAATGGCCATCTGGTGAAAGCTATAAACGATCTACAAAAAATGAAATGGCAGGCAGCAGGAGGGGAATTTCGATGCGATACTGATGCAGATCTTGCTGGGTTAAGCTAAGGTAATGCTTACAGTCATGCCAAAACTGTGAAAAATGCTTGACGTGTCCTTTATGAAAAACTTGAACATCTTAGATTTGATCGGATGTTATCAACCCAAAAATTGAATTCTAATGCAATTTGAAAACTTGAATGTCAGGAAGGGTTTTAACATTTTCAAAGGGTCAATGGACCTCTGCCATTAACTGCTACATGAATTCAGAGGGTCTTAGGTGAAAACCTATTGAATTCAAGTTGTTTCCAGTGTAGGGGGATGATAAATCTCGGATTCTAATTGGAGTTGGTGGTTTCAAATTCGAAATTGTACGTTTTTACCAAATAAACTAGTTAATCTGCCCATAATTGTTATCAATTTATGCAGAAGTTTGCTGGCTTTTATGTTGTATAATTTTGTCTTTGTATCCAAGACTATGTAGGGGAAATTTCAGTTTATAGTTAACTTTTTCGTTGATATGTAATTTTTTTTAAATTAATATTTTTTTATAAAAAGTTGGTAAAAGATCATTATTTTCAATTAAGTTATGTTGTGATATTTTGAATTAAGGGGGATGTCTACTTTTATAAAACTGTTTTTGGTAGCATATTTTACAACTGACACTGTGGGGCAGATTTGCTATTGATCTAATTTCAAATAAAAAAAAAATTCAAAAATCATATTTTTTTGGGGGGCTATTTTCAATCGAAAATGGACCTATTTCGATTGAATAGGTCCATTTTTTATGGAATTTGAATCATTCGATTGCATCGTTCAAATTGAAAGATTCAAACGATTTGCAAATTTTTTTTTTTTCCCAGGACTTATAAAATTTTTCAGGAAAGCTTCCAGGAGGGCCCACCCATAGCCTTCAATGGCAATTCGGCAGCTTTATGGTGGCGAATAGTTGAATTCAAATTTTTTTTTTTATTCAAATCGAATTTTATTCGAAAATTCACTTTAATCCATAGTAAATGTGCCCGTGTGTGTTTTGGTTTTGCATTCAAACATTGGTCTCGCATTCAAAAGGTGGAGTGCTTTGAATATTCTCTTTTATACACCTTTGTTCAGTTTTGGGTTCATGAATCTAGACCAGTGATCCCCAACCAGTAGCTCGTGAGCAACATATTGCTCTCCAACCCCTTGGATGTTGCTCCCAGTGGCCTCAAAGCTGGTGCTTATTTTTTAATTCCAGGCTTGCAGGCAAGTATTGGTTTCCTAAAAACCAGGTGCACTCAGAGCCTCAATGTAGGTTGACAATTCACATAGAGGCTACCAAATGGCCAATCACAGCACTTATTGGCACCCCAAGAATATTTTTCATGTTAGTGTTGCTCCCCAACTCCTTTTACTTCTTAATGTTGCTCATGGGTTCAAAAGGTTCGGGATCCCAGATCTAGACTATGAATACTGGTAAGTGTGCCCTCACATAATTTCATCTGGGATCCTATGCTAAAAGATATCAATGCATTAGCTTCATTTATATAAAAATACCAAAATATAGTTCATTTTTGGGAAAATGTAGTGTCATTATGATAGACTGAAAAAGTTGTGTGCAATTGACATAAATGTTTCTTCACGATACCTTTGAAGCAACGGATTCAATAACAGTTGGTGTAATACATTCAAATGTATTCGGATTCCTTTCTCTGAAATGGATAATAACTTCTGATCTCTTCTTTTTCTGAAGTACTTCTTTTGTTACTACATCTATAAAAAAACAACCATTGTGTGTAAATAGAAATATACTTATGCATCTTACTACAATTGGCACATCATTTCCAATGTATAACTTTATAAATGCATGTCTTCCCCACCACACATTTTCTTGCTCCATTTTCTTTTGTAAACATTCATTCAGAGAACTTGGAACTTCACATTTTTTACTTTCTATTCAATATCTAGCTATAAAGCAAATCTACAAACACCTGCTATTAATGTATTAGTGTTATCGAGGGCTAGGTCTAATGTGAACTATAATTATGTTCTTACCTGGCTTGCAAGTTAGAAACTCCAAAGCACCTCCAGAATTCAGTAATTTTTGCATTATAACTTTTGCTAGAACAGAAGGTGCAAAGAGAACCGGACGCCTTTTGTCTGTGTGACAAGGATGCACCAAGCTGTAAGGTAGCAGATTGATGTTCTTTTTGATGTCACTCTCAGAATCCATGTCTAAAAAAGAAAAGCACTTCAGAGCTAATATTTGTGACATTATGTAGTGTTTGGTCTGTAATCAGCAGCTAAGGTAGGGTCTCTGGCACTAGAGGGAAAAAGACAAGTGTCTGCAGTATTTCTTGGGATGGTGACTGATTAGCTGTTCATTCAACATTTTCACTAACAGAGTACTAACTAAACATTTGTCACTGTAGCCTTCTGGGCCCAGGGCCTTGCCAGCTGGAGACATCTTTATATCCATTTTCAGCTCTAGCTTTACAGTTGGTTTCTGTCTCCTCTTGTGAGAGGTGGAATGCTGTTTTCTCAATGTATTAAGTACAGAGTTAGAACTCAACTTCAACATTTACTACATATTTTTATTTTCACTACTCTATATCCCATCTTATATGGCCTTCTTACTCTTACAATAATTACTTGCTTATTTACTGGACTGTCTTACCCATACAATCTTGTTTACATTTTGTTACCTTGGAGATTTGTAACTTACACTGATCTTTTCTTGCACACACAGGTAATCTGTGATTTGTATTTGTTATGTGTTTCTTATGCCTCTCTATGCCTCTTCTTAATGCGCATGAGCCTGACGTCACGCGCGCGCAAATGCACATGTGCCGAGACTGTCATGGCGGCCCGCACTGGGAGCTCCCTCCTGGTGCGAGCGCGCTACCGCTGGCGAGGGGCATTTAAAAAAAAAAAAACACCAGTACCCCCAACCGGAATGCAGGCTCTATCAGCCCCCACATTTGGTTGGGGGTAACTGTTTTTCACGATAGGTGCCCTTTAATGTCAAAAGTTATCAACATTTGTGTGATCTGCTACTACATTCTAGTCTTATTTAAAGGGAAACTATTGCAACAGTGAAAAGTTTATATAAGCTTCATCATACTGAAATTATACCTTTTCTAAATATTATCTAACAATCAAATTTAGTGTTTGAGTACTGAAATACTCATGCTTTTCTTCACTCTACCTATCTCAGCACCTCTCTCTCTCTCTTCATGCAGGAATTGGAGGGTCTGATTTTGAATGACAGCTAGGTCAAATACATCCTTTGGAAGTTGATTCTTTTGTCTAGAAGATATAATAGAGCTCACTCTTTTAAATTCAACAGAAATCCCGTCTCTCTCTCTACATGCAAAATTAGTGCAGTTATTTTGTAAAATGTTGTTTGTGCTGGAATCAGTTATTTGCGTTACCTCTAATACATTTAAGCAACATTTCAATTGGCCTTCATTTTTCTTTATAGTTTTTTAATTATTCGCCTTTTTTGACAGCTTTCACATGGGATCACTGACCCCATTTAAAAAAGAAATTGTATTGTTATTGCTACTTGTTGCTTTCTGCTGTCCCTGCTGCTGATCAGTCTGTCCAGGGAATGGCTAATACATAGCAAATACTTAGCTCCTCTATTGCACCAGCTGGTGCCACGGCAAAGACATAGAACCACTTTACAATTAAAAGTTGTCAGTTAAGTGACCATTTTCATACCTTCCTGCTTATCTAATAAATGTTTTATTGATTCAAGTGAAGTGGAAGTAGATGAGATAATCCTCACTCGCTCTTTGCTGTTCATCCGTTTGTATTTGTTCTCAGATCGGTTAACAAACTAAAAATATATAGAAAAATAAGGAGAATGTTAACCTTGTAAATTATATTAGTCTAATATATTAAGATTCTGTTTTCAATCCAATTTTAAATCTGTTTTCATGAGAGATAACATTGAAAGCAGATAGAAGTTAGAGAACTGGTGTTCTCATGTTATTACACCTTCTAATACTGAATGGACACAACTAGCAAAGCCTGATTCACTGGGTGGATGCATATATTTTAGGCAGTGAATCCAAAATCAAGTTTGTTTCCTTAAAGGAGCACTTGTCAGGGAATTAAAGTTGATCCAGGGACTGGTCCAACTGCCATTTTTGGGAATCAGGAAAAAATGCAGTGGGGAAGCTTACCCCATTTATTGTGACCACTTGTGCATCAACCATCCCTTCATCAGGATAAACATGCAAGTGCAAACACCACCTTTTACAGTATATCAATAAGCCAATCAGTATAACCTCTCGAACTACATTCAAATTGAGTGTGCGCGGCGCATTACAAATATTCGTATGGCGGATTGACTTTGCTAAAGTTGTGGAGCGTCCTCTGCATCACCAGTGCAGTGAATTGTTGATTGTGTGGTTTGTGCAACTAAAACGTCTTCACAAAATAGTTTTTTTTGCAATAAACATTAAATGATATAATAAAATATTGTGTTCACTACTACCCAGATGCTCTTGTTCTTATACAATTGTAATTCATTCTTGCTTGTTAGAGCTTACTAGATCCAACATAGCTCCCTGTTGTTGATGTTAATAACGTTTTGTCATAGAAAAAAGAAGCACATAGGTGGGGCCAGTTCTAGAAGCAGAGACTTAGCTGTACACTGAGCCAGTCTTTCTTGCACTGTATTTTAATAAATATGTTGCAGTAGCAAAGTCCAGAATCTCATCATTAAGGAGTACAACACATGGTACCAGAAGTGGATCCACTCAGCAGACAGAGCCTAAAGCATGTCACAACCTACAGGAGGTATAGAGGATGCAGCAGGTCCATCTCAGCCTGTGACTGTAGCAGTCCCTGCACAGACAAGGACAGACAGTCTACATCCACCTGCTCCAGTTAAGTTTGTGGGAAATATGGGAGAAGCAAGGGAAATCTTTAAGCAGAGACTATTATATTATATATTTATTATATATGAAAGCTACTAACACTAAAACACTACCCAGTGCGCAGAAAGTAACCCTTTTTAGCAGTGGAAGAAGCTTTAATTCATTTCAACTTGATGAACATGACATGATAATTTTAAAGTTCTGGGACAATTTGAAGATTACAAAGACTAAGGTGAATAAGACAAATGAGAGATTTATCCAGAGTGCAGTCTCCTATTGAAAGCATAGAGCAATACATAACAGACCTCAAGCTGAAAACCAGAAAATGTAACTTTGGTCAGCTGAGAGATTAATTAATCAGAGACAGAGTTGCAATTGGATATAAGGATCAAAAAGTGCAAGAAAGGTTGTTAAGGGAACAGGAACTTACATTAGAAAAAGCTATAAGAATTTGTCAAGCAGCTGAACTCACAGCAGCTCAAAGTGCTAACAGTAATAAGAAGTGAAGAGAAGGTTTCTCAAGTGAGCAGAGTGGCCACATCCTCAGTCACACCAAGGGCTCAGACAAATAAATCTGATTTTAAGAAAGCTCTGGAAGGAGGCACATCTCCAGTAGAGTGGCAAGACAAATACAGACATAATTACCTGCATTGGAGCTTAAGTTTTACTATAATGCTAAGACCCTGCATAAACGGTACAGACAGCAGATTCAAAAAATGTGCAAGAGACAAAAGAAAAATTATGACAAAAGTACAAAAACACTTGAACATTTACACATTGGCTATGAGGTCAGCTACCTGGTATGAAAAAGCACAAGTGATACGCCCTAGTCTCACCTCGTTCTTATGAGGTTAAAACAAGTGATGGGAAAAATTTAAGGTGAAATAGAAGACATTTATATAAAATCCTGACAATAACTAGTGTGACTCATTCTGATGGTGAGCATTGTAATCACTCAGAGGAGCCACAGGACCAGGATTTGATTGACATGGTGCAGCATCTACCAGTGGATACTTAATGGTCAATCAAGGAAAAGATGCCACTGGAAATAGGCAGTTCTCAGTGAGGACAACCAGATGGGCACATCAGAATATAGAGAGATTCTGCGCCCATCCAAGGAACAAGAAACTCCGATCATGCCACAGTTAGTACACAAAATACAACTGACAATAACCAGGTGAAAACACTTACTCATGTTTGCAAACAAGTTATGGCCGTGTTATAAACCATCAAGTCTAGTTGAACAGTGTTAGGAAGGCAGGGGAAGGCAGTTCGGGGATATAAGTCGCTCCGAAGAAGAGGAGATTTTTCACCTGGCAGGTAATCTCCCTAAATCTGACAGTGTGTCTCTGCCCTTAAAGTGACACGGTCAGTTGCTACAGTAATTTAATGATATAAAATCACCTGTACTAAATTACAACTATTAAAGTGGACCTGTCACCCCAAAAAAAATATTAAAAATCATATTTTATCCCATTAGTCAAGCAAAATGAACATTAATGACACTATATAAATTATTTTAATCTTGTTTTCTTCAGTCTGGGAATTCATAATTATAGCAAGTGGGTAGGAGCCATTTTGTGGACACTGTTATTAAGTCAAGCCTTGCATCATCTCAGAATCTTGTTTGTGCACCAGAATGGGCGACCCGATGTCTATCCCCATGTCCTGGCTACACAATTAAATGGTTAAGAGAACTGGGGGAATGTGTGGGGAGCAGTGACATCTAGGAAGTGCTGAATGGAAAGTGAAAGTAATTATCTGCCCCGCCTCTAAGGCATATAGGAGTGGCAGACACTATTTGATTGACAGCTGAGATTTTTAAATGAGCTTAAAACAACTATGAATGCTTTAATAAAAATTTGAAATAGGATTTTATGTTTAATTTGAAAAGGACTTTTATTATACAGATTTTTTTGTCTGGGTGACGGGTCCACTTTAATGGTTGATGTTTTGATGTTATTAAAGTTTTGTCATAGAAAAAAAAGGACATAGGTGGGGCCAGCTCTAGAAGCAGAGACTGAGTTGTACAGTCATGCTTATTTCCTGCACTGTATTTTAATACATAAGTTGCTGTTGCAAAATCCAGAATCTCATTATTAAAGGGAAACTGTCATTTTTTTTTATAAATGCATCAGTTAATAGTGCTGCTTCAGTAGACTTCTGCACTGAAATCCATTTCTCAAAAGAGCAAAAAGATTTTTTATATTCAGTTTTGAAATCGGACATGGGTATAGCCATTTTGTCAATTTCCCAGCTGCCCTGGTCATGTGACTTGTGCCAGCACTTTAGGAGGGAACTGCTTTCTGGCAGTCTGTTGTTTTTCCTTCTCAATTTAACTGAATAGTACGCAGTGGGACATGGGTTTTTACTACGGAGTGCTGTTCTTAGATCTACCAGGCACCTGTTATCTTGTTACCTTCCCATTGTTCTTTTGTTAGGCTGCTGGGTGGGGGGAAAGGAAGGGGGTGATATCACTTTATCAGAGCACAAGTCACATGACATGGGGCAGCTGGGAAATTGACAATATGTCTAGCCCCATGTCAGATTTCAAAATGAAATATTAAAAAATCTGTTTGCTCTTTTGAGAAATGTATTTCAATGCAGAATTCTTCTGGATCAGCACTATTAACTGATGCATTTTGAAAAAAAAAATTTTCCCATGACAGGATCCCTTTAAGGAGTACAGCACACCTTTTGTAGATGGATCCTCAGCAATCTTTGACATGAAGTCAATTCATGTAGACCATTAATTAAATAGTGTCCATTAACTTTACTGGCAGTAATAGTAAAAGAACAGTAACACCAAAAATTAAAGTGTTTTAAAGAAAGCAAAAAAAAAAAAAAAGTATGGTCAGGGCCGCCATTAGAAATCACGGGGCCCCGAATAAAATTCGGGGCCCACCCTAGCACCCAAGCCCCATCCCTAATCCCCACCCACTCCACATCAAAGTTAAAAGACGACACAAACATCATCGCTAAAAAAAATTTTGGCGCCAGCCCCCCCCCCCATAAAAATGCATTGGTGCCAGGGCCCCTCATGCAAGTTAAAAAAAATTGGGGTCCCAAAAAATATTTTTTAAAAAAACATTGGTGCCAGGGCGCCCCAAAAAAGGAATTTAAAAAAAATTGGTGGTCAGGGCCCCCGATAAGTTAAAAAAAAATTGGGGCCCCATAAAATATGTTTTTGAAAAAATTGGTGGTCAGGGCCCCCCGACAAGTTAAAAAAAAAAATGGTGACCAGGGCCCCTTACAAGTTAAAAAAAATTGGGGCTGCAGGAAATATTTTTTTTAAAAAAAACTTTGTCGCCAAGGCCCCCCCATACAAGTTAAAAAAAATTTGGGGCCCCATAAAATAAAAAGGGAGAAAAGGTGAAGGCTACTTAGCAGAACACAGGTAAGCTCTGTAATAGAACGCAATGGGATTCTACAGAGTGCATGTGGTATCTGCTATGTAACCTCTGCTTTGAATGGCTCCCCCCATGGATACACAGCAGCTTGTTTACATAAACTAGAATAATTTACATAAACTGTAAATTATATTTTGTTTTAAAATGCTTTCATTTTTTTTGGTGTTACTGTTCCTTTAATGCCTTGTTATTGTTCCTTTAATTAGACTTGCCCCAACCTTACAGCCAGTAATAGTAAAAAGAACTTCCTCTTCACATGAGTTGGACTGTAGCATACCTCTACAAATAATTTGCTTCTCTTTCTCCTTCATACGTTCATCCTCAATATTGGGTTTTAAATTGTGCTTAACATACAGACACACTCCTCCCATTTTATCAGGAAGCTTCTTGCATGAGTAAACATATATTTAACACTGTAACAAATTATTATATTTAGTATATGTGACCTATGGTCCTCCCTGCCATCTATCAATGCCATCCTTTTCTTCTCCCCTATCTTCCCTTACCATATTCAGATCCTTGTATTACCTACCATAAAAGAATTGCCGCTTCCTTCCCACCACTCCCATGCCTAGTTTATAATCCCTCTGACCTACTAGTCATTCTCTCCACCAAAAGAGCACCATCATCACCACCAGCTGAGGTTTTATGGCTGGAAACCCAGCATGAGTAAGGAAACTCACATGGGGTTTCCTTAAAGATTGTGTGTGCCAAAATCTTAATAGAAGTTTTAATGTTAAAATTATTGCTTGTGCCAAGAAGCAAGAACAATATTAAATATGAATCTATTTGGGGCGGAGCTAACCGCAGGACAGGACGGAGGCATTCTGAACCAGCTCTGCTGTGCACGGGGAGAAAAATAGCGTTGCAGCTACAGAAATTAAAGAGCTTGATATAAATAAAACAAGCGCAAAGGCAAGTAAAGCAAAGAGCATCAGAAACATGCCTCCAAAACCAAAAAAATCCAGCACAGCGGATCTCCGACAAATGTTCCAGCATGGCCTAAAAGACCAAGATGGCGCCCAGGCGGGAGACCTAACTGAAAACGAGGAGGCAGAACCGATAACAAAGCAAGACCTTCATTCTCTATTCCAGAATATAGAGAAAATGGTGAAGGCAGAACACGCTAATACCACTAAAGAACTAACGACAGAAATAACCGCGCTAGGAACAAGAGTGGGTGAACTGGAACACAGGGTGGATGACGTCGCAGACTACCTACATCAGGTAGATAACGACATAACCGCTATCTACTCCCAATTAGAGCAAGTTCAATACGCTCAAGAAGACGCGGAGAACCGCTCACGCAGAAATAATATTCGCCTGAAAGGCATACCGGAGACTTTTACGGATCTGGACTCATACCTGACGGACTTATTTCAGGAGCTATTACCAGAAATGCAGCCGGAACGACTCGAAATGGACAGAGCACATAGGGCGCTGAGGCCTAAACCGGGCCCAGAGGATAAGCCAAGGGATGTGATCATACGCATGCATTATTACAAAACTAAAGCAGACATTCTAGCAGCAACCAAACCCACAGGCGAACTGGAAGTGGAAGGCCATAAAATTGCGTTATACCCTGACATGGCACCAGCGACCCTGGCACGGCGAAGGGAGTTTAAACCGCTCACAACTCTTCTACGCCAACACAAAGTAGTCTACAGATGGGGACACCCATTTTCGCTACAGGTAACCCACCAAGGCCGAGTCACCACGATCAGAAACCCACAAGAGCAAAATAAAATACTACGGCTCCTCCAGATACCAAATAATCTGCCAACCCACCCTAGACCAGACCGCCAAGGACCACCAAAACCTCGCTCGAAGGAAACTTGAAATACTCACAATATCAAGTAAAAGCACCCAATGGAAACAGGAGAGAAAAGCAACTTGCTACCCAAGAGGTCAGACTACAAAATCTACCAAAACCTCGCTCGAAGGAAACTTGAAATACTCACAATATCAAGTAAAAGCACCCAATGGAAACAGGAGAGAAAAGCAACTTGCTACCCAAGAGGTCAGACTACAATTTTTATTTTATCAGGACCGGACTCCTAGACCTTAACATTACCAACAAAATTCTGGACTACATAAAAACTCCCACCATTCAAGATAGCTAAACAACAAAGCAAAAATAAAGACCCCCGTGCCGGAAAACTGGGGAATGCCCTAACCAACCCGGAAGAACTCCGAGGAAACAACACCCCTCATCAAACCCCCCCAACAATCAGTTGGGTTTTGGGGTATTAAGGTATCTGGCTCACCCTTAACTAGAACTTACCTGAGGGGAGCCACCAAGTTGAATCACAGTTTTTTTATTTACTGTTATTTTAATTGTGACTGTATATTTTATATTTAAGTTGCATTATTCCTACTTTTCTGACTTTCTTTCTCTTACTCTACCCACACCGACCCTTAAGATGTACCCAAACCCTAAGTCCACCCCCAGTGTGGGACCCCCAACACCTGAGGCCTCTGGTCACGACACAGTCTCCTCCAGGTCTGTTAACAACTCAAAACTGACACCAGATTTCACACTAGCTGTGCTGAATTGTAAGGGCTTAAATACACCAGTAAAACGGAGAATTGCATGTCATAACTTATTGATGACTGGTGCACAAATCCTTATAGTTACAGAAACACATTTAGTACGCAGCAGAGAACCAAACTACTGACACAGAAACATTGATCGGAAATTCTTCTCCTCTGCTAAAAACAAAACCAGAGGGGTGGGAGTACTTCTCCACAAAAACTGCCCAATACAGATTACGGACCATCACTCAGACAGTGAAGGCCGAGTGCTACTACTAATAGGTAACATATACAACACCTCAATAACTATAGCAGCTATATACGCACCTAATGAAAAACAGTCAGAGTTTTTTTAACACTCTAGACACCTTTATTGAAAAACACAGACGTGGGGAGCTTGTCGTGGCCGGAAACTTCAACTCAGTGCTGCTTCCTGGGTTAGATAGATCTAAAGCCCTAGGGACCAGCTCTGTACCCAAAGCTACCAGAAGCTTACGTGAACTAACCAAGTCTCAGTCACTCCTGGACACCTGGAGAGTACTCAACCCAGACAGCAAAGATTACACATTCTATTCAGCACCACATGATACCTACAGCAGAATAGATCTTATATTAGCATCTAGCCACTTGATAGACAAATTACAGAAAGTGGAAATCATACCATGCGCCTGGTCAGACCATGAGATAATAACATCCGCTTTCCTTTTAAATCACGCCATCCCTAAAGGGGAATGGAAATTAAATGAAAATTTACTGAATAAAAAAGAGGTTGTCCAGGAGTTGACTCAGGCAATTCCTCAATATTTTTCTGAGAATGGGAAGGGAGAGGTGTCTGGAGAGACAGTCTGGGCCGCCCACAAGACAGTAATCAGAGGGGTACTCATGAAACAGGCATCGCACCTCCGCAAATTACAAGAAGCCCAAACTAAAAAACTTATGAAAGAAATTCTAGAGTTAGAAACCTCACACAAAATAACCCATGACTCAGGCTTATTAACCACATTGATCACTAAGAGGGGAGAGCTTAAAAAAATACTAATAGAAAAAGCCGAAAAATCCCTGAAATATGCAAATCGCCTATTTTACGAAAAAAGCAACAAAGCAGATACCCTATTAGCTAAACTCTTATCAGGTAACAAAACATCCACACTAATTAGGGCAATAAGAAACCCCGCAGGGAAAGTAGTACACAAACCCAAGGAAATCCTAACCCAATTTGCACAATACTACACAAA
>CM044447.1:93135432-93156433 GCA_024363595.1 Xenopus borealis | reverse complement strand
TATATATATATATATATATATATATATTGTTAGTGATGATGGAATTGTGTTTGAATGTACATTATAGTCACCCCTTCAGTTTATGTGTTGATAGGGAATTTAATTTCACAAAATAATATTCATGTTCATTTGGCTGTGCTGTAATTAGTAAACTTAAAATTGCTGCACTTGCCAATTGTAGGAAAAACACTGTAGCAATTTCACGGAGCACAGGGTGACTGGAATCATAAAATCTTCTTTTATTATGTCTCAATTAAAATCATCTTTACAAGAGTGTGTCATTTACCCCACGCTTACAACGTTTCGTGACATCCCGCCACTTCCTCAGAAGCATAAAGGTAAATCGTTCCTTGACCCCGCATTATAACCGCTCAAAAACTCCACCCTCACAACCATTAACCTTTTCATCCCAAGGTTGATCAATTAAATATGAAGAATATATGAAAAGAGGATTTAAATCACCCACAACAAAAACAAGTGAAAATAACAAACAACTGTGTTATACCACCATATAGTGCAGATAAATTATTCACATACCATGAAGTAAAACTAAAACATCCCACAAAGGAGCTGAACAATTATAAAATCATAATGACACAATATTGCACTTCAAAATTTGAATACAGAAGTAAAGGTATAGTAACAATATGTCTCAGTAATGTAGCACATTTAGAGAAACCATATCTCTAAGTTGAATAAATTGTAACATATACCCTACAAAAGCAATCTATTTTCCCATTCTCTATTAAGTCCACCATAGCTTTCTGTAGTTTTGAGTCGATATATCCAAAAAGCTTCTAACCTCCTAAATTTTAAACACAGATAATATAGTACAAAACACATTTTCGTACGATATTCATTGCTTGAATGTTGGGAACCAATATCGGCAGAAGACTTGGATATTGGTCGGCTGATCGATCGGCCTGGACAGAAAATTTTTGAACACAGGCCACTGTTTAGTGCTGAATTGTCAGATACAGGTAGAATTCTATTGTTTCTACCTGTTTATCCGACGATTCAGCTCTACATGTGTGTATTCAAATGAACAATCTTTCTTGGAAATAACTTCTCCAAGAAAGATTGTAATTGTACTGTCAATGGCCGCCTTAAAGGGGTTGTTCACCTTTGAGATAACTTTTAGTATGATGTAGAGAGTGATATTCTGAGACAATTTGCAATTGGTTTTCCTTTTTTATTGTTTGTGGTTTTTGAGTTATTTAGATTATTATTCAGCAACTCTATAATTTGCAGTGTCAGCAATTTGGTTTCTAGGGTAGAAATTACCCTAGCAACCCTGCATTGATTTGAGTAAGATCCTGGAATATGAATAGGAGAGGGACTGAATAGAATGATTAGTAATAAAAAGGGGCAATAACAATACATTTGTAGCCTTACAGAGCATTTGTTTTTAGATGGTGTCAGTGACCCCCATTTGAAAGCTGCAAAGAAACAGAAGAAAATTGCAAATCATTAAAAATCTATGAAAAATAAATAATGAAGACCAATTGAAAACTTTCTTAGAATTGGCTCTTCTACAATATACTAAACGTTAACTTGAAGGTGAACCACCCCTTTAAGCCCAGTTTCATCACAGCAGCAGTCATGAGAAAATGATGTCAGAATCCAACACTGGTAACGCCAACAGCATTTACTATACAATACCTGCCTGGTGCTATTTGTTGCTTTTGTTAAAATTATGATGGCACATACAACTATTAAACAGAAAAGACCTTAGTTTTGTGATTGCCAAACCACTGTACTTAATCATTCAAGATTCTTTGAGGTCTAGCATGGAATTAATGTGGTGCCACTATGGTTTAAAAATGTTTCAGCTTTATGGACATGTCTTTTTATTACATCTATATATACCTACTTTGCATTTATATAGTGATGTGTCAATATTGTTACTTCTCAAAACAGTATTTTAAGTCAGAAACAACTGAGCTTTTAGGTTTTTGACTTGTAAAAAAAAAAACCCTTGAACATGGAACAAACCAGAATCAAGTGGGATATCATAATTTATATATTAGTCCATGACTCTACAATTTTTTTTGGCAGACATGGGTTAGATAATTTTCTCTTGATCAATGTTATATTGCACACGTTGCTTCATTTTCTGAACTAAATAGGACATATCAAGATCAGACTTACCATCTAGATCAAAACTTTCACTATCTTCATCAGCAACACTGTTAAACAGAAAAGTTATGAAAATCCAATGTTATTTTTTCTTTATCCATTAATACCATACTTTATGTCTCCAATATTTAAAGTAAATGCAACCTGGGTGTTAGCCCATCTTCTTTATTGCGTCGTAATATGGAGTCACTCCCTGGCGGTTCTGGCGTCGTTGATATAATGCTTTGACGACTACTTTTAAAGTGATTCTAGAAGATTAACATGAAATGTATTTTGAAAAATACAAAAATAAATACTATGCAATGTAAAATAATTTACATTTCTGCATTTTGTCAGTGACAGTTTCTTGTGCGAGTTATTGTACAGGCTACAAGAAAACATAAGGGTTATTTATATATATATCAAAGTCAATATGTCTGCACTCATGTCCAAATTATTTATTAAGATGCAGGGTCAGTTAAGCATGCATATGGATGGTAAGGACCAGCACTTTCTTATATTCAATTTAAAACAAAAAAAACTCTTTATTTCACATACCACTTGTATCCAAAGTTTCGGTCCACATCAGAACCCGTTAGCAATTAGTAACTTTACTAATCTTAAATACCCATAACTATTGTGAAAATGGAACTAAAACGAGATCAATCACTTAATTCATGCCTCAATGACGTTAACTTGAATATGCAGATTTGCGGGGTTATTTATCAAGCTCTGCATTTATCTCAGTATTTTCTTTTACAAACTCCAAGCAAATCTGTGTGGGATTTTTATTTATTATAACATTTTCCTGAAAAATTTCTTTGCAGGAAAAATTTCCACGATTTTTTTGGTTTTCTTCTCCGAAAACCTACAAATTTTTCGTATTTTTTCCCATGAAAGCTCCAATAACATTGTGGAATTGCACGAAACATAAAAAATCAATGGGACTTCTCCAAATTTTTAATAATCAGATTTTTTTCATGCTTGGAGTTTAATAAATCCTGAAAAATTCTAATTTTAAAAGGCTTTTTTTTCCTCTTTTTTTTTTAAAGAAAAACACAAATTTTAGCAGGTTTGAAATGCTGGATTTTTAATATTCAGAGTTTTTCATGCTTGGGTTTAGTGCCTTTAAAAAAGGCCTATTTTTTTTAAAGATAAACACAGATTTTTCAGATTTTTGGAATTCTGAGCTTGATAAATAACCCCCTAGGTGTCTCATATATCAATCATAAAGTGCTTAGGAGAAATTCTTATATATATCATGAGTTGGAGCACAGGAGCATTTAATGGCTCAAGGGTCAGTTTTGCCAGTTTCTCTACTCACTTGAACACAACTCGGTGGGCTATTAGCAATAATTTTCTAAAAGATGACTGACAATTAGGGGCCGATTTACGAAATTCATGTGAAATGATTGAAGTTTGATCGAATAACGATCGTCCAATTTTTTCGTAAAATCAGATATTCTAATTTGGCCTCTTCGATCATCGAATACCGAATTATCGAATAGATCGAATAGATTGAATGATCGGATATTCGATAATTCAATCATTTGATGATCGAAGGAATCAAAATTTTAAAATTATTCGACTGCCTACTTCTCCAGATTGAACCTACCGAATTGCAATAGAAGCCTATGGGAGCCCCTCCATAGGCTTCTGAGACTAAGTCCTGCTCGAATACCATTTGTATGATTGAATCGTTCGAATCGTACAAATTTTTTGGATGCTTGAAGGAAATTTTATGATTTTTTTTTAAATCGAACGATCGGTATCCGATCGTATGAATTCATCGAGAAATCGAATATCGAGCAAAATGATAGCCTATAACAATTTGATAAGCATTCGACCATCGAATGCTTATCCAATTTCGAATTGGATCGAGAAAATGTTGGGGAATAATAGTAAATTTGCCCCTAATTGTAGAATTCATTTTGAAACTGGTGTACAATTTTTTTTGTATTTACCGGGCAAAATTTCTCCAGTGAATCTTCAGCAATTTACTAAGAGCACAAGAATTCATTTTTAACAAGAGATATTTCTCCAGGTTCTGACTGGTGATCTGACATTAAAAAGATAGACCAGCTACTTTGCATCTCACTATGTATAGCATGCACCCCTCCATGCTCATTTCCCATATATTTCATATATATAAATTTTCGCTAATACTAATTTATGCCATGATTATAATTGACACTTCTGGAGTATGTAGGGAACCTGGTTTTTTTTCCTATAAGATAATGTTAGATCATATTTTATCTTACAGAGGCTGTACATTTTAGAGGCATGTTACACAATTTGAGTTTACGTAAAAGATACTTTTAAAGAACTATTAATATAGTGTATATAGCCATCACTGACTTACATTGGTCTTTTGCTACTTTAATAAAATATGTATTATTATTACTTACTGTATTGGCACTGTCAATGCCATTAATAGTGTCATTCAGCTGTTCCGTCAAACAGAACATGTCTGGATTAAAAAATTTGAGATCTGTTCTGCTGTCATTGTATCCTCTGAAATCTAGAAAAAGGAATGGAAATAAGCATTTACATGAATTTGTCTATCAGACCTTGGCCTGATACCCTTGCGTCTGAACATGTGCTGCTTGTCCTGACCCAGATCCGTTTGACTTTGCTATTTTCCCCATCCTGTGTACTGCACCGTTGTTTGGCATCACCAATAATAAATCCAGTATACTTGGAGAGAGCTAATGTTAGATCATTTCATAGTGTAGTCATGTGGTTGTGTGCGTGTGTGTGTTTGGCTAGGGTTCATTTGGAGGGGTTGAATTTGATGGACTGTATTAACTGTGCAACTAACACCTCAAGTTATAATATTTATCATTTACTCCTTTACATAAAAAAGAAGAAAATCTATTCTCAGCTACAAAATATCCAGAAAAAATATATTCATTTTATGCCAACAGAATCATTGAGTCAATACACTATTGTAATTATCATCTAATTGGTTTTTACTTCAAAATAATTTATGTAATCTTTTCCAATGCATATTGCCACAATAACATATGTGAGAAATTGTAACAAATGGAAGTAGAAAAGACCGGCAAATTGGCTCCAAATTAAGACTGCTTGCTATTGGTTGATTAGTATACTTGCTTCTTATTGGTTCAGTAAACTGACTGACAATGTTTTCACATTTTGTGGAAAAATTGTTATGTTGACGTAATAGATTTTGTGACATTGTGTCATTGAAATCAAGCAAATTTGATTTTTAATTTAATTGTATAGCTTGGCATATGCTAGTCTTTACAACATCATATATTTTGTTAAAGTTTTTTTAACATAATTATGTTAAAGTGATTGCTCTTTAGGTAGTAGTGGCTGCCTCTTTTACACATACACAGGTACTCAAGGTTTTAAATTGATCTATGCTTTATTCCACACAGATGTTTAGACAAAAAACATAATTTCATGTTTCTGATTCCTCAGTAAAGCAAACAGATATAGAAGTTATTTTCAAACAGCAGAGCACATATATCTTTAGCAACTTGCAGCTTTCATAAATCATGAACATTACCCCTGGGAAGTGCATCAACTGATGTGGTAAAAACACAATTTCAACCAAATATTGAGTGAATTATAATTGTCCTTGTAATCATACTGCATAAGTCATTCTGTAAGTAATATAAATCACTCTCTGATTCTAACACGTGGATTTCAAACATTTGAGAAACAATATAATTTGAGAGACAGAATGCATGTTTGACATTTACAGAATATAGCTTGTGATATTACAATTAGCTTTAATTTTATTCTGGTCTCATTATTAACAAGGTGGTTTTTATTGACATTTTTAATTCATTTACAAAGTATAATATATTATATAATATATATTGAATAAAATACCCCCTGCTGTAAATTATAAGGATATTTTAAGTTACCGAGGCGTTTCATGGCCATATAAAAACACGAGGCTGAAGGTCATGGAACGCAGAGGTAACTTTTTTCAGTGAGTCATGTGACTCACCATCATAACTCAACGTTTATAACTGATGACATCATAACTCACCTTTTATAAGGATATAATTTACAATATTTTCACAGCTTTTGTGTATTATATAGTGAATAAAGTACCCCCTCTTGTAAAATATAAGGATATTATAAGTTACCGAGGAGTTTCATGACCATATAAAAACACGAGGCCGAAGGCCGAGTGTTTTTATACAGGTCATGGAACTCCGAGGTAACTTCTAATATCCTCATATTTTGCAACTGGGGGTACTTTATTTATTATAATACACAAGTTTCAAGGAGTCATGTGACAGAAATGACATCAGAACTCACCGTTTATAACTGATGACATCAGAACTCACCGTTTATAAGGATATAATTTACAAGATATTTACGGCTTTTGTGTATTATATATATATATATATATATATATATATATGGTATATATTTATATAATATATAAATAATTTATAAACAAAATGTATTACGCACCCCATACAAGCCCTCTAGTATAAGTTTGTGTGTATTTACACTATGGGTAGGTGTAGTGAAGGCTTTTAGTATTGTGTAGAATGCACAGTAGACTTACCTTTGTTGCTGGACAAAATGACTGCTTAAACTTTATCTAATATTTCTGTGCCATTCATTGAAGCACTTTGGTGTCTACTACTCTAAACATAGGGATCTAGTTATCATGCTGTGTAAATACTGGATTGAAACCTTACCAGTGATGTTGCTCATACCAACAAATCAGATCTAACAGTGGAAATCTAATTGTTGATTGGCTGCTCTGGGCAACAATGCTTCACACGACTTTTAGCACAGCATGATAAAGAGTTCTCATTCTTCATCTGCTTACTGAAATACTTTCAGTCTTACCCAGGGCTGGAAATAATAGTGGGCAGAAGAGGCACTAGGGCACAATAGTAGGGTGGGTCCCCGGGCATGTACCTCTTCTGTCTGCCTTACCCTAGTTTTGCCCTGCCCTGAAGTCCTGTGTATGAGTCAAAAGTACACATGTGCTGGGTGGAGCTGGGGCTTGCCTGCAACCTTAAACCTGGCTTACATGAAATCGCTGCATGGATATGTGCATTTTGTATGCATTTTTTTCATGTTGTCCCTTAAAGGAGAACTAAACCCTTAATTGAAAAAACCCTACCCACCTACTCTACATAGAACCCCCTACCTGCTCCCCCCCAGCCTAGCTGTTACCCTGGTAAATGCCTCTAACTCTTTACTTACCCCTCCGTGCAGATTCAGGGCATCGGGGTTCATGGGCAACATTTCCTTGGAACTCATCGGATCTTCTTCCAGTGCTTCGTGAATTTCCGGGATGCGGCACATTCATAGTTGTCACAAAACGGAAGACTGCTCCAATTGCACATGTGCCGATACACTGCTCTCTTCCCGAAGATTTCCGAAGAGAAGAAAAAGATGCCCGTGAACTCCTATGGCCTGAATCTGTACCGACCTAATTTATATTTTATCAAAAACACAAACACCTTCACATCATCAAACTTACCTTACAAAAAGAACTGAACATGTATTGGAGCATAGTATTGCCTTTGCCTAGTGTTATGAAAATGTATACAGGGAATAGCAATTACCTTGTAAATCAGTCCGTCTTTCTGAAACTGGAGACTTAATCCTTGAGACCTAATAAAACAATGAACAAAATATAAAAGACAATGGAAATAAAATCAGAAGTAATATCATTATTTAAAAAAAATATGTTTTAAGCAAAAACCATAACATTTTAATTTCATTTCTTGTTCATTTATTACTTTTTTGCCTTTTAAGATTATGGTGAATGGCTAATTCTAAGTAATCAACTGTGCTTCATTTTCATTTTTATAGTTTTTGAATTATTTACCTTCTTCTTCTGACTCTTTCCAATGTTCAGTTGGGGGCCCCATTATTGCTACTTTTTATTACTCATCTTTCTATTCAGGCCCTCTCCTGTTCATATGCCAGGTTCCTATTCGAATCAGTACACGGGGAACTTGAACCCTAGTAACCAGATTGCTAAAATTGCTAACTGAAGAGCTGCTGAATAAAAAGCTAAAACAACTCAAAAACCATAAATAATAAAAAGTTAAAACTAAGTGCAGATTGTCTAAGAAGATCACTCTCTTCATCATACTAAAAGGTAATGTAAAGGGGAACACCCTTTTTAGAACAAGACACAATCCCTAAGAATGCTGGTTAGTGGACAACTCACCAGTAGAAACCTTGGGTTTCGGCACACAACCCCAAAACCGTTCCTGAGGACATTGCCATCTGAGGCAACTCCAGTAATGCCGCCCCCCCCCCCCAGCCTGATGACTTTTCCGGGGGTAGGCAGCACTAGTA
Organism: Xenopus borealis; assembly: GCA_024363595.1. Classification (NCBI taxonomy): domain Eukaryota; kingdom Metazoa; phylum Chordata; class Amphibia; order Anura; family Pipidae; genus Xenopus; species Xenopus borealis. The sequence goes on along the minus strand of CM044447.1, from coordinate 93,147,991 downwards.
AAGCCGAATTTCCGGTTTAAAAACTGGAAATTCAGCTCTTAAAGGCACCAGGAGTGGCTTTTTGCCGCCCCTGGAGACCTAGATGGTGCTGCCGCCTGAGGCGAGCGCCACTGACTCAAGGGGAGTAGATTAAATCCAATATGTGACAATGAGCATGTACTCAAAAGAATCCCAAGCTAGCTGGCCATAAAAGTAAAAGGCAAAGTATCTAAGTTTACATTTCCTTAAAAATAAACTTGTTTCATGCTGGGAGGCACTTAATCATAGGCTATGATGTACAGTACAACATAGACGTTTGGTTAGAAACCACTGGACTGTTGAAGCTCTTAGCATATGTATAGAGAACTGGGTAGATGATCAAGTACAAAGAGCAATTGTAAATGGTACAATTTTTAATGGGACGAGGATTCCTCACGGTTCTATATTTACGTAATCAGCGGTGGGTGGGTGATTTATTTTTTGCTGCTACAGTCCCCATGCCAGTATCTATTTCTCACTTACCAGTCCTCTTACCTCTACTGTATTGCAAGGAACATCTTTGAAATATGAACACACTTGTGGAATGCCTTTAAGGTTCATCCTTCTCTTTTTCTGTGAGGGATCCTGGAGGAAGAATTCATTATCATCTGGCGATTCATCTGAATCTGAGGTGTCTTCAGCTTCTTGACCACTTGCTTTTGAGTTAGACAATACTGTGTTAGGCAGGATTCTTGGTAAACTCTGTGTTGCAAAGGCAAAATGAGTAATTAGAAATGAATGTTATTTGCATCCCTATAATGTTTTTTAGTACAAACAAATTATCAATATAAGCATAACAATGAAATGTACCTGATCTGAAAAAATACCATCCTTAGATAATCTTCTTAGTTTGCATTCAAGGTTCACAATTCGGGCTTCCTTCCTTACCATCTCAATTCTAAGTTCATCACTTTTCTCTTCCAGTTCTCGTATCTGTTTTCTATACTTATCCTTGTCTATTAGACATTGTGAGTACTGTGTCTGTGCTTCGTCACGTAATCTATATGCCTATACAAAAAATTACAGCAAAGTATTATCTTGAATGTCACAAAACAAGAAGGAAATGACTGGATCATATTTATCAGCATGCTCTAATTGTACTAAATTCCCATAAGGTATTAATATTATTGCATATGTATAAAGCACGAACATATTCTACATTGCTATACAATAATGTACATTGGCCATACAAATGCCATGCATAAATACAAACTGCTAAAAGAACTTGCAACCTAATGATCTAAGATGCATGATGAAATATTAATGTTTGGAATACATTAATATTATAGGATTTTTACAAGGACATTAATACACTAGAATACTGTAGCACCCTATTTTATCATTTTAGTTGTGTAAGATAAACTTTACTTAAACTATATAAATTATTTAAATTGTGTTTCCTTCATCCTTTTGGAAGGCACCATTTGAGCATACAGACAGGCAACATACTGTGGCAACTGTTAATATAATATTATGATATATTATTCTAATATAATATAATTACATCTTCTTTAAGTTTCACATTGTATATAAATACATAACACAAGCATAATTAGCAAAAGTGTTTCTGAAAATTGATAAGGTACCAGATCTCTCTCCTTCTCAACTTCTTCTAACTGAATCATGACCGTGTTCATACGATGCTTGTACATTTCACAGTCTTTTAATAGGGTAGAACATTTTAATTCAAGGTCTTCTTTCTCTTCCAAGTACTGTAATAAGGAAAAAAAAATCAATACATAGAAAGCTTGTATTTTTTACATTTTCAGGTAGCCATTTACTTTGGTCCCTTCAAAAGCTATGGCAGCAATAATTATTTATAAGTTAGAACATGTAGGCTAGTTGTGGTCCTGGGCAACTTCTTATAGGTATGAAATCACTTCTCCAGAAAGCTACAAATTACAGGAAGTCCATCTCCCATCTTTTTTAAGCAAATACAAGATTGAAAATTGTATGCATGCATCAAGAATAGAAGATGGTTACTGGGCTTGTGGGAAATGTCCAATTTTACAATGGGCAGTGGACCAGAACAAGTCTGTCTAAATGCGTATGTCTGATAAACTGTATGGGGTAATGTTGGGATTTCTACTTATATAAAATTAGTATAAAGTTATACAGATTAACGAGTAGAAATGTATTTCATACTGCAAAATCAAGTATTTTAGGTCAATACAGGAACATTCTGCATTAATACAAACAGACATTTCTCAGGCTGTGCACTATGGTTTCTTAATTTGACAAAAACTAGCTATACAAAAACAGCTATACAACACAATAGTCTTGGGTATTATGCTTGTTCAAGAAATCATCCAAACCCCTAATGCATTAATCTCCCATCACACAGTGGTGTAACTACTGGGGGTGCAGGACCTGCTGGAGCCAAAAAAAAAGGAAATCACCGGTGGGAGGGCAGGTGATTTTTTTTAAGCGAGCATGCTTGGGTGCAAGCCGCAGTGGTCCGGCATGTGGGGCCAAGATGTATATCCTGCACCACGGCTACATTAGTTACACCACTACCATCAGGACATCATAGGCTTCAGAACAGAATTTTATTGTCGCTGTGTGTGTGTGTGTCTGTAAAGGAAGCGCCGCCTGCCACAGAGAGGGATAGTGGTGGTGCATCTAAGGGGGAGCAGGGGGTGCATTTGCACCAGGGTCCGCTTCCCCCTGCAGCCCAATGAAGATTGCGCCACAATCATGTGAAAAAGCGCATCTAGAGGGGGGCTGTGGCCCGGTGCACATCCTGGGCCCAGAAACAACTAGTTATGCTTTGGAGCAGCATGGTGTTGGCATGTCACATGTGCTGCATTTGAGACTCTTGGCTCCTGTTAATCCTCCTGCTCTGCGGCTGAATGGCCCCTCTCCCACTATAACCAAATATATAAACAAACTGCACACTGAGGAAAGTCAAGTGGGGAGATTCTAAGCACAGTTATTTTCATCTCACAGTAGTTGTTCAGGGATGTACCCCTTGTCAGATATACAGAACAAACCCTCGACAGTAGTTTATACATGAAAGCTAAAGGATGAAACATACTCTGACTTTAACAACATATCCAGAGTAAACTCAATGCTGGACTTGGTCTTCTGGGGTATTTATACAAGGAATTGTGCCTGTTACATCCTACTAAGAATTCTGTGGTATTTATAGATGGCATTTCTACTGTGCCATCCTGCTTTGTGTTTGTGGGGGGTATACAGAAAATACAGGGTTAAAGATCTTAGTACATTACAAAGTTAATCCAGAAAATGGTCCAATTGCATCTTGGAGTCAGGAAGAAAAAGTTGAAGCACATTGGAGAAGCTTTAGAAGAGGTTGTTCTCCTAAGACAGGTTTTACTTAGGCCAAAAGGCTAGACGTGTCTTTTTTTCAAACTAGATCACTATGTTTATATATAAATAGACATTAAGCCCGTTTAATTAACGGGCGCTAGAACATATGTAGTCAAACATTTATAAAAACAGAATTGTTGTAGGCGAATTTTCGCCTGCGCTACGCAAATTCACTAATGTGCGAATTTACACTCTGGTCGGCGAACGGTAACGTATTTACGTTTTTCAGACTATCACCCACAATGGTAAAACACGCCACAGCGTAAGGGTGCGAAGTTGCGCGTCTATCTACTTCGCTAGCGTAAATTCGCCAGAGACGGTCCGTGGGGCACATCTGCAGTAGCGCAATTCCACGCACACAGGGACTGGACGCAGAGACACTTGAACTTTACATTAAGCCCGTTAAATTAACGGGCGCTAGAACATATGTAGTGAAACATTTATAAAAACAGAATTGTTGTAGGCGAATTTTCGTCTGCGCTACGCAAATTCACTAATGTGCGAATTCAGACTATCACCCACAATGCTAAAACACACCACAGCGTAAGGGTGCGAAGTTGCGCATCTATCTACTTTGCTAGCATAAATTATCACTCAATGGGAATTGAACACTAAAAGCACTGGTCAGAGGCATTTACCTTATACACTTCACCACAGGCTTCCATTGTCTCTATACCAAGTACTGGTACTGATAGCATTAGCTAGTGATTGGCGACCTCTAGTGGCCAAAACTGGTAAATTCGGTCAGTACGGCACATGCGCAGTAGCAAATTCCACGGACACAGGGACTGGACGCAGAGACACTTCAGCTTTATTATATAGGATTATTATGCTGATGCAATGGGATTGGAGCATTTGTACAACTGTCCCATTATAATATAACATTGGGGGAAATTCACTAAATCACGAAGCGTATAATGCTAGTGCTAATTCGCCAGCGTGACGTCAATTCGTAACTTTGCAAAATCACTAACACTGTCTCTGGCGAATATTCGCTAGCAAAGAAGATAGACTAGTGCAACTTCGCACCCTTACGCCAGGCGAAGTTGCGCACTGACGAAGGATCGTAAGTACGCAAATTCACTAAGATGACCATTTTACTGAACGTTACCACTTACGCTAGACTTTACTTCGCCAGGTCAGATTTGGCGAAGTTCAATATAATAGATAGGTGTTGGAAAAAAAAAAAACTGGAAATTTTTTCTAAGTCCCAAAAAACCGCTGGCGTGTTTTATCTTTTTAGGGTGATAGTCTGAAAAAGAGCAAAAGTTTTTTGGGTGGTTACCCACCTTCCCCCCTATATTTCCTAACATACTATGGCAACTCAACTATACAGTGGGCACATGTTTAGGGCAATAGGACAAATTATTTTTTTTATTAGGTTTCCTGGGCTTGTGTAGTGCAATGTAAGAAGTGTAACTTATACTTCTATTATAATTTAAAATTCGCGCCGTATGCAAATTAGGCATCGCTAGCGTAAATGCGCTTTGCCTGGCAAAGAAACACTAGTGCATGTTAGCTGAGGCAACGCTAGCGAATTTTCGTCCATCTAGTGAATTTGCCCCATTGTTGTCTATTTAGCAGAAAAGGGATCCATTTAGTAAGAGATATTTGCATTTTTCACATTACTATTACAGTCACTGCATGACTTTCCCTACTACAGGTTAAACAATGATCCAGGTTTACAGCTCCTTATACATGGAATTTTGGCAGAGCAATAGAATTAGGCAGTGCATGGGGCGGTGCTAGAACTTATAATAGGCTTGGAGTGTCTGTGCTCACTGATATCAGTGGCGTAACTACCAGGGGAGCAGGGGTGCAATTGCACCAGGGCCCGCTCCCTCTCGGGGTCCACCGGAGAGGCTTGGAGAACTCCAATGTGCAATTCTTAGGGGGAGAGCCCGATAGGGGGGCCTGGGTGCCAATCCTGCACCAGGGCCCACCAGCGAGTAGTTACGCCACTGCTTATTATATAATGCATTCTTGTACTTATACCCACTTTGTTTTATTGTATATTATACTTGGCCTGCCAGTATTCACTGTATCTTACTACTCATGGTGCCATAGTCCATTGCTCTCTATGTATGTATTTGGTTTGTCAGTTCCCTCTGCTTCTTACTGTATAATGTTCTTTATAGTGCTTGTGGTGCCTTCTCTATATTACGTTCTTGGGAGATCAGTACCTACTGCTCATTTGTATGTCATTTTAGTACCTCACAGTCTCTGCATGTAATGTACTTTAGGTGCCAGAATATTTTTCCCCCTTTTCCCCCCATAATGTGCTTGTAGTGCAGCATTCACAGCTACAGTTAAAATTGTACATGTGATGTTAATACCCCCTTCCTGCAGTGCTAGACTTTAAGCAAATTTTGCCCCAATCCTATGGTTTGATTCTCCTGAAAATTCAGTGAAAGCACATGGGAAAGTGGGTGGAGTCCAAAGGGAGTGGCCAAAAGGGGGCATGACCAAATTTTGCAGAAGCACGTGTTATTCATTCTGGCCCCCCCCCTTACAGAAATATCAGAAAAACATTTTTACAGAGAAAAAAAAATTGATTTGTGAAAAAAAATAGAAATTCAAAAATGTTAGTAAATCGGCCTTTTAGTGTCTTTTGTCACTGCCATTACAAAAGGTAAGAGCATGATCTTGAGTGTGGTCTAGTATATCATTTTGTAGAGCTATACACAGATATGAAAAAATATACATATTTACATATAACTGTAAAATGAACAGTGTTATGCTGTTTGATTCTTACCTTGTCTCGCAAATATTCTACTTGTCGTACCTCCTCTTGAAGATTAAATATTCTATTTACTAACTCACTACGATCTTCCAATGCTTCCTTACGGTCATGTTCAAGTATATCCACAATTGCCTTATCTGAATCTGGCACACTTTGACTCCCACCCTAAAAATAAGAAGTTAATATTTCTTTTTTTCTTCTATTTGTTTAGAGAGAAAATATATACATATGATTGGATTTGTATTTTTTATATTTTATACACTTAGCAGATGAGATACAAGTGCCGGTGGTGGCACCTGTCCATGAATTCCTTTATTAATCCTCAAGTATTCATGACATTGAACAAAGTGAGTATCAAAATCCTAGAGGCAGCATGCAGCTTTAACAGCTAAACCATTTGTCAAACCAGACTCTTGGTGGAAATAGAGATGGGATGCCAGACTGACTGGGTCCACTCCTTCAGGAACATTACATTATATATATTTGTGCTAAATTTATATTTGCTTTCTGAAAAAAACAGATGGACTTTCAATAACCACCACTAGCGTTTTGATTATCTATCCAATACATTGCTGAATATTCCATACTATTTGGCAAACGGTGCAAAACTGTATCCAAGTTTATAATAGTTTGCTCCAGAGAACAAAGTCTAACTCTATGAATACCCAATTGGCAGAAGCTCACCCAGAATTTTGTTTCAAAAGCCAGGGTACTTGCAGATCAGATTCCAACTTCAGATAATTGTTTCTCTTATTAGGGTTTATCTGTATTCTACAGTATTCTGCTTAGCATTTGTAAAATCAGGTGAATGGTGCCATATCAACAGCGTATTAGTAGGGAGTTGCCTCTAGAATACACTTTAGATTAGAAAAACCATTGAGGAGAGTTTCTGGCTCAAATGCTGCCTGGGATGGCTGTCCCTTCTTAAGAGCACAAATAATACAGACTTTGTTCTCTGGAGCAAACTATTGATCCTACACTACACTGCTAAGCTACAATAAAAAAAGTTTAGGTCTGATCTTGAAACTTGGTTCCCTTCCTATGATTTCCAGCATTTTTCATACAAATACAGTACCAGCAAACCCCTGGCCAGCAAAAGTTAGTCCAATGCACGGTAAGAGGGATCAGCAACCTCAAATGTACCAAGAAAAAGAAAAATGACTGGGACACAGGACTCAATACAAGTGGTATAAACCCTGTGTTTATTGAAATGTAATGTTTTGGGGGCACACCCCTTTGCCAGACAAAACTTTTGTGCCATCACCCCTGCTCTGGGACTAGAAAAGCCAAATGGTACAAATTGTAATTTGGTTCATAAAGTTACCATGTACAGCTTTTTTTTGCCACTTGAGTCATTCTCAGCTTGAATCAGAACAGCAGCAGAACTTGCTCCTACGCTACACTGATAAGCCACAATAAAAGAGTTTGGGTCTGATCTTGAAACTTGGTTCCCTTCCTATGATTTCCAGCATTGTTCATACAATTAAAAGGTTAGTCTCTCCCCAAATGAAGGGAACAAATGGGAGGGATATAGGGGGAAGCAAGTGACTTGCAGTTAGTTTAGAACAGTAATGACAGAATATGGTTGGCAATTGAGTTAACTGTGCTGCTCATGCAAGGGGGCAATTTCTCAGATTAATAGCTTTTTTAAAACTATTTTATTTTCTTTTGTCTGAATGGAGATGGCAATTTGAGGCACAATGGTTATCACCTATTACAGTGATTGCTAGGTTTAGACTAAGGATGATAGTCTTAAACTGGACATAGGAACAGCTACTTTATACAGTATTGCAATGAACCATGTAACATTCACTTGATCACTTGTCTTGTTCCTTTCACGTCTTAATAGATATCCAATCAACAATCTGTTTTAAGCTCAATTTATGACCAGTGAACTACCTGGGGAGCAGGGGGTGTGATTGGGCTAGGGTCAGCACCCCCTCAGGGGGGCAGCTCACACACCGCTGATTCGGGGAAGAAAATCGCATATGGGGAGGTGGGGGGCCTAGCTGCACGAACCGCACCAGGGCCCACCCCCTCTAGTTACACACATTGTGTGTGAGAGCTAAATTACTACGATCTTTAGGATTGTCACTGCTCACTGAAGTTCAGTGTAAATAACTTTTTCTGCACCTAGTAGAAATTCGTTCATCTCGAGTTTAGATTATGTGCCCTGCCAATATTTAAAAACCAGTGTGTAAACCTCAGCCAATAGGGTATTGAATTAAAATAGAAATTTTAGTAGTGATAACTAGATTCCTACTCTTTTCATAAAAATGGTCTTCTCACTCCAAATGTGTTTTGTTTACATGCTTTAGGACATAGCCATAGTAAATTCTTTAAGGGGGTAAATCTGATCTTTTTTTTAGCAGTTGGAGTTATTGTAAATATGTGTTGAAAAGTTCATCAATGTTCAAAAATGATTCTCAATGAATGCATAAAGCAGAGAAATGAGAACAAGTCTGTACATTTTTAAAACTGGTTTAACATCAAGATGGTTATTATGGTTGTTATTGTTAAATTATCATATCATTTACAGATAAGTCATTTTCTTTTTGTTCTAGGTTAACATCTACAACTAAATTTCTATCAGCATCAGACATTTCTAACCTATATTACTAAATCCAAGCACAACTGCATATGTTTTAATTATACTATAGATCTGCATGCCAGACTGGTCTTTAATGCACCGCATAAACATACAGTATAACAGAATGTATTACCTGTAAGATTGACTGGAACTCCTGCACCTTGGTTTTCAGGATTTCATTTTCCCTCTCAAGTTCAAACACTTGTTCTTTCTTTGGACGATTTTCAATATCATTTTTTAGTTTAAGAGACTGATTTCTTTCCAGCTTGCATTCCTCTTCTACTTTATTCAAATGATGTTTGAGACGATCAATCTAATGTAATTAAAGTATAGCATAAAATTATGCTGCCTTTCTCTGCAATAGATAGACTTTATGTATCCTGAAAGCGTTTGCCATTATGAGGGCATTATGTGGGCTGTATAGTTACACAATCAAAGTATTTTTCAAATACTGCATTTTTTGCCAAATTTATTTTAGGCTTCTCTTCTAAACAACTTGAAAACATTTCTTTTAATTTTACAGTGCCAGCATCTCAGCATGTATAGGTGAAACACACACTCTATCCACCAGTTGTTTAACACACCCACCCATATTTGCAGTACTTAAAGATATATTACAAAATAGTTTTAAATATATTGTTCATTATGCAGTAAAGAAAATTGTTTTGTTATTCCTAGGTTGTGCACACTTCTTTTGTAAATTAATCTGTGACTATTATTTGTATAAAAAAATGTAAAGAACATGTTCTTTTATATGAAGTTAATAACGGTTACCTTTAAATTGGTGCTAAGAGTATAGTCAAGCACAGTTTACTCAGCTGTTTAATACTGTATTATGTATCCATATAAGTAATAAATACATTTTCTATGACAGACAACCTCTGCTGGACCCTAAACACCAACTCTATCACAAAGAAAGCTCAACAACACCTCTGCTTTCTACAGAAGCTAAAGAAAGCCAGAATTCCCCCCATCGATTCTCAAATATTTTATCAAGCCACCATAGAGTGTTCTCTGCAGCTACATCACACTATGGTTTGGAAACTGCACTGTCACAGAACAATAATCTGTGCAGCAGATTGTGGAAACTGCAGAAAGGATCATAGGAGAACCTCTCCCACCCATCTCCCAACTCTACCAGAAACACATTATGCGCCATGCAAATATCTTAACAAAAGACATTTCTCATGTCTCATTCTCTGTTCTCACTCATTCAAACTAGAACTGCAAAAGCTTCTTCCCACAAGCAGAGTCTAACACGATAATATCGCAGAATTAACAGTTCCCTGCACCATTCACTTTATGTGTATCCTCAAATGCTCTTTCTATATGTAAATGCAGAGCCGCCATTAGAAATAACGGGGCCCCGTACAACAAAATTTTTGGGTCCCACCCTCCCTGATGCCCAAGCCAACCCCTGATCCCGCTCACTACACATCACAGTTAAGACCACACACATCAGTGCTAAAAAAGTAAACCCCCCACACACAAGTTATAAAAAGCTATTGGTCAGGACCCCCTTATAAGTTAAAAAAAAAAACAACAACTGTGTCAGGGCCCCCCTTGCAATTTAAAAAAAATTGGGGCCCCAAAAAATAATAAAAAAAACCATTGGTGGCAGGGGTCTATAGAATATTAAAATAATACATTGGTGTCCAGGGGATAAAAAAAAAAACCCAAACTGGTGTTCAGTAGAATTGAACTCATGGCTTCAGGACTTCAACTGGGGTCAATTGACAGGGTCAATAGCAATTCCCTCAGCAGTGGGCATATATTGCCAAGAGGGAAGTCAGAGATCTCAACAGTCCACTACAGTGAAATTCTGCAACCCTCATTTTTAAAGGCATATTTATCAAAGGGTGAGTTTCCACTTTCATCCATTGATAAATATTCTTTTAAAATTTCATAGAAATGGAGAGTGGTGGAATTTCACTCTAGTGGGCTGTGGCGATCTCTAACTTCACTCTTTGATATATATGCCCCAAGGCGTCCAACAAAGTGCACAGATTTGTAAAGAAACGTCTACTTGTTAATTGACAGTTTCATGCCTTTCTGACCTTCTCAAGTACACTGAACATTATGTTATCATGCTCCTCCAGAGTACAGCAAAAAACATTATTATTTTCCAGGTAAATTTGGACCAGGACTCCAACAACTTCCTCTATAAGGTAATGGAAAGTGGTTGTTGCCTCACATATTTTCTGGACATACAGGTAAACTAGCAGAACCCCAATGGGCAAGTAAATGCTGTATCCTCCTGTCTAGCCCCATGTCAGATTTCAAAATTGAATATAAAAAAATCTGTTTGCTCTTTTGAAAAATGGACTTCAGTGCAGAAGTCTGCTGGAGCAAAACTATTAGCTGGTGTTTTCCCTGACTGCCATTTTTTTTGCACAGCCTATCTATTTACACAGTTTTTAATTTTACCCTGAACTGTTCCTTTAATAAATAAAGGTAAAAAAAACAAGAACATGTCTGCGTATGTCTCAGATCCTTTTATAAATTGTTCGGTTGTTATATATATTAGGTTTGGTTTACATTAATAACTTAAATAAATGTATATCTAAAACCATGCTCATGACCGGCAATGCAAACTTTATGAACACTACCACTACCACTCTTTATATATCATCTGTTTGGTTATTTAGTTATAACAAAAAGTAAGTCCAGAACTTTGCAAGGGAGTATCTGTAACACCACATTTGTATTCACCATTTTTTCTTACATTTCCACATCTTATTTTGTTTATCTTTTTCTAAGTTTGCTTAAAATTGCACACAGGTATACGTATAAAACAAATACATAATATGATGTTAGGGCCAATCAATGTTGAACAACAGTACGCTAAGCTTAAATTCAGGACTAAGTTTTGTGAACAAACAAGTACATCCAGGTCCCCTTTATTCATAGCAAATTCTATTGGTACCGCAAGGGCTCGAATGTGACACAACAGGCGGTTGGTATAGTAGAGCATTGCTTGAATTTCGTGAACAGCCCAAATGATTTTTTCTTCTACTATTTTGCATTACAGATGGATTAGCCCATATAGTTAATTAGCTTACAAATAACTTTTTCCATTATACTTAAAGCATATGTTTATAACTATACATTTATTCACTTATTATCTTATTCATGTGGGCCAACAAAATCCTTCAGATATCACAGAAGCTATTAGTGGCTCCAACCGAGGATGGTGGCTGGGATTAAATGTGACGTGATTTTGCATACTAATTATAATGGTGCCCATTCTTGAGATGTTCATCCACCTCTAGCTCTGTCGTTGATAAACTGCCATATGTTAAAAATCATTCAATAAACATATACATTTATACATATACTGTATACCAATGTGCCTCCACCAAAGAAAACTCACCTACTTTTTATTCCTTATGTTTTTTGTTTTTGCATAATGAAATGCACAGGATCAGATGAACAGACAGATCTTTAACAGGGCAAAGTCCATTTATTGTTCACGTATGCAGACTCTGAGCAAAGCAGCATAAAACAAAATAAAAACCGTGCCACACTTGGGCTCTAATACACAGGGTACTTTCCCTCTCTATTACCGGTCCCCAAATGGGATTCCCAGCCAAACGCAAAAGTTTAACCCCACAGCGTCACAGTACCTTTACAATGTCCTTTTTCCTTTTGGAAAACAAACAGCCAGGCCCACTCCAAATGGCTACTCTCAGATCCCAGGTCTCAGTGTCTATCTCAATCTTACTCTGAACAACTTCCCCCTCTAGCAGCTAGCTAGCAGATCTAGCCTCCTAATTATTCCCCAGGTGAGACTTTCTATGGGACAGGGCCGAGCCAAGGTAATTTGGCACCCTAGGCAAGGGGTTCAATCAGTGCCCCCCACGCCCCCGTTCTGT
>CM044447.1:93092888-93121311 GCA_024363595.1 Xenopus borealis | reverse complement strand
CAAAAAAAAAAAAAACAGCAACTTGCGCCCACAGGACTTGTGCAGTAGATGTATATTACACCCAATGCGCCTCAAGGCTGCCTCTGGCAGCATGGAACAAGAAAAGTGCGTGCAGCGTGACGTCACTCGAGTCCACCTCTGCAGTCTGCCTATGAACCCTACTCCTTCCACATCATACCAGGGAGAAAACTTTTAAAAGGCTACATAACTTGCTTTTGCACAAGCCTTTGAATAGAGGCTTATTTATATTTTGACTTTCCTTCTCCTTTAAGCACATTTGAATATCACAGATTTAAATACTGCTGAGGTTTTAAATAATTATTGGTGTTATATGTAAACAAGTTAAGGCAAAAAAACAAGGCCAATTAGAATGTTCCACACCCTGTACCTGCCATTTATCTTTACATAACAACACAGATGTGCTTGACTTGTCTAATTTACATATCCACATACTGACCCACATGTCATAAAGTATGATAAAGTAAATGCAGACTGTTAACTCGCAGACTGCTTTTAAATGCAGTCACTCACCTACAATGGTAGAAAATCTTCTTGTTGGTTCTTTTCCGGTGACCAGCTTATAGAGTTCAGGGTAGTAGAATTCTAGGCTTTCCAAAAAAACAATATAACCCCTTTGACCTTTTGTATGGAGGATATCAAGGAGGCGACCTGAAAAAGAAGCACTGTAATCTGAAAAAAATGTTTCTATTATGGTATCTAGTTAATGCTACCTAGAGAAACAGCAGATAAGATAAGCAAAAATAAGATGAAACCCAAGCAGAGCAATAATAAAAAGTTACTGTTTTTTCCAGAATATATGCAGTTGGGCAAAGCAGGTTGTGCTGTTGGTACAGAATTTATTATTCAAGCTTAATGTTTCATGAGAGAATAAGGCCCACATATCCCAGAACATTGTTTCTACACTTGTTACATTTATGATGCACAATATCATTCTGACAGAGCTGGCTTTTCATAAACCTGCTTGTAGTTAAATTATTCAAATTGTTCTTGAGACTGAACACATCCCAATCACATGAACAGTAATAGGTATTCTATCTGGCACTCAACATGGTTATGGTGTGTACAACCTTTTGCTTTTACTACGGTAGTTGGTGAGGTTTATGTGAACATGCTACTAGTGTGTGCATGTGTATCTTTGACCGCATTCTCAGCAACTGTAGTATCAAGATTTACCCCCAGACCATGATTATAGTAAATTTGATTAGATTAGCCACAGTAAGTGTATGCATCACTTTTAATTTATTTAGCTTTAGAGTACACACTATTCTGCAGAAAGGAAAGCCAAAATCCATGTGATTATAACACCCCCACACCCATCCCCTTAATGATGGTCTTATGTTTTTAAAATGTAGAATTAACACTAATTTAGCAAAAACCAAAACCCAGCAATAAATCAGCAAATCACAATTATAGATATATATATAGATATATAGCACCCTATGACAAAATGCTTTTGTAACTCTCCAATGAGGAATGTAAATATCAGAGGGAAAAGTAGTAACCTCTGCTGGTATATGTACAAATTTATCAGGTAAAACAGGAGAGCTGGATTTAATTGCATGTACCGAAAATTATAATATTATAATAATATCATAATATAATAGCATAACTGAGATCTGATGTGATGAAACATGTGACAGCGATGTGAATTTAAATGGGTACACCATTTTTAGGAGGGACAGTGGGATTAAAGGGCAGAGGAGTTATATAAAGCCAGAGATATAACCATGCACAAAAAAATAAGTACAAGCCCTGGGGGAGGTGTGGAATCCATTTGGGTCCAAATTTAAGCTGGGCTAAAGGTTACAAAGAAAATGATCATTGGTGTATGCTACAAACCACTAAGGAAGATATTGTTGCCAGGGGTTGGGCGTTTTTGCCCAAAGCTCAAAACTTTTATTTCCTTCTTTGATTCCCACCTGCATCAACTTCTGGTATGGGGGGTATTGGGGCCATGGTCCCCTTGGCCTCCCAGTTCCAAGATGTATATCATGGAAGAGGCTTTACAATGAGGTGAAGTTTATATTATACAATCAATTCTCCAGACACTGACTGAAGTAATGGGCTTCCCAAGCCAGAAAAAGCTCTAGGATTGCTTGATAATAAATCTTAGTTCCATGCAGGATGCTGCCACTTCACTGCAGAGCTATTTAACCAAATTGGAAAACTGGACAGCAATCATGCAAATTAAGTTTAACGCTGAGAAGTGAAAAGTTATGGTAAAAATAAATGCCAGTTATACATCAAATGGTAGTGTGGTGGGTGAATCCTTATTTGAGAAAAATCTGTATATTTTTGTGGACAACAAGATGTGTCACTATAGGCAGTGTCATTCAGTGACTACTAAAGCAAATAAAGTGCTGTCTTGCATAAAAAAGGCAGTAACTCAAGGGATGACAAAATACTGTAGTTTGACCGCGTTATAGGTCCGTGGTAAGGCCTCGCCTTGGGAAAGTAATATCATTTTGGGCTTCAGTCATTACGAAGGCTATTAATGAACTGGAGAGAGAGCAATGACTTCCAACTGGACTAATAAATGATATGGAAGAATTAAAATATGAGCAAACACTGCTGTTTTCTTTGGAGAAAAGGCACATGCAAGGGGACAAGATTACTCTTTACATGTATAATAGAGGACATTATAGACAGGTAGCAACTGATTTTTTTCACACTGAAAAAAACAAGTGTCTGCCCCTTTCTATTCATGAAACTGAACTTTTACCAAATAAATGAGAATAAAACATTGTTCACATGTAACATAGAATTAACATTTATTTTGTCTGTTTCTCATCACATTCTTTACATTTGGGTATGGTGTCTTACAAGATTGATGTCATACCGATATCCTGCAGGCCACTTTTCCAAGAGTGTTTTTATGGCATTGTGTGTGCAAACAGATCACACTTTCATTGTACTAAACGTGAGTACCTGAAATATGGCATTGTGTCATTCCATAGATCTATTCAGTGGTGCATTGAGGCAAAGGACATGTACCAAGTGGATTTCAAAGGAAGAAATACACTGAGGATCATTTATAAAAGTAACTTTACAAATCTGGTCTTTGTTTCCCTCTGTGCTGGACTGCTGGCACTTGACCTAGAAAGAGGGCCTTTTGTGGTTGTGTTAATATTTGAATGTGGCATGGCAGGATACTTAAAGACACAGACAATTACCCAAATTGAGACTTATATGGGTATCTATTTCTGGGGGGGGGGGGGCTTTGTGAAAAGGAGATGTGACCATGTGGCTTTGCCAGAAACATCTATTGATGCCCACACAAACTTTCATTATGTCTACCCAAAATGTTTATTATAGTCAATCTACACCAGTTATGGTATATTCCATACAATTTGACATACCTGATCGGGTTGTTCTAGAGAGAAACAGAAGAGAGCTGAGAACTTCCTCTTCATCCTGCTCATCAATTACTTTACATTGTCTCAAGTATGGGGTTAACTTTGCAGGGTTAATACAGCGGCTGAGCATATTCCGATTGCACTCAATATTCTCCCAGGCAGCTTTATTGTCTTCATCTTTTAAAGCATCTTCGTCGTTATCCATAATTTGCTGTGATGTTAGTAAAAAAGATAAGTGCTTTTATGTCAAAACTCATCAAGGAAAACAAATATATTGCATTTAAAGTAGCTCATACTAATCTAAACAGTACTATTCTTTTATTCTTAAAACTGTGAAAACTCAATTTTTCATACCCTGATTTTACAATTTTCTGCATGCTTTTTTGTGGTCTCACCAATGTATGCATGTAAAATAAATGTTTACATTTTCCTGGATATTACACCATTTTTTTCTGGTCCCCAATAAAATTGGGTTCTACTGTATCTCATCTTTAAATCTAGTTAAGACACTCCTTGGGAATCTAGCTGGGATAAAAAGATTTGGCAGTCTTCTGAAAGTTACAGTAACCATTTAGCCTATAACTGGCAGCAGGCACACTACCTGGTAGTAGATATCTATAGATCACTTGGAACTCAATTTTATATTTCAGGGGTATGGCTAGAATGGATGTACCCATCAAGGTAAGCTTAAATGTCCACTGTCTCTACAGTGATATCTGCTATACCCACTACACACCCACTGGACATGCCAACTGAACAACCACCATATTATGAAATAAGTCCAAATTTTACTTTAAGCATCACCCGCGTAACACCACACAATTCTGCTCAAGCCTTTACTTAAGCACTGCGGTTGCCAGTGACTGCCAAGTTAGATTTTATTAAATTCACATGCTAAAGATCTCAACCACTAATCACATAATCACTTTCCACTTTCTTTTTTCCCTCCTGAATGTTGTTACAAAAATGACACGTATAATACATATGATTTACATATTGTACACACTGCTGAGTAAGCATGAAATGCATTAGCCGTTAATTGTATGGGGACAGTATGGCATTTAAAGTGGTTGTTCAACTTTGAATCATATATTAGTATATTGTAGAGCAGTGTTGTCCAACTTCTGTGGTACTGAGGGGGAATTTTTTTTCTGGTTATGTGGTGGAGGGCCAATAATGGAAGTCAGTGTTGACCACTCCCACTTTAGACCACACCCACTTTAAACCACACCCATGTCACCACAAGAAATTTTAAGACCATGTCCACAGTAACGGTGGTAGCACAACAAAAAAACCAAATGGTCGGTGCAGTGCTCACTGCAGAGATATCCCTCATGTGAAAAAAATTAGTTCCATTAAATCCATGTGCCTCCTCCTCCGCTATGGATAATATATCAACTCCCCAACACATGACTGAACACCTTAGGGGCCCCTCACAACAATTTCCAAATGCTAACAAACCCCTACCAGGCTTACATCCCACAGGTAGCACAGGGCAAGCAGAGAATGGCACATACAAACAGCACTGGGCAAGCAGAGTATGGCACACACAAGCAGCACTGGGAAACAGAGTATGGCTCACACAAGCAGAACTGGGCAAGCAGAGTATGGCACACACAAGCAGAACTGGCCAAGCAGAGTATGACAATATGACACACACAGGGAGCATAGGGAAGGCAGAACATCACAGGAGACAGGGAAACCTCTCAGGACCACTCTAAAATGTCTGAGAAGATAAAGAGCCTCATCCACAACTACCACAAAATACTTCAAGCTGTTATTGATGTTAAAGGGGGCTGGGGTATGTAAACTTATGATCAGTGTCATTTGGGTAGTTTGTGTAGTGATTATTATTTAAAAAGAGTAAACACAGTTGTTTAACAATAAATGGCTTCAGTCAACCACTAACCATGAGTGAAAAAAGTTTTTGTGGTATCATTCATATTCTCTGAAAAATGGTTAAAAATCAGTAATTCTGCCAGGGTATGTAAACTTATGAGCACAACTGTAACAAAGGTGTTTAGTGTCTCAGTAATTGAGTCCCTGTATCATGTGTGTCCTATGAGCATCCATGATTGCTTTGTATTTGGAATAGAAGCCTCAGACCTTTTCAGCTAAAGCTAGAGGCACAGGAGTCACTGAAACTTGTGTATAAGAAACAATGTTCCCCCTGTTGCAAAAATATTAGAACCACCTCAGAGTTGCATGACATATATACGCGAGTTCTTCAGTTAGAGGCCATGCACAGGAGTTACTGAAACATGTAAAGCATGACAAATACTATACACGTATCAGCAACTCCTGAAAGTTGTATTCCCTGATGTAAAATTTAAAAAGTTCCATGACCTGTATAAAAGCATTCCTTATTTTTTTAAATGGGGGCAGGGTAATATTATTCTCTGTCATCATCAGTTAAACATACAAGTCACATAATCACTGCAATTTCTACCAGTTATGTGATTCTTAGTTTTACAGCAGTGATTTACACAGACGCCAGTGTTATTTTCAGGCGCTTTGTCATCCACGGGTAGTGCAGATTTTCAATGACTAACAAATCATTCTTAAGGGCCCTGACACACATGATGCTTAATCTCCCTGCAGGAAATCTCTGCCCCATGGGTGAAGAAGGGCCCAAGAATATTTGCACCTTCAAGTTACACATTACATGCTTCAATCTCAGGTAATCCCTTAAAGGAGTGGTTCACCTTTAAGTTTACTTTTAGTATGTTATAAAATGACCAGTTCTAAGCAACTTTTCAATTGGTCAATTTTTTTTATTATTTACCTTTGTAGCTTTCAAATGGGGGTCACTGATCCCAGCTAAAAAATAAATGCTCTGTAAAGCTACACATTTATTGTTATCACTACTTGTGATTACTTGTCAATTCAGACCCCTCCTATTCATATTCCAGTCTCATATTCAAATCAGTGCATGGTTGTTAGGGTAATTTGAGCCCTAGCAACCAGATTGTTGATACTGAATACTATAGAGCTGCTGAATAAAAAGCTAAATAACTCAGAACACACAAACTATAAGAAAATGAAAACCAGTTGTCTCAGAATATCACATTCCACATCATACTAAAAGTTACAGTAACTCAAAGGTGAACAACCTCTTTAAAAATGGGGAAGAAGAGGGAAACATTACAACACATTACATGCAATGATTCCAACATATTGTTCAGCGTTTTATCAGCCTTGGGAGAGAAATTTCCCACCAGTGATGAAGCATCCTTTGTGTGGATTCACTCTTGTTTACCCCCTTCATTGCCCTTTTTGTATTTTAGAAGGGGACTATCAGGAAATTGAGTTGGAGTTGGGTGTCAAGATATTCATTGACAATTAGATCCAATTAGGCTGGGATTGGTGGCAAGGCTACAAAGGCTCGGGCATAGAGCCGCAGAAATTCTGGGGAGGCATGCCGCCCCAGCCACATTCAAGTAAATGGCTCCCCTTCAGTGTCACCTCCATGTCGTCCTCCCCGTCTCCTTGTGCCTGCACGTATATGCATGCGCACATCTTGAATATGCATATATGCGCATATATGTGCAGGCACAAGGAGATGTGGAGGGCAACGCAGAAGGGGAGTCCAACAGGGGAGGACGACACAGAAGGGGAGGATGACACGGAAGGGGAAGACAACGTGGGAGGGGAAGAGAGATAATGATGCATATTAGTGTTCAGGAAAAAGCATGGGCAAAACAACCATTTGCGAACAAGTATGCGGTGCACGAACTTTATAAATGACTGACACCCAACTGCTACAAGAAGACAGAAGGAAGAGAAACAGATAGAGATAGAGGAATAGTGAAGATAAACTTATGTCAGAAACGATGCAGAATATTTGAGTGTATTTACAAAGATTTCATGACTAAGCTTATATTAAATTTCAATTTTCGTGATTATTCCCTTTAAATATTATCTGTACCACTTGTTTGCATAGTTTTCTCCTATCTTGTAGTGCTTGGTGCTAGAATATAATGCTACAACTTGGCTCATGTGAAACTGGTTTGTATGTGCACATTGTATGCTGCTTCCTAATCAGTCTTGCAGATTTGTAAAGACTGATGAAAAGACACACACACACACACATATATATACATATATATATATATATATATATATATATATATACACACATATATATATATATATATATATATATATATATATATATACACTCAGTGTTTCATGTGCTGTAGTGTCATAGTGCCCTAAAAAGTGAAGTGCAAATGTACCATGCTTCAAAGATATATAGATTGCAATCAGTTGTGTACAGATGCCAGACTGGTGTGCTCTACATGACCTCCAATAATGAGGATTTATACCTTACTGGCTGACATTTCCTGATATTCTGCAAAAAGCCTCAATGAAGGTGATGCAGTCTGTGGCACTTAAGAGGGTAAAATTCATGTTTTCATAATAAAATTGAATAGTATACTACCTTTGATACTTTGAATTCAATATGTTTCTAAACACTAAAGTAAGAAAAGTTCCGCAAATGCAGTTTTAACGAGTGACTAAGTAACAACTGCTTTACTCACAATTTCTTTATCCTTTTACTGTGTTGCGATTTGGTAAAAATGGTTAGAGAGATTACAGTGGCAGTAAGCAATTCTCTTGAATAGGTTTAACTAATTAAATACCAATCTGTCTCCAGTTTTGCAGGTTTTCCCATATTGAAACAACACGCAGAATGAAAACCTTACTTTTAGTTGGTGTTCAAATGTAGGAGGTATCCCAGGTGTGATCAGAATTCCAGCATTCCCATAGAAATCAAGCTGAAGCTACACAACAATTTCTTCAGAAAAGCTTTGTATAAAACCAGAATCCGAAAGGACTAAGACTAGGACACTTGTGTGAAAGTCAGAAAAACGCAGTGAACAGTTAATCTGCCATAAGATAGGAGGAGCAATAAAAAGGGAAATGAAAGTAGCTTACAGGAAACCAGCAGTATTCTGAGTTTAGCACAGTTTTTTTCATAAAGATATGTACCGATAACATCAGTTAGAGGACATTTATTGAACAGTACATTTCTTAATGTTTAAATGTATTCTAAATGTAAAATAATCACCAGGTTGTTGTATTGTTAATCCCTTTATTATCTGTCATTACGTTTTATATAGGTTATAATGACAAAGCACGGTATGATGCATAAGAAACTGTACATAGTATTGAAGAGACAAGACCCTTGGCTCCCATTTATGTGGGGATTGGTAGCAAATATTTTAGAAGCCACATGCTGGTCAGGCCAATGTATCTTGGGGATGATCTGCTTTGCTAGTTCTTGGCTGTGCTTCTCTTTGTGGTCAGTTAACGTCCAGGTCCTGCCTCAGTCTCTTGCTAGTTCCTCTTGCCAGACCTTTCTTTGGTTTCAATTTTCTGACTTGTCCTTAGTCTGTTTTCTGACACTGATCCTTCTTTGTCCTACTGGACTTGTACCAGGACTTGTACCAGGCTGCTCTCCTTCCTCTTTGTAAATTCTAATCCAGCCATCCCTACTCTGGTGTTTATATTCATATCTAAGGCTGTCCTTGTAGATGACTTGGTAGCTGAAACCCAGACTTCAGGCCAGCAGAGCCATTTATAGATAGAACTCTGGGTTATTGGACTTGGGTACTCTTACTTAAAGGAACAGTAAGACCAAAAAAATTAGAGATCTAGTAATTAACATATAATATACTGTTAGCATGCACTGGTAAAAGCTGTGCATTTCCTTCAGAAAGAGTACTATAGTGCATATAAACATCACAGGATACACAGCAGATAACAGATAGGTACTACTATAGTTTATATAAACAAGCTGCTGTGTAACCATGGGGGCAGCCATTCAATCACAGGATACACAGCAGATAACAGATAGGTACTACTATAGTTTATATAAACAAGCTGCTGTGTAGCCATTCAAGCTGAAGAAAATGAGAAAAGGCACAGATTACATAGAAGATAACAGATAAGACCTGTCAAATACAATATGTTATTTGTTATGTATCCTGTGTCTTTTCTCCTTTTTTGAGCTTGATTGCATGCCCCCATGGCTACACAGAAGCTTGTTATATACACTATAGTAGTCTTTCTGAACAAAACACTCCCATTTTGTGCAGAGCAACAGTACATTATATTTTAATTACCTTGATACACTCTGTTTTTGGCGTTACTGTTCCTTAAACGTTAACAGCAACCAGTAATGGATCACATACAATGATCTAATGTTTTTAATCTGATAAAAGATTGACCTCTTAATATTTATAGTATGACTCACAGTGTAGCTGTACTTTTCACCTTATTGCTTTTTTTGTAATTCAAAGCTTTATTGATATGGTTTTAAAGAAAGAATTACAGCACAGTGTAATGTAAGATCATTTGCACATTGTTCACATCTTTACATTTGCACATTCTAGAATTTCTGTTTTATAACTAGTGTATTTTCGCTTCATCCACAAATAGACTGTTTCTTTGCACGATTATCTTAACTGGGTATCCCCAGCAATAGGGTATGTTATGTTGTCTTAGTATCTTTGTAATATCTGTGAAGGCCTTTTTTCTTTGCAGTGTTGCTGGTCCACATATATGTCCAGCTGTTGGTATTGAGCTGACCATCCCTATTTCTTTCTGGAAAGTGACAGAAGCTTATCCTTAGTTTTGAACAAGACAAAATGTGCCACTACATCTTTGGGTGTCAATCCTGTGGATTCAGTCTATTACCCTTTCCAGTTGATGTGTATGGGCATGAGTGACTCTGTACCAATTCTGGGATCCCCCTTAGCCTTGGGTTTTTGCAGTGTGACCTGTCATCTAAGTCAGTTACTTTGTTCACCCACCGCTCCAAATCTGTTTGCAGCTTGCTGTGCGAGTTTGCAAGATCATTGTGAGCTTCCCCAAATTTGCTAATTTTCTCTTCTAAGTGTGCCATGCACTCACCGACATCTTATAATGACCATCTGCAGGGCACTTTTAACCTCCTTTAGCATTTCGCATATCTGTGCTGCCATGTCTGTTGATCCGTCTGGCGGGTTTTCAGGTATTTTAGTTTGTTGTTCTGGGCCTTCCAAGATGGTGCCTGGGGTTGTTGGTTGGAGAGAAGTAGTTTGTAGAGTTTAATTAATTAATACTAGTTAATACTGTTTTTTTTCTGCGTTTCCTTTGTCCCATGTTATTCCAGGACAGTGAGCTGTGGTTGAGCTTTGATGCCCCCGGAGGACTGTTTGGCTCCCCTTTTGTCGGAGTACAGATGCAGTCACTTTGGATGGTGAGTTTAATGCATCGCGACTTAACTCATTTATCTCATTTATCCCACTTATCACAGAATATTGTGTCACAGCATCCCATCCAATTAAAGAGTTCACCATTGAAAACAATGGTGCTTTGGTATGCTAATGAAAAGGTTAAATGCATTAAATGAGTTAAGATAACTTTAGATAACACAGTTTCTTCAATTAATGCTGAGTCACGACGCATTTAACTTACAAATCCAAGTGACTCTATCTGTAAGTCTTTTACGTGTTCATCTTAGTGGACCAGCCAGCTCTGCCCCCCACTTTATTGCATTTAATGAACTTGCAGGTGCTTTGGTTCCATTTTATCCACCTCCTGATTTGCCTGCTTTAGCATGTCACTTTGTTTTACTCATTAACCACAGATAGTTTTCAATTTATACTATATATCCTGACTATGAGTATACACTCGCTCCGGTGCTCCGCTGGCTGCTTTTTCAGTCTCAGACCCCAGCCTCGGCAATCCCATTCATTGCCAACCACAATCAACCAGCAGCAAGCATAGCAGTGAGAATAGTTCTGACCATCTGCTATTGCTGGGGATCCCAATCTTTTTTTTACCCATGAGCAACATTAAAATTAAAAATAAATTGGGGAGCAACTAAAGCATATATAAAGTTCACGGGATGCCAAAAAAGGGCTGTGATTGGCTATATGGACTGGCAGCCTACTTGGCAGGCCTGGAATTAAAAAATAAGCACCTGCTTTGAGGCAACATGTTGCTCGTGAGCCACTGGTTTGGTATCATTGTCCCATTGAACCTCCGTTGCAGAAAAAACTCAGTCACAACTTATATCTTTTATATCAAATGGGGAGGGTCTCAGGAGCCAAATCTTTCTGAGCCCTAATTTATAGGGGCATACAGCGCAATGAGTTGACAGTCTAATGGCCTGGTCTTCAAAATGATGTTATGTAACAATTAAACTTGTTTTCGAGGCTGATGTGCTTGTATACAGGTGGTTTTTAATATCCTCATAGCTGGAAGAAGTGGGTACCTTATTCTTTATTATACCCATCCTGCGGGGAGACATTTAACATATAAATACCACAAAGTATTTTTTCTATGCATATATTTGGCACATTATTCTGTATATGGAATAATGTAGAACTGAGATGTTCCTCTACAAAATAGGAAGTACATGTTACAGATATAGAAATGCCCTGTATGTCCTCATCAGGGTATTTTTTTTTTAAATATTTTTACAAACCAAAAGTGTGGCTTCCTTAAAAAAAAAAAAAAAAAAAAAAAAAAAAAAATGTCTTAACTATGTTACTATGTAGAACACAACTGTTCCTCTACAAAATAGGAAGTACTTGTTACAGATATAGACATGCCCTGTATGTACTCAGTCATTTTTAAGCATTTTTACAAACCAAAAGTGTGGCTTCTTTAAAAAAAAAAAAAAAAAAAATCTTAACCAGTTTCAAAAAAGAGCATCCAGTTTAAATTTTTGGAGTCATTTTGTGATCTAAAAATTATATTGGAATAAATTATAGACCTCGTTTAAATGAGGAGTTTCTATAGATGTAAAAATTTGAGTTAAAGGGAAACGGTCATGGGACATTTTTTTAAATGCATTAGTTAATAGTGCTGCTCCAGTCCAGACTTCTGCACTGAAATCCATTTCTCAAAAGAGCAAACAGATTTTTTTATATTCAGTTTTGAAATCTGACATGGGGCTAGCCATTTTTGCTGCCCCTGGCCATGTGACTTGTGCCAGCACTTTAGGAGGGAACTGCTTTCTGGCAGGCTGTTGTTTTTCCTTCGCAATGTAACGGATTAGTACACAGTGGGACATGGGTTTTTACTATTGAGCGCTGTTCTTAGATCTATCTTGTGTTAGGGAGCTGTTATCTGGTTACCTTCTCATTGTTCTTTTGTTAGGCTGCTGGGCGGGGGGAAAGGGAGGGGGTGATATCACTCCAACTTGCAGTACAGCAGTAAAGAGTGATTGAAGTTTATCAGAGCACAAGTCACGACTTGGGGCAGCTGGGAAATTGACAAAATGTCTAGCCCGATGTCAGATTTCAAGACTGAATACTAAAACATCTGTTTGCTCTTTTGAGAAATGGATTTCAGTGCAGAATTCTTCTGGAACAGCACTATTAACTGATGCATTTTGAATTTTTTTTTTCCATGACAGGATCTCTTTAAAGTAAACAATTGAGACCTACCCTAAAAAGTACAGGGCCCATTTTTGCTTCCTGACTCATAGGATCCTATCAACTAAATTAAGTATATATTTTCTATAACAATAGCACTTACCTGTGGCTCTCCTAAATTGCAAAATAATCAAAATTCTAGGGGTAGTACCACCATGGGGTATGGCGCTCTTGGGTAACTGTAAATTTCAGATTAAAAATGCTTTCCAAATCCTGTATAAATGGGGTTGTCACATCCTTCAGTGCTTTCCAGTTTTGTCCATGTCCCGCAAAACAAGCCGCATAATGTTTCTTATTTACTATAGCCACACAAAGTCAAAAGCCTGGCATACTATGCCTAAACAATATTCCTTTATACCCTGTACTCTGGCTCACTAGATAGGAGGATAGGAACCTATATAAGCATTTAAAAAATGTACTTTAAATCTTTTTTAATAGAGACACACGTGAGCAGAATTTAGGAAACTAATAATTTCTGCAGACCTTGTTGACAAGCGGGATCACCCTTACAGACCACTAGTCAACAGATCAATTCTTCTTAAATCACTTCTGGATATTTATATGCCAGACTTCCAACATTATTATTGGTGTGTTCTAGGGCTGCACTAAATCTACTATTTAGGATTTCGCCAAACCCCCAAATCCATTGTAAAGATTTCACCAAACCGAATCCAAATCATAATTTGCATATTAGGGGTGGGTAGGGGGGAAAGATTTTTATTCTTCCTTGTTTTGTGACAAAAAGGTCACGTGATTTTGCACTCCAACTTCATTTTGCATATGCAAATTAGGATTCAGATACAATTTGGCCAGGCAGAAGGGCCAAATCTAAATCCTGCTGAAAAAGGCAGAATCCTGGATTTGGTGCATCCCTAGTGTGTTTTATTTATAGTATATGGAATTAGGAATAATAAGAAAAAAATATTTCTTTGTTCAGTTCAAAATCTGATATTTTCAAAAGCCCCTTGTTATCCAGGTACATCAGTATTTCAATTTATAACAGTGGAATGAATACACTTAATTTTCTGGATGTACACCCAATAATAGCAGAGTGGTATATACATATAAGACATATAAGAATACAGACAGAAACAGTATCTTACATGCTGCCATCATTGATGCCTCTAGTATTATTAAAGCTATTCCTAAAGCCCAGTTTTTACGGGCAAGTAGAATCTCTTCAGATAATGGATGCTATGCTATGGCAGCTAGCAACCTTAAAAAGAGTTTTCTTAAAGGGAAACTGTAATGGGAGAACATGTTTTTTTCCAAACGCATCCGTGAATAGTGCTGCTCCAGTAGACTTCTGCACTGAAATCCATTTCTCAAAAGAGCAAACAGATTTTTTCATATTCAGTTTTTAAATCGGACATGAGGCATTTTGTCAATTTCCCAGCTGTCCCAGTCATGTGACTTGTGCCAGCACTTTAGGAAGGAACTGCTTTGTGGCAGGCTGTTTTTTCTTTTCAGTGTAAATGAATAGTACACAGTGGGACATGGGTTTTTACTACTGAGTGCTGTTCTTAGATCTACCAGGGAGCTGTTATCTTATGTTAGGGAGCCGTTATCTGGTTACCTTCTCATTGTTCTTTTGTTAGGCTGCTGGGTGGGGAAAAAGGGCGGGGGTGATATCACTCCAACTTGCAGTACAGCAGTAATGTCTAGCCCCATGTCAGAATTCAAAATGAAATATAAAAAAATCTGTTTGCTCTTTTGAGAAATGGATTTCAGTGCATAATTCTTCTGGAACAGCACTATTAACTGATGCATTTTGAAAAAAATGTTTCTCCCATGACAGGATCCCTTTAGCAATTGTTGCTTCAAAAAGGATATTCCACAATTCTGTATAAAGGCATTTAAAAAAAAAAGTTAAAAAGAAAAGATTAATTAATGTAAATGGTTATACATGTGCCATCTAGAGGTGGATACATGAAAATGCTTACAACAAAGAAAAATGTTTTGGCTGAAGAAACAAAGTTGTTTAAGAAGTATAAAATGTTTGAATGTAGAGGCCGGGATATAACTGGACTAAGTTCTCTCAGTACTCAAGGTTGTATTCCCTCTGGTCCTGGTGCCTTGCTCACATTAATTAAACCATTATGTACCACAACCTGGGTCAATTACGAACTAGACTGAGCTGCACCATCAGTGCTCCTATAAGGTGGGCTTTGACTCTTCAGTTGTATAAGCACATTTTCCTTTTTTATAGCACATTACCATTATTTAATAGAGCCACAATCTCAACTTATGTTCTTTTGCTATTAATATACTTAAAAAACATTTGGGGTTAGTCTTAGCCTCTGCTGAAATCTGCTCCTCATTTTTCCATCTTTGCCTTCTGGATTGTGGTTTTACATTTGTTATAGTTTTATATTCATTAAATGCACCTTCTGTCCCCACAGACTTATAGTTTTTAAATACCTTCCTCTTCTTTCTATTGATTTCTTTACTTCTGAAGTAAGCCACATGGGGTGGTCCTTAACACTAACATTTAGTTCTTAAGGGAATAAATTGAGAACCGTAATGATTTATTACCATTTTAAATGACAGCTATTTCTGTTCTGTTTTTAGAACATACAACGCCTCAATATATGCTCTGAAGTACTGACCTTAAGGAGCCAATATAGGCTTTTCTGAAATTCTGAGTCTTTGTTGCTCTGGTGAATATTTGCTTTAAAGTACCAAACATGAAATGAGATAATATTATGGTCACTATTACCCAGGGGTTCAACTTATACATTTGCTATACATTCTGGGTCACTTGATATAATTGGATCCACTTTAGAAATTTTGCGTTACATTGTGGTACACTTTAACTATAACCTGCCTTTCTGCCCCACTTGCATTTGATATGGTGCCACCATAGTGCGGGTTGCTAGGGTTCAAATTACCCTAGCAACCATAAACTGATATGAATAAGAGACTGGAATATGAATAGAAGAGAACCTGAAATGAAAGATGGATAATTAAAAGTAGTAGGAACAATACATGTGTAACTTCAGAGTTTTTTTTTAGATAGGGTCAGTGAAAGTTGGAAAGAGTCAGAAGAAGTCGAATAATTAAAAAATACGAAATAAAGACCAACTCAAAATTGCTCAGAATTGGCCATTCTCTAACATACGTAAAGTTAACTTGGTGTTTAACAACTTCTTAAAGTCCTTATCCTTATTGTAGGTTAATTCTTTATTTAAAAGACAACCAGAAGACAGTACTTTATCATTGGTAAACTTGTTTAAAAAGGCAGCAAAAAATTTAGCAGTTTTGAATTTCCGACATTTCTAAAAAGGAGGAGATGAACCTCCATGAGTTTTTGAATCAAGTCTTCCTATACGAAATTATAATCTATTATTTATCCTAATTTATGGGGGTAAATTATCTTAACCTGTCTACTAATTTAATATAGATATAGTAAATAACTATACAGTTCTCTCTAATGCAAAATGAGATTTACTGCAAAATGCAGTAAATGTGTTGATTTTTCACAGCAGAAGTGACCTCCAGGACAATTGCTAAATTAATTTTGGGGTCTCTAAATGCCAGATAGGTTTGTGATCCTATGCATAATGGGAATCAAACTGCTCACCAGACCACGGACATTCATTTTTAGGATGTTTTATCCTTGAACCAAATAGACATGTGGGAGATAAGATGCTGGAAAATGCAAGCTTTGAGGAGATTTTCAGATATTTCATTGAAACGGCTAAATTTAGGAAAGCTTTCTGACTCCGTAGTTTAGAATAAGGAGACATGACTGCCCATATTGTATTTGCTGAATGTGTACTGTACAAAACATTTGTTGTAGCTTTACCCCCACATAAAATACAAGGGGAGATCAAAATTTAAATTAGGGATGCACCGAATCCACTATTTTGGATTCTGCCGAATCCCAAATCCGCCCCGAAAGATTCGGCCGAATACCGAGCCCTAATTTGCTTATGCAAATGTAAAAAACTAATTTGAATACAATTGTGGAAAAAACTCAATACCTCAATTTGTTGATTTTATAGGCTTTAAAAAAATTTGATTGTGAGTTTAGAAGCTCAAAAAAAATGGAAAAATTTTAATTTAAAAATGGCCTGAATTTTGCCTAGGCCAACTCCCATTGACTTCTACATGAACTCACAAGCTTTTAGATGCCAAAGTTTTGCATTGAGGTTTTTTTGTAGATTTTAGTGCTTAATAAATACCAAACATTTGATTGAGTTTCAAATTTGTGAGTTTTTGTGTTTTGTTGTTCTATACACAATAGACAAACTGTCTGATGAATCCCTAGTATTCATATTTAGGACTTTATTGAAACCTAATGACGTTAGAGAGAGAAGATGTTGCAAATTAAAATTGTGAGATGATTTTTCAGAATATTGATTAATTTTTTTATTAAAAAAAAATGTATTGAACTGCTCAGATTAGTCTGGTAATTAGGAGTAGAAATACTTATTTTACCCATTTTTGGTTTGGCAGAATGTTTTCCTTCCAAAAATATTTTTTTGGGGGGTTAACCAACTGTTTTGGAATGTATGCTGATTTCAGAGTCAAAAATGTACATAAAACTATAGATATTTGGCAATGGCATATTCAAAAGACACAGGCTTTCCAAATTCGTTACATTTTCATAAATACAATTGAATTTTTGGTATATATCCTTGTATCATTTTTAGTATTTAGAGCACTAAATCTTATTTCAGAAGTGGAAATACACAAAGACAGATTTAGAAAGTTCAGTGCGGCCTTGAAATTTACTAGGTAAACTAGTTTCTGTAGGTAAACTGAAAGTCCCCCAATATAAGGCCCCTAAAGCGAGAGACCACAAAATGTTTAAAAGGTTTCTGTTAAAGGGGTGGTTTACCTTCAAGTTAACTTTTAGTATATTGTAGAAGGGCCAATTCTAAAAAATTGGTCTTCATTATTTATTTTTCATAGTTTTTTAATGACTTGCAATTTTCTTCTGTTTCTTTACAGCTTTCAAATGGGGGTCACTGACACCATCTAAAAACAAATGCTCTGTAAGGCTACAAATGTATTGTTGTTGCCACTTTTTTTTACTCATCATTCTATTCAGTCCCTTTCCTATTCATATTCCAGTCTCTTATTCAAATCAATGCAGGGTTGCTAGGGTAATTTGTACCCTAGAAACCAAATAGCTGACACTACAAACTAGAGAGCTGCTGAATAAAAATCTAAATAACTATAAAACCACAGACAATATAAAATGAAAACCAATTGCAAATTGTCTCAGAATATTACATTCTACATTATACTAAAAGTTAAATCAAAGGTGAACAACACCTTTAAATGAAATGCTAAATTCTATTGGCATCTAAAGGGATTACCCACCTTGGCACCAAGATCTTGTGCAACATGTTGAAGATGATTTCAAGAAAATCTTATCTTTGGGAATCATTGAAGACCTCTGTTGTCAGACCCAGGGCTCCTGCTTCACATAGTGCAATATACCACCTGTGTTTATATTATACACAAACAGTGACTGCTAACTCTTTCTATGCTATATGGCTAGTGTTCACAAACAGATTTGTTATGGAATATTATCAATATTGAACTGTTAATATGTGTTTCAAAACCTTAACCCTTTAGTATTATTTGTATCTGTATAAGAAACTCTGGATCTGAGCGATGAATGAACACATTTGTAAAACAGCAGTATACTGGCTGATCTAGGCTAAGGGGCAGATTTACTAAGGGTCAAATTTTCTAAGTGAAAAAACTACAAAATTCAACCCTCAAAGTATATTTAAATGACTTTTTGGATCAAAAATGGATCTATTTGGACCGAATAGGTCCATTTTCGAGCAAATAAAAAAATCGATTCGATCAAATGATTCTCCAAAAAATCCTTCGAATTCTTGGAACTTAGAACATTTTTCTAAGTTGAAGGATTTTTAAAGGGCAAGTACTTTGAAATTTGAAAATTCTAATTTTAAAAATTTTATTCGAATTTTCACTTCAACCTAGTAAATGTGCCCCTTAGTGTCTATAATTTAATGAACCATGAATTGGCTGAAGTTTTAACATTTGACTATGAATTCATTTATTTCCTACATAATCTATATCAACACATTCAATATTGTCCATTAGACACCTTACTCTATGAGACAAATTTACTAAGGGTCGAATTAATATTTTGGGCTACTACAACAATCGAATAGAACAAAAGTCAAATCTTCGAAGTACTGTCCCTTTAAAATCCTTCGAATTCGCCAAATTGCCATTTTAGCCTATGGGGGACCTCCTAGAATCTGTCCTGAATTCGAAGGATTTTGTGCAAAACCCTTCAATTGGAACAATGCGATTGAACGATTCCATCAATTTTTATTCAATCAAAAATAGACCTATTCGATCAAAAAAAGCCTTTTTAAAAAATTTGATGGTTTGAAGTTTTTTCACTTCGAAATTCGACCATTTGTGAATCTGAACCTATGTATTGTATATGTGAGGTAGATAATTAAGATAACCATAGCTCAGATAATCCCACTGCATAGTGGACTCCTATATACTGCAGCACTGGTAATCTAATTATGTAATATTTTATTTGGTCTGAGGACCAAGAGGACCAAGAATGCATGCCTGTGCACCCTTGGTTGGTACCAGTCAGAGGGCAGCAGCCAGTAGTACTTAATACATCATTTTCTATTTAGGATTATCCAATGGGACATACTAATAGAAAAGTTTAGAAAATGGTTTATTTAGATGATGCTGTTTTTAACATGTGAGCTGTTTTAAGTAATATATTTTTGCAATGTTCAGTGGTATAGTTTCCTTCACCTGCCAGTACTGCTCATTAATTCCTTGTGGTTAGAACCGACCGATTTAGGCGTTCCAGGGACATATTTCCAGGTTTCCTTAGGCTTCTCATTTTGTTGTTGCAGACCTGGGGAGTTGTAAGCAATTCTTCTGTTTGCAAAAATCCACAAAGTATGTGGTTGTATATTTAAAGACAAATGTTCTGATCTGGTAAGAAATCAATGTGGATTCCTTCATGGCAATGCGTCTTAAACTCTGGCATTTGGAACTTTGTTTTCCACTCGGTAGTGATTTATATCTATATTTATTTTTGGAATTCCAGTTACCAAAATTCTTATCAATATGTTCAACATTACAAAAGCACAACAATTCATTAAAGCTCAGAAC
The DNA here is from genome assembly GCA_024363595.1 of Xenopus borealis. NCBI lineage: Eukaryota > Metazoa > Chordata > Amphibia > Anura > Pipidae > Xenopus > Xenopus borealis. Next base: position 93,101,351 of record CM044447.1, on the reverse strand, counting down.
CGATTGTTGATTTCAGAGCGGATTCTAATTTCCTCTAAGAAGGCCAGCTAAACAAAATGACAATATTGTAACCATTCTGCTTTTTCCGCTTTTATTGTATCAAAACAAACTAAAGAATTATAAGGACAGTAGAAATAAATAGAAGGGCCTCATTAGACAAAGCAACACAATACATGTAGAAAAAGAGAGAAAGCTATTAAATAAGATACTCTATACAAATGTAAAGTACCAAATGCCACAACGATAATTGACAAGGGTAGTTGAAGTACAGCTGCAGTCTTCAAACATACACTGTAAAGGGAAAAAGAAAGCATTTAATATATTAATTTAAAGGCTGTTTTATATACACAACAGATCCCTCTTCTTCTACACTACATATCAGGACACACTGGCAGATGTGATACAGTAAAGTCTCATTTGCTATGCCACCCCCCTTTGTTTTTCAAACCCCTAAACAACATTTTATAAATATGAAAATACAGATCTATACATATTACAGATGAGTGCTAGTGTTGCATAGGATATATATATTTAGCAAGATTAGAGCTTGCATAAAATCAAAAATATGTTCGTTCTGAATTTTTCATATACAATGAAAATATACTTAGTAACAAACCTTCTACAGTAGCTTTTACTTTCTCTGAAGCAAAACAGAACACATTGTTCATCCACAATAAGGAAAGGGGGTGTGGTCAAATACCATATCCTTTTATAAAACTTACAACTTGCCCTCATAGGGCCAAAACACAATACATTTGGCTTTGTTGGATATATACAGAGCATCATTCTACGTTAAAAGCACTTAGACTTCAGCCTTTATATGTTCATGATTTGTGACTTTCTATTTTGTTCAGGTGCATAACAAAATTATGGAATGCAGTTCCTGGGGAAAAAAAAATATCACAAAAAACCCACACATTATTCATCCCAAAACCCAACAAGAAACCTCTAGATCCCATAAATGATAGAAATATTTTCCCTCATTAACATAGATGGGCTAATTATTAATCACTAAATTGCAAGATCCAAATGTATTTTGGAAGGAATAACAAATGCGAGTTATACAATAAATGGTAGTGTAGTGAAAAGGATATGGGTCTTTTTGTGGATAAAAAGTGGCTCCTATAAAATACTGTCTTGCACAAACAATGGTATTAACGTAAGAGATGGAAACAGTTTTGTCTCTCTATAAGTCCCTAGCAAGGCAGAGATGTTAAAATAGACTGGTAAAAGGAATGGAAGAATAAAACAATGAGGAAAGCTGGTCAAGGAAGGGGTTATTTTGTGTGGGGAAAAAGGAACTTGCGAGGAACATACAGTAATTATCCTTTATAAGTACGTTAGACAGATAGAGGCTACTCTTTAAGACTTAAGTAATTGAATGCATATTTAAAGCTGCGTAGGTATTGAAATTGTGGAATTCCCTTCCAAGTGATGTTGTGATGGCCAATTCTAAGTCCAGCTAAAATCCCTTCCCATAGGGCTTCCAAACCTGCCCCCCCCCCCTTTCCTCCCAATTGTTGTCCTTTGTGTATTTCTTTAGTGTAAGCACCTGGATTAATTATGGCTTTATATTAAGACAATCATCTGCCTTTTTTAATCACTCAGTCCTGCCTAAATAAAACTGCATGTAACCAGCTAAATTAAATGTAAGCTTTTTCCAGGTCTCAGTACACTATATGTGCCCCTCATACTTCTCCTCTGTCCCCTTACCAAGCACAATGGATTCCCTTCCACTGTGGTGCAATCTGTCACGTTTATATAGTTCGTACCCCAAGGAAAAACCAGCCCATTCAGGGAACCCAGAGCATTCTTTGCTAAACCACACATTTAGCTCCCTAAGCTACGAATGGCTGCCTAAAGTTGCACGTGACGCAGATAAAATTTTCAAATAAAATATTTCTTTCCTTAATTTTAGATCTACATTCCTGAACCCTTTAAGGTCCTTCGTTCACCAATAATTTGTCATTATTACCAACAAGTACCATGACAGATTGGGTCATGTCCAGCATCACCCTGAAAATCACGCGTGTATGTGCACCCTCGTTCATTTGCTACATTATTTTAACAATACTTTCAACAAATGAACATGAATATGTGCATGAAAACATATTGTAAGGGAAATTATGTAGTTAATTCACACTGGTAACAAACAAACAGTGACCGAATACTTAATGAAATAGTTCATTTAAAATGAAAAACGGCAGTGTTAACTTCTTGAAACATGAAATTGAGGCAGTTAAGACGCTTAGTAGCAATAACAAAATAACATTCAAACCAGCATATATGGGTGGATCAAGTTATCTTTAATAAAATGAACTACAGTATACCGGTAAAATAATGGGACCTTGGATGGTTTGAATAATTTCCTGGGCAATCTCTTTAATGATAGATGGAATATACGCCCTAGATCTCGTTAGGAGTTAATGGCTTTAATCCATACTCTAGCAATCACCAGCAGAGGTGCCTACATAATATCCCCTTAGGACAGTATAGCCAGTTTAAACAAGACCAATTGAGTAGCAAATTCATTGTAAAATGTTAAAAGAAGGAACTTCTACAGCAGGCTAAAGAGAAGATCGCTGGCACCACTAGGGAATAACTTCTGCATAAAGAACATTAAGGTAAAGAAAAAAAAAAAGAACTGTTCATTAGCCAATTTAACCCAGATCATTGACAGATGGATCGAATAATGAAAAAAACATTGGCATGTTCTGAAAGTGTATAAAGATATGAATACTATGATTGGTGAACAACAAAGGATAACATTTATTAACAAGCAAAGAATATTAAAGTGGACCCGTCACCCCAAAAAAATATTCAAAATCCTATTTTATCACATTAGTCAAGCAAAATGAACATTAATTACACTATATAAATTATTTGAATCTTGTTTCCTTCAGTCTGGGAATTCCTAATTATAGCAAGCAGGCAGGAGCCATTTTGTGGACACTGTTATTAAGGCAAGACTTGCATCATCTCAGAATCTTGTTTGTGCACCAGAATGGGGGACCCAATGTCTATCCCTATGTCCTGGCTACACAATTAAATGGTTAAGAGAACTGGGGGAATGTGTGGAGAGCAGTGGCATCTAGGAAGTGCTGAATGGAAAGTGAAAGTAATTATCTGCCCCGCCTCTATGCCTAAGGCATAGAGGAGTGGCAGACAATATTTGATTGACAGCTGAGATTTTTAAATGAGCTTAAAACAGCTATGAATGCTTTAATGAAAATATGAAATTGGATTTCATGTTTAATTTGAAAAAGGACTTTTATTATACATATTTTTGTGTCTGGGTAACGGGTCCACTTTAAACAGAGATTGGTCCAAGATCAATTTCCCAATTTAAATATTTATATGGTAAATGTATATATGGCTGGTCTCAATACATTTCAGCAGAGAGGGCTAAAAAGGTAAGGAAGCTGCTGAGTAAGCGTATTCGCACATGAAACACATTAGGCCAGTGATTACAAACTAAAATTAAGTTTAGATACTTATTTTAATATTTTCAATCCTTAAAATCTCTTAATTGATTTTTGGAGTGGACATCACATTCCTGGTGAGGAGCCGAGACGCACTGCATCTCTATTTTTGAACTAGAGCAAGACATGTAGACACACCATGTGGGACCTACAGGAACAGCTTGACTGGACTGTTTATGATTTTTTCAGAGGATGAGAGAAAAAGAAATATCTATGGAGAATATCTATGCATTTCTAACCATACTTGGAGCTCTGGGGATTGTCCACTGGGGAGAATCCTGGTTCCATTATCCAGTATACTAAGCTTTGGTAATCATACACTGCAGACATTTTTACCAATCTGAATTTGTTATTGGAAGTTATAATGGAGCACTGCCATTCTCGGTCACTTTTTTATCGCAATAGTGATAAATAATACCCATCCCACGAGAATGAACAAACCTTTGTCTGAATAGAGAGCACAGTAAATTGTAAATGAACCCTACTGCATTTTACAGAGCTGATCTGCTATGAAGCCTGTGCCTTTTCTACTTTTTCAAAACTGAACAACTAAACCCCCTTCCCTCCATGGCTATACAGCATTTATATAAATTAGAGTTTCTGAGAAAAACAACAGTTTTTCCAGCTCAGGGCAACAGAACATTACATTTAAAGTACTTTAAAACACTTTCTTTCTTCATGTTACTTGCTCGCATAATAACAAGTTTTTGATTGATCTTCAATTTTGGCAGTCGTTACACTGATACAGTATGTTTTAAACAGTATAAAATACAGGAAACAATGTCATTTAAACAAAAATTTCTCAAACAAAACATTTCTCATATTGGGAGGCTGCGCAAGCAAAGTATATCTTCTGCCTTTCATATATTTGCACTAAGCCCCAGCCTGGGTTACTATTTACAAGTGGAAAAGAAGAGATAAGCTATTAATAGGCAACTGTCAATTTGGCCCCTGCAGACCAAGTCAGTAACTCACTAGACCATGCATGGGGCAAAACAAATTTCTGCTGCTTTTAAAAAGCCCATGACATTTGCCCATGAATGTGGGCATTGCTCAATGGGTCTGCATAAGCCCTTGAAATAGATCTCATTGTTGGCCTGGGGGTTTTGGACCAATACTTGGCAAAAATTACAATGTATGGCTAGCTTTGGCGTCTGAAACAGGTATTTTGAGATTGCTTGGGGTACAAGTGCTTAGATTGTTTTAAATAACGGGCACAATGTTTTCCTTCAAAAGCAGCAAATGTATAGTATACATTTTAGAAGTTACACAGGCAAGGATTCTGATTTTATTCAAACCTGTTATAACTTGCATATAATGTGTAGATTCAGCTGTAAAGGTTTACATAGGTGTGTGTATAATGGTGTTTAAAATTACTTCAGATATTTAGATGGCTGTCCAAAACATTTGGTACACAAACTATATTAATAGAAACCAAAGGTTACCTTGATTTTATTGCAGATGTTTTAGAATTCATAAGAATTTCCAGAATAACAATAAGAACTAAAGCTGATATTCTGTTTGGATCAGGGTCAAGTTGAATGTTATACCTGAAACATTTAGAACCAACATCAAATGCATAATTAAAAAAAATTAAGAAATAAAAAAAGTATATAGAAATAGTTCACATACATATGCTACATATTTAAAAAAATTTTTTTTTTTTTTAAATCCCTTATCCAAAAAGCGGTTACGAATAAAGATCAGGATTATGGGAAGACCATCCCCCATAGAGTTCTATTTAGGAAAATATTTCTCATTTTATTATTAATTATAATTCAGGTATGGGACCTATTATCTAGAATCATCGGGACCTGGGGCTTGCCGGATAACGGGTCTTTTAGTAATTTGGATCTTCATACCTTAAGACTACTAGAAAATCATTATAAAAATCATGATGTACTAGAAAAAACATTAAATAAATCAATAGGCTGGTTTTTACTTACAATAAGGATTAATTATATCTTAGTTGGGATCAAATACAAGCTACTGTTTTAATATTAGTCATTTTTTTTTTTTATAACAGGGGAACAGTAATTTCATACAAGCGTGGGATCTATTTTTCAGAATGCTTGAGACACGGGGATGTCCATATTATATATTTGTGTGTCAGTCTTTATTTTTTTTATAATACTGGCTACTTTGGCAGTGCCTTTTTGATTACTTGCACCCAAAACTAGAGGGTTGTGCGGCAATACTTTGTCTTTCACTTGTCTTGATAAAGGTCCTAGAAGCGGACCGAAACGTCGGCCTGTTTTTTAAGTCATTTAAAATAAAATGTTGATTTTTTAAACTAATAGTCTGTTCAATGGTTCCCAGTGTGCACTCAGTCCAGCCTTGAAGATTTACTTATTTCGTGATTCTGAGTAGCACCTGGGTGTTTGTGCTGACCAGTGGAGTGCGGTAACATCAAAAATATATATATTGTCCCACAGTACCAGCACTCACGACGTTCTCGAAATCAGTGGTGCAGGGTCAAGATTGCATAGATACATTCTGTTTAGTGCAAACATCTCCATCCGACGTTTCGGTCCCACCTGGGGATATCCTTGAGAAAGGTCCCCAGGTGGCATCGAAACGTCGGATGGAGATGTGTTTGGAGTAAAAGTGAGTGCTGGTCCTTCTTTGTGTGTGTGTGTGTGTGTGTGTGTGTGTGTGTGTGTGTGTGTGTGTGTGTGTGTGTGTGTGTGTGTGTGTGTGTGTGTGTGTGTGTGTGTGTGTGTGTGTGTGTGTGTGTGTGTGTGTGTGTGTGTGTGTGTGTGTGTGTGTGTGTGTGTGTATATATATATATATCTCATGTTTGTGTAATTTAGATCATATATCTTTTATTTTATATTTTTTATTATTTTAAAAGAAATAGGATTGCATTGCTATCAATAACATTCATGCTTGCATAGTTAAGTACAAGATTGTATTACAGAGCTAAAGAAAAATAAAATGTTTAAACAGATGATTTACATACCTGAGAGTCTTTAACCAGTAAATAAAAGAAGGCAAACCAAGAAGGACAATCCACAAATTCAAGTGCAAAATTGTAAAATGCATCTTAAGGCAGTCATCGAGAGCTTTGATTTCTAAAGAAGAAGGCTGGTGGTGAGTTAGTTGAGTAGAGTTTATATTGGTTTCTGAATTCGTCTTGACAGAATCCTCTTTAGACAACGTGTCTTTAACCATGTGCGCTTTCAATGAAACCTGCAAAACAAAAATAAAACACATTTGCTTCTTTATAGTTATAATAGGACATATATAAAACTGTATAGTGATGGGATAAACACAGTCTCTCTGTTAAACAAAAATAGTTACTGTACGTAATCCCCCCCACAGAAACACTGTAGACCAGCCAGCAGAGGAGCACAAATAAAATGTGGTATAATCAAAATTGTAATTTGATATTATACTGTTATAGTAGACAAGTAACCTGCTAGAATATATACACCAACGTTTATAACCATTTGGCACTATATCATACAGTAGAATTTAAACAACTTTCCTAAACCTCTATATTTCCTGTTTCTTTAAAGGAACAGTACCACCAAAAAATGAAAATGTTTTAAAGTCATGGAAATATAATGCAGTGTTGCCCTGCACTGGTAAAACAGATGAGTCTACTTCAGAAACACTACTTTAGATCATATAAACAAGTTGCTGTGTAGCAATGGTGGAAACTGAAAAAAGGCTATATGGCACAGGTTAAATAGTGGATAAAAGAAAACACGATTATTTTTTACAGGATAGTGCAGGTTTTTGCAGGTAACAATATAACACGGAGCACCACTGGAGAAAATAGTTAAAAATCAAGCCTTTATTGGATCCATTTAAAAAACATCCATATTTAGGAGTGTGCAAGGACAAAAAAATAGCGGCTACTCAACGCGTTTCATGGCTTCTCGCCACTTCCTCAGTAACCTACCCGCAAGCAGGACTCTACTTGGCTTGTCCTTTTTCTTTCAGATGTAGGTACACGACAGAGTCCTGACCAGAAGAGCTGGCTCTTGGGCATGGCCAGGCTGTGATCCATATGTGGGCAATCAGAACAGTACCAAACACTAATGGGGTCCCATTTTCCAGTCCCCCAGGAACCATCCCTCCTAACTGTTGGGTATAGGTTGGCCTGGCTTGGTACCATTAGGAAGCATGTGACCTCCTCATTAACCAATAAGTAAGTTATGAGGATGTGAATCCTATGACACAGGAACTATGGATCCTTTCCTATAATCCATATCTTCTCCTAACTATTCCCCCCAGCTGCTCTAGGTCCAAAGCTCTGTTCTTTGATCAACTGATCAAAGAATGGACTGGCCCAGCTTCCTTGCCCAAATGGTGTGACTCTAAATTGTCTCAGAAGGCATATATGATGTCACCTTTCTACAGCCCCCCCCCCCTGGTGAGATTTGCAATCGTCTTTGTGAGCCCAAGACCAAATGTTTCCCATATTATGATGCCAGAGCAATACTGCCCTGGAATGACAATTTGTATATCTACAATAAGATTCAAAGTTTTCAATAGTGGCATGCTTTTATTTAGCATTTTTATGCTGTTTTGATGCCAAAATCATAGAGTGTTATTTAAAAAACAAATGGTAAATTGACCCCAGAATAACACATTTCCTAAATGGGTAAATATGTCCTACCTTAAAGGGATTCTGCTATGATTTTTATGGTATAGTTTTTATTTCTAAATTATACTGGTTACGCTGCAAATAATTCACTCTGCCATGTAAAATTTTATTCCTAATCCAAAAAGTGTTTTTTTAGATGTAATATTGGTGTGTAGACAGCCATCTTAGGTCTTTTTGCCATGTGCTTTCAGAAAGAGCCTGGGCTGCACTATACAACTGCTTTTGTTTCTCCTACTCAATGTAACTGAAGGAGTGGCATTGGGGCATGGATTTTTACGATTGAGTGTTGTTCTTATATCAACCAGGGAGCGGTTATCTGTTACCTTCCCATTGTTCTGCTGAGGGGCTGCTGGGGGGGGGGGG